>CM042160.1:23797589-23885089 GCA_023376005.1 Doryteuthis pealeii | reverse complement strand
AAGCAGTAACCATATGCAAGAAACTGTCACAGAAGAAGCAAAAGAGCAAGCAAGAATGGTTAAGAAAGTTGATCTACTGAGAATTGTGTAAATCACTTAAATTTGATCTCACAGACAAATGGCCGATGCCCAAAACATAATATTTCCTGAAATATGAGTTTGATATAAAAACGGATAATCTTATCCTGGACAAAAGACTATATCTTATTGTGATCAGCAAGAAGAAACGAACATGTTAGCCAGTAGGCTTTGCCGTTTCTGAAAATTTCAGGGTGAAGGAAAGCGAAAAATGCGATATATATCTTAATCATATCAGATAGCTAAAAAAGCTGTGAAACATAAAAGTGACGATTATAATTGCAGCCCAGGGGAAAACCCAGTCGTCATCCCACGAATATTGGCTATTTTAATTTGAAGACAATGACCACAGCTAAAATACACCTGATTGCAAGTTTAATGAAAACTCAAAGTGCCGAAAAAGACATTAAGTGAAAAAGACAAACATGCAATGTATCACTTAAAAAAAAGCAACCCCATACTAAGAGATTATAGAAAATACATAACGGAACTTTTGAGGAATCTGAAAAGTTTAACTAATCAAACCAAAGACTTCCAAATCAAGGAAGAACAATTCTAAAAAAAGGATAATTTTATAATTCTGAAATAGTATAAATATACGTGAATAAAATGTCCCTAGCGGAGTGAAAACACAATATTGAATTTAAAAACCATAATATAACGAAACCCAGAACGACCATAACAACAACAATTTTAAAATGAGAAAAAAGAAACATTGTAAAAATTAGAAAAGAAATAACTGACGAGAAATTATTGCCATCACAAAGGAATCAAGACTAAGAAAAAGTAAGAATCTGATAAGGTTTATAAATTATTAAAAAAATATCCCATTTCTGAATTGAACGATCTAATGTATGCAGAAGCAAAGGTAATTAGTCACAAACTTAGTATTCTACAAAGAAACTAAAAGAAGAAAAGAGAAAAAAAGCTGAATGGTAAATAAGTTTTAAAGAACAAATAAAGAAACTACTATGGCATGCAAAAGTACGAACACAATAGGATACATGTATTCTGTTTGAAAAGATTCATATCTATTGATGACAAATTAGCCCCAATAATTAATAATAATGATAACGACAGGCGAGTATTTCGAATCTTCTAGTTGAGATTGAGTGATTCGTTTGTATCTCTAAATCCCGGATTCTGGTGTGTGCATATACCATTTGTTAATATGGTCACATTTTAATCTGTCACAATTCCAAGTGGATCACCTTTCCCACCCAGTAGTGCCTACATAGTATTGTACGCCTTTTAATTATACTACTAGAGAGCTTTTTACAACAGTAGTAGCTTATTTGACAAAATCCTCCATATAATTAATTGGGTTGTTTTTTTCTTGCGATTTTGTGAATCTATATCTTGATTTGATGAATATAAGGACATAATTTAACATTAACATTGTCATGAGGAATAATAGAGGGGAGAATATCATCTTGTATGCTATTTCTTTTAAGGCGTTTTCCTCCTGTTAGTAGTTCCACTTTCCAGCTCTTATAACATTGTTATTATAATCATTGAATACCAATTTTTATTTATTTTTATGAATAGTGTAGTCTAGACGTCTACACATCACGATTTTATTATGTAACTTACTTAGTTATGAGTAAATAACCTGATTGGTGACCCGTAATCTCACCGGTAAACCAATTTCACTTACACTTCTTTTCTTTTTTTTTGGGGTTCCTTTTTTTTAAGACGAGAAGATGACTACCGGTGTCCGATGAAACTTCAAAAGACACTGGTAGACTTCACAAAACAAAACAAATTTGAATTACCATCCCTTATTTATCTCTCTCTCTCTCTCTCTCTCTCTCTCTCTCTCTCTCTCTCTCTCTCTCTCTCTCTCTCTCTCTCTTCTGGAACTACTGAACTTGAACTGCACTACGTTTTCCGGCCAAAATGATCTTTTCTATTTTGATTACTGAATTGCTAAAGGCATTAAACAAATTTGATTCTTATTTCTGAATCTATGATCTTCCAGGCGCGAATGGCTTCAGATTTTTCTTAATCATTTCATCCTATTTTAACATGGGGAAATATATATCTTTCTATTTCATTATGTATCTTTTAAAGCTTGTTTACTCCCAAGTTTTTACAATTACTTAATACTATTATATACTTGCATTCTCCAAGGCATTTGATTCCATATCATGAATACTTCTAGCACATGGCCACCCCAAAGAAACATTTACCACTTTAATGATGATCTACAAAAACACGAAGGTAATGATTCGCTCACTCGATTGTGACACTGATTTCTTTCATATTGTCACTGGAGTCTTGCACAGAGATATGCATTACGTACATCGAACATCAGTAGTTAGGATTAAATAAAATATTTTCACATTAAAAAAGCAAAAATCAGAAGATATCCCACAGAAACTATTACGTATGATGACTACGCAGATGATCTAATACTTCTGGAAAATACGCCTTCTCAAGCGGAATCTCTGCTGCATAGCCTTGATTAAGCAACAAAAGACGTGAACTGAAATAAGGTTCATGCTTTAAACAAAGTAGTGCTATCTCCTAATTAATGGCAACCACCTGAAATTAATAGACCAGTTCACGTACCATTGTAGCAGTATTACATTTTTGAAATACATACGCATAAAAAATTCATCAACTGCTATTGACAGGTTAACGACCAATGAAAATCTGATATTCTGATAAGATAAAGAGGGAATTCTTATTCTAGTATGGCTGTACCACATGAACGCTGATCACTACTGGTGAAGCAGATATGAACTCATTTGAACTCATCAGTGACCCCTATGGACACATACGCATTAGTGATAGCCGACAAACAAAAATTTACATTATCTCTGTGCGAACACTGGATGCCGACTAGAGTAGTTGCTAAGAACTTTGGTCGATAGAGACGTATAGCGAGAATGTTGTAATCTCCATGCTATCAGCCGGACTTGATGATGATGATGATGATGATGATGATGCACATACATCCATAAACATGCACATACATACGTATGTGCCTCGACTCATATAGATCTACGCATATCTACATGCATACGCATTATTGTAAATAAACATATACATCTTGAGATATACTGTCACATGTACATATGTCTTTATTTAAATTTTAATTTTCGAAATCAAAATATGTTAAAGCTTATACTTTTTATATCCCATTATAGATAGATCTTCCTAGCTTGAAAATAAAAACATTTCACAAGAATACTAAGTTAGAATATTATTATCCTGATGTAGACAAGATGTCTTTAAGATTTTTGAAAATCAACGAATCGTTAAGCATAAGATTAGTGTTACAAAAAATGAAACGGTAAAATGTGACTGAAAGGAATTGCAGTGTCACTAAAATTACAGAATGTACTGTATAAGCCGGAAATTGATTCAAGTCTTAGCATTTTTTGCTTTAACGAATTTTACAGTTGAAGTAAATCGGGATTCTTGATCAGTTCTATTGATACGTTGGTGCGGAAAGTGTCATGTCGCCTTAATAAACCCAGTTTTATTTCTTCAACTCTCTTCCTTCAGTTTATTCCTTGTCAATTTCTTTCATTTGCTCTCATTATTCAAACCTCTTTTTTCCTTTTTTTCATTTCTTTCTTTCTTATGTTATATTCTCATTGCTATTCTTCTTTCTCTTCTTTTCCTTCTTTCTCTTTAAGGTAATTTATCCTTTTTGATTTTGGTTTGTTATTTGTTGTTGCTTTTTGGTTGTTGTTGTTTTTCACCACTCACTTTTTCTTTAATGTTGTCCCACTTCTATGGAAACTTCGTGCTTTCTTTCTTTTGGGTTAATTTATTTAGCATCTTTCCTTTCTTCCCTTTTCTTTCCTTTATGTTCTCTGTCTTCTGATAAGCTTTACTTCATATACTCGTATATCAGTCGATGTAGTGTATAAAAGTCAATTCTGACACTTAGTTTTTGACAAAGAAATTATTAATTTATCATATGTATAGATTATCCAAAGTTTATTTTCATGTCATGTTCCTAGAACGTCATAAATCTGACCAATGTTTGCTGGCAGACTTGGCAACACTGCCAATAATCAACAGTTAATAGTGCATCGTGTATGAGGTTGACGTGAATTATAATATCAAGAGTTAAAATATCAAAAAGTTTTCATTTTTTTCTGTAGATCTCTGTCAGTCTTTATACTGTCTATATTTATGAAGAGTTTCTTTTTATAATCTTCAGACGGTCTGCTACCAAATTTGGTATGGATACTTATTGGGCAGAGGAGAAAGTTTTATTTACTGTACAAAACTTATTCTTCAGAAAACATATTCGATTCTTGTCCAGATGGCCCACTAACAGTAAATTATAATTATGAAGCTATTTTGATGGAAGATATAATTAATCACTTGCAATTTAAATTTCAAAGCTTCAAGAGAAAACATAAGAAATTATTTGTCTCACTAAAATAATTATTCGAATTTAATCAAGCATTGCTAATTATACTTACAGACAGTTTGTCATACTGGAGATGTAATACACAGCATTATTTCTTAGTTAGGAATGACCACCAGTTAAAAAGCAACACATCATAAACAATAGATCTCTTAGGTTTCACTGAAATTAAAATATTTCACTATTTTCACGGAATATTAATTATATAATCTAGTTAGAAATAATTGATAAGTTCCTTTTCTGTTATGTATATAGGAAGACTTATATTGGAGACAAAAATATAGGGACTCATAAAGGTATGTATGAAACTTTAAAAGTATTAGAAAGTTTCATTTTCAATTTTACAGTTTATTCTTTTTGATTCGTGTACAAAATATGGGAAACTACAACATAACTATATTCATTCTTTAAAGAATCCCTATTTTAGTCTTGAACAAATTCTGAAAATATCCCTGGAAATGCATTATTTTCAAACACAATTAGAATGTTTACAACCATGATTCCTTCACAAAAAATGCCCACTCACGAGTGCTTCATCAGTATAAAGAAATCATTAGCTGCAATCCAAATATTAATTTATTACACGGGTATTTCAATTAGTATTTAATATAAGAAAGTTGTGTTTGTAATAACGAATTAACTTTGTACACTACGTTTGCCAGATGTAAGGCTTCTACTAAATATACTTTGTAGTTTTTCGATAATTTATGAATATGTAACGTGTATTCCTATGTGGAACTGGTAAATACTTTTGGTATCTGTAGTATAAAACTGTTTTTTTTTTCTCTTTAATTCAACAGCTTATTATCCGCGTAGACCTGTAATTGTTTAGCTTGAAAATGCGCACCTATACAACAAAATAAAGAGTAGTTTCCTCATGGTCATTATTCATTCATTTAATCCTTTAATATTCCTCCCGATTTCTTTAACTTTTCATTATCTTTCTCGCTTTTCCTTTCAGAGATTTATTTCATTTTTTCCTTCCGTTTTCTTTCATTTTTGTTCTTTTGGTTGCGGAAGTTTTCATGCAGTGAAAACATTTTCCTTCGAATTTTTTATTTTACCATGTTATTTAAAAGATTTCTTTAATTAAAAAAAAAACTAAATCCTAACATCTTTTTTTCTTTAAATTATGAGGAAGTACACCAGTAATTCTGGAGGTTAATGAGGGAAAATATGAATTAATATAACACATGAAATATTTTTCAGTATAATCCCTTTCACATGTCAATGTATTTAAAGTTTTTTTTATACATTAAGCAAATATTAGACATTGAAAAATTAAACTCAAATTTCAGTTAACTTGTTTTGTTCATTTTAATTACAAAGCACAACTTTTTCATAACTATCATTACTTGGTATGCATTCTTCAGTAAAGAAGAGCCACAATACCACAATTGTAAGAGGGTAATTCTAAAAATGCTTCATATATTACAAATAGTCGCAATCTGGTAAAATGGCATCTGATATGAAAGTAGAGGAATATCCTCAAATTGATTCATGCAGAAAAAATGTTCCCATTGACGGGACGTTTATTGAACGCAAAGGTTAGTCGTTACATAATGCATTTCTGCAGTTTTTACAATGTTGTGTCAAGCTACATTCACGTAGATGCCAACTAATAAATAAAGAGGGACTCGATCAGCTCAAACACGCAAATTGGGACAATGAAATATGGACTAATTGCACAAAATCTGTTAGACAACGATGCTGTAATCGTTGTTGTGATAAAATGTGTTGCTACCTCTGATGCTGATCTTTACGAGACCAGCATGAAATCTCTTATTCGTTGCTTGAAAAAATATATTACTAGTGGTGTTGTATATGTAGCTGTAAAATTCCTTTATCCAAAGTGCAAATAACTTGTTATAATTTGAATGATTAAATGTTGAATATTTTTAAATCTTTTAACCTATGATTGCTCAGCCCTTTAGAGTCATTCGAGTCACGATGGTTTAGGAAATCAGTTTGTTAAACTCGGTTATAAATATTAAAATTGTACGAGTAGTTTTATCACTAGATATAAAGCACTGTAAGTTGTTTTTTTATAACATAATAAATGCACACACATATATATGTATGTATGTATGTGTGTGTGTGTGTGTGTGTGTGTTCCAAATTATAAGACATATCTTTATTTTTCCTTAGCGTTTCCTTTAGAATCACCCCAGGTACTTTGCATCATTCTAAGTTCCACCTTCCATTACCACCTCTTCCCTCCGTTTTTCGTTGTCTTTGAAGTTTCTCTTGACCGTTCCTACTTTTCTAGTCGTAGCCAAAGCAGACTGCGAGACATAACACGACAAATCCCAACACCTCAAAGAAGAATAACAAGAATGTCACGAAAACCATCCCTAAGATGACCAATGACAGACAGCCGTTGGCAATAGAAAAATCTTACTACTTCACACGACTGTCCTTTGCTTTAAACTTCCACCCTCGCTTTCCTAACCAATTGAGATTCCCGCTAAAATCAACAGCTGCTATAATACCATTGCCAGCAATCAATCGGGTAGGATTGTCTGTTATATGTGATATACGTAGACTATCGTGGTGTGATTATTAGCAAGCCTGTTTTACACACTATTCTCTCATTTAAGTGCATCTGTGTGAAACTATCCTTTGAGAATCTACATGAGTACATACCCTATGGTAAGTACTGAGTAGCTGGTTAATCAGGCAGATTACAAGGACCTAAAACATCATTAGGTCCAAGTATCAAAATGCTAATTAAGATAATCAATATGTTAAATATAAAATGGTTTAACACTGAGATCTTTTTTTCTATTGTTATAATCTGCTAGACAAGTTCGTGATTGTTCTCCATAGCACTAGAAATACAGACTCTATTACATTTTTTATGCACTTTCAGACTGAGAGATTTGGAAACAAATTTCAGATGTTTTTATTTGTAGTCAGTAAACTCAGATAATTTTTATCCACATCATGAACATAGAATGTTCTTATTCCGTTGTTCGTATGAAGTTTAAGAGATTCTTGTTGGATTCTACTTGAATTTCTGAGTTCAATACCTGGTTCCGGTCTCAGAGGAAAGAACAACATTACAAGGGAAAAATAAGCAGGTCAATTAACTAATTATCAAGCTATTTTAATGTAATGGTAGTGGAATAAGAACTATCTTCCCACATCCGAGGTTTGAATAAAAGATATTGTTCGGATTTCTCAGATAATTACCTACTCTGACAAAAATCCGGAAAAGTTTAAGGGTACTGCGACCGGAATATTGTGAATATATCTATCAAGATAGCGAAAATATTCCGAGACGAGTAAATAATGTAAATAAAATTGTTCATATCTGTAGCATGGCAGAGCCAATAAAGACTTTTTTCAGGCGCCTATAAGTTTTACACTGTCATACCTTCATATAGTATCCTTCTCCGTCACCCATGACGTATGGGTGTCTAACAGTTAAGATATGTGCTGCTATTCTGTTTACCCAGGTGATTTGTTCATAGTGGTGAAGGCTTGAGAAGGACCATCCATTTTAGATGAGCTGATAACTGAAGAATGGTGTATCATTTTGCCTCAGATGATCTGATCAATATTCCAAGATCGGTCGCCTTACCAAGTTCACCCATCTATTTATCATAACTGTGGGGAGAATAACGGGGATCATACGTTTTCTAAAGACATAAGCGTGAAGCAGAATGCAAATAGCCTCACTCTGGATTTGAACTCAGGTCGTCAGGTCCATTTCCTGGGATTGCATTTTTTTTGTTGGAGATATCTTTCACAGAAAAAAATGTGATGTGAGGTATCGTTTTCATGAAAAAACGTCGGCTAGACTGCTAAAAGTATGTAAATCATGCTTGCTGGAATAATTTTGGAAACAAATTGAAGCAGAAGTAACTTGTGGCTTTCATTCAATCGTAGAATCAACAAGAAATTACAAATTGTAAATATCTATAAATCTCCGTCGTTAAGAATATTTTTTAGAGGAAATAGAAGTAGTTGATTGAATCGTTCACCTTGCCACATCTATTCAGCAATTTATATCATTGAACCTTTTACTAAAGCATTGCAATCACAGAGCTGTCACTACAAATGACTAGAAATTAAACGAAATTTTAACACGAACCTGAGCAACGGAAACGAGCAAAGGAAGTAATAAAAAGGAAAAAGAAAAGTAACAGCAGTAAGAGGAAAGTAAATTTGTGTCACCAGATGGCACTAACGGTCTTACGCCATCAAAATATTTTTACGTACCATTAGACCTTAATTAAATGCTTATCTCTAGGTTTTGCCTCGGAGGGATCGCCACTGCGACAACCCGAATGAACTGCATATGTGAAGAGGTGGGACGGGAAAGTTAGCCAGGCAGACAAGGCTATCTTACTTAAGGTTTCCCCGCCCGCGGGAGTATCGGGTAGGAAACATCTGAGAGTTGTAGACGATCAGCTTCCTAAGATGGCGACACCCATGAGAAATGCTGCTGTGGTTGATAAAGTAAATTGAAAATAAATGACGCACACGATTAGATCTTTGAAGCAATTTTAACGCTTGACTTTCTTCGGGATGATTGCAAGTTAACATGAAAAGAGTTAATGATGTAAGCACACACATATACATATACACTCATTAACACATACACACATACATACACACACACACACACACACACACACACACACATATATATATATATATATATATATATATATATATATGTGTGTGTGTGTCTATATAGGTTGGTTGGATGGATGGATGGTTGGTTTTAATGGCATATCCCCCTTGTAGGTTATTTAATGCCAAATATATATAAATGCTCTATCCAAATATATATAAATGCTCTATCCACGATATTGAGCACTGTCTACTTATATATATATAGCACTCATATTATATATATTAATATATGTGTGTGTTTGTGTGTGCGCGTGTGTTTAATTTGTTTGATTTTATGTGAAATAATTAATTGGTAGAAATAATTTTTATGCTAGATATTTATTAACTTGAGTATTAATATTAATTGTGTATCAATATTTTGATAGAGAGTTTTATGTTTATTAATCGGTAGAAATATTTTTCATATTTGTTTAATACTGACTTTTTGTATAAATGATTTGTAAGCAAATTGTTTGTGAATAAACATTTTTCCTGTTTATAAACAGATAGAAATAATTTTCAATGCTTTATGTATATTATTATATTGGTAGAAATAATTTTCATGTTAGATTTCACATTAATTTCAGGTGTATAAATAAACTGGTAGAAATAATTTTTATTAACTTGCCAACAGATCTCCTTGGATCTTAGATGGGATCCTAACAGGTACAACGATTCTAGGTCAGAATTGTCCTGTGAGTAATAGCAATAAAGAATAAGCCACTGTACCCAGAGATCCAGAATTGAAACTTCAACAATAGATATAGTTTAGCGTCATAGCAAGGACATTAAATTTGTTGTTAGATTTTTCATCAACTTCATATGCATCAATAAATTAGAAGAAATAACTTCGTGTATTAATAATTGGTGATTGACCCTCAACTACTACCTTCTAGTTCCAATAAGATAAAAAGGGTTTGGTGTTTGCCAAAAGACTAATTTTACAAATACGGTCAGGACTTAATCAGAACTTCAAACTAAACTCTTTATTTAATCCACTGGGGTAGATTTTTCTCATTCCATTAACCATGACCAGGTACAAGTTTTAAACTGTTAAGTAATCTGTGTTATTTTTGCCCGTGGTCAGGATTGAACCTACAACCTATAGATAACTCACGTAGAACTGCATTGACATGACCAGCCGATGAATAGGGCCTATCTCTTTGACCTACCGTCTAGCCACAGTAAATGCCGTGTTTACATGTCACGAGGCATATTAGTTCCCGGTCACAGCCACCCTAATCCCGTACTTAGGCATTATAGGCTACCATCTAAAGCTAACTTGGCCATATCATTGTGTAGTCTTATCATTCTGCAGAGGTGCAATCGGCGCCACACCTGACACGGCGATATATATATATATATATATATATATATATATATATAAGTCATCCACAGACACGTGTTTTAGCGTTTCACGCCTCTTCAGTGTGGCTAGACACAACAACTATCCTTGGCTAGGGTCGAACTCAGACTGTCTGTCTGCCTGCCTGATAACTTATTCCCTCGTCCACTGATAGCTGTAGCGGGACTGGTGTTTTTAAACTATTAAATACATACGTTTTTTTAATGTATTTTACGGTCACAGAGAGATCAAGTTTCCGGGGAAATGATCATTGATTATATGCTAGTAGTGAGAGTTAATTTAAATTGCCAATTAGAGAGCTCATACAAAATTTATGGAGGCATATATATATATATATATATATATATATATATATATATATATACGCGTGTGTGTGTGTTTATTGGCAATCCCTCGAGGTCGAGGATGCTGGTCTTCTAGCGTTAATCCTCTCTATTACTTCGCTCACTTAATATTTGTCGCCTTTCTTCCAGCTCTACAGTTCGTTTGCCATCCCTTATAGTGGTTCTTCAGCGCGTTCTGTCTTTCGCTGTTGTCTCTCAGGTTTTTTTTATGTCGATTTCGCATTTCTTGAGATTTTCTTTCAAGGCGCCCTTAAAACACTTATTGGCTACAATTCTAGTTCGTTTTCCTTCTTCCAAATGGGAGTAGAAAATCTGTCTATGGAAAAGTTCCTCAGACATTCGTACCAAATGACCACTCCATCTCAATTAGTTTTTGATGTTACAGGATTCAAATCTGATCCACCATTCTTAAGATGGTTTTGTATCTCGTTGTTGAGATCAACGTGAGCGGACAGGTAACAAAAGTTGGGGACGCTTTCCAACGTTTCTTGTACGCCAGTTGAAAAGCATTCATGATCTGCTAAAGGTGTTCTTCCTTCACGGCTTTTGGCCTCAGGATAGGGAAATTCTAACACGCATTTTGTCTTCGTTTTTCCGAAACCTTGAAGAGTTCTCCATCCATTCGATACGATCCTCAGGAAGATTTGTAGTGTGGTTGCAAAGAAAGCAATGAAGAGCACTTGTTTCACTTCAGAGCTGATTTTAAATGGCTCCGACCTGTTTCATCAACACACCCAACGATCATTTCATATGTATGCTGTATTTCTTTTAAGTATCCTTCCTTAAAACCTACCGACTAAGTTCTTTTAAAAGAATTGATTGATATTATCTTCTCATCTTCATATATTTCTTAAATGTGATTCTATTTTATTTGTAATCTCTTGTTCTAGTTTTAGTTTTCTAAGTATATTTCATTTTATCTTATGTTGATTCATATAAGTTTTTATGGCAGTAAAATCATTCACACATTAGAAACTAAATTGCAAGATTTGTGAAACTCACAATGAAAATGCCAAGTAAAGCAACATAAAAGCAATATGAATCTTTTTGAATCAAGTATAATTTTGATTCGCTAAGAATGGGTTAATTTTTGATTTTATTTTTCATGCACACAATCTTATTCTAAAGTCAGGAACATCTCTTGTTTTCAAGTAATTTCACTATGAGGATTTTCTTTACACTTGCAAGTAATATTATAAAAAGTCTGACTTGCAGATGTCCGCCTCACCTAAATGTCATTCATCAAGGAATACCATTTAGAAAATCAGAAAATTAGATAAAATATTTGGAACACTAGCAATGATAATTTGAACTTATCTTGCTGATTTCACTTTTTTTTCTTCCATCAACTAAGCTAATTACCTTTCTCAAGGCACAAAATTGAATCAAACAAAATAAAAAAATAATTAGGACAAAAACAGGAAAGCAACCAAAGAAATTAATGTTCATCTAATAATTTTCAATTTCCATAAAAATTGCCCAAATGTCTTTTAATCTCACAAATGGAGTGACGTCGACAAAGTGTCGCGTGTTCCAAAATTATTGAGTCTAAATGTCTCCTTTTTTGCGAGTCCCGTCATTCGAGCTGATGGATTGGGGAAGGGGGAGTCACATCCTTTACTGAAAGGCAAATCTTATAAACAGTTGACCGTCAAAGATAACAGGAATTTTAAAACAGAAATTAAGATCCATAAATATGATTAATTCGAATTAATTTTTTAAATGTACGACAAACAGGTTACTCCCCAAACCAAACCATTTGTCACGTTGTTAATATCATCAGTTACGGTTTTATAAAACACACACACACACACATATATATATATATATATATATATATATATATATATATATATATATATATATATATACATATATATATATATATATATATATATATATACAGGATGTTCGGTATAATTTTGATATACTTATATTTGGTTATTTTTCCTGTAGGTTGGAGGTATTGACGCACACTACGCATCATTTAAAAACTTGGATCTTTCTTTATTCATATACGTGATGACATATAAACTGGATGACTAGAACTCACCTGAATCATGGAAGAGAATACCTTGTATCATAATGATCTGCGCCGGCCATCAAAATAAGGAGATTATGGTTGCTGCCAATGCTCCCTGCACATTGTAAAAACAATCAGGCATGAACTGGAAAATTGCAATTGAGACTACGAGGCTGTGGCTAGAAGAAAACAACATAACAGATAATCTCATTGCCTTCGTACAGCAGAAATCTTCGAAATTTGAAAAAGTGTTGGAGGACCCTGACATTGGAATTCGGGATTTGTTACGTGAATTGTATATGTCAGCCTCTACCCTGAAGCTTGCACTCAATGAAGATCTTTTCTGCTACTCATACAAGCTACTCATACAAGCATCGCAGAGTTCAACTACTCCCAGAAAATCCCCTAAAACAAAGGCGAAGAAACTATTGTGCAAAGTGAAATATCCTGCTGAACCACAAACAATCTTATTCTTTTCCGATGACAAAAACTTTTGCCAAGATCAAAAGCATAACACCCAGAATAACATATTAAGTTGCTAAACACTGTAGTCAAGCCCTCGATAACAAGGGTAGATAACAAATGGTAGACCATATGTATGGCCCCCTGCCACACCTCTGGGAAAAGTCAAAAATGGTTGTCGGTTTTACGATTACACCAGTCCCAATGTTTGGCTTCCGAACTCTCCAGATCCTAATCCCATGTATTATAATGTGTGTGGCGCTGTTGAGAAAGACACCAATCGCCGTGTTAGTACTACAAAAGCCCAGTTAATCGACAGAATTAAGGTAGTTTTTTAGACACTTCCCAGGGAAACTGTAACATCAGCTTACTCCAGGTTCCGGAGAAGCATTCAAGCTGTGATCGACGCTAATATATTGCTTCTTATAGCAATGATGTCACTCAGTTACATACTTAGGAAATGCACATGTTGTTACAAATTTACAGAAAAGAAAGAAAAAGTACGAAAATAGTACTCATAAGAACAAAAAAAAGTCTTATAGAAAACAGGCCCTACAGAAATTTCATCAAAGGAATAGGCACTTGCACAGTTTTCTCTGGACCACTATTGAAATGGACAAGGGAGATAGATTGAAGGTCAAGGAAATTCATGACAATGCACAAATAATTACAATCAAGTGATTGAATATATATGTCAAGAGAAGTAGTCGTAGGAAGATGTCACTCCAGTATTAAGGATTGCGTTGATGCAACAATTTAAGGGCTCAAAGAATGCTCCAAGAAGATCAAAGAAATGATAATCACAGCAGCCGCTAACAAAAATGGCAGAAAGTCAACTGAAAAAGAACAAAAAATAGGAAACGAAAATGGGAAGAATAACAGCTGTATGGATACTCCAAGCAAAAAAACTGAAGAAAAAGCACACGAGAAAACCTGGACATGGCTAAGAAAGGGAAACCCTAAACAAATGAATCTTATATATTGGGAACCTCACGTGGTGTAATGGTTAGCACTTAAATTCGCAGACCATTATTAATGAGTTCAATTCTCATTAAGCGCCCTATACCCCTGGCTCTGTGCCACATCTAAGCTAAGCTTAGTAAATTACTCTATTGGCATTACAAAATAATGCCATAAGAATCAATTATATCGAAACAAAAATTTGTTGTAGGCAATAGAGAAGATAGAGTAGTGTCAAAAAAAATTTTTTCGTTTTCTTTTTCTTTTCTTTTTTCTTTTCATTTTTCTTTTTTTGTTATTTTCGTTTTTAATTTGAACTACATAGCCGGGCGGATTCATATGGAGGATAAACTGTTGCCCATGCAGCAAATCCCTCTCTCCACACTGCCGCTGTGATCCAAAGGAAAGGTAAGGTACCAATGCAGTTTGGCAACGGTAGTGTCACAGGAGTTGATGGGTAATACTGGATTTCAGCATCCCACCACCTTAGGGACTCCGGCTCCTGATTTGTTTTTCCCTAGCCTTTCCTTAAAGGCAGCAGCATTGTATGAATATATATTTTTAGCAAATATATACACCAAAAGGAAATGATACATTATTTATTAACAGTGAAATAAAGTAATTTCATGGCACATTGTACTGTGATGAAGTATCAGTTTCTAATGGCTGGTTAGTTAGTTGGTTGGGTGGCTGGCTGGCTGAATTTTATCGCATGTCAACCATTGTTGGGTTATTTTATACCAAAGACATTTTTGTTTTATTCATTCTTGATGAGTATTTAACAAAATGTTTTGTAAGACATTTTTCTCAACTCATTCTTTTCCATTCAACCCACAAATTGGTTCGTTGGTTCGGTTTTACGTATTTCAACACATTGGGTTATTCTATGCCAAAAACGTTTTTGTTCCATTCATTCTCGATGGGTAAAATCAAGGAAAATAGATATGACGCAAGAGAATGGAAGTATGTTGAGACAGAGAGGAACCGGTTAATCATATAATAAGCGAATGTAGCAAATGAGTAGAAAAGATTATAATACTTGGCAGGACTGAGTGAGAAAGATATTTTACTGGGAATTGTGCAAGAGATTAAAAGTTAACCATTCAACTAAATGACATATGCGCAAACCAGAATCCATCCTGGATAATGAGACGCATAAAATTATCTGGGATTTTTAGATTCAACTGAATCATATAATCCAAGCCAGATGATCAGACATAGAGATAATTAAAAAGAAAAAACAACTTGTCATTTAGTGGATTTTGCTGTTTCAGTGGACCACAGAGTAAAATTGAAACTAATTGAAAAGAAAGACAAATATTTGAACATTGACAGAGAACTGAAAAAACTGTGGAACATGCAACGGTGACACCAGTTGTAGTTGGTGCTCTTGGAATGGTTCCAAGGGGTTTGGAAAAAGACTGGGAAAATTAGAAATTGGAGGACGGAACAAGATCATCCAGACAACAGTTTAGAATAATAATCAGCTAGATTACTCAGAAGAGTCATGGAAACCTGGGGAGACTTGCTGTCACTCAAAATGCGGTGTAAGGCCTCAAGTTAACACTAGTGTGAAAGGGGTTGATGTAAGGGTTGATGTAATGATATATGGTCAGCCAAATTCGGTTATTAAAAAAGACACATTAGAAAATATTTCCTAGAAGAATTATTTCGTTGCGATATTTAGATTCGCAGTTAGCTTGTTTCAAATTAATTTAATCGAAATGTCGATTTACATATTATTAAAAATCATTTTTAGTTTTCTTCAGCTTTCCGATTTTCAGTCCATGTCAGAAAAAAATATTGAAGTTTAATTCATCCAGACGTATTAAATTTAAATTTTTTTCGATCAAATCCCTTTATTCAATCCAATGGATGGAAGGTAAATTATTCTCATTCAGAGTCTTACATTTTTCCTTTGATCGTTATTAATGCTTAGATAATATATTTTATCAGTTAATCCTTCTTATAGAGCCGAGTGGGTACTCTAACCTTGGTTGGGCAACCGCTATAGGAAAAGGAAAGGAATCTGAATTCAAAACCTGGGATTCAGAGGATCTGTGGAATGCTGATGCACCATTATTCTGTCATCAGTTCATCCAAAAATGTAACGACCTCTATACATATCCTAACTGATATAATCTAAAGCTCACTTGTAGCATATTTGCAAAATTTCGTTCTCTTGACGTTTCTTGTCTGTTTCTTCCACCGTATCAATGTATACTGCACTTCCCAGCCCACTCATTGATTTTAATACCTTGCGATCAATTGGTAATAAGATATACTTTAAAGCTCTTATCCACTAGGTCATTGTATCGTAGATCATATAGAAGAGAATTCTAGTCCGAGTACATCATATACTAACAATAATAATAACGACGAGATCCTTTGTAAAACTGTTCAATGAAAACAAAAAATAAAATATAAATAAAAGAGAATGGGATATTTCGACAGGAAAATGATACATCTACTTCGATGTAGAGAGGAGACAGATGTCAGTACGAAGGACTGGAAATAGCGAGGATCTTGATGGCTTTATGGCACGTCGTCTTTTCTAGGGAAGGTCGACGAAGCAAAGTTGCGTGATTGGGGCAAATCACTTGAAGTAAAAGCAGATAAACTGCCGGCAAAAATAGCCACGCTGATTTCGAGCGGAAGTAATCAATTCTGCCCTTATGGAAACGACTGATCGATTTCGTACTTAAGATACGCAAGGATAAATAGCTAGCTAGATTGAGAGACATATATATATATATATATATAGAGAGAGAGAGAGAGAGAGAGAGAGAGAGAGGGGGGGAGAGAAGGATAGATAGATAGATAGATAGATTTTAGAATACGTTTCAGTTGACAGATGCACTAACATTTAAAATTTTGAAACCACAATTGCAATATCTGCACCCACACCCAAATATATATACACACACGTACGGTATGACACATAAATAGAGACACCCTAACATATTTTAGATAAAAACGTAAACCAAAGATATTAAGATCAATTCCTCATCCATTATCATAGTCAAAACGGATAATATTAGATGATATTTAAACCAAGCTTTACCATATTCAAAATCTGTGACCAAAAATTTGAATATGTTGTAGTCCAAAATTAAGTATACCATATGTATATTTGTGCAATATTATTTTTAGATGGCAAAAAGTTGCAATTTTAATTTTTGTAAGGGAGTTTAGAAATATATATATATATATATATATATATATATATATATATATATATATATATATATAAGACAGTTTTATAATTTGCTTGAAGCATTGTGTATATATTGGTTAGGAGGTTGATTTAGAAGGCTATCACAATGCAGGTGTAAAGAAAAAAATAATAATACGGTAACAATATTGTGTGTTAACCTGTATTTAATTCTTGAATTTTCGAGATAATATCTCTTTTTCAAAAGATCACTGGAACTGAAGCAGTCTAGTTATGGCATTTCTTTTTAACATCCTGTTACCGTATTATTTTTTTTCTTTACACCTGCATTGTGATAGCCTTCTAAATCAACCTCCTAACCAATATATATATATATATATATATATATATATATATATATATATATATATATATAATCTTATACACACATAATGTCAAATGAAGAGAGTAGAAAAAAGTTGGAAATATGAGGAGAAATCTGTAGAAGGTAGGTGTAGAGAAAGCATTCATTTGTACGAAGTATTAAAATGTTTTTAAAATCAATGGTTAAAATTCTGATTTTTGCTTTGGCTAGATCTCAGGTGGAAAGTATTTAATCTAACTAGGTAAGTCCAAACTTTTCCATAGTTTCCCCACTTCTTAGTTTCGAAAATATATTGTTCTTCATTATTTTCTTCTTTTTTTTTTTTGTTATTTGTGTCTTTATTTGATTTCCTCTTTTTTATTTCTATATATTCTTCTGGCTATATTCAGTTTTTTTCTTTCCTTTTTTCTTTAAATTTATTTTCCAGTTCTAAAATATATTTCTATTTTCAATGTTTCCTTTGACCTTATAATCTTTCATTCCCTTAAAATCTTTGCCCCTTTTTCTTTTTCATCTTGTGTTTTTTTTTTATTCCTTTCGCTTTATTCAAATTTATTGTGCTGTATTTTCTCCCCTTTTCACGTCTCTCCTTCCTATTCAGCCATTTTATTTTCCTATTACGTTTTCTTCTATTGCTGTTTCATTTTAGTTTTTATCTTTTGCGAATTTTAGATTCATTTTTATATATTTATCAAATTTTCACATTTTCCTTTACCTGATTGTTGTTGTTGTTTGTTGTTGTTGTTGTTGTTGTTGTTGTTATTATTCTTCTTCTTCTTCTTCTTCTTCTTCTTCTTCTTTCTTCTTCTTCTTCCCAACAATTTTCATTTTTCTTCCCCTCTTTTAAGGAAACATTTGCCTACTTAAATTTTATAATTGCTCTCTATCTATTTCTTCTTCTCCTTACTCAAATCTATATTTTCACCAATTCTTCTTCTTCTTCTTCTTCTTCTTCTTCTTCTTCTTATTATTATTATTATTATTATTATTATTATTATTATTATTATTATTATTAAAAATGTCCATTTGATTTTCACTGCTTTCCTTCTCTTTCTTCTTTTTCTTCTTTCATAAAAAACTGAACGAAACGGCTTAGTCACCATCTTAACTATCCTTTAACATTAGAAATCATCGTCTATTGAATCGATCCGCAGGAAACCTCTCAATAATGATTCAACATGATTTCTACTACCACCTCACCCTCACCACAAAAATATTTCTCCCTCTCAATCAATCACTATCAATACAGCTATCAATATTTCTACATTCCTGTAACCAACGTACCATCAGCCTCCACCCACCAAGAAGGTTTCCATGATTTATGCAATTTTAAACAAAGCTTAAACAATACAAAATTCAATTTAATACGAATTATAATTTAATACGAAATCTCAATTAGTCGGAATTTACAAGGTTTTCTTTTTAAATTGCATAATTTGAATTGGCAGAATTTTTTCTCTTCTCTCTCTCTCTCTCTCTCTCTCTCTCTCTCTCTCTCTCTCTCTCTCTCTCTCTCTCTCTCTCTGTGTGTGCGCACGCGTGTGTGTGTGTGTGTATGTTCTTGATACAGTCTTTCTCCCACAGGTAACAAAAACCCAATTTGTTTGTGGATAGGTTATCTGACCTTCCAAAATTTCATTGCTTGCATGCAATGCCTAAAATTGTATCGATTGTATTTTATATTTCGATGAGAACTAAGTGAAATTAAATTGGTTACCGCTAATTCATTGAAACATTTAATATAAGAGATACATATCTTAAAAGCCCTAGTTTTTTTTTTTTTTTCTTCTTTTTTTGTTGTTGTTGTTTTTTCATTCAATACTTCTATTTTTCCATTTTCGTTATTCAGCTGTTTATCCGAGCAATGTCTTTTTTGTCAAAAGCTTGAAAGTTTTTGGCATGTAAAAGCCAATGACGTTTTCTTTATGTGATATTGGTTGTGTTGTTATCAATGCTACTCATATCAATAGGTCTGGTTATCATGCAGATAGGATTTTTTGTGGGCTCGAATCAGTGTGCTCACTTTGGAAAATATTTTTATGCTCTTTATTCAAAATAAAATGTATAGTCTTAAATTTGCGACTTACATCGGACTTAAACTATCATAGAATATATAAAAGTAAGTATGTTAACTTATTTTATTTTTATTGAATGTATACTGATTTATGTTTATTGAAAACACAGTTTCCTCATTTCCTAATTTATGAAAGATGTTCAGTTGTATATAATGTTGTCCTATAACATTCATCTTACATTTTCTGTGTTCTCGTTTATGACACAGTTTTCCAAGAGAATGCTAGTGTCATATTTTGTGAACAGATTTTTACTTTTTCGATTACTACAACCTTACATTTCCAAGTCTGAACCCGAAGCGATGTCGGAACTGATGCTACATTCCCATCTCAAAACAATTTATTGTCCCTCATGTTTTTGCAGATGTGAAGATGTTGTATCCGAGTCGAACAATTCAGAAGCTTATACTTTAGGTTATTAATGATTTGATTTATCAGACGTCTGCCTTTATTTAGAGCTGATATTTGCATGCTTTCCATGCTGGTTAGTAAGAATGGGCTTTGGGTGTTACCATTTAGTTTCGTGAGACCCTACATTTGCAGTTTAATCTATAGGCAGTTTTGTGCAAGATTGTATGAAGGACCGGTAGATGCTTCTATAAATCTTCATTCTCCCCCTCACTGGCATTGTCAAAGCAAAGGGCAAAAGTCTGTAGGGTATATGAATACCAGTAACATTTTAGAAGTTGTCGTAAAGAGCTTGAAGAGAATGTTGAACTGCTTCAGATCCTGGTTAAATCTCTGAATTCAAATTCAGATGGATCCTACTATGCGTTTTGTCATAGGTGACGATAAGTGATTGATAACTGTCTTTCCAAAAGGAATTAAGACGAAGTAAATGGAAACATCCTTGGGTTGAACTTTGATCCTAGGATTTGATCCTAGAGGAAAAAATGTTGGAATCATTAAAAAATTATAGAATCGTCAACAAAAAATCACAACTGGTACATTATAGTTCATCCTCAGACTTTTATGATAGTGTGCATTCATTTAGAGAGATATTTTATTAATAAAAAAATAGACTTTATCAAAATGGAGGAAATCAGTTTTTCAAGATGGAAAATTTTTTATGGATAATTGTTTAAAAATTTTACACTATACTATAGATAATCAGGAAAATCTGTTTGTTTTCTTCATGCAATTTTCTTTATTATATTGCAAGGACATTCGTATTATCATTTTTGAATTTTCTGATTCTTCTGTTTCATCGAATCATACATACTCCAAAGTTGTTTTCCTTTCTTTAGATGTCAGTTTTCATTTATCTGTTTATAATTCTGATTACATTCAACCGTTTCTATCAAAAAACTTATGTATCCATCTATTTGTATTTCATTTATTATGCTCTATGCATTTTTTCATTCGAAGCATATAACTTTAACTTTTCTATCCTTGCGCTTAATGATTCTCTTATCTATACGTACGATTTTACGTTGACAATAATTGTACTTTGTTTATAATTTTAAATACAAAATTTTAAACATAAATGAAACTATACATAGCGTTACTCTCGGAATTGGATTTCCTTTGTGATGAAGTTTTAGAACCTTTGCATTGGTGCGATTGAATGTGCCATTATTAGAGATATATTTCATGTCAATTAGATCAGCAAATAGTATTTCTAAACTGATAACTTATTGAGACATATTTCATTCCAATAAAGTCGGAAAATTCTTGTAATATAACTATTACTAATAATAATATTGAGACATATGTTGGTATTTATTTGAGAAAGGAAAATTACAAGAATATCCCTGTTTTGTCTCAACTTAATCTGGAAAAATATGTGATTAGTTTAAACAATTTAATCTGTTTTTAGGTATATTTCATGGAAATAGAATCTTCAACGATTAAAGAAAAAAGTTTATATGTTTGCAATTTCTATATTTGCATTTTACTTTTTCCATAATGAGCTGGAAGAAGTACAAGTAAACTTCATTCAAGAAAAATCAGAAGAGAAATGTGAATAATCATTTTAATAAGGTAATAATTAATGGTTTTCTTTTGCAATTTCTAAATTAAAATTATGTACGCTTAGTTTGGTCTTGCAGCATCATTGGTGTTTTTTTTTATTTATGGCTCATTATTAGGAAGTTTCAATGAGGAACAAAGTTAAAATAGTTGTGTCAAATAATTATGCATACCAAGTTTGGTAGCTTTACATCAAACAGCATGAACGTCTAAGAGAACAAAAACTCTTATTCGAATTATTCATCACTCATTTTGCGTAGCCAAAGGTGTCATGTTTGAACTATAAATACTCGACTCTATGTCTTCCACCAAATTTACAACTCCTCTCCTCTTTTACTATCTTCTCTCTACAAATATTCAGCTATTTTATCCTGATTGTTGCTACTATCCATTCTTTTAAATAAAACTAATCAACTCTATCCATGGAATACTTCACAGGAAATGTAGATATCCAAATTGCTTTGGCAAAATATTTTGGACAGAGACATGACTTTTTTGATATACATAATGGGGCATTTTTCCAAATCTATCTCTGACTCTTCATCTTTCAAGCATTGACTGAATGTCTTTTCTTTTGCAATTTCTTTAATCTATCGATCATTGTACTTTTTTACTCACAAAGTAGTATTTTTATTTCCCAGCATTAATCTGAAGCTTTTGAGGAGATCATCTTAGTCGTTATGGCGGTCATAATAGACTCGTTATAAAGAAAGGACGGCAAGATGGAGGTAAGGTAGGGTGAAGTCAAAAACCTAAAATGATTTAACCTTGCAGATGAAGAAATGAGGACACGGGTTCGGTTTGGGGTTGGGAAATGAAAGGGGGAATGTCTAGATATAGAATCAATTCTTGTGAAATGTTTTGAATTCATTGTCTGCTCATCGATGCATTAATAACCAGGACAAGGACACGGAAATAGCTAGAGGCTCCACGGAAATAACCGAACAGTCAACGGAAAATTCAATGGCAATCACTTGCAAAGTGTATGAAACTAACATCAGAAGATGGTAGCCCGTACAAGGGAGGCAACTCCTCATACTGTAAAGTGGAACAAAATTAATTATAATTAAAATTGCTTGTCTTGTCTGTCAGTACTACAAGTATGCAAATTTTATCTAATTAAAATCCACTTCAAATGTTTCCATCATGTCTCATTTTTTTACAAAATCAAACAATAATTAATTTACAATATCGTAAATAATAAATTCCATAGTATGTAGATAATATTGTTATTAATTTCTTTTATATGAAAATATTTTGCTAATGAAATTTTATAACAAATCCAGAAATCAAACAACTTATTCTTAAGCATGAGTCTCGCAAGACTAATGATCTTCGATCAAATCTAGGCAAATACCTAGGTTGTATGGAATATTGACAGTTGCTTATGCATCAACTCTCCCCTCTTCTTGCCACTCATGGTGTACAAGAGAATAACAGATGCTAAATAATTTTATTATTAATATTAGTATTAATATCACCGCAGGAGATGCCAGAAAGAGATTGAAAACAATATCAAACTGTATTAGGAACTCCAGTTTCTTGTGTTTTAATTTAAAGTCATCGTTCTCCAAGATCAGATGTCCTTAACAGATCAAAATAAAGTCTTTCCAACGAATCTACCCAAATCTGTGGAGAGATAAGATGGATATATGTATTTCCTTAGGACATTCATGCAAAAGGAAACGCAGCCTCGTTCTGAAATTGTATGGCTCAGTTTATTTTCTTTGATGATGATCTTTATGTCATCTATACTTCCATGCATTCAATGTTCATGGTCGTTGATTTTCTCAGTACATTTTATAATTCTAAATTTACAGATTGGGAAACCTATTGAATCATATTTAGTTGATTTCTAAAATAAATAAAAATTTCATGAAAGCATTATTTTTTCAATTTATTGCATAATTAAGCTGCAAATTATCATTCAAACCTAAAAACAAAGCATGTTGCTGGAAATTTAAATGTTACATGATCGCGAAAAAATGCTTTCATTTTGAATTCAACAACCAAAACCTGTGAATTACTGATGTTGAGGAACAATCAGACATTTTCCTTGAATTTTAAAAGAAAAATGTTTTGTTGAATCAGACTAAGTTTGGCGTAAAACTACATCATGATGTACTAAGTGAAAAATAATATATCACAAAATCTAAACAAGTCAAATATCAAATATGATTTTCATTGCAACTTTTTAAAGAATATTCTGAATTAGCACTCGTAATGCAAACCTTGAAATTAAGGAAAAATAGATAAAAAAGATTTTTAAATAAAAATATAGTTATAAATATCTATGTCTATAATAAGGGCACCTCAGGTGGTGTAATGGTTAGCACGCTATATTCTCACTGGGTACCCCATACCTCTGACCTTGTGCCACGTTTAAGCTAAACTTAGTAAAGACCTATATGTCAATAATAACGATTAAGATAGAATAATTCCCTTTAATGATTCATTTAAGTTTTCTTTTATTGGTAATTAATTATATAAATCATATTTTAAAACATTTATGTAACTCGTACCAAGCAGAACGGTAGATTAATGTAATCATTCAGAGAGTTAATATTAGCATTAATATTAATGAGTTAATGATAGTAGCGACAGTATTATTTACTAGAATGTCACTATCAAAATACCAATACCTTGATACTACATAATCACATGTACTAATCATTTTAATTATCGATCCGGACGAACACCCAAGCTATCATCACACACAGCATCATCCTGCATCTACAAGTTTTAAAACTCACTCTCCCGTTGTACCATCGAAACAACTCTTATTATGTGTCTTACAACCACGACCACCAGCCAAACACTCATCATCATCTGCTTACCCAAACTCAAAAACACTTTACTGTATCCCCCATCACCCTTGTTCCAGTAACTATCATTCCACCTTCCATTGCCCTTCCTCAACACATTCCAAACCTTTTCACTCCAAATTACAATGTTGCAAAATCTACCACATTCCTAATACGCTTCAAAATTTAAAACCACCAACCAATAAACCCCGCAGCTTTCCTCCGAAATAGTCATCAGCGCTACCATCAACAGTTCACTCATATCCTGTGCCACCATTACCGCAAAAATGCCACCATTTTATTCTGACAACCTCATTCGCTTCGTTCCAGTCATCCAATCAATGATTCTTCCATTTTAGTATTTCTTTATTTTCATTTTATTTTTCTTTCTTTCCTTATTTTTCAATTTTTTCCCCTTATATTTCGTGTTCTCACTTGCTTTGCATTTTGCTCGCTGTTTCACGATTCAATTTTATGGATGCTGCTCTTGCCGCGTCTAAATTTGTCAGAAAAGCAAAAAGGAAGAACAAATGGAAGCCGGAACGTCTTTAATTAATCGATTTTTAATCCAGTTTGGAATGAAACAGAATAAAATAATTCTTCAAGATGTGGGGCGAATGAATGGTTAGTATTGATAAGACAGGCTGTTGAAGTAAAAAAAAAAAGAGGGATGATATTTGACGGTAGCAAAAAGATTGTCAGATCCAAATGAAGAGAAGGAAAGAAAAAGAAAGACGTAAAACGAACTGAATTAGGGCAATGTTAAAAAATAAAGAAGGAAAATAAAGAATGATGGGCTTAAAACGAATGAATGCAAAAAAGAACAGAAAAATTTGTCGAAATTATGAGGAAAAAATACACGTGTATTATTTTTTCCTCATAATTTCTACAAATCAAACAAAAAAGACAAGTAGACAAAATAAAAGAAAGAAAGAATCAATTTTGTACAGAAAAGTAAAGGAATTAAAAAAAGTTATTTCATGAAATGCCGAAATATAGACAATGAAGGTAAATTAACGAGATAGAAGCAATTTAATAAAAATTTTAATTTAAAATTGGAAAACAAATTAAAAAGATTTAAATTGAAATTGTACCAAAATCAAGGTGAGAAAAGGACAAAATTAAAGAAAAGAAAATGATTAACTCATTACTCCTTTACCTTTTTGCAAAAAGGACTAGAATAGTTGATATTTGAAGTTGGCCTGAAAGTATCTAGATTATTAATACCCACTTCCCCTAATGAAGCGATTAAAAAATTGAACTCATATTGAATAAAATCAATGTTCTTAGTCAAGTTGAATTCATCCTAAAGGAATAAAAAATGATCTCATCCTCTTTTGGGTTTGACCTACCTCAGATTTTTTCCTTTTAGTAATTAAATATTCAGTATAATGAAATGAGAAAAGAGATAGAAACCGCATTTGTTTTAAAGAACAAAACTGTTTTATTATACTGATTGCATTTTATAAGAGTAAAGAAACTCACATTACCATTCACAGCTTTTATTGGAATTGAAGACTGGATAGCCTTAACAAAGTTGTCTGCACCCTGGTAAAAAGTTTGACTTCGATTTATTTTCATTCTGAACTTTGGGAAATCGCTTAAAGCAAGCGCTGAGAACTAAAGTCCAAAGTGCTAAAAGGAAACATTTAAAACGAGAAAGCTATAAATAGTAAATAAGACATTTAATGTTAAGAAAAATGCATTGAAAAAATAGATCAAGAGAATAAACTGATGCTACTTCAAGCATTCAATGTTTCTGGTCGTTGATTTTCTCAAAACCTTTAATAAATCTAAATTTAAAGATTGAGCAACCCATTGAGTCATATTTCGTTGATTTCTTTCACACCCAAAAATAAATAAAAATTTCATGAAAGCAACTTTTCAATTCATTCATTTGTATAATCCATAAATATTTTTGAATGTCACATAAATCATAAGAAAAGGAAAACCTGTATTTTCTTATTCTTTTCCCTGAAACTATTAATGGTATAGATTAATTATTACACAGACATTATCTTGAACAAACTGACAATTTAACGTATCAGATTAACTTGTTTTCGTATTGAAAAATGTTTGCACCAACTGCATTGGTATTATAGATGGGAGACCGATAATTAAAAGAAAATATTTCGGATGTCGTGATGTATTTTAATCAGTGAAGTTGTTCCAGTTTGGTAGGTTTTGAGAGTGCGGAGTATCACTTCGTTGACATTATTCCTATGTCTACTCGGAGTGTAGTACCTGTTAGGGTCCCATCAATAGGTCAAATAGAAATGTTTGAAAGTTATTATTATTAGATAGGATACTAGAAACCATATACCTGTTTGCAAATAATACACTCGCGGACGCACAAAATGATGCACACATACAAAGAGACATATATACAAGCACACAAAAGATGCCCGTACAATTTTTTTTATTCATTTTCTTCTTCCTCGCCGCTTAAAAAAATTATCAAAAATTTACATTTTATCCGGTATGCTGGTATTATTGATATAATGCCGTAAAATGTAGATTAACATAGGAGATAAAATTGAGTTAAGTTCTTCGTTTAAATTTAAAAAACGATTGAATCATATTCAGCCAGTGCAACTCTGATTATTGAATTATTAAGAAGAAAAGCTGAATCTGAACTAAATCGAAATTTCTATCGGATTTGCGGAATAAAATATCTGTTTAAATAAAAACAAACATTGATATCAAATTTAAAAAGAATAAGATTTTGCATTTTATTTTCAATGTACAATGGGTTAAAAGTTCTTTTTATCATGTATTTTTGTTAGGGGAATCTCGATCATGCTGCTGCAATTATAGAATGCTGTCTGAGGAAAACATCCCGAATATCAACAAGCGGGTAAGACTGAATGATTATAAAATTTACGGTTTCAAAAATATATTGGATCAGATCTACTAAATATATTGACACTCGAGATGAAGTTTAGTTGAGAATGTATTGAGGTTTATTACAGATACGTGATGTCTCCATCCTTCGTCTCAGAAATAGCTGAAAACATATCTTGACTTCGTAACGACCAATTCACGACTGGCATTAAAACTATGTATCTTAAATGTCACCAAAAATTCCATATCTAACAACTTGCCATTTTTCTTTTCATTCTGTGTCAGGAAGATATTCGTCTCTCTCCTTTCAATGAATTTAGATGACCAAATACAACTTATCACGACCGCTGTTGCAAAATTTGCTATTTACTAAGCTTTTCATAGTCTAGCACACAGTCCTTAAGTTGCTTACAGTACCTGCTATTACAAAGTAGTCACACATCTAAATACTTATCAGGCTCATAGCTGCTTAATTATCTGGCGACGGGAACCCCTGCTTCTAGAATGCTTTGCCTTTTAGACACAACTATTGCAACAGTTGATGAAAATATATCAACGAATGTTTGGTAAGCATTTGACTACCACCAAAATATAAAACGTATGATCTACGGTACACATGACAAATTCTATAATTCACTTCAATTTCTCGATACAAAATTCTTCGTTGTCAGTGTGAATAATTTTGATCTAATCATTTTTTAAATTATTTGTATCGAAATCGCTAAACTTTGCATCAACACAGTGAAATTAGTGTATGTATTTGTTTCTTTTACATAAGAAATCTAGCACAAGACTTTTAAATGTGGTAAAGAGCTTAATATATAAAGTGTGCACAGTAAAATAGCGCTCAGCCTGAAATATCGGGTTGGCTAATACAAACAATTGATCTGCAATTGAGTGGTTTTGATCATTTGGAAAAATTTGAATCTGCGACAGATTTATTTATGGGAAATATAAACTTCTTTTTTAACATGCTGATAAGATTTTATGATTTAGATTTACTCAAAAATTTGTAACATTTTATCTCAAAACTGAAGGCACACATAATTCTCTGCTATTCTGCTGATAAATTTACATTTGTTTAATGGATTAGTGGATTAATTAATGAACGATGATTAGATTATGAATCCGAATGGAAACTTTTCCGTGTGGCAATTGCAACCTTCTTACTTCGTTTAAAAACAACACGTTTAATAAATTAGTAAAAACGATAGTAAATCACTTATAATTGTCAAATATATTCTCGAATCTGACACTACATTCTTTTTATGTGTGAAATAGGACACGCACAACACAACTCGATACGACATCAAAACAGTGTGAAACACACAAACAATTTTTTTAGTAAATAGGAACGACTCCAACTGGAGGCACAACGAAGTACTAATAATTGTATAAAAACAAGTCTGCTTCATTTCTGCTTTTGATATTTTTTTAATCTATCAATCTGCCATCTTGTTTTTGATTCCAT
Source organism: Doryteuthis pealeii (assembly GCA_023376005.1). NCBI lineage: Eukaryota > Metazoa > Mollusca > Cephalopoda > Myopsida > Loliginidae > Doryteuthis > Doryteuthis pealeii. The sequence goes on along the minus strand of CM042160.1, from coordinate 23,856,133 downwards.
CGGGTCCTTCTGCAAGTAACACATTACTCGCGAGGAAATGAACAGTTTTCAAAAAGTGCTCCAAATAAACAAAATCTCTACAAATAAATTAAATGAGAAAAAAAAGAGTAGAAAATCTTTCATCGATCTTTAAAATAAAATCAATACAAGATCGTTCAGAACGAAATAGCATAAATTTAACAAATAAAAACATCCAATACGAGAAACTAAAATTTAAATAAAATAAAATTTAAACTTCGGTTAAATAATGTAAATGCATAAGATTTTTTCAAACGTGTAATTACTTTTTTTTAATTCGTGATATTAATGAAGAATAACTAAAGAATACTAAACAATTACATTTATTTTATGTTCGACTTTTGTTTTGTTTTTCCATGGATTTTGATATTTCTTTTTCTAATAATTTGGTGAAAATGTTCAATTTCTTCATATTTTTATTTCCTTTTACTGAATTTGTTTATAATTGATTTATGTTTTCTTTTTCCGAATTGAATATTCCAAATTTGTCATGAGTAGGTCATTTGGGAAAACTGATGCTTCGGTTAGCCACGCCATCAGCAATCACACTGTAATTCCTTCTCATCGAATGTTTCACCTCGATATGACGACTTTACCGTTATTTAGAAGAACAGAATGAGTCAGATCTCATGGAAACTATTGATTTAATGGAATACGTTGACGCAAGATGACTTGAGGATACTCCAATAATTAATCTATATTAATAAATGGGAAGAGTTTGTTTGTCTGTCCTCTATAAACTGTTTCAGTTTGATATGCATAGTTTATTAGACAAAGACGAAGGTTTAACGTAAAAAAAAACAACTTTTAGTTTCCTCGTGTGAAAAAAAATGAACTCTCATGTTACTGTACGATGTAAATAATCACATTGAATTCAAAATTATAATATTTAACAGAGGAAATAATGACTTGTATTTTTAATAAGTATTTAAAGTATTCATTTTAAATTAAAGATTATTTATTGAGTTATAAAAGGGTTTTCAAGATGAAAATGTTAAATTATTCTATTTCTCTGAATGTTTGAGATGAGACTTGATGATTAGTATTATCTGCGTTATTTGCACAATCGTCCCCATCTTCATTGTTATCTGTACAACGTTTCGGCCGATGTAACCGTATCCCTTATATAAAATATATAAAAAAGACTCACTATTAGTGACCAGTAGATATTTTAGAGTAGTGTTCAAATTACAATGGTAGCTTATATTAAAAACATCATCCATTCATTTCTTTCTAGCAGATTTCATACTTGTTTGCTTTTGTTCCATTGATAACAAAAAAGAAATAACGCTACAACAATATTTTATCTCTTGTCTGAGCTGTTAGGGTGATATGGGGGTTATAATTTAACTTTAGATGTTAATTTCGATATATTCTATTCATTGTATTTGAATAAAACAAATTGACCAACTTTTCTGGATTGAAATTATAAGATTGTTTTAAGCAATGTAAATGTATCAAAAACAAGGATATTAGATGATTTTTAAAACTGAATGCTCAAAAATTGGTGCATGTTAGAAACCTAATTTTTGGTGTCAGTACTTATCATACCAATATCCAAATTGTTCTTGTTGGGCCCCTTTGAAAAAAGTTGAAAATCGACCTACCCTGATATATATATATATATATATATATATATATATATATATATATGTGTGTGTGTGTGTGTGTGTGTGTGTGTGTGTGTGTGTGTGTGTGTGTGTGTGTATATTTTTTTCTGTTCATACGTATCTATTTTGTTATGCATGCCTATTCATATCTACCAATCTATTGATAAGCAATACTGTGAATAACTCTTGCTGATCCGATATGCGAAAGTCTCATATTAAGATGTCTAAGATGTTACATAATCCTATGACATTGTATAACGCAACTATGAAAGTGATATCATAATGTTCTCGGAAAATACCATGATCACAAACACTGCTTGCTGACGATCGTATTAATAGTATTTTCTCTTATGTGTCCCCCCTCTCTCTCTCTCTCTCTCTCTCTCTCTCTCTCTCTCTCTCTCTCTCTCTCTCTCTCTCTCTCTCTCTGACAATCACGTCATCAGTCATGACATTGTAAAAGACCCAAATATATATTTATATACACGATATCAATTACCTATAAAAGCTATCACACATGCTTTTCCTGTTCCGAATCAACATTAAAAGAAGAAAAGGGTGTCTCCCAAGGAAAATAAGTTTTTTTCATTTAATCACTAATGTTGCCAATTTTTGGTTATTGGCTTTTAGGTTATTCTCACAAGTCATTTCTTGTAATTATAATATTCATTTTGATAGACTAGTATCACATACTTCTTCTCTCCAGTTTACATTAGTCCACCTGCAAAAGCAAAAGTGTGGCTTTACCTAAAAGAATTTTATCAAAAAATACCTTTTTCTAATGTCTGCACTCTTATCACCAAGGACTGACAATTCCGGTAATTTACGTCAGACATAATCGTTAGTGTCCGGCGATTTCCTTTCGGTGCATATCGATAGTGTTCGATTACTTCCGTTTCATCACATCGATAACATTTGTCTATTTCCTCTAGAAGAGGTCAATATTACTCAGCTATTTATATCCAAACATGTTGAAAATATTGTACTATTTCCGTATTAGCATTATTCAGGTATTTTCACCGGACGGTGGGCGTGGGCAACCTGAAGGATTATTTCTAGTGATTATTTCTAGTGGAAACGTCACGGGTTTCTGTCATTTAACAATTATATTTTACTGGCATAAAATACATTCATGAGAATTTCGACAATTAATTGATGTATCGTTCAAATTCAAGGAAACAACACAAAAAATTCATATATTTTAGAAATGCAAAAACAGCCTTTACGTAATTAAAACAAATGCCATTATACATATGTGAGTGTGTGCGTGTGCATGAATGCATGCATGTGTGAGGTGTCGGGTGGGAAAAGGAAAACAGAACTGGAAAACTGAGTTTGTAATTCGGGTGAGAGTATTTGTCTGCCCTTTGCATTAATACACTTTGGATAAGCATGAATTTAGTGTTTTCTAGGTTTTGTCAAATTTTTAGGTACCTTAACAAAATATCTTATCCCTAACATGCCTCAATGCCTGAAGCAGAACTTTAGCAAATCAAAGACATTACAATAGCAACAAGTTATTACATTATTGTCTGTCTGTCTGTCGGTCTGTCTCTCCCGCTCTCTCTCTATCTCTCTCTCTCTATCTCTCTAAAAATCATCTTACTGATGTTGTATTTTACATCATATCTTAATTATAGTGATAGTGACAGACAGATATTCTTGTCCATATATTACAAAAGACTTAATTCTATAAGCTATTACTACAATAGTCGAAATTGCTGTTTGGAAAGATACTATAAATAAATGATGAGCAAATTAGTTATTTCTAGTTGAACCCAATGATACACAGTTTTGTAGTCAAACGTTTGAAGTCTTTGATTAAGGCATTCGGCAGTGTTCAATGTTTAGTCAGGATGTCAAAAATTATAGCTGTTGAGAAGTCTTTTTTTATGTTTGAATTAAGGAAAACAATTTCTCTTTCTGTCGTGCAACTGTATTTTAGAATACATTTTGGGAAATTGCGGCTGATTAGATAATTCATGTACAATTGGTAAAATGAATTTGAAACAACAGGTAAAGACAAAAGTCCAGGAAGACTATCAGTGTCTAAAAACAATTGGGGCATATTCAGACCATCTATTAACAGACACCACAGAATCCGCAAGGAAATACACATTTCACCCTAAAAATTATTTTTTATTACTTTTAAAGGTTATTTTGTATGTACTCTCTATATGGTAAAATCTCAGTGTGATGGCAACTTGATGCCTCAGAATAAGAAAAGCTTTATAAATAATAGAACATGAATATTTCAATACATTATTTTAAGAACTGAAATTAATGAATCCCTAAAATAACAAAAATAGAAATCTGAAAAGAAATGAAAAAGAAAAGTAATTTTATTTGATGATAAATATAAAATTGATGCACTTCAGCATTATTCTTGTTATCAGTTCTTCCAAAAAAGCATTCACCATTATGTAAAAACGTGCGCAACAGAATAGTTACTATTAATATTACTACTAATACTAACACTAATACTAATACTAATACCAATAAATATACTGAAAGAACATGAGTAAATCAGTAAATCGGGTTGTGTCTGATCAGAATTTCACCACTTACCAGTAAAGATCTACAATTTCAAATAAAATGTTCCCCTATTTCTGAAAGTCTAGCTTCATTGTAGAATAACTATATAGCACTTCAGTTGACAGACTGCTAATTTCACGGATCACTCGACTATTAAAATGATACGTTCGCTTTCATCGCACAATATTCGTTAAAGTCTGCAAAGCGTCCGGTTATTTCCTTGAAGATTTCGGCCTTTTCCGTTTACTGTTCGGCTATTTCCGTGGAGCTTCTAGCTATTTCCGTGTCCTTGTCCTGGTTATTGATGCATCGGTGAGCAGACAATGAATTCAAAACATTTCACAAGAATTGATTCTATATCTAGACATTCCCCCTTTCATTTCCCAACCCCAAACCGAACCCGTGTCCTCATTTCTTCATCTGCAAGGTTAAATCATTTTAGGTTTTTGACTCCACCCTACCTTACCTCCATCTTGTCGTCCTTTCTTTATAACGAGTCTATTATGACCGCCATAACGACTAAGACGATCTCCTCAAAAGCTTCAGATTAATACTTGGAAATAATACCAAATAAAGAACCATTCACGTTGTCCATCATCTTCCATGCCTTCTTCTATCCATCCCTTTAGTTTACCCAATGTCTTTCTCTCTGTTAGTTGTCCGTTCAAACATCCGCCCCTTCCACTTGCCCCTTGGTCACTGTCCTGTTTTGGGCCAGACGCTGATAAGTCTCGAAGGAGTCAGTCAGTTCACAGAGATAGCGAAAATATTGAACGTTTCCGCTCCAGAGAAGAAGACTTCGTGTCTGAACGTTAAATGTAGAGCGATTCGATCTCTTTGCATGTGTTGATCAGATGCCAAAAAGATGCGATGGCCCACTAACCCTAATCTCTCTCTCTCTCTCTCTCTCTCTCTCTCTCTCTCTCTCTCTATCTGTCTCTATCTATCTCTCTATCATCAAACTTCTTTTGCACACGCTTTAATTACCCTCTTATTAATTTATTTCTCTCTTTCTATCCCGGTTTTTCTTTCGTTTTCATTGTTTCTTTCCGTCTTTCTTTCTATACCACTCCCAATTCTGTTGTTTTACTGTATACATGTTTCCTTTCTGTTTCCTCCTTGTCTCTTTCCCTTTTTCTTCTTTCATTCATTTTTTCTTCTACTCTTTACTTTCTTAATTTATTGCTTATCCTTTTCTTTCTTTCTTTTTTCTTTCTTTCATTCTTTCTTTTTGCACTTTCCTCAACTTTCTTTATATCACTTAGCTTATCTTTTCCTTTTCATGATTTCACTATTTCTTTATTCTCCGTTATATTTCTTTCTTTTTTTTCCTTTTTTATCCCAAAATCTCTTCTTTCTTCTTCTTCTCCTTTACTGACAGTTATTCTATTTATTTTCCTTCATGTTTGACTCTTTCTTATTCCTTTTCTCTTTCTCTATTTCACTTGATATCTCATATTCCTAATGCATGTGCATGCCGTGTGTTCAGTAATGTCTACATCGACATGATATGTTTCTCTATTGCAATTCTTGTCATTTGCTTTGGAATTACACTGAACGAACTAATTAGAATTCATCTTGCCGCCTGTTGAGTTTAAATTAATTCAGAATCTATTTTGATTTTTTTTTCTTGTCGTTTACGTTTCTTTTTTTTTAAATTCGCTTCTTTCTTTTCTCTTTTTTGTGATATCATTCAACATTTTAACTCTATCTTGACGTTGCTTCTGCTTAATCCCTCTTTTTCACTTTCCCTTGTCTTCCTGACTCACCCCCCCCCATATTTAAGTCTCTTCATCTTCTTTGTTTCATTATTTTGCCGCACATTTTTCTCTTCTCTTTACATTTCATTCGTTTCCTTTCATTTGTAGATTTAAACCTAATCTTACCGATGCCTGATTCAATGATTCAAATTTACTTGACTTTGGTTCATTTAGATACGAGAAAAATTCATTACCATCATTGGATGTTTGCAAGCGTAAAAGCAAGTTTCTATAAAAGACAAAATCCTTTTAGATTCGTGCTTATCAAACTCATGAATCCGCCGTTGTTTACTTTCGTTCTTATATTATTTATTTTCTCATTTCAAGATCATATAGACAAGTTTTCAGTGCAATATTTTGGAAAGGAGACATATACAGAATCAAATGAAATATATTTTAAAATTAGCACAGTTTCTCTTTTATATAACAGGGTTATTTCTGCATGGAGTTCCATATCTGCTTATCTAAGGGTTTTAGATGGCGACATTTGTAGTGTTGATAGATGGGATGTAACAGCATTGGTCAACTGAAGCCCTTTCAAATTATATAGGTAAACAGAAAAATGAAATATAGGAAGAATAATCGAAATGGGAATAAGTTGTAAATAGATACAAATTGAAAAAGAAAATACTAAGTAACACGAAGAAGATGAGTGATTTATAGAAAAATAGAAGTATAGGGTGTAGAATATGATATAGTAACAATAAAGAAAGTAAATGAGGAGAAGGCAACGGAGCTAGAGCGTACCAGAGAGAGAGAAAGAGAGAGAGAGAGAGAGAGGGGGGGGACATTAGGTAGTAGAGTTTACCTAGTTATTACCACTGAAAAGTCACGGGTATATTTGGATTCCTAAAATGCTTGTGCATAACTTTTTTGTGTGACCAGCTTGCGTCATAGATATACATGCATACATAAACTCCCATATATATATATATATATATATATATATATATATATATATATATATATATAATTCGATAGAGTATTATATATAAATAGATGAAATTATCTGTGATAAAGTATTATTCTACAATCTCATTTATTAATATTCGATGCTTCTTTCAGACGAGTATTCTCTTCTTTATTCTTCTTCTTCTTTCATTTCGTTTCTTCTATTACATCATTTAATATTTAGCAAATTTTCAAAGAAAACGTTATTTCAGGTTAGTCATATTTTGTTTTCACCCATTAATATTTCTTGCTAGAGAGCTTTTACAACAATTTCCGAGTCTTATAGTTGTTTATTCATTTACAGTGTCCTTGTACTCCTGAACTATCTAAGCCACGGATTGATATCATGAATACAGAGAAGGAAATCTAGCGTTATTCTTTATTAGTCTATTATCCCGGTGGACAGGGGCACTTTAATTTGAAGGTCAATAGGTACACCAGATAAGATTTCGTTAAAAAAGGTGAGGTTGTTTACTTGAAAGTAACCTTGAACAATAAGAAATCCTCGTTTCGAAATTCAGATGTAAATTAAAAGATATGATGGACAACAATCATGAAGATGCTTGTCTAAAAGAATTATTGAATTGACTAAATATTTCCCCACAGAAAGTAATTTAAAAATTTTGAATTTTGAAATTTACTTTTGAATGGTTTTCTCGTTTTGCCTCTTTTCTGATTTTTCTTCTGCTGCTTGAATCATTTTCCATCCGGTTCTCCTGACAACTCCCAACATTTTGGGTTTCAATTCCTTTTCTAGACTGTCGATTTATAAGTCTCACGTCTCAAGACTCGTCTTAAGTTTCATGGAACTAGAATGTTCCTATTCAGACAAATAAAAAGACCTGTTGGCACATTTTTTTTTATTGTTTGTTTGTTTATGGATATGTGCTTATTTATTTGATGATTTTTCTTTTTGGTGAAATTGCATTTTAATTTAAAACAAAGTTTTTATTGTTTTCTTGTGATGTTTTCACATTATTTTTGGCATTTTTTTATTCAGATGATTGTCCTTCTTTGGTTCTAATATTATTTTATCTAAACATTTCATTCTGTTTCATTCCTTCCTCACTATGCCTTTTTCCTGTTTTTTTTTGTCAGTTCATTTTTCGTTCGATTTTTTCTTTTTTATATTTTTTCTTTTATTTGATCACTAGCAGGACCTGTGGATATACCACAGTATGATAATTTAATTATTATAACGTGTTTGATATGTTTACTTAAGAACTATTGAAAAATAGTTCAATATGTAAAAAGCAGAATGATCTTGATTTAACTTCCTGTCTAATTCTTTTTTCTTTTTTTTTCCTTTTATTCTTTTTATTATGTTCGATTGAAACAGATTAGCGTTATCGCTTTCGTGCGTTCACCACCACTCTCTATCTTTCGCCTATTCACTTTCTTTCTTTTTTTTATTATATTTTTTCTGTGTAGTATTTCCTTTTTCTTCCCTTTCTTTCTGTATGATATAAATGGAATGGTCCATTATTTAGCTGAGATGACGACATTCTTAAGAATTAAGAATTCGGCGGATAAGCAGCACCAGGATTTACATTTTCGTATTTCCTCTTTCATTTTTTTTGTCAACCAGAGTATGTTGCAAGATGATAACGGTCAAAATATTAAGGAACAAGCGTATTAATGTAAAGTTAGCGACTCAAATGTTCTAGCTTATTGCTGACAGTGCCGAAGTGAATCAGCCGAGAACACGGAACTTGATCGAATTTTATAAGAGTTCATAACACTCACAGCATGAAGTGTCCCATGAAAGATCTTGATCCTCTTACGTTAAAAAAATAAAATGAGCTTTCTAATAATTATTTAATATGAATAATTTAGAGTTATCATTAAGCCAGATGTGTAGAGCATCTGGAGTTTGTTATTTACCCAACACGTTAAGGCGTCTGATCGTGGTGATTGAAACAGATTAGCGTTATCGCTTTCGCGCGCTCACCTACTCTCTCTATTTTTCTTCTACTTTCTTCTTTTTTATTTTATTCTTTCTGTGTAGCACGTCCTTTTTCTTTCCTTTCTTTCTTCATAATAAAAAGAGAAGGGTCCATTATTTAGCTGAAGTGGCGATACGCATAAGAAATAAAATTTGGCGGATAAGTAACAACAGATAATAAGTATTTACATTTTTGCTTTTCATGTTGGATGATTTGGCTGGTCTCATTTTTAACCAGAAGGTTTTACAAGATGATAACGGTCATACAATTAAGGAACACATCTATAAATATATAGATTATTGTATCATTCTGTCTTTCTTTCATTTTTACCGAATTTCTCTATTTCATTCGAACTCTTTCTTTTTCTGGCTGAGTTTCTTTGTTACTATTTTTTCTTTCTTTCTTATATCATCATATTCATTTATAATTTCTTTCCAATTAATTTACTCCTTATTTCTTGTTTATTTTATATTTTCTCTTTCTCATTGTCTTTTTTTTTCTAGCTTCCTTCTCATATACATCTAAAAGTAAATCATTAGACTTTAGACGTGATCAAATGTAGCTCACCTGTTGACCGATTTCCTTAACTTTTCATTGTGAATAGATTTATAAATCAAAATATAAAATTGGGATATTGTGATATTTTATCTTTCGATGATATCTTTCGATTAAATCTACTGGTTTTACAGCCACACACACACACACACACACACACACACACACACACACACACACACGCACATATATATATATATATATATATATATATATATATATATATATATATATATATATATATACGGCTGTAAAACCATTAGATTTAATCGAAAGATATCATCGAAAGAGAAAATATCACAATATCACAATTTTATATTACATATATATATATATATATATATATATATATATATATGTGTGTGGTGTGTGTGTGTGTGTGTGTGTGTGTGTGTGTGTATCTGTATTTGGTCCAATGGGTCAATATATACGCAACTTGAGACATAGTTAGTAGTCGATGTTTGATCTGAAATGTTCAGTATACTGTTCGATCCAAGTAATTAATTCTACTTAATTATATGTACTTTTCTTTCGTTCACATCAATGTCCTTCTTCATTTCCTTCCTTTAAAACCATTCCTATTTAAATCCTTACGTCACTCTTTGCTTTTAAATCATACCTGCAGTCCTTTAATTCATTAAAGACAACTCGATATTTACATTGTATTTATTTTCCCATAAAGCAACTATGTTCTGATCTTTTGACAATATTTGAATGATTATTATACGAAGAGGGAGTTGATTCATTACTCTCAAAAGTAATATTGTGAGATACCTAGGTGCATCAATAAATCCGTAGTTTAAGGATGAAAGCTTTATTTAACACAATAAATATCTATTTTTCTTTATTCTCACAGTAAAGAATTAATTGGCTCTTGTCCGCTAACCATTGACATGGAAAAACGGAACGGAATCTCAGTTAATCTATGTACTCATTGAATCTATGAAAACATCCAGTTTATGACTGCCTCTCAGAATTCCTATTCAGCATAGTAATCTTGGGTTATTATAAATGTGTTTCGTTAAGTTTTTCACTGAAATGAAACACAGCCTCACAAAATTCCCAAAGGCTGATGGGTATCAAGTTATATCCGGGAAATAGAACTTTCGTTGGTACAAGGCATTTTGGGATGTGACCAATCATTTCCCGACCTGTGGAAAAATGACAAAAGAGAGAATTGATTGAGGGCTGACGGTGAAAATGATTTGTGATGAATGATCATATGATTTTCAATCAGAATTGCCATTCTAAAAAGTAAAAGATAAGTCTCAATATCTTTAGGCAAACTGTGAACGAACATTATATTATAAAGAATATTTCTATGGTACCAAAGACCCTTTAGTCCCTCTGACTATTTACAATTCCGAAAAGTCAAAACTGAGATCCAACGTTGCTATTTATAACGGATTGCAACGAATCAGTCAACAGTCTGTATGTTGAAGATTTCAAGTATGCTGAAGATTACAGTTTTAGTGGAGTCCATCCTCACAGGGGATTTCACCATTTCAATCATAGGTCAAATTAATTTGATATTAATAAATATCTTCACAGGTAGGCCAAGGTATGCATTCAAAAATCATGCTGACTACATGCCTAGATTATTAAACGAATTTTTGCCACACAGTTATGACCTTGTGTCAGACTAGATGTTGAGCAATATTTAATAAACAAATCACACCAAACCTTCCAAGATTTGGGACCCTCACTTGTTTCTCTCAGTTGTAGCCTTGTGCCAGACAGATATGAGTAAACATCTGTGCATAAAAGGTGTGTTGTAATTTGGCAAGTAGTTTATACTATCGTTATTTCCTTTGTACTTTTACGCCAGATTTCACGCCTCTCCGCTCGGGGCATTTTAGTAGAGGAATGTTTAAAATCATTTCGTGCGGCTGTCATTAATCGAAGAATCCAGCCACCCGCAGTGATCGAATGATTTTAATAGATTAATTGATGACGCCTCACCAAACAGCCATTAGTGCCATTGCATTTATATGCACTTGGCAAAGAAGCCTCAACACTGACATCGTCTTCACTGAATCGCTATTTTCTTCCTCTTCCACGTCGTAACTAACCACATTTGACGTCATTTCCTGACACAGTCACAATAGAAAACCGTTGGGAAGGGATACATCGTTATTTCATTTCATTTCCAATTTACACTAGAGACAAAGGTCATAAGTCTAGTGCGAACAGAAACAGCCCTTAAGTTTTAATAGCTAATGTAAATTATGAAACTTATTTAATTTTATCAACATATAATTGTAATTCCATTTATCTTACGAATTCCTTTTTAAATAGATCCCATGAATTTAGCTGTAATCTCTCATGCAACCTTGCTGCATAATCGTAAATATATTTGTTTTATGATGCTAAACTTGGACCAAGCAAGTTTTATGAAGCACCCAGTAAGATATGAACTTATGAGCCATTACATGTGAGATTATGTGTTTGTTAGATAAAACCAACATTGATATGTGCTCAGTATCAAAGGGCCTACACTAGATCCTGGGTCTTTTATGCAGACTATCATTTTTAGTAGTATTCAAGAAGTTCATAAATAATGTATGTCTGCTATGAATATAAATGTAAAAAACGCAATGGAGTTTCGGATGTCTGGAAAAAATAGTTAGGAAAGTCATATAAAAATATCATAACTTTTTTCTTATTGGAAATTTTCAGCTTGATACGGTTAAATAAAACAATACAGATTTAGTTTACCAAAACAAAAAGTTGTTTAGTATTATACATGCGTTGTACATTGAACTCCTTAGTACAAGCTTCACAAATTTTACATCTTTCAAAGGGCCTGAAAAAACATTAATTGCTAAAAAATGCTTCCGGGTCACATTAAAAGTTTTGTAGGCATAGCTTCTGAAATTCTAGGTAGACCTCAAAAATGCTACACCTTAATCAATGACAGAAGGGCTGACTCATACGTAAATAGTATTTCTATCAGGGATAATACTCGAATAATTTCAATTGATAGTGTGACTCTTTTATTTGTTTTTGTTTCTATGAATTTGTCACCCAGTTATAAACTATAACTAGAAGTGCTATTCGGCGTTGCCAGGAGGATGGAATAGCATCGGATATAAAAGTATTGGCAGAAATTCATTTTCCAATACATTTCTATCAAATTGATTAATTGAATTATTCATTCTATTTGTTTTTATTTACTTGAAAGTAGTAAAATCTATACCGAAATAGAGTTTCATTTTGTTACTGAATAAATTCGAAAATAAATTAATTGATAATTAAAAATTATTAATGATATTTTATATTAATTTCCTTTTTCTTTCTTAAATTCATATTTATTCATAAACATTCTGTTCTTTTTAGCCTGATTCGTCGTCCATTTAGCAATGCAGTATTAATATACTACTTACTTTCATCGATCTTAATTTGATTTCGAAAGAGTAATTATTATTGGCATTTCAGTCTCGGAAGACTATAATATAGTTTTTGTGTCCCTGAAGTTACAGCGCTTCCGGTGACTGTAAAGTCCAATGTTTGAAAAACATTCTCGACCACAAGTGACAAGGCATCCCTCTCTGCCTCGCTGGCGTGATCCGAAGGAATGGTGAACCAATATATTCGGCGTCAGTTTTGGGATTTCTGTCAGGGTTTTCTCCATTAGCCTTTTCCTATCCAGAGGATACCCACAAGGCAGCGGAAAGAGTTAGAGACTAGGAAAATAAGTGTACTGGTGTGTGTAATATTTGTAAATTTTCATATCTGTTATGCTCCAAAAGTACCTATAACTTGGCTCCCTGTCTCCGGATTGACTTGAAACCAATTTCACTTTCATCAGCGGGTAGATATATTGATACCTTATCATAGAAAGATTTATGCTAAAATGTCCCGTTCTCCCAATAATTCAGTTACAAACAGATGCAGAAATTTGATATCATAATAATCCCTTGCTTACTCTCTGTATTTTTACAACAAATCTGCAGAAAATGATTCACCTGTATCTGCATTATGATGCTTAAATAGGAAGGCAAAATGGACCTAGAAATACTTAGCCATAAAGTACAGATACTAAAATGATCGTTGCATGAAGTGTCGATTCATATGTAAATAATCGCAAGATTTTATTCTAATCTTATGCAGCTATGTATGTATGAATTCTTGTTGCAAGACGTTAGAATAAACAGGTCATCGTCAAGTATATGTAAGAACAATAGTATTTCATTCAAAAAGCAAAACATTTTTATTTTGACGCTCGGAAACAAGTAGAATCTAATCTATCGAAAGTCCAATAGTGTATACCGTTTAATAACATAAAAACACGTTGAAACGTCCAATTTTTGCTGTGTAAAACATACGTCGCACACTGGGAGAATCTAATTGTCTCATGTGTTACGCCTTCCCTTACAAAATAAAGGTTTTTGGCTCCATCATTAGTATTGATGCATCTATCATGGGCCACACTGAAGCCGAAGCATTTCCTTCTTTTCTCTTCGCTAAAAAGGGAAGAGTTATACGTCTTGATCTAATTGTCAAAGTAGGGATTTGATGTGTGGATATGTCTCGGTTTGCATGGAAATTCTAGTTCCAATATCAATGGCCTACCGCTCTTATAAATGTAGAATGAGTTGGACCTGTTTATTGGAAACAGCTGGTGTTAGCAGAAGGGTAAGTATGAAGATACTTATAAACACCCTCGACCAAATCATTACAATTGATCGATTGTGTAATTATCTGTAGTAGACGTGACCTAAAAGACCTACAGGGTGTTAGGATTATGAGAGGTACAGATTGATTGACCCTTGGTTCTTTTGGAATCAGAATTGATTTTCAAGTGTGGTGGGGTAGGGAATAACCGATTTCCTGCATAGGTATCTCAATATTGCAGAGATTCTCTATCTTTTTTCTCTTCAAAAGAAAGTTTTTGGTCGATATATCGAAACATTATAGCCATTTCTGTGATCTGTATTGGCAATGTATTATCCTGAAATTTGTTGAATAATTTTGACTAATATTGTGATCATCTGAATCACAGAGTGGCGTTCGTGCAAATAGCAACACATTTTCTGTGTACAACAGTTTCAAGAGAATTGTACAGAATCAATTTTTTTCTATCTATATTTTGACTTTTTTGCTTAAGCATTTGACAATGAATAGCAAATTTTAATGTGATGTTCTTAGAAAAATATGGTATCCTGCAAATTTATTCTACCTGGTGTGCTCTACGCACAATTACATAAAAGGTAGGAATAATTTCAATGTAAATGTTTCTCAACCAATTCGGATTGAAAATGGTATTAAGCGGGGGGAGGGGGGCAAGTTATAACATCAACTCTGTTTGTTGTCTATTTTATTCTTTTAAAAATAATCCAATAATTCCGTGAAATTACGAAAATTTAGAAGGTTTTTTAGTCTTAGTGTACGTTTGGTTAGAACAAAAGTAGCATATTCCCGTGTTTGTGCATCCCTGTGTGCAAATGATTGCAACATTGTGCCACATTCAAAGGTTGAAATGTAAGTTTCCATGCTTGCAATCCATTCACCCTAGAGATTTATAAGACGGTTGTAATACATGACCCAACACTATATTGAACGACCTATCTTTGTTGACGGACAAAAGTTGGAGGTTGTTCATTCTTTTCTTTATTTCGATAGCATGTAGATTGTAGTCTTGAAAAGGAATAGTTCATCGCAGTTAGAAGGCATCAACTCCTTTCACGAACTTGACGGCAAGATGGGAGTTGTCGTAATGATTATTATAAGTTTAAAAATTCACACATGGTGTTACTAGATGTAATTTAAAAACAGAACGTTTCTTCCTAAACACAATTTTCTAGATTCCAGGCGCAACGATTCAATACTTAATTTACCAATGCTAATCGGAAGTATTTCTCTAAAACTAAAAAAAAAGTGTTGTTCAATCTTCATACAGCTTCTATCTACATTTGAGGCATCTACTTGTTGGTAGGAAAAACATGATAAAAGACTATATCATTCTTTGTCGCATTTAATGAAACACATCTAAAAGAGAATTCGCAGGCTGAATACATTTGATCTATCTATCTATCTATCTATCTATCTATCTACCTATCAATCTATCGCTTCTCTGTCTGTCTGTCTGTCTGTGTGTCTGTGTGTCTGTCTCTCCCCTTCTCTCTCTCTCTCTCTCTCTCTCTCTCTCTCTCTCTATATATATATATATATATATATATATATATATATATATATATATATATATATATATATATATCCAAATCATGGCTGCCACAAAGTCCACCTATATACATCTCATTCATAAGAACACTGGAACAGATACATTGTACAAGATTGCTAAGTGGCCATACTGGTAGACATGTCATTATTTTGTCATCGATAGTAGAAAACATCCGGTACCACAATCAGAAAGACAAGAAAATATGTGTTCAACCTATGGAACGATAGTCACGTGTCTCTGAATGCACAGATTACTATTGAACATTCTATTCCCACCAACCACCACCAAGATGTCTGCATCCTTGATGGCCTATATCGTTATTTCGGTGCCACAAGACTACATGAGTTCCCAATCGATCGCGCTAATGAGGCTAAGGAATTAAGTCCTAATTTCGTCTCACGGAAGTAGTCAGAAATCATTCATTTGGGCCAACCAGCTACCAAGCCAACCGCGAGAAAGCCGCTATTTTGATACATTTATACTGTTTTCTTTTTTTTTTGTTTTTTTTTGTTGTTGTTTTTTTTTGCCTTTCCCGTTCTTTTCTTTTAAAAATAGATTTGTTTATTATTTTTTGTGTTTCCTAGTATTTATAGAAACTATTAGAGTATTTTTCTCGCATTTCCATGTTTTTTTTTTCTATTTTTATTCCTTTTCTTCATTCTGTTTATATTTTTTCCTAATTCTCTTAATTTCTTAATCATTACTTTCTACATTATTCTATTTATTTTTTTTTTCATTCTTCCTTTTTCATTCTTTTTCTTAATTTTCTTTTTTCGTTCATTTTTCTCTTTCCTTATATTTGTTTTCACTCCTCTTCTTTCGTTCTATTTCATTTTTCCATTCCTTCTTTCATTCTTTTCTATATAGACTATAATTTTCATTCTTTTTTCGTTTCTTCTTTTTCTTTCTTATTCATTTTTGCTATTAATTTCTATTTCTATTCTTTTTCTGATACTTTCCTTATCTTCTCTCATTGATTTTCTTTCAATCTTTTTCTTTTCTTTTTCATTTTTCTTTTTCTTCATTTATTCTTTTGCCATTTTTCCTTAATTCATTTTCTGATCTCATTCTTTTTTTCTTTTCTTTCTCATTTTGTCCTATTTTTTTCTCACTCTTTATCTTCTTTTCCTATTATTTTTTTTTCATCCATTCTTTTTCTTCTTTCATCATTTTCTTCTTCTATCTGCCTGCTTATTTCCCCATTATTTTATTTTTTTTATTATACCCTTTTCTTTTCTTATTCTTTTTCTTCTTTTCTCCTTCATTCTTTTATTTTTCATTTTCATTATTTTTATTCTTCATTATTTTTTCTTTCATTTTCCTATTTTCTTCATTTCTTTAATTTGATTATTATTTTTTAATTTTTTAATTTGATAACATTTATAGACTATTTAATTCTTAATTTCATACTTCATTTCGGTTGGATATCTTCATCTATCTATTATTTATTTTCAAAAATGAATTGGCCCCAACATGAACTCAGATAAAATAGAGTACACCGGTTAAAAAAAAAGATGGTGCCATTACCTTAAATGAAACCAGTCTACCAGTTCAGATAATTCGGTAGCAATATCTCATCGACTGAAAGTTGTTGTTTTGAAAAAATCCTGGATGTAGCACCCCACAAAACAATAGCTGCACCGCCAAACTGCTCCTAGTATTTATTAACAAGAAAATAACTTGGATTTTTCAGTGCAAGCAGATCATCGAGTGAAAGCGAAAATGAGTAAAATTATTTCATATTATAATCTCCTGGTGTTAGTTTTTATTCTTAGTGAAAAAAAAAGAAAAAAGGGAAATAAGCAATAATAGATAAAATAAAAATGAAATTAATATTGTTTCAATCGTTTAGTGGCATTTGAAATGTTTAGTTTTAACTTAATTAACAAGGGCACTTTTGATTAAATCTTTTATTCTGTTATATATTCTGCTGTTATATCAGTGTATTTACAAAACATTACAACTTGAAAAGTTTCGTTTTTGTTTTTTTTCTCACTCTGACAACAGAAGAAAGTAACATTTTCGACATATTATGCTTTGTATCATATGAAAGTTACAAAAGCAAGTCCATCACAGAAAATAAGACAGACAATATATTTAGAATATCCGAATAAAACGCTGAATCATTTATATCACCTTGGTTATGTTCGTAAATGTGATGTGTTGAAGTCATATAGGTTTAAAAAAAGAATTGAATATCCGTTTTTCAAAATAAATTGTACGAGCATAAAAAAGTGTATATTTTACAACGTAAGTGCAAGTGAAAAGAGCAACGATTAAACAAAGAAAATGATCCTGTGTATATGGTACAAGTAAAACGATTTCCTCTCTATTATGCTATTTAGAGAACCAAATGATTGATTCGAACTAGTACTTCTCCCAATACGAGCAGAATTAAATAAACAAAAACAAAATGCAAAGTATCGAATAAAAAAGAAATTGCATAATATTCGATCTAGATATTGATAAACCGAATATTTCTTTACTTATTTAGGAAAAATGTCCGGTCCTTGGCTGATAAGGTTTCAATCCTCCATTGTATCAATCGAATATTTAACCTTCGGATTATTATTTATTTCGATTGTTACAGAATTTTCTTAATGCAAAATCAAATAAAATCACAACCAGATTCTGGTAGGTCCCTAAAATATTAAAACATTTCTGTTAGACCTGATTTCTCATGTTGTCTGAAAAATTGTAAAAGAAAATATTTTATTTTTACTTTGTAAAATAAATGAGGGTTTTAAGTTATTCATTAAAAATATCTGCACTCTGAATAGCTATTCTTATCTAGTTACATTTAAAGTTAAATTAGCTAAAATGAAAATTTCTTAACAAAGTAATAGAATTCTGAGTAAAACTAAAAAAAACTATAGTATTGCCCCTAAGTAAGTGCTTCTCTTACATATTTTTAATAAAATGCTAGTTTTATTCCAAACAAAAGATATCAAGGTTTTATTATTCTTGTGTAACATTATAAAATAAAAACAAATATTTTAGGTGGTTTTTACAGCCGAAAACCAAAGAAAGAAATTTCTGTAACCAAAAATATAAATGTTCCAATAGCAATGAAAAAAATCCTGTTATCTTATCCGTTGAATGAGATTAAAGTCCTCGGATGTTGTTTAATTTAAAACATTTTCATTTTAGATGATACAATTAATTTTTATAAAAATATGATATAAAGATAGAGACAAAAAAATCAGACGGAATGAGTGTGGGAAAGAGGAAAAAAAGGTCTTAAAGGTCGTGCTCTCCAGATGAGAAATTGAACTTATGGACAAGATGACACTGAAATAATTGTCTATGCCGGAGAAGAGGACAAGACTTGGATGATCGTAGCGGTTTAAAATGACAAGTAAAATTGTGTTATTTATTCGAGTAACATTTTTGGTCGTTTCTACGTCCTGACTAACCAATGCTGCTATGTATTTCATTAGAATCTCCAAACTGAAACTAAATATAAACCTCATTAGTAATGTTTAATTAAGAATAATTAATTAAATGTGGATGATTATTTTAATTAATAATTATTTTTCTTTTGAAGTTTAGAAAAATGATAATGATATCTTTAAAAAATTATAGCTTAGAACTAAGAATTTGGATTTTTAAAAAAACAATAAATGTTCAATATTGATAAATGAGTGTCACTCGCTTAGATTCTTAAAGAATTATCGATATATTTCTATAGATTCTTTCATAGAATGATTTTCCTGATTATCAAATCGTTCCGAAGAAATAAATCTCCATGACTCTTCCTCGCCACCCGTCTCTATCGGTCCTCGCTCTTAAAAGGTTCTCTACACAGCATCTAATATCCGAAGTAGGTTTTTGCTGGCCGACCCAGACTAGTATGTCCATGTGTAAGGGGCCGATAAGAGAAAGCCGTACATCTGATCTTTGTGTGATGCTTCTTCCAAGATCTGTTCAAGACAGCACGCATCATTATTGTACAGTTCCAACTTCCTACAATAATATAAAAAAATAATTGATAATTCTCTTTTCTGCTTTGTGGTGTACATGTTTATGTGTGACAGCAAAGATTGTAATATACTTTTTTATGGAATAAATAATTTTTAATATTTGTATGTTAGTCTCGCTGCGTCGATAATCCAAATTTTCACCTCTCATCTTGTGTAAGACAGGTACTTCAATTAAAGCAACATATTTTGCTCTTTTGCAAAAAAAGAGCACATATTTTTGTTTAAGCGTAGAATGAACAGAGAAACAGTTAAAAAGGGGCGAAATTTACATTTTCAAATCATCTAGGTTGAGCAAGCGATACGATTTCATTAAACCAACTATTTTCAATTTGATTAAATGGCTCGGATGATGGATCTGAGCGGAAATATCTGCGAATACGTCCTTTTTTTATATGTCGGATTACATACTTGTTGTCTAATATATACGTTCCATTGTTCAAAACCACACCAACGTATTATTTTTACGTAATAAGGATTCTTCTTGACCACTTACTTTAGCTATTTCATGATATCGAACATGATAGAAGTGTCCATTGAGCTGGTAAGTCGTAATAATTTTTGGTCATGTGGCTGAATATAGTTCAATGATTTCATTTTCTGTCGATTATCGTTGTATCTGTGTAATAGTTTTTCTTCCTAATGAAACTATTAACCATCCACAATCAACCAAACTGTTGACTTAGAAATATAGAAAATAGCCTTACACACCAGCGTATATGGCTTTATGAAATTGTCTTATTTCTAAACTAATTGAGAATGTTGAATTGGAAAAAAGGACAATGAAGCTAGGAAATTAAATAAAATGGTGAGATTGTTTCTAAGAGTTAAGATGGAAGAAGAAATTTGAAATAATTTCTGACTAAATTTGCACAAAAAACAGGTGCATCCATAAGAAGACGGGTGAGATTCATGATAAAAGAAAGAAAGATTACCTTGAGAGATGAAGAGAAAGAAAAGTAATATAAAACGCCCTAGTAACATAACTGGGGCAATTTTGTTTGGCACGGTAAACTGACTATCGGAATTTATGAGTGTAGCCAATGCGTTGGTTAACGAAATGGAACGATAGATGACGTGGGTAGTGATTGCCTTAATAAAGAAAAAGATTGACCATTTGTTGTTGGTGATCATATTATGCCGCTAATGGAGATAGGCAAACCTTCGGGCTTGTATCTTCATTACTAGGTCTAATAAATTGATAAAAGCCAAAACCAGTTGATGATTTTTATGGATAAAGTTGGTTAGATTTAAGATCAGATATTGATAATAAATTGTAACAAAGACTGACAATTTCGTATGCAGAAACAGTTGATGTAACGGGGAAAGTGTTATTCACAGTGGTCAATATTCTTAAAAATAAATGCCATTCTCTCTCATTTCCTTGTAATTTTTCCAAATAATTATTACAATTTTATTCTAAGGAGTAATGTTGATAAATACTATAGAAATATTAATCGTAAATATCTAAACAAACATGTTTCTTTTTTTTTTATTGCAGAGATCAGAAGGGAATCCAAATTAGCTTAGTTGATTGACAGCTCTTAAAAATGCTGAATCATTTGATCTATTCTGAACAAAACTTTTCAAGATATATTGCTTACTTTAGGAATTTAATAATTTATTTCGATTAAAAAGTATCTTTCCGAAAATCTATCATTCAGAAACATAAAACATTATTAAAATGATGACTTGTTATGTTGATTTCTGCAAAATGTAGTTTTTTGTGTATATTTTGATGAAAGACTTATTAGCAATACCATATATATATATATATATATATATATATATATATATATATATATATTGATTTTTATAAAAATGTGAGAAGTTTAGTAAGATGAAAAGAATTCGTTAAAATCCTGAAGATTATGATGTTGGTATGATTGTATGAGTAGGTTCATACATGTATTTCTATCTACCAAATATCTATATCAATATATGTGTGAGTGTATGTTAATATAGATTTTTGTAATTTCCTTCTTCATTAGTGTACAGCTCTCTCTCTCTCTCTCTCTCTCTCTCTCTATATATATATATATATATATATATATATATATATATATATATATATATATATATATATTTGTATATATATATATATATATATATATATATATATATATATATATATATATATATATATATATATATATATATATATATTGTTCGTCGGTGTGTGTGTATGTGTGTGAGTGTGTGTAGTGGGGGTTTAGTCTAAAATCTCGTTGGCTACAAAACTATCTTTTCTATTAATGTGAAAATCGATCTGGCAACTATTAGTCCACTAAGGGAATTTTCCCAATTCGTTTTCCCTTTTTTATTTGTTTGGCTTTTTATTTTATTTTGTTTATTTATTAAAAAATATTTCAGTCTCAAATGTTTTGATAAACACGAAATGAAATAAAATAATAGTTGTTTTTGTTAATCCTTTCCATAACGCCAGCTCTAAACAACATTATTTATATTAAGACAAGACGCCTTCTGTAGAGCTAGGATTAACGTCTTAGTCCTATTTCTCATTGATCGTACGTTCGCTCTCTCATTATTTCCGCCTTGTGTAAAACTGAGCTTAGTTTTCTCAATATCTAATGACATCAAATTTATATTTTTTCGCTCTTCGTTAATTAGTAGTAGTAGTTTTCATCTGATAATAATTAGTAATTATCACTAAAGATTAAGTGAAAAATTATAAGACTTTTTATTAATAATATTATTATATTTGATTCAATTTTTCCGAATAGGTTCAATTAATTTTTGGATTTACATATCTTTTTTCTGACCTATTCAAAGCGTACAAAATCCAACGTTGGCCTATTAAATAATGAGACTGATTGATGTTAGAAATCAACTCCAACTCCTTCAAAATAGTTCCCTTGGAAGCCACACACAGACGAAGCTGTTGTTGCCCAGATTAGAAAAGGTGTGGGAATTCTTCATTTGACACTGGCTTTTGTTGCTTCATCACGACTAATTGTACGTTATCATCAGTTCCAAAATGAATACCATAAAGCTTGGTTTTGATTTTTAGAAACATCCCCTTGTCACTAATATATCTAGGTAGATATTTCATTTTATACATTTGCAATATTATTTCACTCTTTGCGAGTTTTTTTAATCCAGTTTTAACTGGTGGGTTTTCTCTCAAATCTGAGTAACAGCAAGTCTCTTAGGTCGCTAGTAATCTTCCGAGTATTCCAACCTATATTAAGAATGCTATTGTCTGGATGGTCTCGATTTCTCTTCTGATTTCCAATTCCCGTGGTCTTCTTTTCTAAACCCTTAGGGTCCGTTCCAAGGATACTAACTACAATTGGAATCACCATTACCCTCAGTTCTCTGGCAAGGTCTTAATATTTGGCAATTTGTTAGTTTTCTTCGATTTACATTCGGTTGTATCTCAAAATCCCAGAGAATTGTAGGTTTCATTCTGAA
Organism: Doryteuthis pealeii; assembly: GCA_023376005.1. Classification (NCBI taxonomy): domain Eukaryota; kingdom Metazoa; phylum Mollusca; class Cephalopoda; order Myopsida; family Loliginidae; genus Doryteuthis; species Doryteuthis pealeii. The sequence continues at coordinate 23,833,159 of CM042160.1, read as the reverse complement.
TTTGTGCTTATACAATTTTATGACAGATTCTGGTTTTGGTAGCATGGTCAGAATTTTAATTTATTGTACAATTATTAGTGGATCACCTTTCCCACTCAGTCTTGCCTCATCCCATACATTTGTGTGCCCTTTTGCTGCACTCGCTTATTACATGATTAATCGTTTCATCTCTGTTTCCACACATTCTACACTTGCTATTCTGTGGCATCTTACCTATTTTCGCTTTGATAAGATTTGTCCCTTGGCATTATTTTTTGCTGATATTATAAGGAAATCAGTTTTTTCTCTTCAGGTTACCATTTCTTAACCACGTCCATGTCTTAAATCGGTCAAGTGTGTTACTTGAAATATGCATAGTTGATTTTCTTCCCATTTCTGTTTTCTAGATTTAGTTGTGTTTTTGTTTGTCTATATGTTGCGCTTGCTATTACTGGCTACTGTAATTACTATTTCTCTGCTCTTTGCTTCTTTGAGTCCTCGCATTGTCTCATCAATTTCTACTGCAGCACTTAGTTTGGAGAAGTTTTCTTGTCCTTCTGAGGGATCATTTTATTACTTTTTTCTTTCATCTCTATTTGATGGTGTCCGTTTCCTATATTCCCCAAAATATTTATAATTCCCTTTATTATTATTATTATTAATAATATTATTATTATTATTATTTAATAATAATAATAATAATAATAATAATAATAATTCACGGGAACTACAAAAAACAATCTCGTGGCTTCTATGTGTTTAATTAACTGTCATTATACCGTTATCCATTTGTTACGGATTTTTCCATCAGAAATATTTTGAGAATCCGTTGAAGAAAAGATAAAATGATTTATCAACGCTTATCTGGAACTTTCTAACTACACTGAGAGGAGAGAAGAAAAAATCAGTTGCCTCTTTAAATTTAGATATTTTTTATCAATACGAAAATTCCTCGTGACAGTTCTAAAATTAAATGTTTAATCGTCAATAGTCCCAGACAATTAGCGATATCCGAAAATAATTGCGCTTTAAAAATCTCAAGTAACTTAAGTGACGTTACTTTCAATTTACTTGTCTTCTATAAATCGACTTTTAAATATTTTATTGAAGGCACTTCCATTTTTATTGTCAGTCATAAATTCTGTATGCAACGTCAAATCGAAATGTATTTTTTATCACTTTTACTACAGTGTCCGATTTTCTGTTAGTCTCGAGCAAATTGAAGAGATTCGCGTCATTTTCTGTTTCTGTTTGAGGTGATAATTATAGTTGTCATAGAAAACAATTTCAGACTCATCGACATCTTTAAATATCAATTCAGAGAAATTCTAATCAGAAATGTTTTTGATGTTGTGGATTTGTCTATTACTGAATTTCTTAAATGCACACATCAAAAGTTTACCTTAAAATTGATTGAGTTTCTTATGCAAATAAAGGCAGTAACACTACTCAAAATAATTATGTTCTGCTTGAATCATTAGACTATGTTAAATATGTGGCAATAACGTAAAATACAAACTTAGTTAAATTTCTCTTACCAGCCTTTTGAATTATTTGATGTTACAGTTATTACCGGCGTAAAAATGTAATCGTTGGACAAAGTTGAATCTTATTTGAGATGGTTTGCGTTCAGTTTGCACTAATACCATTTTAAAAAAAAAAATGAAATTATGAATCCTGTTCTTAAAAGCAAAATGGACTCTCTAATCATTGGCAACTAATCCAGGACAACTCTGAACTGAAATCATGGAGAAGTAAAAGTAAAATCAATCCATTAACATTTGCTATGGTCACCCAAGTCCCAGAATGACAAAGTACTTTCAATTCAATCGACATTTAATTATAAGATCAGAGTAGAGTGTCCAACAAAAATGGTCTCATCAGTGGTCTTGTAATAGGAATAAGATCGATATTTTTTTCCATTTGCTTGTCATCATTTCAAATGCAGGAATAGCCATAAGATTTTCTTTACTTACTAATGAGACACATTGCAGGGTTTGTAGCTAGTTTTAAATATATTCGTTTTCTGAAAATTCCTCATATTTTTATTGTACGAAGAGATTATATTTGAACTAGAGTTTGTAATACTAACCCGTCGATCAGTTTACTTAAACCATATATTTCTTTGTAACGTATAAAGTCTATTTTAAACATCAAGCTGAAAATTTCCAAGTTAAAGTTTTATCCTTTTATTCAATTATTTCAATAATTGAAAAATCTACACGTAAGCAGTTGCGATGTTTTCCTTCCATTTGTATTTATTAACCCTACAAATCCATAGTTCTGAGTTATTCTTCTGTTTATTACTTCCATAAAAAAGTGGGATGAATAAATGCACAAATTTATGTTCTGTTAACGTAGTGCTAATTTTCAGTAAACTGAATTACTTCTTTTACTTTAGAGGAAAATTAACACTTATCACTTTCTTCAATTGCGTTACTAGTAATGATATTTAGAAAGTAGAATTTGAAATCGCTTCTCTTTCATCTATCCCAGGTATATTTTCGACAAGTACTGCTTGTTTTGTTAGCAATGTGGGATAAAACTATTGCTTTTCAAAATCCGTTAAGTTTAGATTTAACTATTCTGTTGGACACTAACACGAGCAATGTTGTTAAAGAAACAACTTTAAAACACGATTCTTAAAATGATTAAAATATCTTTCAGTCCAGTAATAAGTTAAGACTTCTTTCTTGAATGATTGTAGATCTATCAATAAGACTCGAATAACGAAAGATTAACGTCAAGTTTCAACAGCAAATAAACCTTAGTTTTGTTGAAACTATTTTTCAAATGGCAACATTTCTTTTTCAATGCCATTTTTATTAAACTAACATTCCACAGAAATGAAGTTAGCGTATCGTATCAATCATGTATGAAATTAGTCTTCAGTTATATTTGCAAGATGCTTTTGTCTTAGTCAATAATATTTTAAAACCACATTTTATTATTTCATTCAATTTAATCTTATCCCTTTAAATCCTTGGCCTTAAGATACCATTTACCTGCCCCACTCATAATGAACAAGGCTCAAATTTTACAATATCTTGCTACCTTCTCATATTAATAAAAAAAAACAATAACAAATATAACAGTATCCGCATATACATATATATGTGCATCTATACATATATATATTTATATATAAATATGTGGGGGGGGGTATAGATAGTGTCGACTATAACTAAGTACACCCCTAATAATTTATATAAAAAGTTTTTTTTTTCGAAATCAAAGATAGCTGGAATTTATTACGACTATAGAACATTATACTAACTACTCCAACGTGGTGAAATTAGTTTCTTTTTTCACTTGTTGAAACATACACAGTTGTGTTTTTTACATCATTCACTGGAGATGAATGGAAATCACCATCCGTTCAAACCAATACTTAAATATATAAATTAATAATGATCCTGATCCTGATTCCATTATTTTATCAAATGAAATGCTGAATTGGTCGTTAAACTCAACTTTTATTTTTCGTATATCAAATTTTATTATTATTTTATTACTTTATATATTTCAATATTTTTGCAGACAAAGCGAACGTAGTTGAAGGTTAGAATTATTTCCATCCTTATTTATGCTGGTAATAATATTTATGGATTGAGATTATAACATTTTCGCATTTTTTCTTTTGTCGTTCCCTGTAATTGAAAAAGAATACATATTTTCAAAGTGGCTTACCTTCCGAAATTATTCAATGTTTAAAACAAGCAAACAAAAATGAAAAATACAACATATTCTTCGTTGAAATAAAATTAATATCTGTACGTATGTGTACATAGAAAGTTTTTATTGATTTTCAAATGAATGTCAACAGTAAATTCTCATCGTCCACTATAATACCTTTACTCTATGCTAAAAGACCTTATCAATAAATTGTAAAATAAGAACAAAAAACTATAAACTATTTCTCTGAATGTTTGAGATGAGATTGATAATAACTATTATCTGCGTTATTCGGACTATTGTCCTCATCTTCATTGTTATCCGTACAACGTTCCGGTCGATATGCCTCCGGCCTTCTTCAATATTTCTTGTCGGACTCGGGAACCTTTTTTCGGATTCGGGAACCTTCTACCTCTACCCAGCTATGGTTAGCGGAATGAGAACAGGATACCCCTGTGGATTGAATAATGGATTGAATAAAGGGTTGGGTTCAAAGTTCCGTGATAGCTCCTGATTACGACAAGAAGGTTCCCGAGACCGAAAAATAGGTTCCCGAGTCCGAAAAGAAGGCTCCCGAGTCCGACAAGAAATACCTGAAGAAGGGAATATCGGCCGAAACGTTGTACAGACAACAATGAAGATGAGGACAATAGTCCGAATAACACAAATAATAGTAAAAAAACTATAAGAAATTAAACACACACACACACACACACACACACACACATACATATATATATATATATATATATATATATATATATATATATATATATATATATATATTCAGTGCAAAGCTGATATATGCACTTATGCCGATAATTACAAACTCATGAATTGCTGCATATTATTTTCCGTTGGGAATTCTGATATTAAAATATTTATATTATTGTTATCTGTAATATGTCCTTATTATATACGAGTTTAGCCAACAGTAGATTTGCAGTTGCATTGTAATAAAATAATATTGCTCTGTATTTTTAGTTCCCATTCAGTACTACATGAATATAAAACTAAATATAAAATAAGTTATAGATATAAATGATCGTATGAATAAATAGAAATTTATGTATGAAAAAATATATATGGGAACATGCTACGTTTTCCATGTATATTAAGTATTTTTAATATGTAGTTTTCGCGATATTAGAAAATAAAATTTCAACGTTTTTGTTCTGACAGACAGACCGATAGACAGAGTATTGCCAGTGAATAAGTTCGGCCTTATCAATTTTTATTAAAAATTGTTTTTTCTAAGAGGAATATTAGGAATATTATACAATCTAACGGAATTATTTATTACCAAACTATATAAAGAAATCCAATAAGTATACGATTATGTAGTCGTCTAAAAAGTCATGGAATGTGTTTAAATGGAAAATATTATGGAATAACCCAACGTTCAGGAAAGATTGTTGAATGATATTGTATTCATATAAATACTAACAGAAAAGCCATTATATGCAAATTGGTTTAAAGTTAAACGAATCTTCTTGAAAATTTCGACAAGTGGTTGTGCATCCCAAATTAAAAAGAAACATGACTCAAACAAAAGAAATGTCAATTGAAATAAAGGAAAGGACCGTAAAACGCATTCAATAAGCCAATCTTCATTAATCTCTTACCTGTATAAAATGGGATGCTAATATCAACAACATGAGAAGGTTACAAAAGGAAGATTTAATGATAGACTCAGAAAGACATGAAAGAATGTGGATAGTAAACTGAAAGTAATATTCCTTGATTATAGAAAATGTTGAAGAAAACAAAGAAATGACAAATGAACAAAAGAGGCGCAAATGTTTATGACTGAAGAGAAAGATATTGGGTGAATAAAATGAGATTTACATAAAGAGAAACAAACGAAAACAAATACTAACACACAAACCGAAAACATTTGTTAAAAAATCTAAAGTGATGGATGAAGAAGCTACATTGGCCAAGGCAATGAAACTTCTACCAAATTGAAAAATATTTTCAAATGAAAAATATAGAAGAATTACCTGGGAATTCCTGTTGAAAAACGGATTAGAAGAAAGAGAAAATGGAGATGATGTATGTCAAACAATTGTGCAGGAAATTAAGAGAAATCTTTATAAATGTCATGACTTGTAAATGAACTGGGGGCGCGATTTGACTCCATGTCTCATCAGCGAATTTTTCTTCGTTGAATTATCGTCACAAGTAATTCCGAAAGATCCTTAAGGCGAGTTGGAGCCAAATATTCAAAATTCTTAGTAGTGAATATGGTGCTGACTGGAACGTACCTAGCCTGCCTTTGGAAGTTCTCGGACTTCCAGATTTTTTAACGACCGCTTCCAAATTGAAATGTGATATGACCATTCAGTTATAAAAATGTTAAATTATCTACTATTCAAATCTTTAAAATAAAATATTAAGGCAGACATAGGGGGTAGGCTAAAAATTAGACTGGTTGGAATAAGTAAATGACAAAAAACAGTTACATCAAAGCAATAATTTGCCTAAGAGCATTGAGACAAAATTACCTATCTAGCTATCCTTTTTTCTATCTCTCATTCACTCTCATTCACTCTCTCTCTCTCTCTCTCTCTATATATATATATATATATATATATATATATATATATATATATATATATATATATATATATATATATATATATATATACGTCTGGTTCAAATAGAAAAAGAGGGAAGTATCTGTATTACCCCAAAAGTTAGAAGTATATTTTTTAAATGCTGATTTTGTTGGACTAATTTGCAAAATCCTCATCACTCGTCTTCCTACCAATTACATTCAGTACATTTGCGTACTTATGTGATGTGCTTGGTTTGACTTTCAATCCACCTATCATCCTTGAGATAGCAAATTATCGTCTCCTCCATTCGTATTGGACATTTTTTTGATGATGTCATTAAATTCACGCACAAACAGGAAAATAAGAACGTGGATGTAGAATCTAATTGAAAAGAAACATTCAAAAATGCACACAGCAAGAATCTTTCCTGTCTTAATGAATACATAAGTGTTTAACACTTTTCGAACGGTCTTCGCCGCTCCTTACGATTTGATGTTAAAATGGGACGAAAAATATTAATTCAAGTGAAAGACATTGCACCAAATTTAACAAACAAGTTTGGGATACTTACATATTCATTTTTTCTCAATCTGGATATCTACTACTCCCCACTCTCTCTTTTTGTGTCTGTCTCTGTCTATCTATCTATTAATACTCCATATATATATATATATATATTAATAAGAAAATTAAAACGTAGATTATAAATAAAACCGTTGTGACTAGAATTGTTTCTATTTTAATTTCAGGTGCTTAACATCGTAAAGATGAAATAAACGTTCGAAAAATAATAAATGATAATTTGTAAAATGTGATTACAAAACGTTAGATAAGACTAAGAAAACCGAAGAAACTATTTAACGCAATGTCGTGCTAAGCCAATAAGGATGGGGATTATAGTCTGAGATGTACAATAATGAGAACAGTTCATATCCGGAAATTCATGAATATATCGTTTCAATTGAATAGGGAATTTCTTTTCTGGAAATTATTTCTATGGAAATTGTTTCAACAATTACTGTTGTATAGATATAAAGATTACAAATTTGTTATGTTTTCTTTTCGTAATATAAACATCAAATAATTTCGGTGCTATCCAAAACCGGGCCGTAGTGCTCTGTCAACCTTAAGTAAAAAAAAATCATCTTTCATCTAGTCAAGGCAAAAATACAGAGGTATTCAAAACAAACAAAAAATTATTGACCAAAAATAACTTAAATACAAGTAAGTTAAGAGAACTCTACGTCAAAGTCACAGACTTATTTAGCTATTTCATATCATAAAGACATTCCGATCAGTAAACAACATCCTTCACCATTTTATGTCATCTCAATATCACGACATCAAACATTTTTCTACTGTTTGCACTTTGACATTGTTTTCTTTGACATTGATTAATGGAAAGTTGATAAATTGATAATAAATAAATTATTCCTTTACAACACAGATTCTGTAAAACATTGAACCTTCCTGTCCTTATATATATATATATATATTATATATATATATATAATATATATATATAATAGAGAGAAGAGAGAGAGAGAGAGAGAGAGATAGATATATAGATATATAGATATCATTTGCTTCATTTTAAGTATTAAGCTTTTGTTCATTCCTATGAATTATTCAATTTCTTGTCTTTATCAAAATGACAAACACGACGTATTAAAATTTACGTTGACAATTATTCAAGTAGAAAAATCGACACAAATAACTGTAACTAGCAAAACTCAGCCTCATATTTTTACACAATTGAAGAATATAAAATGTTGCTCCTGACTGAAAAGATATTAGTAGTTACCATGAAAGTGTATATGAAAGATGAAAATAATAATAACAAAAAAATGATATTTTTTAAAAGGTGATAACAGGTTATTGTTTTTGTCTTTCTTTTTTTCTTTTTTCTTCTTTTGCTTATTGAAAAGCTGTGCAAGTTTGATAAGCACTTTTATTTCTAATGACGAATGATTAAATCAGAGCCAGTGCTGTTTTTAGCACTACTGACACACCTTTTTCTTAAACCCTGCAATGTGTCCATTTAACAGCTAAAAGGAACAAATACTAAAAATGAAAATGAAAGAAAAACTGAATCAGAACGGAAGAGTATTTCAATGAATCGTTCTGAATGATTTTAAATGAATGAGGTAGAATGAAAAAGACTTAATTCAACGCTGAGATGAAAAGGTTATGTATAACATTCTTGCTGGGATGGAAAGCCACAAAACAATATGGCGTAACAGAGGAGTGGGAAAATCTATGCTTAGAGTCACATGAACCGGAAGTTAAGTGCGAGTTATCTGTCCTTGAAAACCCCTACCACTAAATATTCTACTTCAAAGAGGAGGCACACATTTGCTCAACTATCACTTAATACAACCTCAAAAACATACGTACTCATACACATGTGTAGATAATGAGATCACATCCAATTTTACACTGATAAACCTGTGTTGTATATAGACTCGTAGTAAAAGTGCAAGTAAAAGATTACTAGTTTACATGCTGTTTTCGTAAGTGATTGAGAGTTAACTAATTAATCAACTAGTTATATAGGTCTGGAAAAGTGCTCCCTATCCCTCTAGTGTTGAGCACTTTGGAGGGGTTCTCGCTGATGACCAACAACTAAAGCGTAAAGGCAACGCTCTCCAATAAAAGAGATGGATCACTCTATGGCGGCCTTTACATACATACAGGTGTGTGTATTAAAACAGTTAAAATACTCTTCTTATTATGTGGGTGACGATAGCCTAGCGTTTAAGCTGTCTGGACTGATGCTGAATCTATCGGAGTTCTATCCCAGCTGTAGGTAGCTCACAAAATGTCTAGCCATACTGAAGAGACTTGATAAGTCGAAACACGTGTGGGTGGATGACTATATATATATATATATATATGTGTGTGTGTGTGTGTGTGTGTGTGTGTGTTAACAAGCTTGTATTAAAATACAGTGCAGATGATGATTATTTGACCTTACCAATCTGTACAATATGTGAAAAAGTGTTTAAATTTTACAACTGCTCAAGTGACTTACCTAGATGGTCTGTCACTCATTCTTTTCTCCATCAAATATCGGGACAAGGCAGTGGCGTTAAATTATTTCAAGAAATCTGGTTACATAATTTCCATCATTTGCAATTTTATCTCAGCTTGTCATTTACATATTGCATGTTGATAACAAAGTTGTACTTCCACATACACACAGATATGCATAGAAGTTGATATATATATATATATATATATATATATATATATATATATATATTGCTTCCCGTTGAAAAGGTGTCATATTTTTAATAAATCAAGGAGTCTAATCCGTTCGCATTTTCCCACCTGATTAACATTCTTCATACACATTTACCTGTATCATTCACCTCCTGACCAACTAAAATACCATCAAAGCATCTCCCTCTCCACTTTGTAAGCAATCTCTCTCATTATGGACCTACCCATCAAGTCGTTTACCTACCCAAGCACCCCATTCACATCTTGCGGTTGTAACATATCTTCGTAAAAAAGGAGAAAAGATTGAATACCGTACAAGTAAAGTGACCACATCCGGCATTTTCATAAGACTTTCTAAAGGAAGTTAAGCACTACGTTGACCTTAGTTACTTCCGGTGCTTACTTTGCTGACTCGACATTGGATTTTACTTCCTTATTTTTTTAAAACTATCTAAATGATTAACTTCTGTGTCAACGAATGTTATTTTTTAAACCATCTTATGTGAACCTGTTTTAATCGTCTTGATTTTGAATATAAACCATGTGGCTGTTTAATTTTTGTCCAACAATTCATATATTCATGTTTTAGAATTATAACCAAGGCTTGAATTTACAATTCTCTTTCTCCTTTGTGAGTTTATATTTGATAAGATAACCTTACACTTTCAACCTGGCATTGTTTATATCTTATACTCACCATAACAATTCATTGCATTTTTGGATTGGTATTTTTTAACAAGTATTTTTTCTATTGAAAACGACATGATTATTTTGCTATGAATCAGAACTTCCAACTAGGATAAGAGAGTAGTATCTGTGCGTTGCATTAGCAGTTATTTTTATAATCACACATCCACAATCCTGACTTCTAAATGGAATTAGAGTGTGATATATGTGTTCTTTTACATATTTTACCAAACAATGGGGGTGTAGTGTTTTTTGTCTTCGGACAAAATGAAGCAAAAAGTGAGGCGAGTCTGGTTCTGCAGATTCTACGCTATGCTTCCCACTGCACAAATGACAAAAGGAATCCTGTTCTTTGCTAAATAAAGTTTCACGTTCAAAAAACGTATTTTCTCAGTACTCTGTATTCAGCCTAGTTTGCAAATACTTCTCATGAATACACCTGTCCGAGCCGAATCATTAATGTATAGCATGAAACAGGGAGCAAGAGTCATTGGCCTCTATATGAACTCAGGTAAAACGGAGTTCATGAGTTTTAAACAAGATGGAGATATCGCTAAACTGGATGGTAAGCACTTAAATTAGTAAATCAGTCCACACACCTTGGTAGCAATACCTCATCGACAAAAAGCGATGTTAATATACGCATAGATAGGCATGGACTGCCCATGACAGATTATCTATCATTTGGAAATCTGATCACCGAAAAGATAAAACGAGAATGTTTCCATGCAGCCATATTAGTACTACTGTGGAGCTACACCACATAACGATGTGCCGAAAAGCTAGATGGGAACTACCAAATGGTATTGTGTCTTGAACAAATCCTGGAAGCAGCCCCCCCCCACACACACACACAAAGTAGGTATACGACCACTGTTGGTTGACCGGCCAAAACTTACATACAACAGCTATGCGAGGGCACTAGATGCCGAGATGAGGAATTGCCAGGAGCGATGACTGAGAGGAACCAATGGCGAGAGAAAGGGAAATATGTGCTATCAGCACGACGATGATCTCTCTCTCTCTCTCTCTCTCTCTCTCTCTCTCTCTCTCTCTCTCTCTCTCTCACTATATATATATATATATATATATATATATATATATATATTATCCCATTGTCCATAAACAAATAGATCCCTACATTTTTTTTGTCAAAAGTTGCTTTTCTTCTAAACCAATTATGACAGGATTGTATGATTAATAGTGAAAGATTATTCAATCAAAATGGATATTACGCAACTAAGAATATGAATATGTTGCTGTCCTTAAATAAGTGCACAAATATTTGATAGATGAGTTATTCATTTTGATAGAGTTGCAAAAAAATAATAAAGTAAGTACATTTGAATTTGACATTGTAATCTCGTCAAATAATTCAAAAATAACACCATTGAATTAACAATGCCTTACTGAGATTTTGTCCACTGACTTCAAGAAAAAAATGTTCTTTGGTATATTGACGTGTCAACTTGTCGGTTAATTCAAATTTTATATCATTGAATTAATACTTCATTGCTATTATCGTTTACATCATCTGGGAAGTTGTAAATATTACAAGGATTACACAAGGGGTCTGGAATTAGCTTGATGTGGTAAAAACTAACAAAGTCTGGTGATATCTTGGATTAGCTTTGACCCCGAAACCATGTCTGACCCAGTGTTATCATCATGATGAAAGTTTTTTTTTCGGCACAGCTGTTGCTTCTTTGTAGCAGCATGTTTATATAATATTATAGTCATGCAATTTTCGTGTTTACAGACATCTTACAATTTCATTTTGGATTACAAACTTTCAATGCTTCAGAACTTTTGTTAATAAATTATACTTAATAAATGTTAGGAATGTGCTCATTTATTTAGTGAATATATATATATTATAATATATATATATATATATATATATATAATATATATACACATCACATTGAGCTTTATACGTAAGTAAATTTTAACTGTCAAAATAGTACTTCACAGATGATGATTATTAATGTGATTGCCTTTGCTTCAGTGTGTACCTTTATATGTATGTGTGCGTGTCTATATGCGTCGACGTATGTGCACATACTTTGTATGTGTAGTATTCGTGCGTGATTATGTGCATACGTACATGTGGTTTTTTTATTTAATGTGTGTATGCTTTTTGCATATGCGTCTGTGTATGCGTATACGTTTATGTGTATATATGTATGTGTATCCATGTACGCGTTTATGCTTGTATTAGCATGCGTCTGTTTTGGATGTATATGTATGCACGTATATGTACGTATGTGCCTGCTTACTCTAGGTACCTATTACACACGAAGACTATAGCTAAAGAAAAGACAGGGACACTCACTGAGTGCCTCATTATTGTTACTCTTTAGCAAATTAAACCGAGCCAATCAAATACTTTGGTGTCTGTCGTGAAGCAGATAGTCTTGAACACAATTTATCTTTCTTGTTCTATCATGCCGGTCTAAGTTAAACTTAATAATTATCTACATATTCATTGCTTTTTTGTTTTCTCTTTTCTTTTGGTTGTTTTTCTGTCCTTATTTATCAAGTTCAATGCTTATTGGATGCCTCAAGCATCAGAAAAATATTTTCTTATCTTCTGCATTAAAAAGAAACATAATATATTTAAATCAGCAGATAGGCATTTTTCTTCTTGTTTATAAGAAAAAATATCAAAGTTCATTTTTAATGTAGTCATATATTCACGAGAAAGTTTGAAAATAACAAAACCTGGTTCATTTACTTATACTGGAATATTGACAAATCTATAATTCGTGATTTAAGCTTAGACTATATTTACTACAAGTTGAATCTCCCGGGCATGTGATCTATAATTGGATTAGAACTGGTTATTATGATAGAGAAAAGGATCACATAATCAACGGTTTGCAAGGAAACAGATACGAAGAGCCTAACAGACAAATGTCAAAGGTATCATTTTTCTAAACAATGTCTATTTTACAATCCTTGTTGTCAATTCAAAATTTACTCTGAATTATTACAAACAGTAAATGTTACCTGACTAACGGTTAAGTTCCACTTGTGCCATTAGAATATTAAAGCTAAATAGCATTTAGTGTGTTCAGTACTTAGATAAGTGTCCTACCTAGTAATTAACGGCAGGTACCGTAAGTACTCTTAGCAAGTCCTTGTAAATAGCAACAACAATTTTTACTTTAAAAAATATATCCACACATCAGAAAAGAAATGTGCCACGTGTATATTTTATCTTGTGATATTTTACGGTGTTTTTAAAAATTAAAAAAGAATTTAAATGAGTGATACTTAAGAATTTTATATTTTTTAATGTTTTGTGTCCGGATTGTTCATCCAATGATGCCATGTAATCATTTTACATCTCCGGCTTAACGTGTGATTAAATAAAGAAATTAACGAATTATTTCATTTATTAAAATAATTTTAATAAATGAAATAATTCGTTAATTTCTTTATTGTGAAATTTTAAAATTTCAAAACAATACATTTAATTATATCTTGCAGCAATATGCTTTGCACTAATTGTTGGTTATAATGAGAATCGTCCTTTTATTATGACGAATATAAAATGAATTTACGTTAAATGTTTTCCATGAATTTAAATGTATATTCTATTTGGAAACTCTCCATCAATACTTTTAACCGTCTATAGTAGAGAGACACATAAACTATCTCCAATTATTAATTTCAATGTAATATTCACTTGAATAGAATATTTTTTCTACTTTGCAGTTATTCCTATTTTAAACGTAAAAGATGTTTTGTATACTTTATTGATTAATGTAATCATGTTCTTTTTTTTAATTTGAATGTATTTAAAATTATACAACCAGCTCTTTATTCTGTAGTTTTCTGCACCATATTAATAACAGTGAACATGAACCTATTATGAATCTTTCAGTGGCCAGGCGTGGGAGTCTCGAAATCCGATCCGTTGAATAATTTTTTTCCCAAGGAACAGAAGAATCTATTCAATAGCGGGCTTGTCTGCGGAAATGGTGGAAGAATTTGTCAACATCAACGGCTCCTTTGAAGTATGAACTCCCATTGACCCACCTCTGGCAACTTATGGGTAGCGACTTAATTTCAGTGAGTAAATACCTTTTGATTTCTAAGGGGTGCGGTGCTGTTATAGAGATACGCATTTTGCAAGAAATAGTGCTAGTCAGCTGATTGTGTTGGTTATCATTTGTCGTCTATGTGACGCATGAAATAACAATCATTATCATCATCAGCAGCAGCAGCAATTTTTAAAATCTTTACCCAACGATCCTTCTGTACTGTATGACCACTTCGTCGGAAGCTAAATAACAACAAAACGAATGCGTGAATTGCGTAAACACAATCGTTACCACATATACTTGTGTTTGAGTCGAGTTTTAACGGTGACATTTTAGTCACCAACTTGGGGATAATTGTTTTTTAGGTTGAAATATGAGCCCGACGGGAAAGTCTAAAAGCCAACCATAACTTCAAACACAAACATATTTGCGATAGACTGAGTTTTTAATAGATATTCACAAACATCGACTAAATCTGAGTTCACCTTGTGCTGGTGTTTGAGTTAGCAAACATGAATTGCAGACCAAATACTATTGAGTATTGAGTTCGATGCCTCCTATTTTTTGTTTTGTGTCAAAACTAAGTCATACTTCATTTTTTCTAAAGGACCCTAACAGTTAAAGGAGCCTGGAGTAATGATTAGCTAAGCTAATTGACCATTTTAATGATTTCACTTGTCATTTTGTACCGCATACATTTGACCAAGTGCCAAACTAGGGGATGTTTAGTAAATGATTACTTATGGTATATCTAAGTTTATGGCATCACAAAGCTATGTATGCGTATTCTACTTATATGTGTGTTCATATGTGTGCATGTATATGTGTCTGAGCATATGTTTTTATGAGTTTTTATAGGTTTATATTTGTGTGCGTGTGTGAATATGTGTCCATATAAATATGAGTGAGTATGTATCTACGTACATGCGCGTGTGCGTGTTTTTGAGTGTATATGTGCATAATTGTTTATTTAAATATATGTGTGTATGTATGTTTATATGTATCTATATATATGCGTATGTGTGAGTGTGTATGTTTTTCCGCATGTAAACAAGCTCATATATGTATATGTGAGCTTATTTCATCGCCAAACTATGAAATACAGAACATTTTCAAAATTATTATAGTATGGAGTTGACTATAAAATGTGTTTGGTTTTTGACATTTGACATGTTGGAGTGTTTGTTTTTAAAATGGCCGGTTTTCAATGAATTGCTTCGAGCTGTCAGATTTTCATGTATTAGTTATTTCATGCTTAATTTACAAGATTAAGAATAGGAACAATATCACCAGCATAGTATGTCTTTTTTTTATTTCAACAAGATAAAATAAAATGCAATCAAACGAAGAAAACAAAATTATTATTTGTGGAGATGGTGTAAATTATCAAATGTGAAAATGTATTTTGTGAAATTTCTCTCAATGAACGACAGTTGGAAAAAACAGTTGATATTGATGGTGGCCATAATAAAAACATTAACTGAGAATAAGCAATTTCATATAATGTAGGAGAAATACAACTCTCATTAACACCAGTTGAACTGTATGTAAATGTTTCTTTATTTAAACAAATTGGATTACGCAACGAATATATGTATGTATACGTACATATATATATATATATATATATATATATATATATATATATATATATATATATATATGTGTGTGTGTGTGTGTGTGTGTGTGTGTGTGTGTGTGTGTGTGTGTGTGTGCTTGTTTATGTGTGTATATGTGAGTAAATATTATAATGAAATACAAAGGAATGAGATAAGAAGATACCGCTTTTGACATACTTTGTTATAGAGCGTCATCAGAATACAAAATATTTCCTTACAAAAAACAAATCTATTTCAAAGCAAGAGAAAAATTTCAAATTAAACGTCTTATTTTAAAGTTTAACTGTATTGCGATGGAAAGAAAAAAAATCGGACAATTTTTTTTCTTTTTATTGCTAGTGTATTTCGCATTCTATGGTTATTCTCCATCAAAATAATATCTTTAGAATTGTTGATATGAAATGAATTGCAAGAATATTTGCAAAATATTTCAGGCTTTTGATGCTATTGGAAAAAGGGACGTTAATTTCGCGTTATCTATCTATCTATCTATCTATTATCTATCTATCTATCTATCTCTATCTCTCTCTATATATATATATATATATTATATATATATATATATATAATATATATATATAACACTTTGGCAAGTCATCAGTCTACAAAAACACTTTGACATATAAGAAAAGGAATAATGGACTTCTAGATTTTGTTGATGCACCCATGTAGGAGAAAGACCTTCTGTTATAAAATAGATGAATTTCAGACAAATAAAACCAGCAATTGAGCCCAAATTCTAGTTTTAGTAAGATGAAGTTCCTAAACATTGCTCTACCCAAAAAGAACATTGACGATAGTATTCTCAAACCTAAATATGAAGATTCGATTTTTATTGTACAAGGTATTGAAACAATTAAAATATTATAAAAATTACGATATTCTTAAGGAATGTTCTAGTTACCCTGCTTCCCTCTGGCTACGAATGCAGACGTTGGGGACCAATGTGCAATGATCCCGTCGAGCAAGTAAGAAAGAAATAAAGAAATATTTCATAAATAGATTGATAGCAACTTTCCGGAAGGACTGGTTGTATTTTAGACTTTTGATTAGAAGAACTGACAGAAGGACAATAAAAGGGAAACAGGAAAACTTACCCTTCTCCTCCTCCTCTTTCTTCTCACTTCCGTCATGTCATTAATTTCAAATGTTTGCATACCGTTTTTACAAGACTTTGTTTGGGTTTTCTCAAGGTCAACTTGGCCCATTTACACACGTGCTACATATAACACTTATAAATTATATATATATATATATATATATATATATATCTATATGTGTGTGTGTGTGTGTGTGTGTGTGTGTGTATGCGCGTGTGTTCGTGTGTGTGCACAGGTGTGTCATAATAGATTGGGAGTGTAAATGCCAACATTATTTTCTTAAGAAATATTTTATTCAATTTCTGTTTTCCAGGAAGAATATAGATACAAATTACATATCTGCTAAACTTTATTTCGTGTGGCACAAGATCATACAAACTGAGGTCCAGTCGCAAGTGAATGGTATAGAATCAACCTGTTAATGATCTCTTAAACCTATGCTTTAAACTGTCGGTTACGATGCCAAATATTTCTCTTGATGACATCTCTTCAGAAATGTGGGTTACGTGGCGATGCCCATAACTTCTTCAATTAAATTTAAATGGTGTACTTCTTACCTTGATGTATGTATGTGGATGTATACTTCATAATCACAGATCAGTTGCTCTCGTGGCCTTATATACAAGTCCAGTTCCAAGGAGTTGTCCCTCTTGGCTACAAGATTCTAAAGATCCTAAACTATTCTCCCCAGTGAGTAGGTTACGGGTCAACCCCAGATATTTGAGACGTCACAAAAGGAATCCGGTCCTTTAAAGATGTAAATAAATATAATACAAGAATGTGGAAGTGCGTACACGTGAAAGATATCGAAAAGAAAAACAAAACTCGTTTTGTTTTTCTTTTAGATTTCTTTTAGACCTCTATTCTCAGAGTTCTTTATGTACTCACCAGGTGTGAGATAAAAGACCTTGCGATATATATATATATATATATATATATATATATATATATATATATATATATATATATATATATATGGTATTCGGGATGAATTTGACATATTTATATTTGGTCATTTTTCTCCGTACGTTGGAAGTATTGACCCACACTATACATCATTTAAAAGCTTGGCCCCTTCTTCATTCATTTACGTGATGACAAATAGAATGGATGACTGAAACCCACCCGAATCATGGAAGAGAATAACTTGTATCATGATAATCTGTGGTGATGATGTGCCCCGGTTGTCATCACACAGACGCACATATATACACGGATTATACACAGATTTAGGATTTCTCAATCCGTATAAATATTTATCTACCACTAACACTACTAGGACAACAGAGGCCAAGAAATGCGATCACACAATCACAAAAAAAACATTAACACGGACAGTGATGTCAGCCGGAGCACATCAATAAACATGCCGACACGTCGAATATAGACAACCATCCGCACAAAACAAACATACGAGTTGTCGCAAAAAATAAGCAAGGGGGTCACTAAGAGCGACCGTCCCCATGCCGCCCAACGAGGTCAGTTGGATGATGCCATCAACATCGATAAAGAGTATATATAGATGCCATAAAGAACTAATCGGCCAATCTATTCGTTCTGAAGAAGGGGTATAAACATCCCCGAAATATAACGAAATAATACGAAACTTAACATTCAAAAACCGAGTTTCTTATATTTCACAACCAATGCGTGTTTTATTTCCGTATATATATATATATATATATATATATATATATATATATATATATATATATATATATATATAGTGCAGAGTGCTGGAACTCCATAATCAAAAGAAATGATTCTTATTTAAACATGTATTAACTATATTGGAATTTTGCTTTGGTGTGCACTTTGATATGTTTGGCAATAACATTTCAATTCTGTAGATTTCATGAATAAATAATACCTAATGATATTCGTTTTTATTTTATAATGTTCAACGAGAAATAATTAGAATAATTCGTTTATTTTTATTGGTAGAAAACTACTTATTTATAGGCGATATCTTATAGACACAGGTGCCCACTCGATGGCTCACATTTTTCAGTTTTCTAGCTTCTTCCTTAGTTTTACTCAGAAGTCAACTGAAATAACAAAATCGATTATCTTGCACGATTTCTTCTCCTTGGCTTGATGAAATGATCTGGCTTAGATTGGTGCATCGATTTCAAGTGAATCATCTTTATATTCTCTAAAACAGATTCTGGTTTGTGGCTTTGCTATTAGTTTGCCTGATCAAATCCCAATCGTTTAAACAGTTCCCAATATACCACATTTCCGATCCAGTCATGCCTGATTTTGCACTTCAGTGAGGCCAAATCGCTGCTATTACCTCATTTATGATTGACAGTCCTGTTTCTATCTATTTTTTCTGTTTTGCTATCTTGGCCCCTATATAACCGGTTCTTAATTGAATTGCCTTCTGTTGCCATTAATAGCGACTCGGTTCCGTCTTTCGCGTTATCCCATCTTCAATTCTGTCTTTTATCTCTTGAAATGTCCGTAGAGTTATTTTCCTTCGATTTTTGAACGCTCATTTTTATCTTCAGTTTGTCCTCTGCTGCAACTTTTCCTGTTTTGAGTATTCAGCTTATTAAAGTCGTCACACCTTTTGATACCAAAATCGACGGATTTCTAAGTACAAAAAAGTGTATCTGTTTCTCTGCATTCCTCTTTCTTTTTCATATAAAATCTATTCACCTCATCATTTGGGTACATTGTCACCATTTGTTTTCTTTTGAATCTAATTTTATTAGTTATTTTCTGTTTCATTTAAAAAACGTCCCAAAATCTGATAAGGGACCGAGCACAAATATTCATCATTTTCTACACGTTTCTACCGGTGAACTTCTTTTCCAATATTATCTTTAAAAATTTTTTCTCGGTAATTTAATATGGTGTCAGATCGAGTTCTTTATATATTATTAATATTCACAGTATGTTTGTACGTAACTGTAACCCAATAAAAACTGTAAATAAAGACGAGATTTTTATGAAAAAATATACTTAAAATATATTTAAAGTATAAAACGATTATATTGTACAATTTGCAATTGAATGATATTTTTTCTGATCTCTTTTGTACTAAACGTTATTTTCTATCTATCGATCACTAACATTATTTTTTTTTTATGTAACTGTAACCCAATAAGAATGGAATCCTTATTCTAATTCACTTGAATATAAAGCAATTTCTGATCCACTTTGAAAGTTAATGATAATCTTGTGAGATCTCAATCGAATTGAAAGTCATTTTTGAATCATCGAAATTCACGATATAACCGAGATAAATGTGAAAGGCTAAAATCACTCCATCCTAAATAGAAGTATCATTATTATCATGAACTGCTATTACAACAGGAATACAACGGGTACATAGATCGACTAAAAGGTTTTATTTTCAAATCTCTCTCCGTTATGACTATGAGATTTTCCAGGCTTGGTCTTCTTTCAGGACAAAAAGTCAATGAATAGTATATCTATAGTTAAAAGTAGTTCATCTGGTTCCTCTTCGATATCTTTTTTGTTTCTTGAATAAAGATCCCGGTCTTCTAAACAGTAGCGTATTTTTCTGTGGTCTGTCCTGTAAGAATGTACGTCATCATAAACAAGTGCAATTGATGTTTGGTTTCAGTTTACTTTCTTTCTTTCATCAGTTATCATTCACTGTCATTAACTGTGGAATTCTTGTTTCCATGGAGTATTTAATGAGCTTGTCTTTTGTGTAGTGTTGGAAAACTCTTGAAAGAGAATCCATGGATTATATTGTGCTCTGGCATCGTCCAATTGACAATTTGTCTTAGCATTTTTCTTAAGGTGTATCTGCTTATTTTACCTTCTTGTCAGTCCGTCTTCTGCTCCTCCAATGGGGCCACCTGTTTGGGTGGCGACCCGTGATGCTTAAGAATAGAGCCCAGGTAGATGAGCAGTTCATGACATGCACTACTCCACTTTGGCCCTATCTTGGGCTAGACGGGCGGTCGGAGAGGCCCCTTAGGATCAATCGGCTGGTCACGTCAAGCCCTAGCACGTATATGATTTTCCTAACCCTAGTGCCCTTATGGCAAACCCCACCCCTTTTTATCATATGGATGCTAGAAGGCGGTGGCTGCGGGTCTACATATCTGAGAATGACGTTAAACTCTGATGGTGAGTTTGTATTATCCATTAACAATTGATTCATTTCAAAACTTTATCGGCATTAAATGACCCACTGAGGTTGATATGCCGTAAAACAAAACAAAACAAACCGTCTTCTGGCTGGTGTAATTAATGTTTTGTGTCAATCAAAAGATTATTATAATAATCTTCTTTTGCTTTCTGTTTAGTACGATCATTTACCGTATCATTACTCATAAACTATTGCAATGAAACATAGTGAATATATGCATTCTCTTTCTACAAATTCTGATATTATTAATACTTAACATGTAAAATGTTTATATTTTCATCGTATTGATAGCGCTCTTTAAGTAGATAAGCGGTTTTACAATTATTTTAATCTCTTGTAAATAGGGTCTACCGGATATCTTATTAATGTGCTTCTCTCTACATTTTTTATCATACCCAATGTTCCAATTACTATAGGTATTTTTAAATTTCAATATCAAGATTTTTATATTTACTTATTTCATCAAATCCTTTAGCATATATATTTTTTCTGATGGAGCTGCCATTCCTATGCGATGTTTGTGGATTTTAATCACTATATCTGATTAACTTTTATACGTGATGCAAGGTCGCAAATATGGGGTATCAAGCAAGGATCGAATTCGCTTTTCAGTAATAATGGATCTACAAGACGACCTTGGTTACCATTACACCACAAGTGCATGCTTAGCTCTGTACGTAGTATTGCTCTTATTCTTCTTCTGTAGAACTCCTTTCCGACCTTTTCTTTGCTTGCCATATGTTTCATGCCATCTGTCATGAATTCATAGATATCTTTTGGCCTCATTGTGGTCAAGCTCTCTTCCTGCAGTATCTATATTAAATCATTATTTTAATGTATATAATATAGTTGTTCATGTAAAATAGGTGATTTATGTTCTTTGATTTTTGTGTGTGTTTTTTTGTCTTTTTAAGATTGTTTACTCATAACTAGTTATATCAAGTTTAATAACAAAAGAAAGAGATTATGCTTAGATTCCTGTGTCTAATTCTACAATTCTCCATGCTTATTATTAATAATTCATTAATTATTCTTTTCACCCGTTCTGTGCTGAAGTGATAGTACCTGGGCAATTCCATGTCAAATCATGCAGAAAAAAGTAAAATTGTCACCCACCTCCTTCAATTTTTAGGAGTAGGGAAGCTCTAGAACTCATTTTACAGACAAAAATAGATTACAAAAAGTCGTCATTTTTCGTGAACCCGACTAAATTTGGAGAGTTATTTTCTTCTTGTTAATTAAAAATAAGTCTGTTCTTCTAGCCAGGAATGGTTAATCTCTTTGTACCTCAAAATTCCAGAGAATTTTGTGTCTCGTTTTTTTAGGATATATCTTGGTTTATAATACACTATGTGTCAGTATGGTCAAACCTTAGTTTCTTGCACAATTCTCAGGTGATCAGTAATGCTTACTGCTGTATATTGTTGTGTCAGTTTGCTGTTTATACTTAATATTTGAGTGTTTCACATCCCCCATCTCTCTCTCTCTCTCCCCCCTCTCTCTCTCTCTCTCTCTCTCTCTCTCTCTCTCTCTCTCTCTCTCTGTACATTTGATACACGTGATATTCATAATCGTATTATCGATTTTGGTTTATACATATTTAGTTCTCATTGTGTGATTTTGGACTGCTATTGAGAAAGATTCTGTTTCTACTTTTATGTTTCCCCTGCATTCCTTATTACATGGTCTATATCTCTGCGCTCCTGGTCTAGCTAAAAAGTGTCATGAGTATCATAATGATGATGTGTATTCTTTGATTAAATCTTTGTTTCAGAGTTTGATTTCAACAAGTTGTCTTGTTCTTCTGATTTTCTGAATTATTACTTTACTACCATCTTTGTTCGCTTAATGGAATCCGCATTTAATATCATTCATATACAACAGATGGTTTTGTTTTTATCTTTGACTTTGTAAATTTATCACCGATTTTGCATGTTCTTAAGATATCATTGAGTGGCATCATTACTATTGGAGTGGAAATAAAGATTCTCTCTGGAAGATGCCTCTTTACTAAAGTCAGTCCTCCAAATGTTAGTTCCACCATCCGGTTTGTCATATCTCTCATAAAATTGATTAATTTTACGGAGATTTTGAGCACATTTTATTATTCATAGTTATGGGATCATGTCTTACGCTTTCATATACTATATCCATATCATAAGTAATTATTCTTTTTTCGATAGGAATAAAATCTATCATTTATTCTCATGAAGATGCTTTCGAAATACAAACAAAATTATATCATTAGGTCACCAGTCCATAGTTCAATTTGGAATATTTCGATATCAACACGCATCTTAACCTTGAAACAATGTCTTTTTTCTCACCCTCATGATATATATATATATATATATATATATATA
The DNA here is from genome assembly GCA_023376005.1 of Doryteuthis pealeii. NCBI lineage: Eukaryota > Metazoa > Mollusca > Cephalopoda > Myopsida > Loliginidae > Doryteuthis > Doryteuthis pealeii. The sequence continues at coordinate 23,809,763 of CM042160.1, read as the reverse complement.
TATATATATATGTGTGTGTGTGTGTGTGTGTGTGTGTGTGTATGTGTGTGTGTCTCCGTGTATTTGTGTGTGGGTGTGTTTGAAGGGGTACTCAAGCCCAATTCAAAGATTCGCTTATCTTTAAAGCAACTCATGGTATACGTATATATATACGCAAGACCACAAATTCAAATTCGTACAGGCACATATATATGTGTGTGTGTATGTGTGAGTGTGTGTATATGTGTAGGTGTGTGCGTGTGTGTGAGTAGGAGAGTACACCTGTTTTTATGTGTGTCTGTGTCCGTCTATATGTTTTATGGACACACGTGTTCAATAAAATGACTTTTAGTTTGAGCATAAACAGGAAGTAGCTGTCTTCATTCATGGTGGATGTCATGTGACCATTTCAGGATCAATTTCTCTCAAATAAAACTGAGGGAAACAAATCAGGGAAGCTTTTAGAGTGGCAGTAGCAGTAGAATTAGCATCTGGAGAAGATAAAATAGGGACAATCATTGAATATCCGAGGATTTTATTCATTTTCTAGTTTTATTGTTGAGACAAACATTGAACTGGGTTTTTTTTATACATCATGATCGTCTTTAGCGAAGTAATTTCTACTTTTGTATTTCACTTTAGAGATATACTGCGACGGATTATTATTATTATTATTATTATTATATTATTATTATTATTATTTGTAGTAGTAGTAGTAGTAGTAGTAGTAGTAGTAGTAGTAGTAGTAGTTTTTCACATCTGCCTATGCTGATTGTCTTTCACTGGAATCTGAATGACAGCAAGTCTCCTCAGGACTCTTCTGAGTATTCTAACCGATCACTACAATGATTTTGTCTGGATACTCTCAATTTTACCTCTGATTTCCAGTTCCTCTAGTCTGTTCCAAGTCCATCAACTACTATTGGTATCACTTTCCCCTCATATTCCACATCATTTTTCACTTCTCATGGTCCAGGTATTTATCTATCTTTACGTTTCCTTTCATTCTCACCTCTGATCTGCTGGGCTGCAAAATCTACTAATTGACAAGTTCTCTCAATTTTTGATTTTGATTTATTTATTTATTTTATTTTATTTTATTTTATTTATTTTTGTTAATCAATATCAGGATTTGCTTTCTGGCTGGAAAAAAGGTGACATGTCTTTATCTCAAAGTCCTAGACAATTTTATGTGTTTCATTCTCAAGAACAGATTATATTTCTATTTATATATATCATTTAGCCGTATGGTAAAAATGTAGTTTTTAGTACAATTCCTAACCCAGTTGTGTGTAGTCGTGTATCGTCGTTGTGCTAGTTTGGTGCATTCGTTTAATACATGGTTGATAGTCTCATCTCTATTTCTACACATCCGACATTTATTGTTCTCTTGTGTCTTATCTATTTGGCTTTGATATAATGTGTTCATATGCCATTGTTTTGTGTTGCAATTATGAGATACTCGGTTTCTCCCTTGAGGTTTCCTCTTCATATCCATGTCCAGGTATTATTATTATTATTATTATTATTATTATTATAGTAGTAGTAGTAGTAGTAGTAGTAGTAGTAGTAGTAGTAGTAGTAGTAAAGAAATCTGGTGACGACAAGTATTGTTAAATATCTAGTATTTTCTATTAAATATCACAGTTTCTCTCTCAATATATATATATATATATATATATATATATGGGAGTGCGCGCGCTAATTGAAACACCAGGTAAGTGTTTCAATAGATGTAGTAGACTGACAGTGATTTGGGACTCTTAACAAAATGAATTCATGGCTCCTAAACCAACTATCCATTATTCATAGATACATATAGTTTAACAAAACATATTTCTAAATTTCAATAATGTTTTAAGCCTCTATGGCCTAAAAAATTATTGAAATTTCTATAGGTATTTTCCCACTGCTACAAACTATTATTATGAACATTAAGACATAATAACAGCATGGATTCTTGGTGTTAAAATCTTATATTAATTCATTTGAATTCTTTTTTAAATCATTGGTTTGCTTATTTATGCTTCGATGCTTTAGGGCCCTCGGGTACTACCCTATTTCTGAAACGCCCAAATCCCTCGTCATTAAGACGATTTCCTTTGTTGTGATGGTGATCTGTTATGTGTTGTTTCAATGAAGGACAAGTTATACAAATAAAATAGATAAACTTGATAAGTCCGAGTATTTTGTGAAAAATGATCGTTGGTCTGATAGGTTCTTTAAATTCGATGAATTTTTCAGAATTGTTTCATATCCATTTTACAATCTTTGTTGCCAATCATATTTTACATTGAACGGTTAAAATTGTAAAAAATAAATCATACAAAAGAAAAGTACATTCCAATTAGATTTTTAAAGTTTTTATTTGAAGTTAATATTATTCTGTGAAAAAAAATTGCAGTTATATAAATTTGATGTCAAGATTATTAATCGTAACTAAGCAAGAGTGCAGTGTAATTATTTTATGTTTCCAACTTGAATGATTACTTATAAACCTAATGGTTAATTTGATTATAAATTGATTAAATAATTCGATAATTATTCACTGGATGATTAAAATTACAAATTATTTTTGCAGCAACATGACTTCCCATTGATTATTTTGTACTCGTTAAAAGTCCCAATCAATAAAATCCACTTTTTCCACTGATAATATTCACTTGCTTTAAATAAGTATGTATACTCAATTTAACAGTTTTACATCAAACTGTTTGGCGTCTACAAAAGACAAGACATTTATACATACACACATACACACACAAACACAAATATATATATATATATATATATATGTGTGTGTGTGTGTGTGTGTATGTGTGTGTGTGTGTGTGTAAAGCTGATGAACCCACTACCCAAGAAATAAACGAAACTAACAAAGATAAAATCATAATAAATATAAAGAAAATTTGGTGTCTTTGTCTCAGAAGATCTGATGGGGCGATTATCGTCCCCATTGAAGGACTTCAGAGATTACCGATGAGGTGAAGAGGTACAACAAACAAATTGTGTTTACGAAAATAGAAGCGAAAAATCCTTGTTGAAAATAAAGGCATCAAATACAAAGGCACAAAAAAGATAAGGAAAATCTACAAGGACAATTCTTAACAATTCGCGGAATTTGTTTGAAGGAAATATTATACGGCTACCCAAAACATGTGAATAGGAATGTCGTGTAAAGGTGGCAGTTAATGGGAAGTGTTCACACCAAAGCAACAATTGATGAAACATCATCATATAGTAAGCTTGGCTTTGTATAGGGCACATAGTGAGAGTCGAACTCACTAATAATGATTGATACGCGGTACATCACGCGAGATGACTACCCTCAGTAATACATTGTCATTTACTAAGCTTGTATGGAGCCCTTGAATGAGTTGAACTTACTAAAAATGATCGACTAATCTAGCTTATTAACATTAATCTAAAAAGAGAGACACCCAAAATCGATGAAACGTAGAGTCAAAAGAAGCGATGAATTTCCCATATATGGACATTATATTCTTGTATAAATTGTAATCTTATTACAGAAAAAATAACGTTTAAGTTTGAAATAGTTTTTGAAGAGATAAGTGTTGTGCTTACATGAAGAGGAATTACACATATACGTTATAAACTGTATTGGTGAAGTTAAAATTAAAATTAACAATAAATGTGTTGAACTGGATTCTCTGAAGTATTGTCTCATCAAAGATCTCAACTGAAAAAAGTATCACATCAATTGATCATACCTGAAATATAATTACCCCCTCATGTTTACTTGAAAGAGAGAAAAAAAGGAAAAAAGATGGTCAAAACATCTGCTTTCGACCGATCTTGCCCACCCAATACTAAACGCTGTATTCTTATCATCTCACTTCGGTTTACTTACATCAATTATATCCATGAACAAATCTGTGAAGTCAGTGAAATCACTCACGAACGATTGTTAAAAATATGAGAAAATTTTCTGTCACTTGTTGTTCAGAAACAATTTTTGTTGTGGATAATCAAATAGTATTAACGACAATTTGTTTTTAAAAGTGTAGTGGTTGATTAAAGTATTAATCTTTAACTATTTATAATAATCTGGATCTTGCCAGAGAACTGAAAAAGTTATGGAACATGAAAGTGAAGAGCATACCAATTGTAGTTGGTGCACTTGGAACAGTCCCAAAAGGATTAGAAAAGGGTTTGGAAAGTTTGGAAATCAGAGGAAGGATTGAAACCATTCAGAACACTGCACTGCTGCTATCTGCCAGAATACTCAGAAGAGTCCTGGAGACCTGAGGAGACTTGCTGTCACTCAGACTCCAGTGAAAGACCATCAGCTAACACTGATGTGAAAACTCAAAAGGAGTAAATAATAATAATAATAATAATAATAATAATAATAATAATAATAATTGTAAAAGTATTTGTAGTGCAGATAGACACTTGACTAATGTAATCCGGTTCGTTCATGAATTCAGCGCTGATTTCAAATTTCCTGAGCAACCATGTTATTTATGGTGGTAGCGATATCAATGATGATGATTTTGGTATTAGTGGTTGCAGGGATAATGATGATAGTGGTGATCAAAATAGATAACCTAACGTAATAATAATAGAACTACAAGCAGCAGCAGCAGCAGTAGTAGTAGTAGTAGTAGTAGTATTAGTAGTAGTAGTAGTAATTAGAAGGAAAAGAAGACATACGTCATTTGAAAGGGAAGACTACAAAAAAAAAGAAGTTTAATAATTAAGAGTAAATAAAAGCAAAATAATGAATGAACAAGAAAATGAAAATAAAAAAAAATACAAATCAGCAGATGCTTTCAATTCATCTTGTGAATATGGCACATCTTATTGATTCTTTGCCATGTGAAGAACTAGCTGCCCAAATCGGAAATATTTTACCTTCTTCCTGTCTTAGTGAAAACCAACGAGTGGAACTCTTTTTGCTTGCATAGAGACAATCAGAGAAAATAAAATTTATATATATTAGATATACATTACCACACAGAGATATACACTGTAAAGTTTAAATGGATCAATGGTCTGATTGATTGATTGATTAATTGATTGATTGTAGGCTACTGGAAAATGATGCAGACGAAATATCAATTTTTGCAAATAATTAAAACAGATTTCTTGGCACGTAGTGTAGAATTGATTTTCGGTTCGTTTTTTTATCACAATTTTACTTTTTCATTAGTCCATATTTGAACAAGGACGTCTATTCTTATTCTAGATAAGTCAATTACTTCCTCTTTTCTAGTCTTTCAATATCGCCTGGCTTGGTGTATATAATTCAAGACTGCATCAACCAGTAAAAGCAATGTCTCTCATCCAATGTTCAACAGACGCATACATTTAATGAGGTATAAAAACTTTGAACTTATCTTTATATTTTAAAAGATTATTGAACAACCAGAATATGAATACTCACAAGAACACACAGATACACACACACACACACACACACACACAACAAAAAACAACACACACACACATATATATATAATATATGAAAATAGTATATAAAAATAGTATATCAATATCTATATCTATCTATCTATATATATATATATATATATATATATATATATATATATATATATATATAGATAGATAGATAGATAGATAGATATTGATATACTATTTTTATATACTATTTTCATATATTATATATATATGTGTGTGTGTGTGTTTGCTTTTGTATGTGTGTGTGTGTGTGTGTGTGTGTGTGTGTGTGTTCCTGTGAGTATTCATATTCTGGTTGTTCAATAATCTTTTAAATATAAAGATAAGTTCAAAGTTTTTATACCTCATTAAATGTATGCGTGTGTTGAACATTGGATGAGAGACATTGCTTATATATATATATATATATATATATATATATATATATATATATATATATATATATATATATATATATATATATATGAGAGTAAATTAGTGAAAGGGATGTGGCAATATGTACAGAGTAGAAAAACGAACTGCTCCAAAAAGATGAATTTATTCTTGATGGAGAAGTCGACGTTATAACGTTTCAGTTTTAGAAATCTTCATCAGGACTTGAATTAGGAAGAGTGTTTGAATGACTTCTGAAAAGTGTGAGAATGGTAGTTTATGTGTGAGTCCGGTGTAGCGTAAGTTATAGAGCACAGGAAGACGTTTCGAGATACGATGAAGAATTCGTTCAGTTTCATAGGGACATAAGAATATAAGCCGAGAGATATTCAAATTGGCTAAAATTGGTATTGTAAAACTTTAGTGAGAAAGGTTTAGGTTATATTTAACTAATCCGCTCCACACTAGCCCATACTCTCTACTATTCTGACACGATATCCCACCCATCCTCTCACTCACCCACATACGGCTACTGACTGTGTTGAATCTTACTACAAACCATCAACACGCATCTACAAAGCAGAAGTCACAACATAAACTAATACAAAACAATAGGAAACAACAAAACAATGTTACAACGTTTACCCTAAACCTCTATCACTAAAGTTTAACGATTGATCAAACTCTTTTTTTTTTTCAATGTCGAGCTGAAACGATAGCTAACAATCGTAGAGTAAGAGAGCATTTTGAATTTCCATACTGTTCCAGGTAGTTTCAGATAACGGTGAACCATCCAATGGCCTAAGTTTCATTGTTGTGAGATATTTCTTCAAACGTAAGAATTCCGCTATAATTATTTCCAGAGGAAAGCATAGCGTCATTAAATCCAACCTATCGAGTCGTTCCTGGTGAATCTCTTCTTGTGACCTTTCAAAACATTTCAAATCATTTTTTAAAGAAATACCCCAATGAACACCACGGATATTTCCTGGTGTTTCAGCAACATTATTAATACTTTTTAAACCATCACTTTTTAAATCCTTGTAACGATATAATTTCCTCATCTAACAGTGCACTAATATATACCAGCATGAATTGTTATGATATTCACATTCTAGAATAACAAAAATATCATTCAGTCTAATTGCTATCGGATTTCAAACATAATTAATGGGATGGCTTCACACACACACACACGCATGCACGCACACGCACACATACACATATATATATATATATATATATATATATATATATATATATGTATGTGTGTGTGTATATGTGTATATGTGTGTGTATGTTTGGTTTGGATCAGTTTCGTTTGATGTATTGAAAGACACACCGCAAACATTTGATTCATTTGTAAATGTTTGTTAATAATCATAACACTTTATATTTTCCAATTGTAATCATGTTTTAATCGCATTTATTATCAAATTATAATAATCATTTGTTTGCATCCACGATATGGTTTCAATTATTACTATTTAATACAAATACTATGAACATAATCATATGATTTCAGATATTCTTATCTTTTAATTTTCAGACACAATATTTAATCCATTGATATGATCCTAACATGTATTAAAATCCCCTCCCACTAAAATGATATTCAAAGACTTCAATATACAATATTAGAAATTTAAAAATTTGAACTAAAATTTAAAATCCAAATCACCTCTTAACAACATTAAAACAAAACACTTTCACATGCTTTTTATACCTCTAATTTCCATTTCTCTATAACAAAACATTCCAACTTATATAAATCAAATTTGATTACTTTTATTGTTTTACTATCATCATCATTATCATCAATTTCACCCCACTAATATTTTCTACACCTGCCTAAGCTATTGTCTCACTGAAGAACATCTGATAGAACGTCTTTTCATGTTTCCAGATTTCTTCTTATTCCCCTAACGGAAGGATGCCAACAAACTTAATGTATTAAGATACAGTACATTTTACCAATGATCACTAAGATTATATTAAAAACAAATGAATAAATAAATAAGTTACCAAGATAAATACGCGTATGCTCATGTTATCAAACCTAACAATACTTATTTAAAGATTCATTAAACTAATAAACAAACATAATTATATAATAATAACATAAACTCAACTTTCTACTTTAACTCTCTTGCACAAGTCAATAGTATTATTTACGAAAATTAAAAATTCCCTTTTTAAATGTCACTCACCATAAGTGTCAGCAAATATTACTTCATTCTCCAACCGTAGCGTCTCAAAATCTTTTCAAAAAATATTTTTTCGAACACTTCTAAATTCTCTGTATTTTGACCGTTTCAACTTCAAATATCAAACATCTTGCCCTGAAGAAGGCTGTTTTCTTTGAACAATTAATAATTTGATATTTTTCTATTATTATTATTCTATTTCACATTTAAAATAGTAATTAATAGAATACATTGTTTACATGGACAAACTCTCGGTCGAAACAGGTGTAGGCATTTTATTTAACCATTTTTGTCCATTCAACATTTTCTTTCCTTTATTTATTCACCTTTCAAAATATATAGGGTGATAAAAAATACACTTTTTTAAAAGTCAGGCTGGTTTTTTTGGGAGGTGTCCCCTACACACACATATCTCTCTCTCTCTCTCTCTCTCTCTCTCTCTCTCTCTCTCTCTCTCTCTCTCTCTCTCTCTATATATTATATATATATATATATATATATATATTGGAGAAATAAGAGGAAATTAATCCGACAGTATATGATATGGAGAAAGGTAGACAAACACGGGGTGTTGTACAACATGGATGTTTATTGTGGGTAGTGATGTCGACGTTATAACGTTTCGGTCGGTTAGACCTTCTTCATGACATTAGATTGAGTTCTTGCTTCAACGGTGAACATTTTCATACTGGTGAATTAGAAGGTCATGAATAAGGGAGTGGTGGTCAGTTGTTGGTGTTATCAGGGGTTGATAGTGGGAGTTTTTCCCCAGATGGGGTGTGTAGCAGTAAGGTTCTGATAATGATGCCACAGGTGTGAGATGTTGAGGGAGGTTGTGGGTCATATATACTGGGTTTGATGAAGTTGTAGTAAGACATGTACAAATGGTCAATGGTAGTAAGATTGGTTCTGAGTGTGTATGTCAATATGTTTATTACTATTTTTTTTCATAGGTATCATCTTGTTGTCTTTGTTTGTTTGTTTTTTTGTTTTTTTTTGTTTTTTTTTGTCTATAGCTGTTTGTGAAGGCGATTCTTGGGTATGGGGAAATATATTGAGGAAAATGGATCTACACTTAACATTTCGTGTGTTGCCTATGGATCCTGCTTTGAATATTTGTCTTAATCTTTTGGTGTGGATGCCATGGTGATGTATGTGATCATTTTTGGCTGTGGGTTTGTGGTAGACTTTGAATTCTAATGTGTTGCTGTTTTTCATGAGTAAGATGTCTAAAAAGGTAGGGGGTTATTAGATTCTAGTTCGTGTGTAAATTGTATGGTGGGTTCAATTTTGTTCAGTCTGTTTGTGATTTCAGCGATGTTTATTTCACTAGGGCATATGATTAGTGTGTCGTCAATATATCGGAAGTACTGAGAGTTTTTAGGGATTATGTATTTAAAAGGCCTATATATGTATATATATATATATATATATATATATATATATATATGTGTGTGTGTGTGTGTGTGTGTGTGTGGTGTGTGTGTGTGTGTTTGGGCAGCATTCTTTCATTTATACATGTAGAATTAAACAAAAGACACATCTCCTGTTTAACAATTTTATTTTTGATCTTTTCGAGTTTTCTGGCCAACTTTTAATCTTTGGGTGGAATTCGTGGATAACTCCACCAAAGTTCAGGTCCCGAGTACTTTCGGCACTTCTGTGTGTGCGTGCGTGTGTTTAATTGTAAGCGATCATATACTAGCAAGATTTTTATTATAATAATTCAATTAAAATTCTTTGACTTAAAGGATTTGTGTTGAACGTCAAATTGAATGATTTGAAAGGATTTCAGTCGACCGATGACCCCATGTGTCAACCCAATTGATACTATCATTTCGTACCAGTAAAACTACACATTCATACCTAATAATCAATGACGGAATCTATGCTTGTCAATAAACATAGATTACAATAAGTTAAAAAACAAACCGAATACTAACAGTGTATTCATGTATTAGTAACATTAAAATTATATGTTTGCAAATAAAAAATGTCACATCTTGTAAAAGAATTATTTTATGTAATAAAGATTTGAATTATTTAATGAATGCTATCGGTCAAATATTTCTTTTTTACAAAGACATTAACGATCAAGGATCTAAAGCAACGAAATGCTTCGTGAAGATATTGTCATAAAACATATAAGGCCAAAAATTCATTTAATATTCCACATTTTTCAAGTAATTAGAAAGAACCAAATTCTTGTGGGCACATAGCGATAATGTTGCTATATAAATTACTACATTAAAATACTGAAGAATGCATCGGCCGAAAGTTTGTGATGATCAAAATCAACAAGGATAAGGATTATAGTCTGAATAATGATGGACATTCATCAGAAAACCTCAAAAAAAGAATTGATCGAAAAAAGCACCTCAAAGATGATATTCTCGTCTAAATAATTTATGGAATGTCAACAATTTTAGAATTTTATACAAATGGGTGTAAACCGGCCAGTACGCAAGCAATAACGTGATGATTAAAACAACAATGATTAAGATAACATTTCTCGACTTCCATTGATTTAATTTACCAGGAAGCAACCTAAAAAAGAACATTTATTAAAATACAGTCGATGCTACTAAAATAAAATTCGAATCAAAATTCGTCCTAAATTATTACAACGAATTTTCGAGTGAGTGCTTCAAAAAATGAAAAAAAACAACAACAAATAAAACAGCAGTAGACGATGAAAATAATTAAGGCTCCCACATCAGTCCTATGAAAATGAGGTCTTATATAAACTTAGCAGTGAATGTAGCTAAAAATATCTCTTCGTTTAGATTAATTGTTTAATTAAAATAAAATAATTATAAAACCTTGATATTCCTAAATTTTCTTTGAATTTGTTGTGTGTTTCTGATTTAAATTAATTAAGGATATAATTTCATTAATTAACACAAGCAGCTGCGTGTGACTTGTTTGAAGTATTTTCGATGTTTTCGCAGTAGTTGCGACAAAATTATTTCGCCGGGAGGAATTAAATATAAAACTTTTGGAATGCGGTCAATAAACAGGAAATATATTTATTAAATTTATTAAAGATTATACGATGATTTACTGATAAGTAAGGTCTCTTGTCACATGTTGCTGCTAATATAGAGATATAAGTATATTCGGTAGTATATAATTGCGTATTGAAACGTACTTAATACCAGTTCCCTGCCTGATGGCATTTAAAAAGCCACTTGTGTAAGGACGGGATTTTATTTTACAGAGGAAATGATATCTTTATTTCAAATTTAGATAAGGGTTATTAATGGTTTTATTTAAGACATACAGTTTAAAATAATACACTACTGTATAAAGGATTAAATTCATGATTCAATAAATAGTATTTATTTAGCAATGAAATGACTGGTAAGCATATTGGGTGATTCAAGGTAATTTTATGAGTTTATATTATAAAAGTCTTATTTGTGACAATTATTCATTCACCACTAACCTGACCAAATATACTGAACATAATGTCCATTAGTAAAAAATAGGTAAAACTTTAGTGTATACATACATTGGGGGCATTGTTTATAACGCATTGAAGCTGATAATCAGCCCCATAAATAGTTCCCTGATTGTGACGATTTGAGTGGAAACGTTCTTCATTTTGTGAGGTGACAGCTATTTTTGTCACTTACATTGCTCTCCCCACTGTTGAAACACATTACCTTTCCTCAAACACTGTGTGGTCTCTGAGAAAACATTAGCAAGAGTCGATCAATGTCAATAAGTTCATTGACATGTCTCTTCTTCGTATGCACTTTCATATCAGACGCCATTTTGACAGACTTTTTCTTTTTAAATTTTGAATAAAAATAATCAATGGAAAAGTGGTGGGTTAAATGCACACCCAAGAAATGAGATTGCGTTGATTATTTATCAAGCTTTGTTTAGTCTGGCACATCGGCTTTAAGATGCTTACCCAATATGTTGTTTCCTACTGGTCACCTATTTAAGCTGATCAGGTTCATTGTTGCTTAATTTTGACGAACTATTTCAGAAACTGTTGCTTTTAACATTTTCCTTTCTTCTTAGTATTTCACACTCTTTCTTTCTTCTATTACTTCACTCCTCATTGATTTCTTTATTTGACAACATACTACTTAGATTCTTCTACGCAGTGTATACACGAAATACTCAAGAGAAATGGACGAAAGGCAGCATCCAATTT
>CM042160.1:23667589-23790089 GCA_023376005.1 Doryteuthis pealeii | reverse complement strand
ATTGACGTTTTCCTTTTTGTGTTGTCGGAAATATTCAGATGACTAAAAATAATGAATACTTGTACCTTCACTGACCCCTTTTCACGATTTCTCAATTCTAATTCCTCTGAGAACTGATTATAACCCAGTGGGTTAAATCTCCACGGCTATTATGATAACAGATTACTAGCCAACACCGCAAAACGTCACGTGCAATTATTACATTTGACGCCAAAACAAAGTTTTAATAAACATTTTTTACAATGAAATGAACTTTTATGTTAACTTAAAAGAATCTCTCGATGAGGAATGCAACATTCAGTTACGAAATGAATTTGGCGGCAAGATAAGATAATGCCTGCCGATGAAAACAGGATGAAAGAATCTTTGACAAGTTTGTCTTCAAAGAATGACGATACTGAAACATTTATTATCAATTAAACAATTTAAAATGCTACCTATTGTTACATATTATGTGGGGTTATGGGTTGTTGACAAGGACCTGGAGTTAGTTTGAAATAGGTTCGTTGGAGTCGAAAGCGTAGGCGGGTATGTTACCGTTGGAAAAATACCAGAACTGTTGGTAACCTCATCCCTCCCCTAGAGAACACGTCACGAGAAACACGTGACTAGTTTTAGAAATCAGTTTCAACTAAAGATTGACGCAAGGTAGACGTGCTACTGCGAGGTTGATTCTCCCGCGCGGCGAATAAAAATGTGCAGAGATAAATCTTGATCAAGTAAATACAAGTCTTGTGAGTTGATTAATTTGCATGACTAAAGAGTTAGCCCAGAAGAAACCCTTAGAAGAGACTAGACAACATGACGGTCATAGAAGACGAAAAGGAAACAGCCAGACAAGAACTTAGCAGAAGTAGTCAAGAAGAATAAAGAACAAGTAAGACTCTGTCTCTGTCTCTGTCGCTCTCGCTATAACACCCGAGTCTCCATTCTCTCGATTGTATACCCGACGATGTCCGACGATGATATAACACTGTTAACTGTGAATGTCACATAGACGCGTTGGGTGATGTTGGTTATCCTGCTGCAGATGATGCATTGTAAACAATCGAATCTACGTTCCCTTTCATTTTCAGTTCAACCAATGATCATTGAGATATCATACTAATTCATGGCATTCATCAGAATAATCAAAATCCTCTAAAACGCCACAAGTTATCCTCATACAAATAGCGGGACGTCATTTTTGATCTGATGATTATATCAACTTAAACCAGTTAAGCTTATAGGTTTCCCTCCTCGATTCGAATAGAAGTTGTTCTTCTCCTAGATTGGTTGTTAGCCAAATTTTGAGACTCGTGTTCAATTACAGTTTTCTTGACCTTTGCCATCGCCGGGGGAGACTTGAAGCGGAGAAGAATCTGAAATTCTCTTTCATACAAATCTGTTTCGGAAGCCACAGAGAATGGCATCTCATAGCTGTGGAAATGTAGAAGAAATTCTACAAATCCCTTCCCAGGCGCATTGAAATAATTATTCATGTTAACGGAAGACAGAAGAAATATCAACAAAGTACAATAACACCTAAAAAAAAGGATGCAATATTTTTAAAAACATATCGAGTATGTATGATTGATTATTATTTGAGATTTGAAACTTATCTATGGTGGATAACAAGTTCCTACAGTATATATCTAATTCTAATCTTTAAAGGTTCTCTACCAAGGAAAAATTCACTTTACTTTGCTTTTAGGGTAAAAGTGACTTCTTTGAGAGGAACTATGATAAAATAAAAGGTATAAATTATAGACTCAACTTGTTTTGTGTGGAATGTTAAGGAGTAATTCTTTAGAAAATTACGAATTAAAAAGGATTAAGATAATTATTTTTTGTTTTGATAATGTTGATGTTTTTCTAATGAGAGTGGATTTTCTTTTTTCTGGTTTGTTGGCTGAATTGTGGATTTTTGTCACGATTCTATTTTTGACCTGAAAAAATCCAACACGATAGGAAACAGACATTATAAATAATCATACTTTCGTTGGTTTGATAAAAAAAAGTTATGAAAGCGAAGAAATTAAAACGATAAAAAAGAAAGCGTATGGGGTCTACTTGACACAGAAGTTGGTGAGGAATTTGATTAAAATAAATTAGGAGGAGGAGTTGTTTAAATAAGTTAAGCCAAACCAGCAAACAAACAACTAACAAAGAAAAAGGAAGGAAAATTAATGGATCAGAAAGAAAGAGGGTGGGAGAAAATCAAATAAAGAAAAAAGTGAAATAAAGAAAAAAGCGAAATAAAAAAATCCCATAAAGAAAAAAAAGAAAAAAGAGAGAAAAGGAATGAGAAAAAAAGAAAGAAATCGATGGAAAGTTGTGAAAAGGAAAGAAAAGAAAGAAAAAAGAAAGCGGGAAAAATTTTGGGGTGAAGAAAAGAAAAGAAAAAGAAAGTAATGATGGAAGAAAGAAAGAAGTAATACAAGAGAATTAGAAGCTTTCCAAATGTGGCTTTCACTTAATTAAAGAAAATGCTTCACGCACGGTCGTATAGATGAAGGAAAGTATTGAGTCTCTATGTAAATGAGTTTATGTTTTGCTCATAAACATTGTTCTGCATTTTGAACTTGATCGTATTTTGATAAGGGTGAATGAATTTTCACAGAGAGCCAACTCATGTCAGTGTGTATGGGATTAGATTATTACTTTGCTCAAATATTCATATTTCATTATATGGGTTTTACAAGTACACGAATAGAAAGATAAAAAAAACTTGATATTTCCTTTTGCCAAAAACTTTGCCCGACGGGGTCTGGCCCAAAGTTATCAATATATAGTTGTTAGACATAAAGTCAACGGCGCTTGTTAACAGGCAGTTTCTCGCATATGCGATTTTCAAATTAAGTAATTTATGTATGGACGTATTTTTCAGTATATACTGCTGTGTGGCACATGATGGGAACGGTTGTTACGTTTTGGTGGCATGGAAGGAATGCTGGTTTAATTTGTGGCGGATTCAAGGAAGGGTTTTCTAGTTTATATTGTATTAATTTAAAGGAATTGAAAATTAAGGGAAAAGTTGAGTATATTGTTAAGATCAGCTAGAATACTCAGAAGAGTCCTGAAGACTTGAGGAAACGTGCTGTCACTCGGACTCCAGTGAATGAATACCATCTATTTTTGGTATAATTGACTCGCAAGGTGTGAAATGATATATAAAATCACTAGAATAAATTAAACGTAATAGAAAAAATAAATTTATAAATCACAAAATTAATACAATAGTGTTCCAATTGGTATCAGCTTCAGTCTCACATTCCACAGTTTTTTTCTGTTCTCTGGCAAGGTCAAAGGATTTGTCATTATTTCGTTTTATTTAATTTTTCTTTTGTGGTTCCTCCAAATCCACTATATGGCAAAGTTCTTTTTTCTTGTCAATTAACACTGTCTGACCTTCTGACCTCTGCTAAGGTTATTCCACTTTTTGTCGAGTATCCATACCATGTAACATATAAGCATAGCCTACTGAATTAAAGATGATAGTTTGATATTTTGTGGATATTTGTTTTTAGATCGGATAAGGGATCAAATGTTTGGCAGAGTACTTCATCCAACAAATATCCACACTTTTAGTCAGAATGGCTCAAAATGTGAATTTTTGGAATTAAAGTCACAATCAGGAATTTTTTAAAAATAATAATAGATTCCTCGTATTAGTTGCTAATACTAATGATGGAATTATCTTTCACTCTAACAACTTATCTCTTGATCTATATTTATTGATGGACTAATTGTTGGATAGCCTTTTTATTTTCCTTCTTATTCAAATCTACTTCTTTTCTTCTATGTTGCTATCTAGGCTGGTTTGGAATTTTTCGTATTATTGGGTTTCGTGTCCGATTTAAGGACCCCTATCTCAGTCTTACCTGTGTTCCATTTATTTGTACTGGTGGTTGTACAATCTATATCAGCGATCACTCTTAAAATCTGGTCTAGTCACCATCTGTAATGTCCTTCTACTCAGGATATGTTTTAAAGTCCCTGTACACTTGCTTAATGGGCATAGTGCTGAATCCGTTTTGCTAGATATGCAAACGGTTCGCAGTTCATATATGGACCTATTACGAATATGAGGTTCACATGGTCGTGCCATATGTCTGACCATTTAATTTCTTCCCGTTTTGTCAATGTGTTTATTTAGTCCTACCATTTTTGCTAGTTATTTTCGTCTTCTTCCTGCGTACTTCATACTGTATGAGATGACATTTTTTCTTTTGCTGTGGTATTATCCACCCGAATATTCGGGGGGAAAAACAAGACCAGCGCGCCCTTTTCCGACAGCTGCTGATATTGATCTGTCTCGAAGTCGTTCTTATGTTATTTGAAACACACTATATGCTTTCCCGTTTCTATCTCAGAAGATATCAATGCCCACCCGGCCACTTTTGCATCTTTGGATGTCTTATACTGTAACGTAATAAGCTTTTCTATATATTTTAATACACATCTTGCACCAATTGTGGTTATGGTCATATCGTTTCTGCTCCTATCGGCGGTTATCTCAATCCTGATCTGGTGACAGGGTCTCTGCATCCCAACTCAGCAGTTTTTGTAATTAATTTCATCGCTAAGGTAAATAAAGTGGCTGAGATGGTGCAGTCTGTTATGATGCCCTTCTCTAAAGTATGCTATGATTATGTTGACTCCTTCGAGACCATTCTCATTTTGAAGGTGTGATAATAATCTAGAATTATTTCGGTTATCTTGTTGGGGGCATGGTAGCTTTTAGGAGTTTCTTCCACTATGGGGAATGGATCCATAGGCATTTTTAGATACAACCATAATACTGCTAGATAACCCTTGTTAACGTTTACTTTTTTCAACATCTGCGAGACGACTCCTGTGCGCTCCATACCCACTGGATTACCCGGTATACCACCATTTGTAACGAAGTGTCTATATACTCTTTTTGTTCAATTCTATTAATCTCCAATTAAGAATGCTAAAAATATCTTTCCTTCTGTGTTTAATAGGAAAATGCATAGGAATTGATTGATTTTTCTCGCATCTTCCTTGTTTGGAGTCTAAATTCTTTTCGAATATTTCCATTGGTGTGCTTTTCTCTAAATAACTTTCAGAAATTTCAAGCACCAAAGGATTTGAGGACAACGTTTGTCAACGTTATAGGACACGCCATTTAGACCTGGAGCAGGGACTTGTTGTTTTTATGACTGCTTTGATTTCTTTCCATTTTGGTTCTTTTATGTCAAACCCCGATGTTGGAGCATCCGGTCTTATCAGGGCTGTGAGTTCTTCTCTCTGTTCAGGTCATTTAGGGTCTTTTGGAGAAATGAGTCGATTTCAGCTATAAGAATTATTTTTAGAAACACAAATTATTCATTATCTTTTTTGTCTTTTTTGATGTATGTAAATCTGTACATGTAGTTGTTTCTTTTAGTAACATGGGTTCCACTAGGCACCCTCTTGACGCAAGAAAGTTTTTCTGGTGGAGAGTAATTTATATTTTTATTTTTAAATCAATTATTATGCATTTCAATTCTGGTAGCATTACAATAAATTGTTTCAACGAAGAGAAAGAACTCTAAAGATAACATGCATTATGTGTACGTGTTAACATAACGAGTTGAATATTGAAAAGTGGGATTTACATGGATTGGGCTAACCTTTTTCGTCCATTTTGTTGGGAAGCCCATTCTTCTATTTACCTGTCTGACATACATTTGTGTTTAATTTGGTGACTATTGATAATTTTGTATGAGAAAGATATTTCCATCATGTTTTCGAATTTTACTAATGTAATGTAAAATGTAAAATTTCTATTATGAAAATTGCTTTTTTTTTACGATATCAGGAATCTCTGCCCGTCTACATTTTCGAAACATCCCAAAATTTGCCAAAGGGTTAACATGTCATGTAAAGGTTTCTTCAAAAGGTACTTCATTTTGTCTCATCATAAGAAAATATGAAAAAAGATGATTTGATTGAAGAGAAGAAATATATTATAAGAAATAAAAAGAATAAAAAAAACAATAGTCAATTTGTAATGTTAAAAAGAATGAAAGAAAGAAAGAATGACATAAAAGAAACAAAAATAGCAGAAAAAAAAGAAATTTAGAGTGAAATAAAAGAAAGAAAGTAAGAAAGAAAGAAAGAAAGAAAGAAAAAAGGAAAATAGAAAGAAATATAGCTTGGTATTAGAAAAAAAGAAAGAAAGAAATTTAGAGTGCCGTAAAAGAATGTTATATATCTAAAAGAAAGACCGAAAATTTTCAAAAATAAATGAAGAAAGAAAGAAAGAAAGAAAGAAAGAAAGAAAAATAATGAATGAATGAAAGTATGGAATAAAGAACTTGTGTTTGGAAAAAACATATTTCAAAATGTTTTAATACGAAACTCTAAGCTGAAAAATTAATAAATAAAATCTAATTTAAAACCCCAGCAAAATGCTAAATACATTAAGAAAATAAAAAGTAAATAGCTAGAAAAAAGTAAATGAGTTTGGGATTAATTTATCTCGAAGTGGTTTGAAATGAATGCTGTAAAGAGCCGGGATTTGGCACGTAACTGATACGCAGCGCAGGACACAGCACATCTGGTTAGACTGAAGTGATATCAGCTCTTCAAGACACCCAAGAATTGGATTTTTTCTTTTTTTCTTTCTTTCGTTATCTTCAAATCTTTTTCGTTCTTTTTCATTTTTCTTTCTTTCTATCTTTCTTAAAATTCTTGTTTTATTCTATTTTTATTTTATTTTGGTTCTTTTTACTTTTAAGTTTTTCTTTTTCTTTTTTTTTTTTTTTTTTTGTTGTTTCATTCGGTTTTTTTTCGTTCTTTCGTTTCCAGTACTTCTTTTTGTCTTCTTCTTTCTTCATTTTTGTCCTGTTTTTTGCTTTCTTTTTCATCTATTTATTTCTCTCTCTTTTTTTTCTTCTTTTATTCCTTTTCGCTCTCTTTTCTTTTCTTTTTTATTTCTATGTTTTTCTTGTTTTGTCTTTGTATACATTCTAATTTTTATTTCCCTTTTTTTAAATTCTGAATGAAGATTTTTCCTTAACAATTTTTGTCTTTCTTTCTTCTATGTCCATTGATATTGACAATGATGTATTGATTTCTTGAGACAAAACAAGACAATCTGATCCAAAGCCAAAAATCGGAAGAAGTTGCAAAGATCGGCATTAGCAATATTTTGATTTGCATTGGTCAACTCAAGTTCGAGACAACCAACAGGTGCAGAAAATGCTGCACCATTTCAGAATTTTCTTATTAGACAATAATTGATTTTTTTAAATTCTTCGTTTGATTTTGTTTTGATCTACTTCTTGTTCCTTCTTCTTTTATGTACGTCAATTGCATAATCACTGCATGATGATTTTTCTATCTGGAATAAATTTCCACACACATGCACACACACACACACACACTCACTCACTTATATATATATATATATATATATATATATATATATATATATATATATATATATATATATATATATAAGTGAGTGTGTGTGTGTGTGTGTGCGTGTGTGGGAGGTGGAAAGTGTTAATAGACAATTAATACACACAAATACAAACTTACGAATTTTAGTCATCGATCAAACAGATTTTCATGAACTCAGTTCTTTTTTTTACTTTCATTTTCTTTTATAGCAGAAGGTTTCGTAAACTTTAACAATTAAATGAGAGAAATGTCATTAGGAAACACACACACACACACACACACACACACACACACACAAGCTCAAAGAGAGTTACGCTCATACAGATAACTGGTTTGGAATATTTCAAAGTTCGCATAGTGAATAAGTTGCCCATAGGGAAAATCCTTCACTAAGTTTAATGGATATTAAGAAAGCCACGTCATTTTAGCGAGTAAGTCTAGTGAATTGTGATTGTCTAGTGAATTTCATCTATGCAACAGTTCTATAAATTCATATAATTGTAATATTATAGAAACACAGAAGTGGATATTTTTAGTTGTTCTATTGACAGCTACAAGCTGTTTGATGATTATAATGCTGAAGGAATTACCGGCTGAACAGGAAAAAGTGAAGAGAGTCTTTTATTAAAATAACACATACACGTACAGTACGAAGTTTTCAGTTTTGACCCCTTAACAAAAATGATATCAAGTATATACTTAGAAATAATCTTTAATAAAAATGAATTGGAACTGTCGGCAGATTCTCAAGTGATAAGAAATATGTTATCATGTTTGTTATCGCTATTGGGTTTGCAACATCTCATACTAATGGGGACGATTTCACGCATGAATTTAAATCGTTTTTGCTGGGGTGCTGAGAAGAGGAGGAAAACACTTACTTGCTATAGATAAGATTTTATTTGATTAATATATGTATATATATATATATATATATATATATATATATATATGTGTGTGTGTGTGTGTGGTGTGTGTATTCGTGCGTGTGTATGTGTGTGTGGTGTGTATATGTGTTGTGTGTGTGCTCACAATAAGTATGAATACACTCACATATATGCATGTGTACATTATGCAGGTGTACATATGTGTACATATACACTCACATATATGCATGTGTATATATGCATGCATAAATGTGTGAATGTATGTATTTATTGTCCTGAATTTAATCCTACGTCACAAGAAATCGAGATAAATGGTGGGTAATAACAAGTAGACAGATACAGCATGTCACAAATATAAACATTTGAATTCCAAATTTTTACCCGGATTCGAACACTTATCAAGATGCACACACACAAACACACACGCACACACACACACACACATATATATATATATATATAATATATATAATATATATATATATATATATATAATCCTGATATGCTATTTTTTTTTTAAAAACACAATAAGGCCTGCGAACTGAATAAAACTCGCACCCCAAAAACAAACAGCAACAAATAAAAGGCGATCATAAAAGACGAAAATGAAAATGTTTGAAAGTGCCTGGGAAACACTATGTATATATACATTGAGGATACCTTTTTGGGGCTTTTGTTCCACCCACGATGAGATATCAACTGACAAAAAACAACCGAACCTTCCTCTAAACGTGCGTGAATCCCTTCTTTAACAATTGTCAGGGAACCAGATAATCTCTTGTGCATGTTTCAATAAGTGTCTGAGTCGAAATCTCAATTCTGTAATAATTCTAATTCACGAAATCGCACATAAGATGTTTGCAGTATCTGGCATCAAGCTTATACATAGCTACCTTAAGAGCTGGGCAGCTGTTGCAATTGCACATCATCAAAGATACACATGTTGCATCATATAGGTGCAGTCTCCTCATTAGAGATATCTTTGATCTGTAGATCCATATTTTCCAGAAACACTGGAAATCAATGTTGCCCATTACAAGAACATGCCACTATATCAGAGGAGTGTCATTGATCTAAGAAGTGTTCTCTTCCTCAAATCTTCCTCTCCCAAAGGGCTGTTTTATTTTCACCCACGTTGTGTATGCCACTATATCAGAAGCTGCAGAGTGTTATTGATCCAAGAGCTTTCTCTTCCTCAAATCTTCCTCTCCCCAAAGGGATGTCTTATTTTCACCCAGCTTGTGTATGCCACTATATCAGAGAAGCTGCAGAGTGTCATTGATCCAAGAAGCTTTCTCTTCCACAAATCTTCCTCTCCCCTAAGGGATGTCTTATTTTCACCCAGCTTGTGTATGCCACTATATCAGAGAAGCTGCAGATGTCATTGATCCAAGAAGCTTTCTCTTCCACAAATCTTCCTCTCCCTAAGGGATGTCTTATTTTCACCCACGTGTGTATGCCACTATATCAGAGAAGCTGCAGAATGTCATTGATCCAAGAGCTTTCTCTTCCTCAAATCTTCCTCTCCCCTAAGGGATGTCTTATTTTCACCCAGCTTGTGTATGCCACTATATCAGAGAAGCTGCAGATGTCATTGATCCAAGAAGCTTTCTCTTCCACAAATCTTCCTCTCCCTAAGGGATGTCTTATTTTCACCCACGTGTGTATGCCACTATATCAGAGAAGCTGCAGAATGTCATTGATCCAAGAGCTTTCTCTTCCTCAAATCTTCCTCTCCCCTAAGGGATGTCTTATTTTCACCCAGCTTGTGTATGCCACTATATCAGAGAAGCTGCAGAGTGTCATTGATCCAAGAAGCTTTCTCTTCACAAATCTTCCTCTCCCTAAGGGATGTCTTATTTTCACCCAGCTTGTGTATGCCACTATATCAGAGAAGCTGCAGAGTGTCATTGATCCAAGAAGCTTTCTCTTCCACAAATCTTCCTCCCCCTAAGGATGTCTTATTTTCACCCACGTGTGTATGCCACTATATCAGAGAAGCTGCAGAATGTCATTGATCCAAGAGCTTTCTCTTCCTCAAATCTTCCTCCCCTAAGGGATGTCTTATTTTCACCCAGGTTGTGTATGCCACTATATCAGAGAAGCTGCAGAGTGTCATTGATCCAAGATGCTTTCTCTTCCTCAAATCTTCCTCTCCCCTAAGGATGTCTTATTTTCACCCAGGTTGTGTATGCCACTATATCAGAGAAGCTGCAGAGTGTCATTGATCCAAGATGCTTTCTCTTCCTCAAATCTTCCTCTCCCTAAGGGATGTCTTATTTTCACCCAGGTTGTGTATGCCACTATATCAGAGAAGCTGCAGAATGTCATTGATCCAAGAGCTTTCTCTTCCTCAAATCTTCCTCTCCCCTAAGGGATGTCTTATTTTCACCCAGTTGTGTATGCCACTATATCAGAGAAGCTGCAGAGTGTCATTGATCCAAGATGCTTTCTCTTCCTCAAATCTTCCTCTCCCCTAAGGGATGTCTTATTTTCACCCAGGTTGTGTATGCCACTATATCAGAGAAGCTGCAGAATGTCATTGATCCAAGAAGCTTTCTCTTCCTCAAATCTTCCTCTCCCCTAAGGGATGTCTTATTTTCACCCAGCTTGTGTATGCCACTATATCAGAGAAGCTGCAGAGTGTCATTGATCCAAGATGCTTTCTCTTCCTCAAATCTTCCTCTCCCCTAAGGGATGTCTTATTTTCACCCAGTTGTGTATGCCACTATATCAGAGAAGCTGCAGAATGTCATTGATCCAAGATGCTTTCTCTTCCTCAAATCTTCCTCTCCCCTAAGGGATGTCTTATTTTCAACCAGTTGTGTATGCCACTATATCAGAAGCTGCAGAGTGTCATTGATCCAAGATGCTTTCTCTTCCTCAAATCTTCCTCTCCCCTAAGGGATGTCTTATTTTCACCCAGGTTGTGTATGCCACTATATCAGAGAAGCTGCAGAATGTCATTGATCCAAGAGCTTTCTCTTCCTCAAATCTTCCTCTCCCCTAAGGGATGTCTTATTTTCACCCAGCTTGTGTATGCCACTATATCAGAGAAGCTGCAGAATGTCATTGATCCAAGATGCTTTCTCTTCCTCAAATCTTCCTCTCCCCTAAGGGATGTCTTATTTTCACCCAAGTTGTGTATGCCACTATATCAGAGAAGCTGCAGAATGTCATTGATCCAAGATGCTTTCTCTTCCTCAAATCTTCCTCTCCCCTAAGGGATGTCTTATTTTCAACCAGGTTGTGTATGCCACTATATCAGAGAAGCTGCAGAGTGTCATTGATCCAAGATGCTTTCTCTTCCTCAAATCTTCCTCTCCCTAAGGGATGTCTTATTTTCACCCAGGTTGTGTATGCCACTATATCAGAAAAGCTGCAGAGTGTCATTGATCAAGAAGCGTTCTCTTCCTCAAATCTTCCTCTCTCCTAAGGGATGTCTTATTTCACCAGGTTGTGTATGCCGCTATATCAAAGGAGCTACAGTATGTGGAGAGTCAATTGTTGTCCTAAATACTTATATAATTCTATAAGAAGCTTAAAATATTTTCAAATTGTACAATCATTTTAAGCACTTTTTAAGATATTTTGTTGAGTAGAATAATCAGTCGATAAAAGTTAACGAGTACATTTATTATAATTATTCTATGTTGTACACAGTGATTATTTAGTATAAAGTTTCATTGGTTTCGGTTTAGTTTCTTTTCAAGTCATTTAGTGGTTAATGTTTCTTAATATTAAATCCACTTATCTTCATGGGTTTTTAGTATTGAATGATGTTATTAGATTTATTGTTTCAGTCATTGCTATTATAATGAAAGTAGTCCCCGGTAAAATAGTAGTCTATTAGTGAGAAATGTTATTCAACTGGAAGTCATTTTTTATGATTTATGATCTAATTTATGTTTTTCGTTAATTATCATATTTCAAAAAGGATCCAATCGTTAGTTTTGACATTTTTTCATTTTTCTATTTTGAATCTAAACCATAAAATCTACAATAGATTTTAAAGAAATCTTCTAGGACATATCATCAAGGACTTCAGCAGTTAATGAATACTTGGACACTCCTCGTCTAACGTAACCAAATACAGTATTGTCTAATTCCGGTGATTTTTTTTATCATTGAGTATTGTATTAATCTTTTACCTTCTTAGACGTCATTTAAATAAATATTACTAGTATTGAATGAAATTTTTACCCTCTTAGATTTAGGGTTGCGTCCCGTCATTTATGGCACACCTGATAGATTTAATACTAAACGTCCTCATTAAAAAAAAAGGAGGAAACCCGCAAGATACACATCAATCGCAAAACTTATTACTATCAGTAAGTACGAAGGTTTCACATAGCTCCAATCTATAGAGGAATAGCAAAGCTGTAAAAACAAGAATTCGTTATGGTTATCAGACTTTCTTCTACCACAGTGTATGGAAGTGGACGGTCATTTTTATTTTTATTTTTTATTGCATTAAGAAATATGGACTCTCTATCTAAATCTTTGTCCATGAAATCTTTATAATAATATATATGCACCCACACAATGACATATATATATATATATATATATATATATATATATATATATATATATATATATATATATATATATATGTCATTGTGTGTGTGTGTGTGTGTGTGTGTGTGTGTGTGTGTGTGTGTGATTCATCCAGTACTCCTGGGATTTATAAATGCAAAGTTATGTAAATAAAAAATTATATCACTGATCTTGTCGATATTCGTGATATGATACTCCCTGAACGTAGTTATAAAAATATTTATTTCTGTATTCCTTTATAAAAGTATTTCCTTAAGAGAAATGGCATACTCGATTCGATTCATCACGTGGACATGTAAGAAACTCTTAAAAATTGAGAAAAAATATTTGGTATTCTACTTAATTTTGAAAGATTTCTGTTGAAAAAATCATTTTTATTTATTTCATTTGTTATATAATGTTGTGAATTAGTTATGTACTCTTTGTATTGAAAAGCAATATGACCGATTGAATTTGATTTTTATATGTAGAATAAATGATGAGAAGTCACATGCAAACATACAAGGATGTAAAGATATAGAACCGTGTTCCTTTGATCCTCTCTGTTATGTTTAGGAGTGGGATGCTCAAAAATTATGATATAGGTTGAAAACATCTAATGGACGTTTTTACCTGTAACAACTCCAAGTGACCGTTCCTTTTGTGAATTGTCGCTTTGGATTCTTATCTAATTTTACTGCAGAGTTATGGCAATTCATAATAGGAAACCAGTAATAAGTATGCACAGTCTAATCTGTTTACCAGTGGACGAAACTTCTTTACTCTTACTGAAATCAAAAGGCGGACATTGTGCAAAAAAGGTAGTTGTACGCGAAGATTAGTTAATGTTTTCGTATCGAGGGTGTGGGTTGATCAATGCAATATCGTTTTGCAGGTGAGTGGCATAAATTTCAATCCCGGGTGGAACTATGTTCCAGTCTATGACGGCTTATCAGAGACTGTTTTTGTAACATTCAACCGTCAAAATATATAGTCTCTTTATCTGTCGCTTGTCAGTGCTAATCACCGTACTTTTTTTTCTCCTAGATGCTGACTGCTATACACCAGGAAAGTTTCTGGTCTTATCTAAAACACACAAAGAAAGATATTTCCAAAGTTTTATCTTGTGACAAATTCATGTTGGAGTACATTGGTAATCACGCCAAGATGTGGTGAATACCACCGATGTTTATTATGATTTTATATATGGAGGTTAGACACTCAGCTACTCAGCATGTGCAAATGTCACAGACGAGGAAGTTTCTATTTCTGTCACTGTGTGAGGATAACGAGGATCACGGAGACCCCTATGTAGCCAAATAAATTGAATAAGGTAGTAATAAACAAAAATCACCAAAAATAATGTCAATGGGAGAGTTCAGTTAGCCACTATATTTTGTCATGATCAGTAAATAGATAAAATATAGAATTTATGTATTTGCCCAACCAATCTGCAGCGAACAGGATGTGACACAAGGTCAATTCTTAAGAATTCTTACTGAGTTCAGAATTTTTCCAAGACTTACTAAGACTAAAGAACCCACCCTGGCCCACTAGTTACTCATATCTCGAAGGAAAATAAATGGTCTCATACCTTTCCAAAGAGTATTATCACAAAGTGAAAAGCAGACAACCTTTCTAAAATTTGAACTCAAGTCGCCGATTCCATTTCCTAAAATGAATTTATATATTTCAAGAGGTGCGCTTCGTATAACATGAAACGCTCCTCCTGAAATATATGATATACCATATATTAAGAATTTACAAAGATTTGACACACAAGTCTCAGATTGTTTATGATACCTACTGTTCCAAAGTGGTCACCCATCTAACTACTGAATAAGTTTATTGTTATTTAGGCTTACTTTTGGTGATTTATGGTTTCGGTGATTTTAAGATTTGGTGATTTACAATGGGTCCTTTCAGCATGATTTGACAGTTATTTAGGAATTTCATATTTTTATTATATACTTAACTTTTCCAAGTCAGGCACACTTACAATGTGTTCTGTTCTTAAGTAGTCACTCATCTACGCACCGAGCAGGTTCATCGATACTTAGATTCGGGGAGCCAACCGTAAAAACGGTGTTTAAAGAGTAACTAGATTATTTGTCAATACGTTTAATATTCTTGATAACAATAAACTTTTCATTAAGTCTTAAACAAAAGCAGCATCTTCAAAAATTTCCGTCACAGAGAAAACTCGAACCCTTAGACTCCCGATCCGGGCAATATGCCGACCAGTATTCACAGCAGACACAAGTGACACACATATGCAGTATAATGTCTTACATATGTAAGATGCCAGCAGGAATTGCTGGGTATAAATATTTCAAATGTTTACATTCATAAAAATCTCGAAATTTGATATGAACGCCTCCGTTGTTGGCTGCGTTTTTCAATCTGCATTTACATCCATATGTTTCCCCTTCAAAAAAAAAATGAGGTAGAAAGAAAAATTAGGAAAAAGGGCTCATGCCATTCTCTAAATAGATAAAATATCTTTAATTCCTAAAATATGAGTTTCAATGTAAGCAGACACAAATGTCCGAACAAAAAATACATTTAAGTAATAGAAAAGAAAATATATCATCTTACTTCTACATACTTAAAAGTATTCGTACATCGTATCGTAAACGAGTGCTTATACGCAAGGATAGGTATAAAATTTATCACAATTATATATATATATATATATATATATATATGTGTGTGTGTGTGTGTGTGTGTGTGTGTGTGTGGCAGTTGGTGATCAAAAAGTAACGAAAAAGGATCTTAAAGTTTCAAAAATTCTATTTGATATTTTCTATCAGCACTTCTTGTCAAATACAATGCAGCACCTTCCATTCTTACAAGACATTGCTCTTTGTGACTATCTTGTTTACCAACTTAAAAGATCAACTAAAGGGTAAGTTTAAAGGATGTTAAAAGAAATATCTCAGTGCAGCTTCCCACCATATAAAATAAAGAGTTTCAGAGATTCTTTGATCAATAGAAAACTCTCAGGAATAAGTGTATTGATAGCGCATGTATATTTAAGTCAGGTTAGCCAAGATATAAAGTCACCGGCGCTTCATAAAAGTTTCTTGTCTATGTGATTTTCAAACCAAAATTATTTGTGTTCCTATTATTCCTTATATACTTTTCTGTGAGGCATCATAAAAAATGTCAAAAAGTGAATCATGGGGTGAGTGCTAGCTTAGTTTGTGGGACATGATGGGAAGGCTGTTTTTTTTTTGTTTGGTGCATCATCGGAAGGGACAAATACATCAGTTATGGTGGGTATGTTTTTAGTTTGTGGGACATGATGGGAAGGCTGTTTGTCTTTGTTTGGTGCATCATCGGATGGACAAATACATGAGTTATAGTGGGTATGTTTGTTTAGTTTGTGGGACATGGTGGGAAGGCTGTTAGTCTTTGTTTGGTGAATCATCGGAAGGGACAAATACATGAGTTATGGTGGGTATGTTTGTTAGTTTTGTGGACATGGTGGAAGGCTGTTTGTCTTTGTTTGGTGCATCATCGGAAGGGACAAATACATGAGTTATGGTGGGTATGTTTGTTAGTTTGTGGACATGGTGGAAGGCTGTTTGTCTTTGTTTGGTGCATCATCGGAAGGGACAAATACATGAGTTATGGTGGGTATGTTTGTTAGTTTGTGGGACATGGTGAGAAGGCTGTTTGTCTTTGTTTGGTGCATCATCGGAACGGACAAATACATGAGTTATAGCGGGTATTTTTGTATAGTTTGTGGGACATGGTGGGAAGGCTGTTTTTTTTTGTTTGGTGCATCATCGGAAGGGACAAATACATGAGTTATGGTGGGTATGTTTGTTTAGTTTGTGGGACATGGGTGGAAGGCTGTTTTCTTTGTTTGGTGCATCATCGGAAGGGACAAATACATGAGTTATGGTGGGTATGTTTGTTTAGTTTGTGGGACATGGTGGGAAGGCTGTTTTTTTTTGTTTGGTGCATCATCGGAAGGGACAAATACATGAGTTATGGTGGGTATGTTTGTTTAGTTTGTGGGACATGGTGGGAAGGCTGTTTTTCTTTGTTTGGTGCATCATCGGAAGGGACAAATACATGAGTTATGGTGGGTATGTTTGTTTAGTTTGTGGGACATGGTGGGAAGGCTGTTGTCTTTGTTTGGTGCATCATCGGAAGGGACAAATACATGAGTTATGGTGGGTATGTTTGTTTAGTTTGTGGGACATGGTGGGAAGGCTGTTGTCTTTGTTTGGTGCATCATCGGAAGGGACAAATACATGAGTTATGGTGGGTATGTTTGTTTAGTTTGTGGACATGGTGGGAAGGCTGTTTTTCTTTGTTTGGTGCATCATCGGAAGGGACAAATACATGAGTTATGGTGGGTATGTTTGTTTAGTTTGTGGGACATGGTGGGAAGGCTGTTTTCTTTGTTTGGTGCATCATCGGAAGGGACAAATACATGAGTTATGGTGGGTATGTTTGTTTAGTTTGTGGGACATGGTGGGAAGGCTGTTTTCTTTGTTTGGTGCATCATCGAAGGGACAAATACATGAGTTATGGTGGGTATGTTTGTTTAGTTTGTGGGACATGTGGGAAGGCTGTTTGTCTTTGTTTGGTGCATCATCGGAAGGGACAAATACATGAGTTATGGTGGGTATGTTTGTTTAGTTTGTGGACATGGTGGGAAGGCTGTTTTTCTTTGTTTGGTGCATCATCGGAAGGGACAAATACATGAGTTATGGTGGGTATGTTTGTTTAGTTTGGAGACATGGTGGGAAGGCTGTTGTCTTTGTTTGGTGCATCATCGGAAGGGACAAATACATGAGTTATGGTGGGTATGTTTGTTTAGTTTGTGAGACATGGTGGGAAGGCTGTTTTTTCTTTGTTTGGTGAATCATCGGAAGGGACAAATACATGAGTTATGGTGGGTATGTTTTTTTAGTTTGTGGGACATGGTGGGAAGGCTGTTTGTCTTTGTTTGGTGCATCATCGGAAGGGACAAATAATGAGTTATGGTGGGTATGTTTGTTTAGTTTGTGGGACATGGTGGGAAGGCTGTTTGTCTTTGTTTGGTGCATCATCGGAAGGGACAAATACATGAGTTATGGTGGGTATGTTTGTTTAGTTTGTGAGACATGGTGGGAAGGCTGTTTGTCTTTGTTTGGTGCATCATCGGAAGGGACAAATACATGAGTTATGGTGGGTATGTTTGTTTAGTTTGTGGGACATGGTGGGAAGGCTGTTTTTCTTTGTTTGGTGCATCATCGGAAGGGACAAATACATGAGTTATGGTGGGTATGTTTGTTTAGTTTGTGGGACATGGTGGGAAGGCTGTTTTCTTTGTTTGGTGCATCATGAAGGGACATGAGTTATGGTGGGTATGTTTGTTTAGTTTGTGAGACATGGTGGGAAGGCTGTTTGTCTTTGTTTGGTGCATCATCGGAAGGGACAAATATGAGTTATGGTGGGTATGTTTGTTTAGTTTGTGGGACATGGTGGGAAGGCTGTTTCTTTGTTTGGTGCATCATCGGAAGGGACAAATACATGAGTTATGGTGGGTATGTTTGTTTAGTTTGTGAGACATGGTGGGAAGGCTGTTTTCTTTGTTTGGTGCATCATCGGAAGGGACAAATAAATGAGTTATGGTGGGTATGTTTGTTTAGTTTGTGGGACATGGTGGGAAGGCTGTTTGTCTTTGTTTGGTGCATCATCGGAAGGGACAAATAAATGAGTTATGGTGGGTATGTTTGTTTAGTTTGTGGGACATGGTGGGAAGGCTGTTAGTCTTTGTTTGGTGCATCATCGGAAGGGACAAATACATGAGTTATGGTGGGTATGTTTGTTTAGTTTGTGGGACATGGTGGGAAGGCTGTTTTTCTTTGTTTGGTGAATCATCGGAAGGGACAAATACATGAGTTATGGTGGGTATGTTTGTTTAGTTTGTGGACATGGTGGGAAGGCTGTTTTTCTTTGTTTGGTGCATCATCGGAAGGGAAAAATACATGAGTTATGGTGGGTATGTTTGTTTAGTTTGTGAGACATGGTGGGAAGGCTGTTTTTCTTTGTTTGGTGCATCATCGGAAGGGACAAATAAATGAGTTATGGTGGGTATGTTTGTTTAGTTTGTGGGACATGGTGGGAAGGCTGTTTGTCTTTGTTTGGTGCATCATCGGAAGGGACAAATACATGAGTTATGGTGGGTATGTTTGTTTAGTTTGTGGGACATGGTGGGAAGGCTGTTTTTCTTTGTTTGGTGAATCATCGGAAGGGACAAATACATGAGTTATGGTGGGTATGTTTGTTTAGTTTGTGGGACATGGTGGGAAGGCTGTTTTTTCTTTGTTTGGTGCATCATCGGAAGGGACAAATACATGAGTTATGGTGGGTATGTTTGTTTAGTTTGTGGGACATGTGGGAAGGCTGTTTGTCTTTGTTTGGTGCATCATCGGAAGGGACAAATACATGAGTTATGGTGGGTATGTTTGTTTAGTTGTGAGACATGGTGGGAAGGCTGTTTTCTTTGTTTGGTGCATCATCGGAAGGGACAAATACATGAGTTATGGTGGGTATGTTTGTTTAGTTTGTGAGACATGGTGGGAAGGCTGTTTTTCTTTGTTTGTTGCATCATCGGAAGGGAAAAATAATGAGTTATGGTGGGTATGTTTGTTTAGTTTGTGGGACATGGTGGGAAGGCTGTTTTCTTTGTTTGGTGCATCATCGGAAAGGACAAATAAATGAGTTATGGTGGGTATGTTTGTTAGTTTGTGGACATGGTGGGAAGGCTGTTTTCTTTGTTTGGTGCATCATCGGAAGGGACAAATACATGAGTTATGGTGGGTATGTTTGTTTAGTTTGTGGGACATGGTGGGAAGGCTGTTTCTTTGTTTGGTGCATCATCGGAAGGGACAAATACATGAGTTATGGTGGGTATGTTTGTTTAGTTTTGTGGGACATGATGGGAAGGCTGTTTTTTTCTTTGTTTGGTGCATCATCGGAAGGGACAAATACATGATTATGGTGGGTATGTTTGTTTAGTTTGTGGACATGGTGGGAAGGCTGTTTTTCTTTGTTTGGTGCATCATCGGAAGGGACAAATAAATGAGTTATGGTGGGTATGTTTGTTTAGTTTGTGGGACATGGTGGGAAGGCTGTTTTTCTTTGTTTGGTGCATCATTCGGAAGGGACAAATACAATGAGTTATGGTGGGTATGTTTGTTTAGTTTTGTGGGACATGTGGGAAGGCTGTGTTTGTCTTTGTTTGGTGATCATCGAAGGGACAAATAATGAGTTATGGTGGGTATGTTTGTTTAGTTTGTGAGACATGGTGGGAAGGCTTTTTTTCTTTGTTGGTGCATCATCGGAAGGGACAAATATGAGTTATGGTGGGTATGTTTGTTTAGTTTGTGGACATGGTGGGAAGGCTGTTTTTCTTTGTTTGGTGCATCATCGGAAGGGACAAATAAATGAGTTATGGTGGGTATGTTTGTTTAGTTTGGACATGGTGGGAAGGCTGTTTGTCTTTGTTTGTGCATCATCGGAAGGGACAAATACATGAGTTATGGTGGGTATGTTTGTTTAGTTTGTGGACATGGTGGGAAGGCTGTTTTCTTTGTTTGGTGCATCATCGGAAGGGACAAATACATGAGTTATGGTGGGTATGTTTGTTTAGTTTGTGGACATGGTGGGAAGGCTGTTTTCTTTGTTTGGTGCATCATCGGAAGGGACAAATAATGATTATGGTGGGTATGTTTGTTTAGTTTTGTGGGACATGGTGGGAAGGCTGTTTTTCTTTGTTTGGTGCATCATCGGAAGGGCATGATTATGGTGGGTATGTTTTTAGTTTGTGAGACATGGTGGGAAGGCTGTTTTTCTTTGTTTGGTGCATCATCGGAAGGGACAAATACATGAGTTATGGTGGGTATGTTTGTTTAGTTTGTGAGACATGGTGGGAAGGCTGTTTTTCTTTGTTTGTGCATCATCGGAAGGGACAAATAAATGAGTTATGGTGGGTATGTTTGTTTAGTTTGTGGGACATGGTGGGAAGGCTGTTTGTCTTTGTTTGTGCATCACCGAAGGACAAATAAATGAGTTATGGTGGGTATGTTTGTTTAGTTTTGTGGGACATGGTGGGAAGGCTGTTTGTCTTTGTTTGGTGCATCATCGGAAGGGACAAATACATGAGTTATGGTGGGTATGTTTGTTTAGTTTGTGGACATGTGGGAAGGCTGTTTGTCTTTGTTTGGTGCATCATAGAAGGGACAAATACATGAGTTATGGTGGGTATGTTTTGTTTAGTTTTGTGGGACATGATGGGAAGGCTGTTTTTTCTTTGTTTGGTGCATCATCGGAAGGGACAAATACATGAGTTATGGTGGGTATGTTTGTTTAGTTTGTGAGACATGGTGGGAAGGCTGTTTTTCTTGTTTGGTGCATCATCGGAAGGGACAAATAATGAGTTATGGTGGGTATGTTTGTTTAGTTTGTGGGACATGGTGGGAAGGCTGTTTTCTTTGTTTGGTGCATCATTAGAAGGGACAAATACATGAGTTATGGTGGGTATGTTTGTTTAGTTTGTGGGACATGTGGGAAGGCTGTTTTTCTTTGTTTGGTGCATCATCGGAAGGGACAAATACATGAGTTATGGTGGGTATGTTTGTTTAGTTTGTGAGACATGGTGGGAAGGCTGTTTTTCTTTGTTTGGTGCATCATCGGAAGGGACAAATAAATGAGTTATGGTGGGTATGTTTGTTTAGTTTGTGGACATGGTGGGAAGGCTGTTTTTCTTTGTTTGGTGCATCATCGGAAGGGACAAATAATGAGTTATGGTGGGTATGTTTGTTTAGTTTGTGGGACATGGTGGGAAGGCTGTTTTTCTTTGTTTGTTGAATCATCGGAAGGGACAAATACATGAGTTATGGTGGTATGTTTGTTTAGTTTGTGGGACATGATGGGAAGGCTGTTTGTCTTTGTTTGGTGCATCATTAGAAGGGACAAATACATGAGTTATGGTGGGTATGTTTGTTTAGTTTGTGAGACATGTGGGAAGGCTGTTTCTTTGTTTGGTGCATCATTAGAAGGGACAAATACATGAGTTATGGTGGGTATGTTTGTTTAGTTTGTGAGACATGGTGGGAAGGCTGTTTTCTTTGTTTGGTGCATCATCGGAAGGGACAAATACATGAGTTATGGTGGGTATGTTTGTTTAGTTTGTGAGACTGATGGGAACGCTGTTTTTCTTTGTGTCAATTTTTTGACGTGTCGTTTTAGTCAAGTGTTGTATCAATTTCATGATTTACTATTTTATTCTGATGCTTTTTATATTATTATTATTTAGTTTTTCACAAGTCTCCTCATGTCTCCATGACTCTTCTGAGTATTCTAGCCGATTCCAACAGTGCTGTAGTTTGGATGGTCTTGATTCTTCCTCTGACTTCCAGTTCACCCTATTTTTTCCAGAGCTTTGCGGATTGTTCCAAGGGCACCAATTACAATTGTTACGACCTTTACTTTCATGTTCATCAGCTTTCTCAGTTCTCTGGCAAGGTCTAAGTATTTGTTTATCTTTTCGCTTTCTTTCATTTTCACTCGGTGGTCGGCTGGAACGAGATGACAGATTCTCTTTTTATTGTCAATCAATACTAGATCCCGGTCTCCTGGCCGGGATTAGGTGTTCCGTCTGTACCTCGAAATCCCAGAGAATTTTGTGCGTCTCATTCTCTATGACGAATTTAGGTTTGTGCATATACCATTTGGATGTATGGTGAAAATTGAATTTCTTGCACAGTTCCCAGTGGATTACCTTTCCCACAGATTCGTGCCTCGTCTTGTACTCACTTTGCTGCATTCACTAATTATATGATTGACTGTTCCGTCTCTATTTTCACACATTCAAACTTGCTATTCTGCTACGTCTTATCTATTTTTGCCTTTATATAGTTTGTATTATTATTATTATTATTATTATTATTATTATTATTATTATATTATTATTATTTGTTTGTTTATTTTTTATTTGTTAATTTTTTTATTAATAGTTTTTTTTTATATTTAAGTTTTTTTAAATTCATTTTATTCTTATGAGTTGTTAGTTGGCTTAATGAGAAATTGTTTTCAGGCCTACATTTGTATATAAAGTCCCATAGTGTGTTAATTAGTTGGTTTTGTCCGGGAAAAGTTATTATGACTATTTTTCCTCGAGGCAAACGTTGCAGCTATTTGGAGAGCACCGGTTACGTGGCATTGTAACTTGGTAGCCACACTAGAGCTGACCTCACAGCGCATTTCATGAACAAGTACTCTTTCATGGGGTTAACCAGTCGGCAGTAAGACACCAATAAGTGGCATTGTGTACCGTGTGAACATCAATTTTGCAATGACGTCTCGTGAATGGATACTTAACAAATCATCACATCTCCTAGGTAAGCTAGCCAGACTGCAGTTCACATTTTTCTCGCTGTGACCTCTGGCTTTTCTCAGAGCTAAAACCACAATTGAATTATGACAAAGGAAGAGATTACGGAGAATGTAACAAAGCATATACCGATCTCATATGTTAACATTTAATACTATTTTAAAAGGTAGAATACATGCTTGATTAAGTGTGAAAAGATCTAAGGGAACTTAGAAAGTTACAGAGGTGCCATTACCCTAGGTAGGCCCTTTTTTGTTAATATTAAATGACTGGATTTTTTAAAGATAGAATCGTACCATTCCCGACATTCTGAAAGTCTACTTGATATATTTATGCGTATGTATATATGTATATGCGTATTGACGTTTGTATATATCTATAAGTTTAACTTTCTATACATATGACGTTAGAGGCGCGAGTATATTATGTACATCCGGGTCCCCAGCGGGAGTCCACACGTGTAAAGTGTGTCACACAAAGAGGCGGCAACCTTCCTGCAGCATTTCCACACATGTATTCCTTATCGCTAATTTTCACTTGGTTTCCCCTCAGCCCATTAATTTCTGTCCAAAAACCATCTGTAATTAACATTCAAATGTCCTCTAAGTTTAATGTATAAATACACACTTATACACAGGAACACACACACACACACACATATATATATATATATATATATATATATATATTATATATATGTGTGTGTGTGTGTGTGTGTGTGAATCACGCGTGTAATTTATGAGGAATTTTCCTATATATGTATTACAGATGGTGTGGTATAGATAGAAATTAATATCATATATAAACATATATATGTTTGTGTGTGTGTTTATGTTTGTGTGTGTGTTTACGTTTGTGTGTGCGTGTGTCTGTGCGCGTGCGTGCATGTGTGTACATGTGTCCGCTTACATATATTGATAAGATGTTCGTGTGTGCATCAAAAAAGTCAAGGATGAATTAGAAAGAAAGATAGAGAGGACATTGTATATGTGTGCGTAGAAACACGCATATATTCAGACACACAAACAGGCATATATATATATATATATATATATATATATATATATATAATATATATATATATATATATGTGTGTGTGTGTGTGTGTATTTGTTTGTCAACCATGTATGGCAGGAAAATGCACCAGATGGCAACTTTTAGGCAGTTGAATCGCACGAGTGCAAGGGGGTGAGACGACAGGCGTCTGGTGCATGCCTGTTGCTTATTTTCTTTTTCATTTTAATCTCCCTCCATCTCTTTACGTTTACCCCACCACATTTCTTCAATTTTTATTTTCTTAACTTTTTCTTCATCTATTTTGCTTTTCTTTTAATCCTATGCGACTCTTTGGCCACACTTACATCCATTTGGCGCATGCCAGACCCCACGTTTGGCTTCCTTATCTCAAAAATTCTTTAAAAGGTGGTCCTAGGTCAAGTCTGTGATATTTTGGCAGCAGAGTCAAAGGAATGTTATTTATAGCGCTGGTCCTTTGTGTCGATAACTCTGCGTTTTACTCTAGGCGTCTTTCTCTCTCCTTTTCTTTTTCTCTTTCTCTTTCTCTCTTTTTCTTTCCTCTCTCTCTCTCTCTTTCTCCTCTCTCTCTCTCTCTCTCTCTCTCTCTCTCTCTTTTCTGTCTGTATTCCCGTGTGTGTATGTGTGTGTGTGTGTCTTTCTATGTGTAAATCAACTATTCATACATACACACCCTAACACAAAGACACAAAGGACAAATAGCAGACAGCATTATGTGACGTTTACCCAAAATGTCTTTTCATGTACTTTGTGAAAATCTTGATATACAGGCATAAAGCGCATACAAAATATTTTTCCATGTTTTATTCGTTTCGTACGAATACACAGTTTTATAAAATTAATACACGACTCTTTTGAAATGTTCTTCGAGATTTTTCAAGGGGGTTAAATGGAATGCACATTTCTAAGCCAACAGAACAAAGTTTTATTAAACTTTAATATTATGTACCTAGCTGGATATGTGGATATTTGTTTGTGCTCAACCCGATCATTATAATTTGTTAAGGGAGATAACAACTAATTTCTTATTTGGGGTATTTTTATTCCTTTATACATTTACTTTTTATTTGCAATTAATTATAATTATCAATTATGATCTGTAAGTTAGAATGTAACTCGAGCATAATGACTACCGAAGATTATATATATACATATGCATATTAGTTGGAGACATAGGATAACGAATCAAAATTGTACGGTTCTATTGAAAATCAATAATACAAAGTCGTTGGTACAAACGAGTGATTAATGCCGATTGTTTGTCATAGACATTCATGTCATTCTAAATAACAACAACAATAACATTATAACTATCAGTGACTATATTGAAAATATCACTGCTTTTGTTTTTTGCTTTTGTTTTAACATTCTGGTGACCAGCTAAATTTATCCATTTTACTGATTTCTCTTACTCATGTACAAAAACCCAGAAATATAATTCCACCAACTTGAAAACTTGTAATTACTTACCCGGTGTAAGTATGATAGCAGATTTTGTAGCTTGGTTCAAAATTTGTGTTAGTTTTTCATATTCAACTAATGTAAGTTAAATAAAACTTACACTAGTTGAATAGGAAACACTAACACAGATTTTGAACCAAGGTACCAAATCTGCTCTCATACTTACACCGGGTAAGTAATTAAATACACAGCTACATACACAGATCGATGCTACCTTTAACCATTCCTCAAATACATCTGTGTATTCTGTCTTCGGCCATTGGTAAAAGCAGTATCAGCTACCATCCCTTGCAACTCGTTAGTGTAGCTTTTAAATTCATTTTATTTCTTGTATTCACAGATTCACTCCATATAACATGCTTCTTACAATATCGTTTTTCTTTTTTCGTACGTACATTTTTTTGTTTTGGGAAATGTATTCTTCACGCTACATATATGTCCACTTTTTTCCTTAACATTCATTAGATGTTATTCTTCAATATGTTTGCTATGTAACTTCGTATTTTCTTTCACTGAAATATCCTACCGGTTAACGAGGAGCTCAAAGAATGAAAATGTTCCAAATGTACACATGTGGGGAATTGTAATACGAACAAGACCTAGCTCTCCGACAAACTTGCCATGGCCACGTTTACAGCTTACTCCTTCAAACTTGGCCACGACTGCCTATGCTACCTATTACCTACTAGAAAGAATTACTACTATTACTACTATTACTACTAGTGTAAAGATAGAATTCATATTCAAAATTCCTTATCTTTGTAATAGACATTGGTAGTGAAAATTCATATCATTTGAAAGAAGTCATTTGGTTTTGAGACGCTGTAAGTGTCTTACTGGTTGTGGTGTAGGTTGAATTACAAATTGAAATATAAAAAAGAAATCAATTTCTTAAGAAGGTTATGCTTTCCTCGTCTCAGCCAAGTTAATTGTTTGTAGAGTTAGAATAATGGAATGAAAGCTGCAATATCTAACTCAAATGCACAACATATTTGTGGAAAATGATTTACAGTTAGTGAAGTAAATTCTGAGTAATGTGTGTTTGAAACAAAAGTTTGCAGCCGTATTCTTAGTTAAAATTATAAGATTGAACTCGAATATCTGAATGTTCGTTTTAGGGCGATTGTCCGCTAGTTGAAATAAAGTGTTTGATATTGTTGGTTGATGTATTCATATTTAAACTAACCTCCAGTGACAATGGGGAAAAGTCCAGAAACTTGTCGCTACTCATTCGAAATAAGATCGAAAAGAAAAGAAAAAAATACATATTTAGAACTGGCCATGGTCAACTTTTGTCTTTCAGCGGGGGTAGGGGGGTACTTGATTTCCACGTGGGGGTGGGGCTTGGTTAGATTCAATTAAAACCATGCCCTCTACATTTCAAGATCGGTAGCAGAAAGAGATAGAATCCTTCAATGTGCTTGCATTCATATAACCTTTAAGCGCCCCACAAGGGAAATCAATAGTATATTTTAATTATTCAATTTTAATTTATGTTTTTATTGCTATATCCTCTGATACAAGTTGCTATGAATAGGTGCAATTGATATTTTCTACCTCAAACTACACCCCCCAAAAGAACAGTAAATTCCCTCGCCTATTTGTTGCTATTTCATATTCAAAGAGTAATCTTTGTGACATTGTGAACGACGCCATTGTTCGATGACCATCTAATTATAATCACATTATCTTAATAACAATATCTGATAAGAATACAAATACACGTGAATTAAAAATCCTTCTGACTATCACCACAAGAAATCACACGGGAAGAAATGATTGGGGTGATCTTAATAATCGGACAAGCAAATGGGATTGATAAAAAAAACCTTTTCAACAAATAAAGTAAAAGAATGTACGAGACACAATCAACAGCAATATAAGGTTGTCGATAAATGATTGGAAATGAATTTCAAAATAGTTGGCAATGCGATTCTAATTGTCAAAGAAGCCCAGACAGCAGATTCTAAAATCTGATTTTCTTAGTTTTATTAGACCAAAAACAGATGTCCGCTTTTGCATCTAAATTGTACAGCTGTCACCCAACAGTATTGCAAATTCTGACGACGTTTCAATACTGTTCATATATTGGGGGGACTAAAGAAATGAAATATGCAGTGAGAAAAAACACCAATACTAAAATTAAAGACAATCTTAATCTGACATCTGAAAATCTGGGCTAGTTACACATGTTATATATCACCTCTGCAATCGAATCTAGCAAGCGTGTCTAGAAGTAGTTCGTTTAATATGTCGTTTTTAAAGATATAACTGTTGCATAACATTCAGTGTTCGAAAACAACTTGGATTATATTTTATACATTTTCGACACTGCGTGGAACACTAAAACTTGCCAAGTTTATTGATTGAATGCAGAAATATTAACTTACCAAGTCTCACTTACAGAGGATTTTTAACAGCCTCATACAAATTAAAATAAAATCAAAACACAAAATCTAGAATTGTTGGCACGAATTTGGTGAATATTGAATTTGCATGCTCTAACGTCTGCATGTTATTTACAAAAAGTATTAAACAGACAACTTCTCACTCTTCGGATAAAAATGGCAGGTTTATAATCAAATTGTCTTTTTGTTTATTTTTCATAATTCTAGTGACAATTCTTTGCGAAAAACGTCTCAGTAGCATTTATTTTTTGTTAATGATGAAAAAATGTTGATTTTATGATTGAATTGTGAACCTGTCAAATTATGTGGAAGCCGTCGTCCATGTTTTGACACTACTGAATTCCTATGGATAAATTATGTTTGTTATATATTGTTATATATTGTTAGATATTGTGTGATTTCCCAAGGATCCGGTTAGGAGTGCTCGGTTGTCGACTGAAATTGATAAGAACGGAGGGAATCATTTTTATAACAGAAACTGAGTAAAATATCGATGCTATTTTCTGACACTTAAGTCTTTATTTTCATAGACCGTCAAAATAGTTATCTGTTATTGCTGAAGCTGCTGAACTCTTTTTGTACACGTAGATTATACATAATCTTAAATGAGTCACATCTAAACTCATTCTTATGGATCCCTTCAATCGAATAAATTGCATTAACTTGCATTAAATACTCCTGGAGGGAAAGAGGAAAAATCAAAACACTAAGTTACATAAAGAGTTATACCATATATAATTAAACAACAACGTTATAAATGTCCTAGCAAACAAGCGACATTATTTTTTTTCCAATCAAATAAATTGCAATTTATATGCACCAATTTCCAAATCATTTTTTTCTATTGCCATATTGGCTTTTTTTATTCTTCTTATTGTTGCTTAAGCCTTCTGTTATTTTGCATAAGATAAAGTCTACCAGGTGAAGGACATGGAAACGTCTGTCTAAAAATAACATTTTAGAAGAGGTTGAAGGAATGTTTCAGAAGACGAAACATAACATTTCTTTGTTTTTTTGAAGAATGGAATGAAACGGGGAAAAAAACTTGAAAAAAAATAAAATAAAAATACTTCGTTAAAAAAATAAAGAGAATTGTTTAAAAGCATTATATTACAATCTTACATATTTTTTTTAACTGTTTGCACCAGTGTCAACAACACGACTTTTAGCCTTCCATTCCTCCCTTATCTTGGCCTTTCTCATCCTTTGCTATACTCTCTTTATTCTCTTTCTTTTTTTATTACTTTCTTTCTCATTGCCTCACATTCATTCTTCCTTTACCTCTCTTTTTTCTCATTCTATTGCGCTCTGTCTTCTATTTCTTGTTTTGGATTTATTTTATATCTTTTAAAGTAAACCAATTTTGACATTTTTTCTTTGTTCTTTTTTGCTAGTTTGGTTTATTAACTTCTCTGTTTATTTCTTTTCTTTTCTTCTTTTTTCACCTCATTTTTCAGGGGCGGGGAAACAATGTCGACAATTTAGAGACCCAGACAAGAAAGATAAAAAATAGATTTAGGGAAACGATTGATTTATTTTCAGAACTAATAGAGAAAGATCTCAAATAAATAAAACTATCAACGACTATTAGTTAATTTGGATATTAAATTAACAATTCCCACTATTCTATGGTAAGAAAGCTTAATTATTCTAGTAGAGTTACAACTGAAAAGATTTCTTCTTCACAGATAATTGAATACATACAACGTGAATTTAATAGATGGTATTTGAAAATTTAAGAACATAGCAGAACAAAATGAACTACGGTTGAATCATACAAGGTCTACAAAAGAAATAGACAATTTCAATATACATAGCTAAACCCAAAGACTATTGACATTCCCGATAGAAGGCTGGAAGGAAACACTTGAAGTTTATAAATGCAACTTAAAATTGCTGCAAATTAGATTCTCCATAAACTCATCTTCATCTCTATAATGTTCCATCATTTTTGTATAGAAATCGAGATGTGCAATTTTGTCTTGTTCATTCAGAATTTGAAATATCTGCTGTTTGTAGTGAATCCTTTTCAAATCCAAAATTCTGGTACAGAATCTCTAACTCCGTGACAATTGATGTGGGATATGTAGGTAATTATCACAAAGCCACTCAAGCTGCTTTTCGAATGCTGATAATTTCTAAGGGCATTTACTTTCATATTAACATTCTAGTTTTTTCAAATTTATCGTACCGATAATCGATATATTGTATTGACGGAAATGAATTTCAGAAATATGTTAAAATCCCTTTAGAGAAAAAGATAATTTGTTTTGCTTTTTCAACGGATCTTGTTTCTGGTACCTGATTCATAGTGAACACATGGTGCTGATAAAAGCTTTAATAATACATTTCTCTAAAACTCTAATGACAGTATCAAGATCTTAGATAACTTTTAAAGTAAATATTTTAAATTTTATTTTTGTAGATACCCTGTATAATTCAACAAACATTTAACAAACCAGGAAATATAGCGTAATTCACAGAACAACACTGAAAGTAATTTTCTGGGCGAAGGTGAAATATTCATA
Source organism: Doryteuthis pealeii (assembly GCA_023376005.1). Lineage (NCBI taxonomy): Eukaryota > Metazoa > Mollusca > Cephalopoda > Myopsida > Loliginidae > Doryteuthis > Doryteuthis pealeii. The sequence continues at coordinate 23,759,431 of CM042160.1, read as the reverse complement.
ATCATGGATATTTTCCAGTTACCAAATACTTCACTAAAAATCATTTGAAAAGTTCGAAAATATTTTGCATTTCGAAAGGCCGAAAAAAAGCTTCAGTACATGGGGTGGTTTCATCATCATCATCATGTCGCACAGGCAGCACGGATATCCATGACATTCTCTTGTTAACCTTTCCTATCATTCATTGCCTCTGGGAGCTCCTCTGCGCTGCAACCAGCATCATCGCATAGTTGGGCAATGTAGGTCCTTGCTGGGCGGCCCACACTAGCATGCCCATGAGTTGGCTTCCACAAGAGAACGTTGCTTATGAGCTCGTATTTGCTACTCCAGCAGTGCCCCGCATGCCTAGTCCGTCTTACTCGGATGGTTTGTGAGACCCCCCTGTGATCATACAGCTGCCTCCTTGTGAGGTGCTGTTTTCACAACTTGTTCAAGACTGCACGCAGCATACTTGTGCAGGCCCATCTAGCTTATTTAAGAGGCGCTTCGTTAGGGTCTAGGTGGTTCAGCCATACAGCAGCACTGATATAATCACAGCCTGGAAGAATTGTCGCTTTAGCTTGTCAGTGAGATCTGATTTCCACATTACTGATAATTTATTTGTGGCTAGCCATGCGTTTCCTATTCGTGTATTAATATCGCTCTCTGTGGATGAGATGTTATTACCTAGGTTTGTGAATTGTTCTACTAGCTTAAGAGGCTTACCGTCAAGTGTGGAGATGTCTCTTTTCTTTTTGAAATTCATGAACTCAGTTTTATCAGAATTCACATAGAGACCGATGTTCTTTGCAAGCTATGTAGTAGTGATTCAGCCTGTGCCGGTGTATCTGCAAGAAGCTCGTGGTCATCAGCATAGTCTGCATCTGTGACCGTTTGTGCGGGATATCGCCTTCTTCTTGCCTTTCTTAATGTGAAACCTTTTTCTTTTATGGTATCTAATGATGTTCGGAGTACATAGTCTAGGCATATTATAAATATATATGGTGCTAATATCTCCTTGTAGGATTCCAGCGGCGATGTCAAAGAAATATGTGTCGCCATCAGGTGAGCGTACCATTGCTTTAGTGTCTTTGTAGAGCCTCATTATAGCGGCAATCGTTTCTTTGAAAAGGCCATATGCTAGTAGTATTTGTTCCATTTTTCTCTGTGTATGAAATCAAATGCCTTTGAAAAGTCTACGCACAGTAGCGTTGCCTCTAGATTCTTTGCCCGAACCCCTTCTATGATTCGTTGTATAGTCAAGATCAGAGAGGTTGTGGACCGATTTCTGTAGAATCCGTTTTGGTTTTTCCTAAGTATTTTCTCGATTTCAGGTCGGATGCGATTAAGAAGAAGGGCATTATATATCTTAGCTGCAATAGCAGTAAGAGTTATGCCCCTGTAGTTTTTAGCGATTCCTAGGTCTTCTTTTTGGAAATGGGAGGATCCATTTGTCCATTCATCTATTCTATTTTGTTTATATAGCCTAAGCAGTATGTTATTGAACTTTCCCATCTTCCATACCTCAGGGGGTTTTACGTCAAGACCTGTAGCTTTTCTACATTTTGGCTTTTTTAAGACTTCGTTGAGTTCTTCTGTTGTAAAATCCCCCAGTTTGATGTCTAGTTTTCTATCTATGATTTTTGGGGTATGATTTTAGGTGGGTTCCACAGAAGTTTCTTCAAGTGATCTTTCCATTTCTGAAGTCTATATTTTTGGCTGGTTGCCTTTAGCTTTAATCTAAAGGTACTTTTCCTATCACTAATTTCATTTACTGTTTGCCACGCTAATCGCGGCTGTCTTCCACCAATTGTCTGATATTACTTATTTGCACTTGGATGTATTCTGTTTGGGCTTTCCTAAGGTTGTGTAAATTGGTGCTAGCCAATGGGGTGGTTTAGCCCATCATAACTTTATAAATGAACTCATCTGGATGACGTATTTGCCACGTAGTTTGGCAAAGAGGTAGCGCAGATCAGCCAGACATCAGACGTGGGCATGATTTAACAATGTGTAACAACGAAATGATTGTTGTGGTCGAAAATATGGTTGACTCTATCTCCAAGGTGGCAACTCCTCCAGAAAATTTTCCTTGGGCAACAGGAGCAAATGTATACACAGTGAATAACAGGAATATGCAAATTCCGGATGGAAATAAGCGGTATGTAAAAACTGTCAAAGATGTTAACCGTTGGATCAAACCACATCCTAATTCAACGTTGGTGCCGCTTAACATAATAATCAACACAATGTACAACAATGGATTTAATTGAATTTTGAATACGTTTAGCATCAAGGGCACCATTACTGGAACCGCTGCATGGTTACTCGGCAAGAAAACTGTGCCCTTGGATTGTGCAAGAGCGGTGCTGTGTCATCTGGACATAACAGTCGTATTTACTGCTTTTTTTCTGACAGTAATTGAATTTGTGAGTGAAAGACGGGGTGAGGCTATTTATGAGAGTTGGTGGTTGCTATGTAACGGTTTTGTTAAGTATTTTAAAACTCACTAAATTACATATTACATAACTCTCTACAGGTCATTGTTGTGACAGAAGTTGACCAAAGAGGCGATACAAGGACTGCTTGAAAAAATCGCTGCTTGCCAGTCACATTAAATATTGCCAATGTTTCACCGTGGCTGAGAACTATGATGTCTGGTGTCTCACCACTAAATATGCTCTCTCCTTCTTTGAAAACACACGTAGGGCCACCATCAAGGACAAAAGACACAGGAGGAAGAATCACATTATAATGCTATCAAACCCTGATTATATCAGAAAGCTGCAGTCGCTGCAACCATTCATGCCTGCCTGTCCCACATTGGCCTTATAAACCACGAATATTTCTGCAGTCAATGTGGACTAGCCCCTTAATCTTTTGGCTTATATCTTAAACTGAGAATTATTAATTTCTTCTTGTTATAATTCCAACTATTTGCTTTGCTAACCTAATTTAAGAGAAACATTTGCCTTTTTCTTATGCATTAAAATGTTAATCCCCCTTTCTTTTCTTTCTTTTTCTTTTTTTTTTTTTTCAGACTCTATCGACACAATTTTGCTGTTAGCTTCGATAGCTTTCTCTATTGCTACACAGGCGTCCCATCGTGGTGTAAGGATTAGTCTCGCAGATCCATTGCTAATGAATAGCGAGTCTGATCCTTTCTGGATGCCCCTACTTGCAGCCTTGTGTTACATATTTACCAGCGGCGAACGGGTGTAAATGGCTACATTATAGTCTCTTAATAATTATCTGGTTAGACTATTCAGTACTAATGGATTTGTCAGCATAACCAGCTGTGACTTAAATCTTAATCTCTTGTCTGGCGTAGAGAGATACTTCACACACACACACACATACACACACACACACATATATATTCACTAAATATGCAAATAAACGATCTGAACTAATGGTAGAAAGTACGTATATACAAAAACGCGCACCTGCTAAAAATACTTTTTTTTTAATTCTTTAAAAAGTGGCTAATTACTGAAATTTTAATAAAATGTTCCGTATTTAAAACAATAAAATGAAAGACATTTTTCCTAAACATTCTGATGACATTTTTTATTGTTTTGTTTCCATGCAGCAACACACCATCTCAATTATTTTGTTAATTCAACTATTTTAATGAAGGTGCAGACGAATGAGTTTCATGCTATAAATTCCATGGAGAATTAGATTTTTTATAATGGTTAGTCTATTTGTTCATATAGATGCCTGAAAACCTCACAAAACGGTAAAATAATGTTCAACATTGCTCTTCTATGCATTGTTTTACTTTATTCGTTTTCATAGCTCCATCTTCTATAATATAATCTTTTGATAAAAAGAAAAATCACGTTAAACCTTTTCCTTTTTTTTTTTTTTTTCTTTTTTTTTTCTTTTTTTTTATTGTTAGACGTTTAAGATTAAACTCTTCCTTACTGCAGGTGACTGGGATTTTGTTAATGTAAAAATACTGAATAAAGTGTTTAGATAAAAAAAAGTTATTTGAATAATACTTTTTAGTCTATTTTTCTATAGTGTGGTTCTTCATCGGAAGATATTTTTTCTATTGAGGCCCACAAGCGAACTCATAAAAAACTTCGTTTAAGGAAGATAAACCTTTTCTGAGAAATTAACATAAAACGAGGATTTATGATGCTTTATGAAAAAGTAAAAAGATAGTGGGGAGGAAAGGGTTGGAGGTCTTTTTGATAATGATGATGAAAACTTTTATCGAATAAGTGTCGAAAAAATGAGTGGATATGACGAAAAGTGAAAATAGTGACACCACCGAATGCAGGTGGAGCAGTTTAAGGAGCTGCCATGGAAAAAGACAAATAATTAGGAGTATGAAAATGGAGAAAGAAAGGAAAAAAAGAAAAAAAGAAAAGAAGAAAAGTATACAAAAGAAAGAAAGATTAAAAGAAACTGTTTAAAAAAAAGAAAGAAAGAAAGAAAGAAAAATTATTTTTTTAAATTAAACTGTGAGGAATCAAAGAAGGGTAAGGAAGAAAGATAGAAAGTAAATGTAAAGAACCGCCGTTGAAAGTAATAAATAAAGAAACAAATGAACAATGAAAAAAAAAAGAAGGAAAATGAAGAGAAAAAGAGAACTTCTTTAGAATCGAAGTAAAAATTAAAGAAAACGATGCAAAAAATGGGCATAGAAAGAATTATGATGACAAAAAAAATTCCGGTAAAAGGCACGACGACATTTTAACAAGCAACAACGACGAAAATGTGAGGAGAAGAAAAGAAAGAACTAAGGAGGTAATTCGACATAGTAAAGTGGGTAGAGCAATGTCTTGTATAGTCCAAAAGAGAGACACTTCACCCCCGAAATCCCTCCAACCTGCCATCTATCTCAGCCCTGTTTCTCTGCCTTCCCTACCTTGGTCTCGGTTGTGTGTTGCCCACGCGAAACTGGGGATGGGGTTAGGGAAAGAGCGTGGTGGAGATTGCTAGGCAAGTCGACTGGCAGGCGGCCGGCTGGTTGCCTGACAGAAGTAATGGAGATTTTGCCTTGTGCACTCTGGGGTTGGACTAATTGAAGGAATGTGTCGCGACAAGTAAAAGAAACGTTCTGACTTGAAAAACGAGAAGACGGTCGGTGAGATGGTCGGGTGGAATTTGAACAGCAGGAAACTGATTATTGTGTTGTTACTTCTTTTTTTTTTTTAATTCCTACCTTTTCTTTCTTTCTTGAATTTTTTAAAATGTATTTGGGGGTCGGTAGAAAGGGTCGGGGGAAGGTTTTCTCTTCACTTGGTTGGTTAGTCGATTTCCAATGTTGCTGCTTCTCTGTGGTTGGTTTATTAACAGAAGGCGGAGCTTGTTACTTATTATTTAGTCATTTATTTATCACACCAGGATTTATTGCTCTTGTTGTTGTTGTTGTTGTTGTTGTTGTTGTTAGTGGGGATGGTGGTGGTGTTGCGACTGCTGCTGTTATTCTCTTCTGGATGACTGCGCAGAATGGTTAGTGTCGACTAAAATCTTATTAGTAAGAAAGGCGGCAAAGAATTGGGTTAAATGCTAACTAAAGGATGCTTTTCAAGAGGAAACTGTTAGGGACTTTGGTGAAAAATATTAAAATACTGAAACCTGAATTATTCCAACAGAAGTGAAACTATTATACATAGAGCTGGTGATGTATACAACCGTTATTGGTACGGTAAATGGAATCGACAAGCCGAGTACAAATTCTGACCAAAAGTGTTTGTGTTCATTCTAATGCTTATATGAGAAAAAGGTTTGGGCGTTTGCCATAAGAGCATTTTGAAAAATACGATCGGAACAATCATATAGATGCTAGGCTTGACATGATTAGCTGATTATTAGGATCGTTCTTCTTCGACCGCCCGTCTAACCCAAGTAAGGGCTGAGGTGAAGTGTTTCATGTCACGGGGCCACTTAATATCCAGTTCACGGACCACTCAGCCACCATGACCCTTTCCTCAGGCATTACGGGTCGTCACCTATGGCAAAGTTCGCCCCATTAGAATTCGTCTTACCCATCTGGAGAGGTGCAGTCGGCAGAGTGTTCAGTCTATGTGATGGAAAGCTCTGATTTCAAATCTCCTACCAACATGTTATAGGACGTCATCATATGTTATAGACCATGAGGAAGACATCAGTCCTGCAGCAGACACACATAAAGGATGGTGGGATACGAAGTGATATATATATATATATATATATATATATATATATATATATATATATATATATATATAATCTATTATATAAAAATTAAAATGTTGCAACAAAAGGATAAATTAGCCACTAAAACTTTCACGCAATGATGCTTCATTAATTGACTGAAGATCACTTTGCAGCGTGACACCTTTGGAAGCAATTTTAGACTTTATGGAAGCAGAGATTATATATATACACTGGAATATTCTAAATATGCATAAACAATAGGCTACGTGTATACACTAGACATTAATTGTAAAGAAAAAGTCTTCAGTTTTTTGAAGCACCAATCTTTAAACTTAGAAACTTCAAACTCTCTTTTCTTAATACAACATCCGGTATACACATTTAGCTGAGTGAAGAATCTCGTTTTTATCTCATCTCATGGAGTAACTAGGAAAATATTAAGTAAGTCACTCAACATTAGAGGGCTGTTCCCCAAACAAGAAAATATATCCAATTGCACAAATAAAATAAAAGTCAGAATCAATTTATAATTGTTGAAGCATCTTTAAAGTGAAAAGCTGTAGAAGCCGAACACTCCCCCCCCCACCGACAGTCATGCACGCGTTTTAAATCCGGCATTAAACTTGATTTTATTTGCAAGGTAGGTAATGTCTATAACGCACAAATGCCAAACACTTCAATGACCAATAATTCGGCATGAATAGCATTCAAGGTTTGTGCGTTGTGATTAATTACATGCCTTTTTAAAAAATGAACTCGTATATTTTCCCCTGATAACATGCACTGGATATAGAAATGAAAATAACCCAGAAGGGTTATATAAAATTGAATGAATTTGTATTCAAGTGTTTAAGTGTTGTTGTCAAACATGTATTAATAAAGGATAACTGCCTGAATACGCAATATATGTGTGCAGCTTGTTTTGTGAACCATTCAAATGGCTAAGGAGGGATTTGTTTATAGTGGCGAATACCTCTGTTGAACCAGCCGTACTTTGTAGATAAGCTGATAACCGAAGAATGGTGCAACTGTGTACGATAAATCCCCACTAACCACACTGTTCGAGTTTTGAATGCAAAGATTTTCCTTCTCATAGACTGATTGCCCTTGAAAGCCTTGTCTGTCCCACTACTTTACATCTAGATGAGGGAAAAGACATGCATTCATGCCTTTTAGGCAATGGCCTCAAGTGAAACACACACACACACACCTATATATATATATATATATATATATATATATATATATATATAATATATATGTGTGTGTGTGTGTGTGTGTGTGTGTGTGTGTGTATATATATATATCTTCGAAAATAAAAACTTTTCTAAGGGAAGCATTTACTTATTGTGTAGAATAGATGATATACACTTTAGCAAACTGTTGAAATATACGTTTGATTTATTTATTTTACGAATTCAAAACTGTTTCTGCAAAAATAAAATTGAAAGCTTAAAGCAAAACAATTTCATCAAACACTTTTTGTTGGTAGCCTATAGCTATAACAACAATCAGTAGGCACTTTTATTAAAAACATTGCAATTTTCATCTTATAATCTACCATAAAACTAAAATCGATGAGTCTGATGGAATAAAGGAAAATAAGTTATAAACATTTAGCATCAAGTTCAAAGAACTTTGAATTGATATACCTAAAAATATCTTATATTGATATATGTTTATTTTCCAAATAATGCTAAATTTTTTTTTATATAAGAAGCTTCAAATAGTATATACATTTACAATAATCATGTAGAAAGTTTTAATGCTTTAGATATATGAATAGATAGAGAGATACATACATTAGAAGTATATTTGTAAGTAGAGCAAAATTCGTACAAATATATCCATATGCACTCACATAGAGAGAGATAGAGAGACAGATATACGGAGACAGAAGGAGAGATGAAGTTGTGTTTTTGCTGAGGTGTCAATGTGTAAATCTAGGAAGGTAGAAGAAAAAAGTTCTGAAGGAAATGAGAATGAAACGAATTTTCTTTTACTTGAGGCAGCCTTAATGGTTTGTGCAAGACTTCAATGATTAAGTGTGAAAGAAAGAAAGTCGCAAATACAAAAAGGCGGGAGAAAATTCAGAATAAGTAAGAAAGAAAAAAAAAAAAGAAAAAGGAAAGAAAAAAGAACTGGAAACATAAAACTAAAAGAACACGAGAGAGAAAATACTTATCTACGTCGCACTTTGTCTCTCTTTTATTTTTCAAATCTGTCTCACCCTACCACCCCCATTAATCTAAACTTCTTTGGTAAACAGCTTCCTGCCTTGATGCCAGGCGACGTACCAGTTTTCTTCACGTTGCTGTCTCAAACATGGCGTCAGTCGTTGATAGCGGGTGTGCAATTGTGGGTGGATGGGACATCGTCTTCTTGCTATGGAATCTCACTTTCAGAAAGAGGTAGCGATGGTGGTGGTAATGGTGGTGTCTGGTAGTGGCGCGTCTAACACGGGAGTAAATTTGACGATGCCGAGCTCGTAGAAAAGAATTTTAGTAAGCAGAGATTACGGATCCCATTTTCTGGTTGATAGCGCTCTTTTCCATTTTCCTTTTCGTTCCGTTTGTTATTTTGTTGCTAGAAGAATCAATAGGAAGAGTAGTTAATAGCTAAAATAATAATGGAACCAGGGAACCTGAGTTCAAATGCTCAAGGGATTTTGCCGTTCGAAAAGATATCAGTGCTTCTCTTTTTTTAGTATGAACTAGTCAAATTAATTACAACAAAATTAAACTCGATTTTCCCTTTAGGATTCCAGTGTAAAACCAGTTCTTTCATACTCATGTTCCTGTTTTCGGGCAGGGTGTAATGTAGAATGAAGACCCTGGTCTAAGAGATTCCGACTTCGAGGCTACCCCCTCCCATTGCACAAAAAAGGGAGAGTCAGAGATGACTGACCTTTTTTTGTAACACTGATACCGAACAATTTTTGTACATATGGGGACTGACATCAAACTCACCTTATTCACGAATTTGCCTTTGTAGAGATACGAAGAAATAAGAACAGAAATGGCTGCTATATCAAATTAATTTGTTTTCTTTTTATATATGACTATATATATTTATCTTCAAAGACTCAAAATGATTTTCTTTGAGTATCGGATGAGATTGTAAAAGAGTGGGCTATGTTATCTCTGATAAATGGAAACGGTATTCTTCGTGGAGTGGCCCATTGTCGGTATCAGCCTTACAGCGAGGGAGTCTATATCCTTTTCGCTAGAGCTAGGCCAGAGATATTGATTTGCTGAGGTGGAGAGCCACACCTACCGTCAGTTCCCGACTTTATCGCGCAGATCAGATTACCAAAAATGTGCTGCTCATGCGCTGAGTTGGCGGGGATCACTATCGAACTAAGAACCTTGTGATTTCTAAGTGGGTGCTCTACCGACCGAGTTACTCCGAATTATGAGACCCCCAAAGACAATCGGGTGTTGCCCAAGGAACGACATAACTATATCACACAAAACATTGTGGTAAAATAACAAAAATGAAGATACTAATCTGAATAATAACTCGAGTAAAAGCAATACTTCAGACTTTCATACAACACTGTCGATAGTCAACAAACATATCAATCTAAATGCAGAGTTAAAACAATAAAAATGAGAGCGATATTCAAACAAATCGAATTATATTGAAAACCTTTCTTATCCTAATTTCTAGGGGGTCAGAAAACATTGTGATCAAAAAATAACAATAAAGATTCTTGTTCGAATAATTTATGAAAATATTTATTCGGCCACAACAATTTTAAACTTATTTTAAACTGGTTTATGAAGAATGCGGCTTTGGATTATCCCATGAAGCGCTAATAATTATATGATATTCGATAAGATTGGGAATTCCCAATATAATAAGAAATTTCTAATTTATTGTTTAATGCAATACAATCATTTTTCTAAGTCGTCACATTGATGTTGAATAGGAGGGGAAACTCCCACGATGCCGATTGATCAAATCACAGTAAATATTTATATTCTGATAAAACTATTTGAAATAATTGAAAGAAAAAAAGAAAAAGAGTGATAGAAACTTTACTTTCGTTGTATCGTTATTGAAGGAAAAAGGAGAAATTAACTCAGATTTTGATTTCTGTAAAGAAACAACAGAGTATATTTGTTTCATATTCCTTTTCAGTCTTTAGATTATAGAAAACAATGCCATTGCATTTTATAAGAGACATTCTCAGATACATAATCAAAACTAGAAACTTTAAATCTTCATTTTTCAAATATTTTATGTAAATTCTACAAATCCATTTCGAGAAATCGTAACTTTATTCAAAAGTGTGTGATTGGAGCTTTTTACATTCACTCCCATGTGTTGCGTTGAATTAAGGTAAACAGACATGCACAAAATCAAAGGCTATGTTGGTTCGATAGTCTCTTTGTGGTAGGAATTATTCCATTATACATTGATGTGCGGATTCGTTTCAACATGGGGGCATCTTCGAATTTAAAGAAAATGTCTAGAAATGTAAATAATGAAAATAGAAAATCTTGTCAGATTTCACTGACGAGATGATTCATGATTTGGTGTAAATTTCCGATAGTGAAAAATCTAATCGGTGCCAACATAAAAAAGTAATGACGACTTAAGAAGGCAAAATAAATTAATCTTATCTTAATATAGATAAATAGATAACGTTAATGAACAAACTTCTGGAACTAATTACTTTCATAAGGAATGGACCCTGTGTACATGTAATGGGGTGTAAATGGGTAGAGTCTCAGGGGACTTGAGTTAGGCTATTAAAATTGAGGACATTCATTGTGAGGGTTGTGTATAAAGGGGTACTTAGAGCCTGTTAAGGAGCTGGGGTTGTGACGAATCTTAAAAATTGTGCCTAATGACGCTGTGCTGTACTTACTGATAGTCAAAGATGAAATAGAATTTGGACTTGGAGGAGGAGAAGATGGAGAATGGAGGTTACTTTTGGAATGAGCAGGTGTGGGGGTAATTTGTCAAGAGTGTAGAAAGAAAGAAAGAAAGAAAGAAATGTATCTAATAAAAGGAAAGCAAAAAAAGGGAAAGCAAAGAAAAATGAATATACAATTGAGAGATGGTGTCAAAAATGAATTGCACTATATTTCAAGAATCATTTTTAAAACCAAACAAAGGCAACCAGTTTAAGGCAGAAATCTAAATTCAAAAAAAGGAGGTGGAGTCGCTAACATCTGCTTCACTGCTTTGTGAGTCATTTGCCGAAGAAAGAAGGCCGATGAAAAATGAAATAAAAATAGATAAATAAACAAACTATATTTACATGGAAGCACACTCCGACTTGCGACTGGAGTCTAGCAAGATTCTGCGACTTGTTTTCATTTCGAATGTTTTTTGACACTGAATTTTTACAGTTCAAGTCAAGAAAATTCTGATGGGGATATGGACACTACCACCAGTAATCAAAACGCCTTTACCTTGTAGCTTCCTAGTAATTCAGATCCAAAGGTTATGCAAACCGTATAAAAAACAGATACACCAAGATCTGAAGAAGGTTGAGGCATACATATGTCAAAAGATTACTTTTAAAAACAAACAAAATCTGCTAATCCATGTGATTAGAATTTCAAACAATATTAGGGGACCAAAATGCTCCTTATCCAGGACGTTTTGATCGAAATATCAAAAGGATCAAATAATTAATCGAAAAAGGACAATAGTTTATGAATGAATTTCATCAAACTTCACCAGATTACTGTTTTCTCAAAATCATGATCTGGTAGATCATATTAAATCGTAAAACTTCACAATTATATAATGTATATGAATTAAAGATTTAGAGACACAAAAGTTCAAAAAAGTACAAGCTGATTATCATTTAGTGTTTGCTAAAAATTCTCTATCTATCTATCTATCTATCTATCTATCCTTCCCCTACTCTCTTTTTAATTTCTTATTATATTTCTTCTGTAGCATGTACTTTATCTTACCTTTCTTTTTTATAATAAAAAAGGAATGATCCATTATCAAGTTGAGGTGACAACACTCATAAAAATAAGAATTAAGAATTCGGAAAATAAACAACACCAGATAATTAGGATTTATATTTATGCATTTCATCTTGAACGATTTGGTCGGTCTTATTTTTAACTATAGGGTTCTGTAAGATGATAAGTGTCGTACAATTAAGGAACACGAGTGATAATGTATAGATGACCATATGTTTGCTGTTTGCTAAAGAGAAGAGGAAAATATTTTGAGCAAAATAATTTCTCAAATTCCCAAAACTTTTCAGTTTGTGGGCGAGGGATTCGATTCACAAAGTTTAATGCATAACTATATCATTTCTTTGTGTCCATCAAGTTATTTTGACTGATTCTTTATATTTTTGTTTGACCGTATCAATTAGAAATATTTCAAATCACAAAACCAAAGTTGTTTTTTTCGTTGACTGGAAAATCAGAATTTACGAGAAGCAAAGCGTTGTTGTGTTTACATTTCTAGTACAGGCAATGGCCATCAGGGTTTCATAAATATTTTTCCCTTGAACATTCTGCACGTCGGAAAATTCTCTAGCAATGGTTTCTAATAGAGAGACGTAGTTTAACACACAACATAGCAGTGAAATAGCATTTTGAACAGGTTTGGGGGGATTGAAAATTAATTTTAACATGAGAGAGAATTAAAATTCAGTTGAATGAACCGCCATATACTTTGATAGTTTCAGATGCCATCTCTGCTTTCATCATCACTGGCCTCGCACCCAGCATGGGGTGATATTACTGGCAGTGCACGTTACACGAACCCGTCTTATGTGTGTCTTAGTCGTGTGCGTGCGTCTTTATGTACGTCTTTATGTACGTCTGGGAAATTTGGTGGATGTGATTAACGGAGTGCTGTGATGAATTTACTTTTATTTATTTTGCGGGGATCTTTCTGAAGGGAAGATTTTTATAAGGGTTATTAACTGTAGATAACGTAAAAGTTTCAAGTAATAAAAATAAAGAGAGTAAAACTTTTTAAAAAGACGTTTACAGGGAAAACAAGCTTAGATGAAAAAGAAAGAAAGAAAACAGAAAGAAAACAGAAAGAAAGAAAAATGATTTTACAATATTTCAATCAGTCTTTTGTTCATCTGTCTTGACTAACTCAAGGGTGATAGCTAAATTTGTGGCTTCTAAATGTTATGCACTTACTAATGGGATATATTTTAGTATATTAGCTTTTGAAAATTTCAAGCCTTTTAAAACACTTTAACCAGAGGTTAAATTTATAGTTTATGCGTAATGAACCCTTACATTGTGTCCCATTAGTTAAACCGAATCTTTCTCTTTTTGTTTAATCGTATGAAGTTAGACGTCTAAGGTTTTCTTGCCAAAAACTAAAATTATGATTTTTCCTCCGACTTTTTTCTTGTTGTATTGATGATTTTATATTTGTAGCCAGAGCAATGTCTACCGAAGGCACAAATATTAAATCAATGCATAAGAATACTAGTGTCTTCGTTGTATTTGTTGTTGCAATTAAAAGTGGCAATTTTCTATAACTTACATTCCAATCTGAAGAGAGGATTTTTAGCCAATAAGGAAAGGAAAGAAAATGTAGAAAAATTAAATACATTGGAACAAAAATACGTATTCGAAGAAAGAACGAAAGGAAAAAAGAAAGAAAGTTAATAAAGAAAGAGAGAAATGACAAATGAATGAAAATATATTAATGAAAAAGGACAATGAAGGAAGTAGCAAGTGAAAATGAGTCAGCAATGGCGAAAATGCTGAACAACACGGTAACTACTGAATAAAAGTAGTGGGGGATCATTGGTATGCGATTACCCCACTTATAAACAGGTTCACTGCTCGCTTCCCTTAGGGAACAGTTACACTGTAACATTTAATGACAGCTGCAAAACGAAAAATAATTTTTAAAATTCACTATTGAATATAAACGCTTAAATCTTAAAATGACTTAACAAAGACAATCTTTTATGTTTAAATAAATGCGCCATTATTAACAACAAAGTAAAATATATATGTATATATGTGTGTCGTCAATATATCGGAAGTACTGAGAATTTTTAGGGATGTGTGTGTGTGTTTTGTGTGGTTTAACAATGACAGAAACAACACACAAACACACACTAGGATCAGTGTAGTATCTGTATCCGTACCCAAGGATATTCAAAAAGTATAATTCCTCAAATGCTCTTATGACAAATCCTAGCTCTTTTTAATATATATGTTATAGAAGGCGATGGGTGTGGGTCTTAGTGTCCTGGGGATGACGTTAGACAGCATCTAGTGAAGAGGTTTCAATTCTGAAGCTCTTGTGACTAAAGAGTATAATACTGGGCTATAATTGCCATTATACCCAGGTCAACTCTGACCCGGATTGGTAGTACCTGTTAATGTTCCATGGGTTAAAAAGATATTAAACCAATTTGAAAAATTGTTTAAAAAGGTGACTTTTAAAAAGAAATTAGATAACCAAAAAGAATGAAAAAAAAGTCTTCAGCATAAAACAACGCGTTGACATGCTGATAAAACAAAAAAAAACAAACCAACCATTAATCTCTAAAAAATAAAAATATAACATGGTTACTTTCCGCTTCATGTTCCGCTTCATGTTTGCTATTTGAGATATGTTAAGAAGATGCAACAGTTTGTGACGAACCAAATAAAGACAATGGTAGTTTTAAACTTCCAACTCCGTTTTCAAAAGTAGTGATAAAGTCTATCGCTTTTTGAATTAACAATTTTAACGAAGACAAAGTTAATTTGTAATTAAATTGATCATACACTTTGTACATGACCAATTTCATTACTTAATAGATCGAACTTGAGTTTTATTTGAATTTGGTGGAAATCCTGGAATAGTCATTCATATAAAATGGATGCAACTCGTTAAATTTATTGGCAGTAAATAGTTATACCATCACGGTTACAATACGTTCATATAATCAATTGTAGAGACACGTGGTGTAAAAGAAAGGTATGAATCCATCTATTCTCTGCTTCAGCAATGAGTAAATAGTATTGCGTAGTGGGCTCTTTTACCTAAGTTGGCACTCTGAATTCAAACCTATTAAATTCGACTTAAGAAATTAACCTTGTCTCAGATCCTTCTCGTGTGATTTTGAAATCAACCACTTTATTTTAAGACTTACTTATACAGTTCACTTAATGAATTGGTGAGGCTACAATTCCTAAGGTTTAACAAAATGAATTGAATAGGTCAGCAAATAAACAGTAGCAAAGATTATTTTCTACATTAACCAAATTTTATTTTTTATCGAAACATTAAGTCTGCTGACGCATTTAATCTTTTGTTTGTTTCTTTATTTCTTTCATTTGTGTTTTTATATTTTTATTGTCTGTAGAAATAGGACTCATAAATGAACAAGGTGGAGCTAATTGAAGAAAACTATAGAAAAGCAACAGTAGCCCTAAGAAAACTGGATCCTACATGGAATTAATACAAATTTATAACTGAGACCACCCTACTAATGTTATTTCTATAAGCCATTCGAAAACCTCATGGAGCCATCAAACTTAGAACCCCGACCATGACGTTGAAATCAATCTCCCAGTCGAATAAGATTCGAGTTCTGACAACTGATCGGTGCTCCAAAAGCTAGCTCATTCAAAATCTGATACTGGCACCCCATCTTCAGCTTAGGTGGCCAAGAAAGCGAAAGCATTTCAGGCCGAAACCAGACTGCAGAACAGTTCTGAGATACTATCAAGCCCTGAAGAATCCATATCGAAGGAGACTATGAAATATGAGCTACTTAGACACACTCAAAGGATTCACGGGATGCCTAGTCATTGGGACGATTTTATCCATTGCAAATAACTGATGTAGAATATGGCAATAAAGCAATTACAATGGTTTCTCTTTGCTTTCAAAGTAATTATTTACCCTTATTAGAATCTTTCATTACCTATATAAGGAAGTTAACCTCAGAATTCATTTGGACTAAGTGAATTATATTTGAATAAAGCTTCATAAGTAAATCTCTTTTATTGTTTATTATAGAAGGAATATCCAAATATGAAGAAATCTGATCAATATTTCGATTTTATAAAAATCATCATCAGAGCTCATTCACTCCGTGGTGTTTGGGTCGGAGAAAAATGTCAAATCAGTTCACAAACAAAAAAAACCCTTAATTTTGCAAAAAAGAACGAAAGTTGTTACATTATTCACCAATGTGGGCATTCGCCCCATATTTATGTCTCCGACCCAAACACCACGGAGTGAATGAGCTCTGATGATGATTTTTATGAAATCGAAATATTGATCAGTATCAGCTATGATTATATTATAAATTGTTTTCCCTTTAACAGCATTCTGTGTGTTTTCATTCCACCTTTCATACTTATACTGTCGGATTCATTTCTTTCTTTTAACTTAATATTATATATATATATATATATATATATATTATTATATTGATATTGATAAATATAGTTTGCTATATCTATTTGTAAGAGTCCTCACTATCATGATAAAGAACTTATATCAAAGTTATATATATATATATATATATATATATATATATATATATATACATATACACACACACACACACACACACACACACACATATATATATATATATATATATATATATATATATATATATATATATATATTTGGAAAAGTTAGTCATTTATTAATTGACGGGAAAGCATTCATGCAAAAATAGCGGATTTAGTATTTATACTTTTTGGAACGGTTTTGGCGTAAAAATGTTTATGGTCGCTACCAATAAACACTAATCAGCAGAAAACTCATTACTTAATTGAATAATTTAAATTTCTAAATTTCTAAATGAAAGTGAACCAATTATTTAGTTTATTAAGGTAACTACTCACGTTGCTATTTGTTTCTCGATGGATTTTCAAACTGGAAATATAAAATTACATTGAATTGTTGTTATATATGAAATAAAGAAAATTTTTCGAGTATGTTCGCAAGTTTAGGCAAAGGTTTTCGAAGCATTATGCTTCACAAAACTATAAATAGACAATCAAGGAAATTGCTATTAGGCAAATTTGCCAACCCGGAAAGCATTAAATTAACCCTACATTTGGAGTTAAAATGTTCTCTTTTTTTCTAAAATCCTTTCTGTGGTAATAAACGATAACTTTTGTTATAAATAAAAACATTTTTCCATCATTACCACTTTATCTTCGTCGTCTCTCTTCTTCCCAGCAAAAAGATCATAAGTGTTTAGAGTCTCATCAAATAAGCTTCAATGTGCTTTTAGGTGCCATTTCGTGGCTTGACTTTCTGAGAAATCCTCTTCAAGTTTGAGCTATGAAAACATAATATTGGCACGATTGGAACGACCTTATTGACACGGCCATCGACCAAATTCCACTTGTGATATCTGATCTCACAGACATGACTTTTATCGGTTTGTTCTTCACTTTCATCTTCATTATTTATAACACTCTGATATTCTTATTTATTTAAGTTTATCCTCTTACTGCTACGTATTTCCGGTTTACTTATGGTTGATGAAAACGGACACTTATCTAGTTCTTCAATTTTCTTAATAATGATCACTTTCCCAAGTTATGTTTAAATTTGGCCAAGTTAAAAACAAATTTTATTTATCGTTTACATTTCTCATTTCTTTGGGTAATTAATAAAATACAAACTGTATCTGTACATTAATACATCCACAACCTAATATTGAAAAAAATCCAACCTTTATTTGAATAATTTTTCAACACAATTTCCTTCCTTGTCAGTGCACTTAATTCAGCGGAGAATATCAATCACATCGATCTAACATAATACGATGGAGGAATCAGATCAAACTTCACTTAATAACGCCATTTCAAGCTTTGAGGGTAACAGACTATTTGCTTCCCCATAGATCAACAGGTTATTTGTATTTGCATTGTTTACCCTGGATGAGAGACGGTCATTGACTAGATGTACTCGATTGCTCTACAAATGTCAGTGAGTACATCTCCATGGCTGTAACGGAAGAATTGCTTTTTCATTGCTAGTCTCTCTGCTACGCGTCTGCAACACACACACACACACACACACACACACACACAAATATATATACATATATATAATATGTGTAAATATGTAGGTATATACAATAAGATATTACCAGTGAATTATATTTATATTTTATGTATGTGTATGCTTATGTTAGATTATGAATAGGCATAACCTGTCATTTTTGTAATAAAGTGTAGGATTTAACTTCAGTGGTTTTTTTGAAAAATCTTACCGTAGTTCATAGGGCTTAATTGACAGCTGCCTTCATCCTGGGTTCCATCCGAGCTAAACAGTATCATGTGATCGAATGGACCCTGGAAAAGTTAGATGTTAACGGAGAATCGAGCAAGCGGTTGTAGTGACCAGACGCATGTTGCTTGCTGTGCTGCTTTTCTGCTCCGCGCTAGAGTTATGAGGATCGGGTAAATAAAGTAATATGTACACGATTTAAGTCTTCGTGTTCTTGATTTATAAGGACTAAGATGGAAGCGGAGGGAGACAATACTCGATGAAGATATCCCCAACCCGAAGAGAACTCAACAAACCCCGATACGAAGTGAAGAATAGAAGATAGAAACCATAGCAGAAAGTAATCAGAGAATAGTTGACACATGTATAAGAAAGAAAGAAAAAGAAAGAAAGAAAGAAAGAAAGAAAGAAAATAATATATAGTAGAATATGCCAATTCTGACTTCACAGACGTATTTTACCAAATACATTTAACCACCTGATAGAAAAAAATGTTTATCCGATTTTAATGACATCTTTAGTGTTGATTCATCAATAAATTAAATTTATAATGCATTAGTTATTTTTTTTAAATACTTTATGATTTTTTCAGGTCACTTAATTTTGATCTCCTCTTATTGCTGGGGCGCAAAATATTGGAGAGTTTTATACTTTTGAAACTAATTACAGTAAAATAAAAATACCGAAAGTGTAAATAGAAGAAAAACAAATTCTTTAAGGAGCAGCTCTGGTAGAAAATATGTACCGAAAATCTTAAAATTAAACATCTAAAAAAACTAAAAAATATTTGGAGATTTTTTTTACTCTGTGGTTTATGTATATAATTGACTTTTAGATTATCAGTGAAAAGATTATTCATTGATATTTTTTCTGTCTAATTTTTCAATTGAGTTTTCTCCAAAAATTATTAGATAATAATACTAAAGTAGGCTTGTCATTAAATAGATATTTGTTTTTAGATTCTAAAAATAGGAAATTTAAAACTTAAAATTAAGGCGTTTCATACTTTAAATGAACTTTATTAATTAGGTATATAAATTGTTTTCTCAGGGCGCGTATGGGTGGTGCAAACGGTAATTGTTATTCCAAAGAATTTTGATTTATTTCCATTGAATCAGTTTGATCGAAACTATTCAGTAATTAAAATTTTTTTTATCAATTTTATAGGCCATCGTAGACGCAGCCATGTCCCACTATACTTCTCTCCCTACAAAAGCTTTTCCTACAAACTATAAAGAGTACATTTTGATAAATATCAAGAAGTTATTAATTTTTCTGTATATTATGTATTTAATGTTTTTTTGTTATTGATTTCTAAGAAAAACTTTTGAATTAAAAAAAATCTTTATAAAAACTTTTGTTTTGATTGCATCATAAATCTTCACTTGGCCATTTTTTTATCAGAATTTAATTAAAAAATAGATAATATATGTAATATTATTATGCTTTTTTTTTTACTGATATTCATTATGCTACTACTTTTCGACTAAACGAATAGTTGTGGTGATAATGTGTCTCATTGGAAGATATCTCTTTGTATTTTAACTTATGTTATACTTTGACCTCACGATCTTAGCACCCCCTCCAAATTCCCATTGCTTTAGTGAAAAAACTAACGTTTTGCACATAGATTCCTAACATTTTAAAACATTATATTATCCATGTTTGTGAGATCTTGTCATATGCCTTCCTGTAGTTATTTAGGCAATGTTAAGATTTTTCCTCCTAGTTTTTATTTCCTTTAGAATGTGTTGGTTAATGTATATTGTCATCCATGCCTTTATTTCTTTTGTGGTGTCTGTTTTGTTCCCCGAAAACCAGTCCGCGGTTTTCAAACGAGTAATAAAATACTTCTCTTATTTGTTCACTTAGAATTTCCCCATAATTGGCAGGCATTTTATCCTTATGTAGTTACTAGAGATTATATCTTTTGGGGCTTTTTTTCTGGATCAAGATATTTTTTTCGTTTTGTCATCCATTGGGGATGTTTACCTATTGTAAACATTTGGGAAGTTGTACTAATCTGTTGTGAATGCATATAATTCGTTTGAACCAGAATTTATGAATCCCATCGTAACCCTATGCCGTTCAATTTGTTTTTGTCTTGAGCCTTACTCTTAGAATTCAAAATGTAGTTTCTGCTTACAGTTCCAGATTCCTTGTAATTCTTCATGTTCATTAACCTCTCTTCATTTCTGTTATCACTGTTCTAACAGACTGCCTTTCTTCTTCCATAAATTAGATTCTTCATTTCGGTAATATCATCTATTGAAATATCTTTTAATAATTTATTCACATTTTCTGATTCTGATTTTGAATTTTTTTTCTAGTATTGATTCCTATAATTTTCTGTTATGATATTTGCGGGTTTGACGTATCTCTTAATTTTCACGAATTTTCACCGGTCTTCTTTTACCTCATATCACTGAGAAATAAGAATTTAAAACATGTTATATGAAATGAAACAAAAAATGCAATAGACAATGACCGCATTTCCATGATTTTTATGATGATCTAATTATACTATTTCCAGTGAAAGTGTTAAACTTGTCATTTGCTGCTGCTGCTGCCTGCTGCTGCTGCTGCTGATGATGATGATGATGATGATGATGATGATGTTGTTGTTGTTGATGCTGTTGATGATGATGATGTTACAATCATCATCGTCGCTGTCATCGTTCAGTGTTATTGTTGCAGCTTTAAAACTTTCAAAAAGTTTCAATGGATAACAATCGAAGAAGGCTGGAGGCAAATATGAATGATATATATATATATAAGGTTCAGATATAAGGTTTCACAGGAAAGTAACTGAGACAGACAGCTAGTGGGCTAGAGGCAATGACCATGAAGACAATAGGTAGGTAAGTAGGTAGGTAAATATAAATCAATGGAAAACTATTTAAAAGATTTATAGGCAAATGTACATTGACTGAGATAGATACCTATTTAGAGGGATATATATTCAGCAGACATGCACACATATACATAAATAATACATACATACACACATACTACATATATAAACACACACAAAGATAGATATATAGATAGATATGAATAGAATAACGGTGATAATTCAATAATTTGGTTATCTGTGAATTTAGAAGGACACTGATATATTGATTATTGATCACAAAAAAGAATACTGTGTTGCACTAGTTTCATAAAAATCAATGCTTAAAAAGTTTTCCTTTTACCTTCATCGAACGCCGAATACTTACAAAAAAGACGAACACGATATTGTCTCAGGCATCAAGCAGATCTCAAAACACTGAGACATATATTACCAGAAATTATTTGAACTTCTTATTCGTAACCTTGATTTTTTAATAGATTACTTCAGCAATTTTAACCTCAGTCCATCTCCATTAGAAAAAAAAGGGAAAATAAAGACAAATGTCTACAGGAAATGGTCAATTCAATAGCACTGTTTGATATAATTAGAAATTATTCACTTGATGAGGGTTGAAGAATAGATTTGACGAAATGCAAATTAAGACAATATCATTCAAAATCAATATTGATAAAGCACAGGGTCCCTATAAAGTAACTGCCACTTTTTATTGAAGAAGTTAATCTCCTCAATCCCGTAAAGACACCTATGAGAAGTCACGTGACCCATCATGTCAAATTGCCCCATACGAACCCTACCACATATGAAACAAGAACAATAACTATTTGGCGTTGAAATTAAACCCATGCAGAATTACCTAATGGTTACTGCGGAAGGACCTGTGTAAAATCAGCCTAGACAAACAGACTCTATTGCAGATGTTGGAAACATGTTGAGTTTTAAAAGTGACCCACGGTACGAGTGCAATCCCTGTTTTCGCACTATTTTTCAAACTGATCGATTTTCATTTATCTGTTCAAACGGAATTGGATTCATTTCCTTTGAATAATTAAATTAGAATAGCACCCAACCAGATATCTCATATCAGATGATGGATCTCATGGAAAAGAACCCTATCACTCCCTCGGAGAAGGATATCAATGGGAATACCGACAAGACCTAGTGCCTTCCAAGTATTAATTTCTTTCATCTATCTTTGTACCTCATCAATAGTCAGATGATCCATCATTTCAAGATTAATATCCTTTTGAGGCAGATTATTGATGATATTTTCAAAAGAGATCCGTGAAGTGCTTAGTCTAATGTTTCATGATCCTGAAATAGAGAGGAACCATCCTTAGACTTGAGTGGTGCCACAGATAAAGACCGAAGACTTCTCCGATTAAGTAGTACAGTATTTTTTCAGTGTTTACTGTAGTATGCTTTCTGAATTTCCTCAGAAATATATGCCCACCACTTGTGTTTCATTTAATGCAACCTGTGCTGAACTGGGAAGTTTGCCCATATAATAGATTGCACAAAAGTCTTGATCTTTGTCTGATGAGATATTTTTAATGCAACATGTTTTTGTCCCCGAGAATTTTAATGATCTATTCCGATGCTTTCCTTTCCTGAAAATCCTCAACTCCGACATTGTAGACTTTGGTCTTAAACTGATTAAAAGTTGCAGCAAATTCTACTTCCTCGATAGGTTTTTGAAGATTTTCGCATACATCCGTCAACTTCGTCATACCAATATATTTAGGCACCTTTATTGTCCTAGATGTAATCTTTATACATGATACGGAATTTCAATATACGGGCAACCTTATGATCATCCTTCTGATTTAAAACTGCTACAGATGCCGAGTGCAAATCCAGTCAAAAGCTGAAGAAGGCAAAGACCGTTAATGTTTAATTTCCTTGATCATGCTACCCAGGTACTGTCAAGGTTCATGGGCGAGCCGAACACAGGCGTTGAAATTACTAAGGAAGAGGATTTTATCAGCATTTAGAATCAAGTTGATCTAAGATGTTTATTGAGGTTTGATTGATTATTTGTTATCAAGAGTGGGAGCAGAAACCTGACAGATACTGTTTAAAGAATATCACTATCATTAAAAGTAAAATCGTATCAGTCAGACACCGAGGGAGTCTATCGACTTTTCACTAGTGCTAAACCAAGGATATTGTTTTTGCATCTGAGGCGGAGCGCCACACCTACCATCAGCTCATTGCTTTACCGCACAAACCCCTGTGCTACTCATACGATGAGTCGGCGAGGACCGGTATCGAACCAGGAACCTTGTGGTTCCTAGTCAGCCACTCTACCAACTGAGCTAACTGGATCCTGAAAATTGAGCAGTTGGTATATACAATACTATTTTTGAACTTTCCATTTTATTTTTTATTATCATATAAGGTAAGTATTGAAAAAAGAAAACTCTGACAATTCTTCTACGCTGTTTGATGCACTGACATGACAATTTTCTCAAGAGAGGTGAGTAGTATATGCTAGGTGATATCTAGCAGGCTTTTCTAAAGTTTGTAAAATATGGAGCGAGATCGACGTCAAATCTTTGCGTGAAACAGAGTTATTCCATCGCTTCATAAAATCAGATTCTGGCAAGAAGCATTGACGTACTAAAATATGATGAGTTTGAAATATATCCATTTCTGTTGCCATCCTCACAACTGTTTCAAAAGAAAAAATATAATAATACCTCTTACTAAGATAATCATTCACATTTAACACATCACTCACTAAGTCCCGTCTTTCACATATAGATGGCGCCATTAATCTATATGATTTTTATGAATTACTACCCTTCAAATGGCACGTGTCAATATTTGAGCCCAATCGGATTATTAGTTTACAAATTACAGTTATTTAAGTGAAGCTACTGTTGCAAATTTTTAAAACAATGGAAAAATCTGAATTTCGTGTGTTGATAAAGCACTGCTTTCTGGTGGGAAAAATACTAATCAAACAAAGCAAGGACTTGATAAGTGGTATTTGGAAACAGCGGTTAAAAGATGGTGTGCTGACTTTAAACACGGTCGTACAGACACAAATGATGCTGAACGTTCAGGTCGCCTAAATTCGGCAGTTGTCCCAGAAAATACCAAAAAACTCCACAAACTCCTTTTGGTCGATTGTAAATTGAAGTTGCCTGAGATAGTAGAGGTATTGAAGATATCAGAAGGCAGTGTATTCACCATTTGGCATGAACATTTGTCAATAATAGAGCTGTGTTCAAAATGGCTGCAGCGTTTGCTCACAGTTGATCAAAAGCAACAACGCATCGACGATTCAGAGCGTTGTTTGCAACTATTTCAACGCAAAAAGGGGGTTTTTGCGTAAATATGTGACAATGCATGAAACGTGGATCCATCACTTCTCTCCAGCGTCAAATCGGCAGTCAGCTGAGTGGACAGCAGCAGGTGAAAGCCGCCCAAAGCGACCAAGACGAAAACATCAGCAGGCAAGGTTTTGGCCTCCGTATTTTTGGATGCAATTACCTTGATGAAGAACCCCCAATAGCGGATATTATATAGCATTATTGGTGCGTTTGAAGGAAGAAATCGCCAAAAAACGGCCACAAATAAACAAGTAAAAGTGCAAACAAGAAAATGCACCGTGTCACAAAACTACATCAACTGCACTTCGAATTGCCTCCGCATCCACACTATTCTCCAGATCTGGTCCCAGCGACTACTGGCTGTTTGCAGACCTCAAAAGAATGCTCCAGGGAAAGAGAGTTGGCTCCAATGAAGAAAGGATATCGGAAACTGAAGCGTATTTTGAAGCCAAAGACAAATCGTTCTACAAAAAAAGGCATCGAATTGTTAGAAAAGCGTTGGAATCCGTGAAACCCTCTAGAAGGAGACTATGTTGATGAATAAAGTCAAATTTTGCCTAAAATTGTTTGTTTTATTAGTTAGGCCCGGGACTTATTGAGTGGTGTGTTAATTTGATATTACTTACTGGGTTTATTAGTTCTTCAAACTGGAGATGTAAGATGACCACATGATTATATTATAGATAAGTATAAGATAAACATATCTAAATAAATACATTCCGTAAGTGTCACTCACTTAAACTTAACACATTGTATAAAAATTGGCAAACGTTTTCAAATAAAAATGTTATCATGAGAAAATATAAGCATATAACAGGTAAATCATTTCTATTTTGTAGATTCATCTTTAATAGTTATAATTAGCGTAAAGTTTTAATTAATAACAATGATAGTCTCATCATATCTGTGAACCAAGTCTTGACCCAACGTAGAAGTGAAGATATTTGAAATAAGTAGAATGAAAAACATTGATAAAAAAACAAATCTCTTTGCTTAGTCTGCCTCCGGGCCGCATCAGCAGTAAAGGGGTGAATATCGAACTAAAAGATTATACGATAACATTACTAATTCTTGATCGATATACATCTGGCCCCCAAATATAACAAAAAGCAAACAAAGAAATAAAGTCAAGAAACATAACAAAAGGTAATCCTACCGTCTAAAATTGACTTCAAAAACATAAGAATATGACTCCTCACGTGAAAATATATTTTAGTGCGCGTGCGTATGTGAAAAATGTATCAATCAGCATGCATTATAAACACTTACATTCGCCAAAGTGCTGACTCATATGCATTGTGTATGCATAAAAGATGGTGCAATAAAATCGTCTCTTACGTAACATTTATTATGACAAAGACCTGAAAGGACTCGTGCTTTAATTTCTAGTTCAAAAATCCACATGACTAATATCCTAATCGATATACCTTTGTTCCTTCTCCCTCGATTGCGCATGCACACCCACATGATTATAAGTACAACACATTCGCAACCTAACACAATCTCGTGTGCCCATATCTACAGATCAGTGCGCACACGTGCACAGACATTAATTTATTTACTTACTTTGTTCAATGGTAGCCCAGCAACTTTAAGAGTCGTGTGAAAATGAAATGGACAAAAGCCAATATCCAGATAATAAACTCAAATTTCATTGTTGCGCACAATATATTAATGTCTTTATACCCATGCGTGAGAGAAAATGAGAAAGTGTGACTGTTAGATAAGATATCGGAAAATAAAACAAACGGATCTGTTTCAAAATTCTATTAAGAACATTGATTAATTAAGCGATCATTAAAGGAACGAACATCAACCGACCTGCGTTCAGTATTTATTATTATTATTATTATTATTATTATTATTATATATAAATACAAATATATATGTGTGTGTGTGTGTATTTGGGCAGCATTCTTTCATTTATACATGTAGAATTAAACAAAAGGTACATCTGTTTAATAATTTTATTTTTGATCTTTTCTAATTGTCTGGCCAACTTTTTAATGTTTGGGTGGAATTGGTGGATAAGTCCACCAAAGTTCAATTCCCGAGTACTTTTGGCACTTCGAAGTGCCATCATCAGGGGTGATGTATTCCAGTTTTGTTTTGTTTTATTATATTAATGTGGAGGCTGGAAGGAGAAGAATTGGTGAGAAAGGTGTTATAGGCATTTTAGAATGTGTGAATTTAAAAAATGGACTTATCCACCAATTCCACCCAAACATTAAAAAGTTGGCCAGACAATTAGAAAAAATCAAAAATAAAATTATTAAACAGGAGATGTGCCTTTTGTTTAATTCTACATGTATATATATATATATATATATATATATATATATATATATATATATATATATGTGTGTGTGTGTGTGTGTGTGTGTGTGTGTGTGTGTGTTTAATTTCTTAATCCCGACCGGTTTCGGTTGTGGGCCATTATCAAAGATAATATATATATATATATATATATATATATATATATATATATATATATATATTGGGAGAGCGGGTGAAGGAGGGAGAGAGGAGAAAGGGTGATAAAGAAAGAGAAACAAGACAAACCAAGTGTAAGGGATAGAGATAGTTATCTTGTGACATTTATTAAAGAACCGTAATATAATTAGATGGATACATAGGTAAATATATATATATATGACTAAGAGATAGACTATTATTTATATCACATTTGCATATAACTTTTTACGAATGCAGGAATATAGTGGATAAATGATCTGAACATTGTGTCGTTTTTGTCCCTTAAAAGACCGATAGATATATAGAAATTAGGATATGTCTGAAGAGACTTAGATATGTCTATGTATCATAGACAAGAGGAAGAGAGAGGGGGCAAGGGGAGAAGATATGAAAGTGAACAGGCTGAGATGGATAATTTGATAAGTGATCTTATGTATGTATGTTGGAATTCAGTTGGTTTAGTTCATCTAACGGTCGTCCAATTAAAAACTCCACACATCTTCCGCTTAACCGGACGTGGGCTACGGCCCTGAACTTGGCTCTTAGTACAACAGCCTTTTCGATGTACTCAGCCTATCTGCCACCTCGCCAAATTCTAGCCAATAGCGATGGTGCCACCGACATCTCGCCCCGACCCTGAGGCTATAAACATTCATTATTTGAGCCTAGGAAAGATTCTTTTGGCTATCAACGATCCAAAAAGTGTTGAGCATCCTGGTTTAAAGAATCTGGTTGTTTATCTTTGAGTCCATCATCTTGACCGTAGATGACCTCAAACAGTGTTGCCTTTGCCACAAGTGTGAGGATAACCACAACCACCAGGCCAAGAAGAATTATGAGAACAACATCAATAAGAAAATAAAAACCTAAAGGAATCCCGATGAACAGGAGGAATAGGAGGGAGATGAGTACAGGGAAGAGAGTGAGATGGATGACGAGGAAGAGGGATGATATGAAAGGGGAGGCAGATCTGAAAATTCGAAAAAGAAATTGAAGCAAAAAGTCAGAGGAAATATAAAGGAGGAAGTAAAAACCAACAGAGGGAAAAGGTAAACTAAAAATGGAAGGGTGCTACTAAAAGAAAGGAAAGAGAAGAAAATGAGAAAAAGTGCAATCTAAAAAACTCATTGAAGAAATATGAAAAGCTAAACTCAGAAGCCAATATTCGTAAGTTCGCTCGTCAGTGCTTCTTATACTGGAGATGCTTGAAATAATAAATCCTTACTTGTAACGACTGAAAAGATTAGAAAAAGGATCTTGCAAGTCATAGATATTAAGTTCGATCCATTCCATTATGTGACTATTTTCATATACATATATATATATATATATATATATATATATATGTGTGTGGTGTGTGTGTGTGTGTGTGTGTGTGTGTGTGTGATTTTATAAAAATGAAAAAAAAAAACAAGTTGCATTGACGGGTGGTGTTTATTAAGCCGACGTTACAGCGTTTCGGGTTGTTTCTCAAATCTTGTCGGAGCCATCATCAGTGTAAAAAAAAGAGAACCATTGGTAAACAGAAGTCTGCGAACCTTTGCTTTAAGTGTGAGGCAGCGTCTGTTTATTTGTTTGTTGGCTGCACCATTGCAATATCTTGGCTTCTGTTGGTACTCAAATATGAGAAAAAGACATAATTTAAAATGACACGTAACGTTGGCGTCCTTATTCAAACCGTATGACATAATTTTGTACGAAAACTGTTACATTCATAAAAGTTATTTCGAACGAAATTACGTCATACGGTTTGAATGGGGACGCCAACGTTATGTGGCGTTTTAAGTTATGTCTTATACTAATAGAAACCGCCACCCACTACTGAAACGACGTAGCGTCGACTTAATGAACATCACCTTCAAACTACCGTTAACAGACCCTCCCTTCCTATCGGTATGAGTCGAGTTTTGAACAACTTCCGTCAAGACACCAGCTTACCCATCCCTATACTGTACTAAAAGGTGAATGTTCTATTTATAAAATAATTTCTATTTTAAATCTTCTTTCATAGGAAGGTGAATCATTATTCTATCTATATGTCTTTTACTTAGTGTATTTATATTTATTTATTTTTCTTTTAAGTTTATTTTTAAAAGAAACTTTTAACTTTGCCATTTTTAACGGTAGGACCTTAAGAACGATAAGTCAACTACCCAAGCTAACGGCTTCTGCAGCCGATAATAATATATACATCATATGCGTACAAGAACATAGGTATTACTATAGCGAACGAGAGGTAAAATACCATGAAACTGGTAATAGATGAACTTTGTGTCTGCATCTGCATGGAAAAACTCCGTCAATGCCACTTTAGGTGGAGTAGTAATGCTCATCAGTCTTCGTGCGCTAAAATTGTTAAACAGAAAATTCAACTGAGAATCATGAGTACTACATGTAATGTCAACCCTCGCATGACTATGGCCTCGTTTTACAGTCCCACCAATTAAAGCGATGAAACGGACATCGCCAAATTTTACAATGAATGACCTATCCTTTCTATGCAGACACATTCCTAGACACAATGTATTGATCATTGGGAGAGACATGAATACACAGGAAGGCAAAAATTAAGACAATAGATTCTGCTTAAAGAAAACGGCAAACTTCTAAACGATTTCACTCTTGAAAACAGGCTTGTATGTTTAAACACTAAATTCCAAAAGCGAAAGGACAAACTATAGGTATACTCCTACCCAAATAACACAAAAGCACAATTAGACTACATCCTAATAAAGAAAATGGATAAATAGCATTATGAACTGCGAAGCATACTCCTATTTTGAAGGGCTATCCTCTGATCACAGAATCGTCTCAACAAACCTACACCTTACTCTATACAGAAATAAAATGCAAACCAGTAAATCTTTAAGTTACGACTGTTCTTCACTTGCCTTTTGTACAATCGCTATTCTGTAACAGTAAGAAATAAGTTCAGGAGAAATAAGTAATACTCCAAATGAGAAATACGAAAACTTTGTCTGTGTCCATCCAGAAGCAGCAGCTGAATGCATACCGACCCCAAAAAAGAGCCAAATACACAGTCCTCTGGGAGACGAAAGCAATTAAAAGAAAAGAGAAATGATATAAAAAAAATATCTCAGTGTAGTATAACATACCACCAATATACAAAACCCTCAGAAAACCCAGATAGAAATAACTAAAACATACAAAAAAGAACAAAAAGAATACAGCCAAGGGCAAATAAAAAATAGAAATTCGGAATAAAATAGACTGTTACGACTAGCATGGCAAACGATAAATGAAATCAGTGGTAGGAAAAGCACCTCAAGATCAATGCTAAAAGCAGCCAGCCAAAACGATAGACTCCACAAGTGGAAAGAACACTTCCAGAAATTGCTGGGAAAGCCCACTAAGATTAGGGAATATAATACGCAAAAAACATTGATAGCTAACTAGACACCAAGATGGGATACCTTACGATGAACGAAGTCAACAAAGTCCTAAGAAAATTAAAACATAGAAAAGCTGCTGGCCTCGATGAAATACCCCCTGAAGTATGAAGATAAGAAAATTTCACGACATACTTCTTAGACTATGAAATGCACTATACAAACAAAACGCGATAGAAATGAATGCGCGAAAGGATGCATTCTCCCTTTCCCCAGAAAAAGGCGACCGAGGAATCGCTAAAAACTACAGAGGTATAACTCTCACTGCCATAGCTGCTAAAATATATAATGCCCTTCTTCATAATCGTATCCGACCTGAAATAGAGAAAATCCTCGGGAAAAAACAAAACGGGTTTCAAAGAACTCGACCACAACTCAAATGCTAAACAGTTCGTAGAGTCATAGAAGGGGTTCGAGCAAACAACCTGGAGGTAACGTTGCAGTTGGTATGTTTCTTCAACGCATTTGACTCCATATACAGAGAAAAGATGAAGTAAATCAAACGAACATACAGCATCCCCAAAGAAACGGGTACCGCTATAATGCTGCTCTATAAAAACGGTAAAGTAATGGTTCGTTCACCTGATGAGGACACAGATTTCTTGGACATTGTTGCTGGAGTTCTATAATTAGATACATTAGCACCGTATATCTATTAATAATGGAGATTCGCTTCCGGTTTTTGTCTGTAACAAAAATTACGTCACTGTTTACGTTACATTACCCAAAATCGTCATAACATAGAATAAATACACTCAAAATTTGAACATGAAACATTAGACACTCCTCATTGTTTTTTAAAATAAGTTTTAATAAATACATGACTGGTATTATATATCTATATATAGTTTGTTTTATTTTAATACATATTTAAAGTTTACATTTCAAATTGTTTTATTTTTTGATTCTTTAATGAATTTGATGATTTTACTTACTTAGGCTACAAACTCGCTGACATTGAATTTTTAACTCCCACCCCTCAGGCAATATGTTTCAAAAATCTATTTTTACATCGCCCAGAGGAGGCGTTTTTATTTTGCTAGTATTTATAATATGTCTAGATTACATACTCCAGATGTCACTAGATCTCATGAAAGAAAAAGATTTCACCCTAAAAAAAGGACAAGAAATAGGCGACATCCCTCAGAGTCTATTACGAATGCGGTATACAACAATACAAGCTGAATCCCTGCTATAGAGTTTAGAGAAGGTAACAAGGACCATTGATCTGTGTGTGAACTCCGATTACACTGAGTTTTAAACAGAAAAGAGACATTTCCACACTCGATAGTAAACACCTAAAATTAGTAAATCAGTTCAAGTCCCATAATATATTATCCACAGAAAGCGACATTAATGCACGTATAGGGAAAGCATTTAGACGGGTTATAAATCATATGAAAATCTAATCACAATGATAAGTTAAAGCGACAATTATTTCAAACCTCAGTTGTGTCAGTGCTACTGTACGGCTGTACCACTTGGACGCTAAGGAAGCGCCTAGAAATTAAGCTAGATGGGAATTGCACAAAAATGCTGCGTGCGGTCATAAACAAATCGTGGAAACAACATTCCACAAGAAAGCAGCTATACGACTACTTGCCTTCTATCACACAAACCACCAGAGTAAGACTAGCAAAGCATGCTGGACATTGGTGGAGAAGTAAGGACGAACTCATAAGTGACGTTCTCCTATAGAAACCTATATATGAGTCAACTCTTAAAATGTTTTGTTTTATGTTTTATCTTGCATGAGCTTTAATTGTCATTTAAACATGGCTACGAAAACAATGTTAATTTTAATTATGAAGAATTTTTACTCTTCGTAAAATGAATTTCGTCAGAAAATATGGGTTTCTTTTTGGCTGCCTTATTTTTAAACCAGCGTCACCCCTAGCTATGTGGATGGGATTAACAGCACAGGGTCACCAAGAAGATCAGGAGGGGGCAAGAAGTGACATATGACCCGGAAGACTCAGAGACCTGAAAAGGAACCAGAGAATTTCAAGTGAAAAAAGGATGTTGCATATGGATATTAAATTAGTGACACATCATTAGTCTTATAGAAGTAGATGAAAGCCGTTTGAAAATGGCTACACAGAGTTAAATGTTTGAGACGTGAATGGTTGTGCTAAGGAATTCTGGATCTAGACAAACTGTTTGCTTGTATACTGTGCAGATACGCAAGATTATCGCATTGTAAAGGATTATCCCTTTAACAGACTAAATTTACTGGTTGCCAGTTATATGCTGTAAAATCAAAAGAACAATTAAGCTCTTTCTCCCTAGTGTTATATCACGAATGATTTCTCTTGTGGATTCATGACATACATGTTGTTTCTTTTTAGATTGTAATAACTCAATAAAAAGGGGCTGATTAACGTATTTCCATCGTTCATAAGTACTCTTGTCTCCATTTATGTATTTATTGTTTCTCTGATTTTTTTTTCTTTTTTGCTTCCATTTTTTGCCTAAATCAGACAAATAAGCCCAGACGATTCAGCTGCTAAAATATAAAGCATTCTGGTATTTTGACGTGGTCACTCAATCCCTCTGATGATAGTACAGGTGTGTATGAGACGATGTAGTATCTGGAGGAATGTACGTAACTATATTAATGAGAGGAGAAACACTAACGATGTTTTTGGTTTACTTTTAATATTCAGCATTTGTCATGATTTCTCGTTTTGCTTTTAAATCATGAAGAAAATACACAAATTTATTTCATTTATTTTGTCACCAGCTGCCTTCCATATGTGCATGTCTAAAAAAATGAGGAAAGTGATAAATCTTTTTAAAAATTTCAAATTAAAAATAAATGAAATCTGAAATCTGGGAGTGCGCCGATACAGCTTTGCCACACGTACTAAAATGAGACAGCAGGCCATGAATTGCAAGAGGCATGAAAAAAGAAAGAAAGAAATTGAAAAAACAAAAAGATCCCCATATCAAGTGTACAAAATACATTCAAGTTGCCTTTTCAATTTATCTTTCTTTAATTTCTATAGGATTCTTCTTCTAATTTTGATGGCCACTCGATACCTTCTTTTTTTATTTATTTCCTTTCTTCATTTCTTCCTTCCATTCCCTTATCTTCTTTTCTTTTTACCTATCCATCTATCTATCTATTATTTCTTATATTTATTTTCTTTCTCTTTTTCAACTTTTTAAATTTTCTTTTTTCAATGATTTCAGCTATTTTTTCACTCTTTTTCTCTTACCCCTTTCTCTTAGTATTAGTTTTTTGCATTCTTATTTTTCCTTCATTTCTTTTACTCATTCTTCATTTCTCTCTCTCTCTCTCTCTCTCTCTCTCTCTCTCTCTCTCTCTCTCTCTCTCTCTCTCTCTCTCTCTCTCTCTCTCTATTTCTATCTCTCTCTCTATATATATATATATATATGTGTGTGTGTGTGTGTGTGTGTGTGTGTGTGTGTGAGAGAGAGAGAGAGAGAGAGAAAGAGAGAGGGAGGGAGAGAGAGATTCTTTTATTGTCAAAGTATTTTATTTGCACAACTCGTTTTTTTGTTTCTTATTATAAAATTTTCAATATTCTACAGTTTTATCACATTTCTTCTTCCTTCTTCTTCTTCTTCTTCTTCCTTCTTCTTCTTCTTCTTCTTTCCTTACTTACTTACTTATTTACTTACTTACTTACCTCTATTTCCTTTTCTTCCTCTCCAGATGTTCTTACTATATAACTTCTAGTACTCACAAAATTGTTCACTTGTATGTAATCAACCCCTTTATCGCGATTCAAATTCTAAAGCCAGATTTTTGGCCTTACATTGCGAATTGCCCCACACCCATAGCATGATCTCAAGACACGAGTACCAGTTCCATAAGCCGAAAGTTCCCCATCCCATTCCCGGCCCTTGAAACCTCCTTACCCCTGCCACACACTAACCACCACGTCCCGACCCTGCATCTTAACTTCAAGCCACGTTCCAAGAATCCCCAATACCCCCATCACCCCTTCTTCTAAGTCTGTGTCACCAAACTTATTTCCCTCTTCAGCCTAAATTTCGTCTCCATCTACAGCATCGTCACCCTCACCAAAGATTTCCTTCACTCGTGCTGATTTCCTCCACACCACCTCACCCAATGTACAATATCCTGTCCTTGCGGCACCACCATCGGCACCCTCTACGTACAGTAGCACTAGTATCAGCATCATCATTAACATCTATAACTTTGCTAGTCTGGGTACCGGCGTTCAGAGTACACACCGACCCACTTCCTTCAGTTACCAATTCCACTGTCGCAACATTTTTGAGAATTTGCAGTTGTTCGTGTGCTGTTTACCATTCTACCCTCATCCTTTACCCAAAGCTTTCGTCTATCGCATACGCGTGTGCAGGCACGCACATGGAAATATATCTGTAGATATTCATATGCATTCGCGTGCGCGCACACACACATACATACACCCCCATATTATATATATATATATATATATATATATATATATATATATATATATATATATATACTCAAGCGTGCTGGAATCCACGTCACTAGTCCCAAACACGACACACCCACTGCCACCAGGCGGGCGGTCTGGCTCTCTCGTTTGTTGACTGGTATCAATGATGGCTGGGGACGTGGAGAGGAGGGAAAAGGATGAAGAATGATTGACCAAAGAACGTAAGAAAGAAAGAAAGAAAGAAAGAAGAAAAGAAAGAAAGAAAGTGTAAACTGCAATAAAACACAAAGATGGGTTATACTTTTAAAAAAGGAAAAGTGTAAAAATCTTATGAAAAAAGGCATTTTAGACAAAGAAAGAATACGTTTAAAAAATTTGTAAAAAAATTAAATAAACGTGAAATATAAATGATTAAAATTAGATACATAAAAAGATTCACATGAAGAAGATGCTGTGATATAGAAATCAATCTGTAAAATGTATTGAAATGCCAAAAGTAACGACAAAGGTTGGATTAAACAGAAAGAAAAAAATAAAGAGAATACAAAAAAATAAATAATAATAATATTTTTTTCTAAAGAAAAACAACGAATAATAGAGGGAAACAAAAGGAGAGAAAAAATAAGTTTTGATGAAAAAGGAACAAAAAGAATCTAGATTTATGATCTAATCTTTTCAATTTTCAAAAGAAGAAAAAATCTTATTTTACTCTTTATTGAAATATGAATATATATCGAAAAAGAAAAGAGATAATGAATAAAATAGGTGATAGGGTATTTGGAAAGATGATGAGTGAAATGCACTTTGAAATAGGTAAATAGATAGACGAATGGATGCTAAGAAAAGCTGAATAAGTATATAATATATATATATATATATATATATATATATATATATATATATATAATGGATAAGGAAAGTTGAAATTTACATTTTTGTTTAAGAAAATAAATATGAAAATAACTTTTTAATGGATGAAATCGAGATTGAACTTGTTAGGTTATATTCGAATCTTTCGAAGCGATATTAACAGAAGAACCTTTCATTTCTCGGGTTTTTCTCCTCCATCTCACCTCAACTTATTGTAAACGAAAGAAGAAATCATAAGTTATTGGACGAAAATGGACGAGGACGTGAGACAGACTGGCCCACCCCTAAGAATCTCCGGTGTCTCGATCTACACCCAGGATTTAAGGATACGCCTTGTAGTGCCAGATAAAATGACTTTTACAGAGAGGAGAGTAAGACGGTCGGTGGGTAGGAGAGCAAGGTCAGAGGGAAGGAAAGATGAGGAGATTGTCAGACAAGACTCGTATTTCAGAGCATTTGTGTCCTACATAGATGCAGATGTTTGTCTATGTAAACTTGCTTTTATATACACTATATAAACACACACACACACACACACACACACACACACCATATATATATATATATATATATATATATATATATATATATATATATGGGGGTGAATGTGTG
The DNA here is from genome assembly GCA_023376005.1 of Doryteuthis pealeii. Lineage (NCBI taxonomy): Eukaryota > Metazoa > Mollusca > Cephalopoda > Myopsida > Loliginidae > Doryteuthis > Doryteuthis pealeii. The sequence continues at coordinate 23,723,079 of CM042160.1, read as the reverse complement.
TTGGCAAATTTATGTTCAATGTTTGCATCTTTGCTGATTTTATAAGAATACTAAACATCATAGTAGTAGATATACGTTGGTAAATATTAAGGCTTTTGATCTTTCTTTTTTTCGGCTCATCTCAAAGCCGTCAAATTTGGAATAAGACATGAAGTCTACTCAAAATTTGGATGAATGCAGACACTAACAAAACCAAATGAAATTGAGCACTTCTATAGAACAGTACACCCATTTTGTTATTGCCCATTGTTAGATTAATCCTACTGCTGAGAGATATGAGATCTTCAAAACTCTTCGGATAAATGTATTGTTTACTTCACTTTAGGGCTAGACTATTTCATACAAGCACTTTATATTGTCCTGCGTTATATAACGTCGTATCGTAAATTCTTAATTCGTTCTAATTTTGTCTAGAGATGAAAAACAAGCAAATTCTTTTTGAATATGTGGTTGACGAAGTTTTAGTTGTTTGTTCTGAGAAGACAATCATTCAAAAGTTCTTATGAAATATAACAAGTTGATAATAATCTCGTTGAATACAAACGAAGTAGAGTATAAAGCTATTTTTCTCTTCTAAGTCTAAAACCAGTTGGTACAGTCTTCATTGTTTGTCTAAATGCAAGTAGCCAGCCTGCTTAAAGTGCGATATTATACTACAGGAAATTAAACACAATTTGAATAAGAATAATTATAAATAAGGGAACACAAAGAACAAACAGCGTTATATAATGAAAACGATTTCCTATACTGAAGTCGACTTCGATAAACTGTATTCTGCGAATGTATACTGATTAACCAGAAACGTTGAAGTTATTTGGTATTTTCATTAAATTTTTGTCAGTTTTTCCAAAACCCAATATCACTCAGATTTAACGTTATCTTCTACTCTATAAGGAATTATGTATTTTATCTCTCCTTCTAAGCCTTCTTCTTAATGGTGCTGTTAGAGAGTCTAAAAAGATAAATACAACGGATGTTTGGAAGCTTTGTTGATTATATTAGAAGCACAGAAAAACTTTTCCGTGCTTCTTATATAACCAATAAAGATTACCGTTACATATATTTGTGTGTATGGGCGTGTGTATGATTGTCAGTGTTTGTGTGTGTGTGTGTGTGTGTGTTGTTTTGTTTGTTTGTTCTTCAATCTTTCCTGTCATTTATCTCAAACCTTTCTTAATCATCTAACTCATCATCTTAATCTATTTTGCTCTACTTCCGCTTCAATATTGATTTTCTTTTCCAAAACAAAAGATTCTCAAGCTTTAACATAAATAGGACATAACAAGTATTTTTCATTTAAACAATCTACCAAGATTATGGCTACAAAATCTTACAGCTTCTTTTATATATTTGTAGAATCTACAATATTAAAGCGGCATAATTCAATATGAATCCGTCGAGCTATATATAAATGAATATGTTGTAGTTGTAACAATTTCGATTACAGGTAATCAATGATGCATAATATGAGAGAGATCTTTTTATAAAATTGTAAATTAAATTTGGTTTTTATTTTATGTACACGCAAAAAAAAGAAATATTGAAGAGTTTTGGTAATTTCAGTCAAAACTCTCCACGAACAGGTGCAACTGTTTTTTGCATCTTCATAAATGCATATTCACATATGTATGCACAAAGATGTTAAAAGATTAATCCGTCTGAAATATCTAGATTCTAATAATATGGGAGAAGGTAGTCGGACAGTTACGAGGAATTATGATACGAATTTTCAACTTACTTATGTTCAAAATATGGGATCTATAAAGACGTGTTGATTTTTCTTAAGTCCATTGACAAAAAAGATTATGATAAAAATATATATCTATTGCTTATATTCGTATTAGATATATATTTAGTAATAAAACACCGTGAACGCTGTGTATTAGGTGCGTGAAAAAATTCTAAATACCCTCTTTTAACTCTAGAGAAGAAAAATTGGACCATATGACCTTCAGTCACCCCTTTTTGATCTCGATTAAGAAAGGATATGTTTTTCATTTACACCGTCAATATCCAGACGATTTTTAGATTTTTAAAATTTTAAAAGTAACCCTAACACTAACCCTAACCCCTAACAAACGACCGGATATTGACGGTATAAATGAAAAAAATGACCTAATGAAACGAAATCGAAAACGGGTGCCTTAAGGTATATCGATATATATATATGGGATTGAGTAAGAAAACATTGATATATCTATATATGTCCATTCTAACCGAAGAAGTTTACCTCAAAAAGTATTTAATAGGATTAGAAAGACTGTTTTGCACTACGGTCTGCATCAAAATTAAGCATTCGTATTCCTAGATCTTATTTTGCCTGAACGTTGACTTCAGTCACTAGATTGATACACTTAGCATATAAAGCACCAGTCAATAAATCTATATGTATATGTATATGTATATCTATATATCTATCAATATATATATATATATATACATATATATATATATATATATATATATATGTGTGTGTGTGTGTATTTGTGTGTGTGGCGTGTAGTGTGTGTGTGTATTAGTATTTGTGTGTATAGGTGTGTGTAGAAGATGATTTGATTGGTTAAGAGCCTCTTCCACGTTTCTTTCTCAGCGCACAGCACGCGCAAAGGGTTTGACTTCATTTTGGGACTGGCTTTGAATATCGTTAGCAACACGTGGCGAAGACGTGGCCTCCTCTCTATTGCCTCTTTCTTGTACCATCTCCCCTTACACGGGCCTGTACCATTTCTGCCTCCTATCTGACCCCCTTCTAAAAATCCAAGGACGGTATGCAGTGTGGCATGATTTGGGATAGGAGTGTAAGGGGGAATAGGGAACTGTAATGACACTCTTCCAGACATCAAACTCCGTATCTAATGTTTCTGCGTCTTTAAGGAGTTTATATATATATATATATATATATATATATATATATTATATATATATATATATATATATATATATGGGGGTGTATGTGTTTGCTATTATCTGCGTCTATGTTTATGCGAGTGCGTGTGTGTGTGTGTGTGTGTGTGTGTGTGTGTGTGTGTGTGCCAGCACGAAATATGTATACATGTAAGCATATGAGCAGTTCATTATCGACACGGAAAATGAAATTTTCAAACTAAGTTCATATTCCGGTCGAGGATGTTTGTGTTTACTTCAGACTCTTCTTGAGAAATGTATGAATATATCTCTTTCTACATCATCTATTGATAAAATTGTAAAGCATATGGAATCCATAGCGTTAATGGAACATCCAATTTAGAAGAAGGATAGCTCTGAGTTTAATCCTCTGACAACACGTCTTGTGCCATGTTTGGTCTATAATTTCCTAACTCACTTTAACTGAAAGACTATGGAAAGTGGGAATGCTTTTGTGGGCTCAAAAGGTTCATATTATATATATATATATATATATATATATATATATATATATATATATATATATATATATATAATATATATATATGTGTGTGTGTGTGTGTGTGTGTGTGTGTGTACGTATGTATGTATGTATGTATGTATGTATATGAGTGTGTGTGTGTGTGTGTGTGTGTGTGTCGAAAACAAGTCTAGAAGGAAAACTGAATTCAAAACCAAGTGCTGGAATCCTTAAGACAGTTCAATATTGTCTTCAATCGGTGAAAACACTGATACCAAGTTGTAATGCATTTTGCACTTGTCTTGAGCAACATAAAAGTCATAAAGAAGGGAGATCTGTCGCGTGGGAAACTGTTAGTCTACTGTGTCTACTAATCTTGAGTAGATCTGTACTATCTTGATCCATCGTCTCACAATAGGATATTTGCTGTGTTATTATAGTGAATAAATCGCAGATGAATCTCGATTAATTGATTAGAGTCATCTCAGCAAGTGACTCCAAATAGATTATACTGGGTTAAATTATGTATTGTCCTGGTCTATAATCCATTGCTCAACATCTATTGCTTTTTACTAGGCTAAATATCGTCTACTGTCCTGCACATAGATAAAGAGAAAACTATAATAATCATGCTTTTCTTGAAATCGACGGAGTTTGAACTCGATTCACTGATTCGTTTTAACACGTTTTCTGACATGCATTTTTTTTTACCATCTTATATAATTATAAATATGGAAAAATAGAAATTGATAAATAGAATACTCAGATTGAAAAAATAAGAACAAAAGCTGTGCGAGGCAATAGATTAAATTAGAGGATGTAATGAAGGAACGAGACTGGTAAAACATAAAAAGGGAATGGAAAACCCCGGGTGAATGCATGTTAATTGGTTATTGATTGCGTTTAAACAGGTGTTTTCTAGTTTCATTGTAATGCTTTAGATGAAAAGATAATTCAACAATTTTCTGACTTCTTACAGTATAATTCTATGTATATTGGAATTTCCAATTGAAATAAAAGAAAACTTGCAAAGTTGTGTAAACATATTTATCTTTTCATACATATCTATAAATATTGTTTATCATAAAATTTAAAACAATTGGTGACAAATGAAAATGTTGCTAGTAACATAATCAACATAATTATTAGACGCTGACAATTTAGGAGATATTTCGATGTGGATTTATATCATCGTCTACCACATTATAACTTTCTAGTGTCCAGCAGCCAGTTTTGCAAACATTTTACTCAAATGGGTGAAGTGTTCTTCAAGATCACCATATGACGGGTGATAATATGTGAACAAATATATTGATATTTGAAATATTCAGTGAAACCATGTCAAATGTGTGTCGTAACAAAATAAAGGAAAAAAAATCCGTGCCGGATATATCATAGGCCTAGGAATTTGGTTCAATCCTAAGACACAGAAACAGACAAAGAAGGTCAGTTGGGCGGACAACATAACCGATGAAACTTACAACACGATAATTGTGAACAGTTCAACACTGAGGAAAATAACTTACCACTGTCAGTTAGAAGTTACCAATAACTATAGGAAACTTTTACTCAACGCATAAGAAACGTTTTTGTTGCTGATTTGCTTCTTCTTAGCATTACATTGTAATCAACATATGCTGCATTACCCTACAGATAAGTACGAAATAACAAATGTAAGTTTGAAGATAAAAAAGCAATTATAAAGCATTTGTAAGATATTTAATGCAGTTTAAGATGGCTGAATGAATTGATTCACGACTGTAGTTCAAAACTAATATCAAAGCTGTCTCAAGCATAGAAAAAAGACGACAAAAATATGTGTGGATATATCTCCATCTGTTGATATGTATGTTTGTGCGTATGAATGAGTGTGTGGAAGTGAAGACACACACACACATACACACACACACACAATATATATATATATATATATATATATATATATAATATATATATGCATGAATTATTTCTCAAGAATTCTATTCTAAGAGTACACATTTTATGCATAAATACATGTATATGAGTTTGTGCATTAACGAATTGGAATTATTAGAACTTAACTACATGTTCTTAATGTAAGCACTTGTCAAGCGACAGAGTATATCTTACATCCTGTGGGGGTCCCTGCGCGTGTAAACTGAAAGTGGGACAGCAGGAATGTCTGCATGTGAGTGGAGTTATGATTCCAGGGTCCGGGCTGCTTCTAATGACAGAAATATAAGAGAAAAGAAAGAAATGGGGAGAGTGGGGTGGGGGTAGTAATAAAGAGAGTTAAAGAATGGGTTACGAAAAATCTAGCAAGAAAATTTGATTGTAATATTGAGATGATGTAAAATTTGAAGGAGGCGAAAAGCTGGATAGAACAGACAGAGAAACAAAAAGAAAGAAAAAATCAAGAACATAAATATGACTTCGTCAATGCTCGTCAATGTGTAAGTATGAAAAAAAAGAATATTGTAAATATAGACAGATAGATAGATAGATAAATAGATAGATAGAAGGAGAGAGAAAAGAGTCGAAGAAAAAACGATTTTTAAAATTAAAGAAAGATATTGTTAGAGAGTTCAAGGTGTGAAAGAAAAAAAGTAAGCTCGGCGTAACATAATCTTCCTTCTTTTATCACCATCTGACCGGGTGTGGTAGTAAACTAAACTTAAAGAACCTTAAGAAAAGAAGTAAGACGATGGGGAAATAAAAACGAATGAACGAAGAAATTAAGAAGGGTAAATATCGTTCAGGGTTTAAAAGAACGATAAGCGTCAAGAATGAAGAAAGGCTGATTTTTTTTTAAAAATACGTAAAATAAAGACACAAAAATGGTGAGGTAGGTGGAAAAGAAAGGGAGAAAAACTGTAGAAGGGAGGGAGAGAAAAAAAAAGAGAAATGGAGATGTGACGTTATAAAAACAAAATCAAGAAAATGGTGGAAAAGGAAAGAGTAGAGAAAAAAAAAGAAATCTCTAAGTTATCAGAAAAGAAAAAGAAAAAGAGAAAAGTTAAAGGAGTAGAAGTAAGCGATAAGGAGAAAAATTTTAGTCATCAAGAAGTAAAAAAATAAGAAAGACCAAATGTTGGCGCGTGGGCACATGTCAACCAATATATGTGTGACACGTTCCCATGCCGCACGCGCCACTATCTGGGCATGCGTTCCGTTGTCGAGCCCACTATGGGGACGGGGATGGGACGACGGGGAGTGGATGTCGAATGGACAAGTGCACCAATGTATTTGGGGTGAGGCCATATGCAATTGGGTAGATGGTTTGCCCGGGTTGGCATCATCTTTCGACAAAAGCACAGACGTCGACTTTTTCATCCACCCGAAATGTTTATTTCTCTACCCCAACCATGCCTAAACCTGTCTACAACAAGCAGGATAGCTCAGTTGTTTATACATACATGCATACATACATACATGCGTACGTATGTACGTACGTGTACGTGTATGTGTGTGCAGACATGCGTACTCGTAAAAGATACGTTTATATGAGTATGCATACAAGTATGGACGCATAGACGTGGCTTAATCGTTGTCTGTTCTGTTTTGCATGTATGTAATTATGTAGCAACAGATATGTGTGGGTTGTGGCTGTGTATGCATGTATTCTAAATTCAGATACGCAGAATATGCGGTTCTTTCAAAGCATGTGTGTATGAAAGGACTTACATATACATGCACATACATAAATACATAAATACATATATAGATAGAAAAAAGAGGAACAAAGACAGAAAAATAGAATTAGAGATTCAGTATTAAATGTGTGAACAAATCTTCAGATTTTTTAGTTTTTATTTAATATAAAATTTTTTTTTTTCTATTTATTCAATCTTTAGTCTGTTATTCAACGCTGGAGGAGGTTATAAACTTGTGTATACACATATGACTTAGCTTTGTCTTATACAAGGACAAATGATTTTAAATAGAAGCCAAGAAGATTGTGATGGGGTACTCCTTGAAATGGGGAGGGCCTTATGCATACACATTGAAATTTATCACTTGTAAATTTTATCTACGTGAGCTCGAACAGGTTCACATAACATGTGCCTGAAGGCAATATACTACAGCCTCTACGATATATATATATATATATATATATATATATATATATATATATATATATTAAAAAGGTACGTATGTATTTTAATTGATGTACGTTTGTGTGAGTCGGGCTGAGCGTGTATAGAAAGGCAAACGCATGCGTGCTTAAACACCCATAATTTGTTTCGTATATTCCTGCTCTTGTGAATATGAAAGCAGACATGCCCAGACCTACTTATTTAAGTACCACGTATATTATACGCACTTATATACACAAACATGTGCGAATATTTTTATACGTATTAATCTCTAAATAAATCTACATGCAGCCAAGCAAATAAGCTAGAATGTCGTTGCGTTTTACAGACTTAAAATCATGTACAAGGATAAACACACACATTCATATTTATATGAATATAAAGAGTTAGGGATACATATGTATAAAAAATATTGTACGCGCATATGTATGTGTACGTTCTCGTATCCCTTTTGTCGTTACGTGTGGCTATAAATATGGCAAGATTATTACGCAATCTGATTTTTGTGATCCTGTTCAGAATGTTGCTTAGCAACCCGTTGGCTCAGAAAAAAGTGTAACATCTGTTCTTGGTTTAATATTTTATACTTACCCGATTTGGAGACTTAGCTATCTCACTGAATTGTGTGTGTGTGTGTGAATGACAGTTGAGAGGGGAAGAAAGAGGGTGATAGAGTACGAATATATATATATATTGGCGAAAGGTCTATGGAATTGTACATATGAATGAATGTTTATGTATTTGTGAATATGTGAATATATCATGAAAATTTAGTTTATATTATTGAAAAATATTTACACACACACACACGTACACACACAAACATACAAACAAACAAACATACATACACACACACACTTCGATAGATAGATAGACAGATAGATAGATACTAACACACTTGCAATTATTTACTATACGATTATTTACGTAGTGGTCATCATTTAAACTATTTCATGTTCTTCCACTTATTCTTTCTATTCTTCAGATTTCTCTTTTCTCTATCATTTTGCATTTTTTCTCATTTTCAATTGTCTTCCAGCTTTCTCACTGTTCAAATTACGGTGAAATCACAGCTTAAGCGCTCAAAAAAGTTAAGCCACAGTGAGTTTTCTTAGTTGTTAGATCAGAGACCTTTTTCTAACAGCAGCAACGTGAAGGAACCTCTAAGTTCTGCTGACTGATTAGACAACGCTCAGCAAATAACAACTTTCTCCTTCCTTTCTATGTTTTCTTTATTGTTTTGTATTCAAATGTAAAATTTCGAACCATAATAAAAATTCTTATAACTTTTCCATGGAATCCGGTTCGTGACCGTCCCCATGCATACTTTTAACATAATCTCATTCCTTGACCATATGTTTGGTTAATGGATAACCGTCGGTTAAGACATAGAAAATTCATTTTCTTTGATAGAAGTTTGTTATAAGTTCTTATACATGTATACACACATACATATATATATATATATATATATATATATATATTGTAGCTATATATTAGTAATCATTGATAAACACATGCGTAATTCTAAAGATGTTGTGATGAAAAAGATCGAGGAGTGTATGTTTAAAAAGTTTGATTAGATCTACTAACAGCTATAGAGTCCTTAGAGTGCACAATGCTGATGATCATTTGTATACATAATATATTGTCTCTCTGTCTCTCTGTCTGTAGCTTTTCCCGGTGTAGTAAAGGTTCAGTTTCATCACTTGTATTGAAATTTAATGCAAATATCTGAGATATTTGAAGTAAATTCGATTCGACACAATGCATACCGATCATTATTTAAAATATATGGAGGGATTCATTCCCAGTCGAAAACATGTTGAACAACTTTTGAGCAGTATGGTCATTAACTTCATTTTCATCAAACAGGGCATATACCATGGGCTAATTAGGCTGTTTTTGTACCAAGTTAAAAATCACTTACTTCAGTTAATCAACATTTCGGCCGGCATGATGATTTTTTCTCGTCATTCCTGTAGATACACTGTCATTTAAAAAAAAAATATGCCAGTCAATACAATATACAGGTTTCCATTTCCTGATGCTTTAAAATCACACACACACTCACACACACACACACTCACACACACACACACACACACACATATATATATATATATATATATATATATATATATATATATATATATATATATATATAAGATGTTTTGAAGGGGCTTCATATTCTCTGAATATTTGTTTTTTTATATTTTCCATGCTTACACATAAACACACAGAGGTATATATATATATATATATATATATATATATATATATATATATATATAGTACCGCCCGTAAATACTTACATCCCTAACAAGTTTTTATAGAATCCAATTTTCTTTTAAACCAGAGACACATGGATTTTATTATTTCTAATGCCACATTATAAAATCAAATCTGATATTACTCTCTAGTATTGATTATCACATTCTGAAACCAGAAATCATCATCATTATAGTACAGATTCCTATTACTGTACCTCATCTTATTGGTTATCGCTCTTAGTAGGTCTTCTTCACATCATCCAGTTTCCACGAGGAGGTGATAAATGCAAGTTTTTGCTGGTTTGATTTACGCTGGTGTGTCCATGAAGAATAGCATTTATATGGTAATCTTTGTTTCTGCAACAATGTCTTATTCATCTTACTTGGATGTTTGTGTGATAAGAGATAATTGGTCTTATAGCTGCTTTTTGTGGGATGCTTCTTCCAGGATTTATTCAAGGCAACACGCAGCATTCTTGTGTAGTTCCCATCTAGATTTTTTCTAAAAACATTTCGTTAGAGTCCAAATGGTGCAAACATAAAGTATCACAGACACGGCTACAGCTTGGAAAAAGTGTCCGTGTCTGTAATAGTTTCTGTGGTATATCACTTGTTTCTTGCTTTTTTAGTGTGGAGCATTTTTCTTTCATTAGATTTAATGATATTCGTAGTATGTAGTTTAGGTATATTATAAATACAAACGGTGCTAATATATCTCCGTCTAGGACTCCGGTGATTATTTCTGCGTATCGGGTGAACAAACAATTGTTTGTAGAGCATCATTATATCGGTAACAGTTTCTTTAGAGAGACCAGTATTCTCTTAGTATTTGCTCCGTCTTTCCTATGTGTATGGAATAAAATGCCTTGCAGAAATCTACAAACAAAAGTGTTGCCTTGAGACTTTTTGCCCGAACCCCTTCTGCTATTTGATGAATAGTCAGAATGAGAAATTGTGGATCGATTTTTTTCATTTCTTAAAATTATACTAAGACTTTTCTCTACTTCAAGTCGAATGCGATTAAGAAGAAAAGTATTCCATACCTTAGAAGCTGTGACAGTAAGAGTTATTGTACCTCAGTAGTCTTTAGTGAACCAAGGTCGTCTTTTATTGGTGATGACAGGATTCAGCCTTTCGTCCATTCTCTATTTTCTTTTGTTTATACACTGCATTACATAATCGAAGAAATATGTCGTCAATTTCCCTTGTCCTCCATATTTCGGGGGTATTTCGCCGAGGCCTGTCGATTTTCGTCTTTTAATCGTTTTAGGTCTTCTTCAAGTTCATCCTCCGTAAAGTGTCCTATTTTGATATCTAGTTGGCTATTACTGACTTTTTAGTATTATCATTTGTTATTCGAGGAGCGTTTCCAAGCTAATTCTTGAAGGGTTCATTTCAGAAGTCTATCTTATAAGCCTGGAAATTTTATCTAGAGGTGCTTTTTCTTTCACTAATGTCATTTACTATCTGCCATGTTTCTACAAAGTAAGGTACGCCCCCCCCCCTCTCTCTCTCTCTCTCTCTCTCTCTATCTATCTATCTATCTATCTATCTATCTCTGCCCCCCTCTACCCTCATGAGGTAACGTTTTGCAACGAAGCTTCATTTTCAGTTTAGAAACAAAGACTTGGGAACATCGACTTAATCACTAGGAGGCATTAGTTTATCTGAGGTTTCATGTATACAGACAGACAACAGCAAAACGTACCGACGCACAGGAAGAGAGACAAAGGGAACAAGTCGACATTTAGAATGAAAGAAAGATAAATAAGACCAAGAAGACAAAAAAAAACATTTCGAATCGACGAAATATGACGAATACCCGAAATGTACACAAATATATTCGATTTGAAATAGATGAATGAAAGAGAAAGAGAGATATATACGCTCTCTCTCTCTCTCTCTCTCTCTCTCTCTCTCTATATATATATATATATATAATATATATATATATATATATATATATATATATTTATATATACTAGCAAATATATGCACCCTCCGGGTGCAAGTATTTAAGTTTTAATGTAATAAAATATTGTATTAAATTAGAAAGGCTAATGAAACTAAATAAGAATACAGATAAAAAGATATGAAACAGAGGGAGTATGATAAAAGATTTTAAACAGAGGGAGTATAATAAAAAATGGAACAACTGAAACTCATTCTTCCATCACTCTCGTCTTTCATTGTTATTTTTTCTAATTTAAGTATTTAGTTATAAGAGGAAGTAAAGAATAAAATGACAGTTATTTTATCTTGTTAATGGATTTCATTTAAGATTCATTGAAGAGACTTTGCTTATATTCATTAAAATAAAACCAAACAGTTAGAAATCAATAATACTAAGCACATATTTATTAAATTCGATTTTTTAATATTAATATGCAAATTAGCCTTCCCGTTTACACTGTAAACCGCTATTTTGTTGTATATATGAATATAATGGCATGTTGTTACTATGTAGACATAGTTAACAGTATTAATAATGTTAGATAATTTTATTAATAATTGAGGTTTAAATAAAGATAAAATCCTGTAGAATGTGACGTTAATAACTAAGAGAATTGTGACTTGAATAGTAATATAGTTTCGGTTACAGACAGAAAAACACACAATCTCCATTATAATAAGATATATATATATATATATATATATATATATATATATATAATACTAGAAGACTTCATTATTAATGGATGCTTTTTGTAATAACTTTTACCGAGTTTAATCTAAAAGCTTAGACGTGTTAATTGAAAATCTGCTGCACTGAATATCCTTATTGAAGCTCAATAAATTATAATTTTCTCAATATTCATCATTTTTCCGTTATTAGATTCTATTAATTCATAACATAGAAACTTCACATTATGTTCTGTTTCTTATGTTTCTAAGAATGAATGCATTTCGTATAAACATCTTACAAACATGTGAGAGATTAATTCAATGTGAAATTTATACTTCAAAACAAGTCGGAAATATTGATTAGGTGATTTTTTAACAGGGAGTTTAACTTTGTTATTCGATAAGTTGGAATTATTATGTTTTTAGAAAAGTACCCAAGCCCATTGAGCTATGGACAATTACCTCTTTCATATATTTGACGGGTGTAAATATTTATTCGATAGATATATAAGCATATTTCTTGCAACAGAAGTTCAATGTCATGAATTTTGATAATAGATAATAACGCGTAATAATATCCGATTTGAGTGCATAATATTCTAATATAAATATAGATACATACACACACACACACACACACACACACACACATATATATATATATATATATATATATATATATATATATATATATATCTAATATATAAAACAGAGATTTTGGTATGTACGTGTCGACGTAAAACAAAAAAACGGGAGGTCACTCAGATTCAAAATCTTGCATACACATTGATATCGTTCTAACTAAGAAAAATTCCAAATTTGGTTATTGATTTTTATTGATTAAGGGATTTAATCGATTAATTAATCCAAAATCACCCAATTTGTGGAACTGTCCGTATATCAGCCCCTCCTGATAATAAAATATTGTCTCTGCCTGCTTATTGTTAAAGCGATAACAGCAGCGAAGTTTTGATTTTAATGAATTAATTTTGCAGTCTAAGCCGTTCAGTTCCGAATTTATGGCCTATTTATGGTCCAGTCTTTAATAATTTTTATATCGTTAGAAAGATAAGAAAATACTCTTTCAAAATATATAATTTGTGTGAGTTTTTATTAATTGAATCATTTTTTACAGCGAGTTAAAAAATTAAAAAATGGCTTCGGATAGCCACGCTGCCTATGATTATTGCGATACAAGCAGTGCAGTCTATAACAGTCAGATCGGAATCTCTTACCTATTTAGGATTTTAATCTTTAAAATATTTATATCTTTAGTAATAAGATGAAATAGTCTTTCTGAATATGTAATTTGTATGTGTTTTTATAGATTTATTTATTTTTTACAGCGAGTTAAAAAAAAAAATACTACGTATAGGCGATAATACGAATACGGCAGTTCGGAATCTCTTAGTCTTTCTGAATATGTAATTTGTATGTGTTTTTATAGATTAAATTATTTTTTACAGCGAGTTTGTCCATATTCTTAAATTGTACAGTACACTCATTTTAATTTTAATTTTTGTAATGCATAAAATTGTAGAAAATCAAAATGCACGCTTTACGGTTACATTATTAAAAAATATTTTAATCCGTAAATAACAGTATCATGAAAATCAGTTTACGTCGTAAGTACGGTTACATATTTGTATAAATTAAACTAAGATTTTAATTCGAATAAAATGACTTTTAATTCTTTAATTTATTTATTTAATTTTTATTGTTAGAGTTTTAAAGGGTTAAAAATAACAATAAGATTGACGAATTTCCTTAGAAACTGTTTTTCTTTTGGTTCGTTAACTAATTATTTTCTCAAACCACGATAAAAAACAAAAAAAACAAAGGTTACTAATATGGACAAAATCCGGTGTTTTATCTTTAGTCGAAGGCCCGACTGGAGATAAGTAGTCAATTATTTGTAAGACGAAATTTATTTCAAGTTTATCTGACAATATCCAGTTATTGGAACATTTTTTAAAAAAATTATATGTAAGTACGAAAAATTGTAAGCGCTTTGTTTATCAAAATGACATGATTCGTTAGTAAATTACCCGAAAAGTTGATAAAACAAAACAACTAACAACCAACATTTAAATTATTATTCAAAATACAATTTAAAATATTCCTCAGAATTTGCCTTACAAATTGAATTTTAAGTTTTGTGATTTTACTCTTTATTGTGAAGTCAATAAACATTGCTGAGTTTATAGTGCAACTTTTCAGTTCTGAAAAATTGGCATGTTTAAATAGAGATTTCATAGGTGACATATTTGAACTTTTATGAAAATTGATGTTTTGTAATTAATATAAATTTTGTAATAAAACTTAATTTTAACTAGGGGGGGTAGGGGTTAGGTTTAGGGGGGGTAGTTTAATGGGAAAATAAATAAATAATTTGGGTTCCGTTCAAGCGGTTCCGATATGGGGGATCAATTTACTATAAACTTATACGAGGAAATGAGCACCCGTGAATACTCAAATAATAAAGAACTTTTAAGAATTTTTTTTTTCAATCTGATAGATTGGTGTGTAATCGATAATAATCAACTGAAGGGGAAAAATAGATGGGGGGGGGGAGTCCAGATAATCAGGTCCACCAAAACGTTTTTAAACAATGTTTTTAAAATACTAGGTACCACCAATTTTACCCTGTGAAATTTACCCCCTTCCCCTATATTTAACACTATGAAACTTGCAGAAAAATTAATATTTTCTTGAAAAAATTCTTGAAAGAAAAAACATTAAATAAACTCCTGATGATTCTTTAACTTTTTTTCAGCTTACGGAAATAATGAAAATTATGATTGAAAAACAATGTTTTCATTTTTGCACTGTTAAATCAACTGAAAATTAACGTAGCTAAAAACAAGTTACGATAAGAGTTTTTTTAAATTCTATGAAAAATCAATTAATTATAAATAATAACAAAATATTTCCGTTTTATTCAAGATGGCCTAAACTGATCAATTGGTGGTCCCTATAATACTATCTTAGGTTTTAGCAAAAATAGATATTGCAATACGAAGAATTTAAATTTTCGATTCTCAGCTTCTTTTTAAACTCAACATGCAATTAAGAACTAAATGTGAATTGTTGTCATGTACAAAAAATTTAAAACAATAACAAACAAATATACAAACGAATACTTTCAATTTGTTGTATAATAATATGAAATAATTTTAAACTATAAAACAGAAAATACAAATCCTGAAATATACAAATTCTCAATGATTTTAGTTTCAAGAATTATTTTCCTCTTACCCCCTCTCTAACTACTGTCTTCCACTTTCTCTCTCACTCCCTGGTGATCCAAATTTCATTTTAGTCCGGTCATGGACCGGGTACTTTAGCTAGTATATATATATAGTGACATATCGCTTGTACATAAACCAGTATACATATGTTAGAATTATAAGAAAACTTTATTTGAAAGAAAAAAAGAAAAAGAAAAGAAAACCCAAAGATGTGTGGGCGAGCAAAGGAAGTAAGATTCAACCGGTCTTGTAATTTTTACGAAGGAATGTTAACATTCCAGCAACTACCTATGTACTTAGAAGACAATTGTATTCTTCCCCACACACCTTAGGTGATGGGGAAAGTATGCATGTGGATTTCAATTGTGACCCCGTAACCCTAAGAGTACACCTTACCCCAGGACTGTTGCTATGACAATGACTGAGACGGCTTTTCGCGCGAAGAAATCGCGCAAGGCAAGACAAAGTTGAAAGAATCATCCGACGGTCAGCACCTGAAAACGACTTGCTCTACAAAAATTCGATACTTGGATCGAAAGCCGGAAGGACGGAAAAACTAAAGACATTTTACTACGAATTAAAGATAATTCATTTTGAATGGAAAGAACGAATCACCGTTGATAAAAAAAAGAGTCAAAAGTAAATGAACAATTTTATAAAAGGACTTTCTTTCGAGTTGCAACGTCACAGTGAGTTAACAAAAAAAAATCATATTTTGTATTCTGTGAATTCCTATTGTCTGTCATATATTTTATGTAATGTTGATCTGGTTGATATATGTATATGTTCAATTGCTCGCCCACTCTTTTAACAATAAGAATCATTTTACTCCCTTGATCCCGTGTAGATTTGTATATATGCAATTACTCCCCCTCCCTTTTTATATAAACAAATTGTAATTAAATGTTAATAAACGTTCGTGTGTTTATCAGAAATCCTGTTTGTTCTTCGTCATTCAGCATTGTTGCCATTCATTGGTCTTCTACTCTTTCACGGGAGCAAAGAGAAAAGTCTTGAATTCCATCCCTTTTGTATTATTTATTTTTACATCTGGGACCTTTTGCGTTATTTCATGTTGCGGAGGTACAATGGTCGTCCCTAACAAGTGTGCCTGCGTAACAGAATATATATATATATATATATATATATATATATATATTTGTGTGTGTGTGTGTGTGTGTGTTTGCGAACACATTTTAAAACACATATGACCATTATTAAAATATGTTCACATCTATAATCGCACATAAATACATGGTATGCACAAAGCACTCCTCAATGTTAAGAAGTCATAACATCATAACTTATTGGAATATATTTATAAATACGGTAACATACCATACATTAACTCAAATATTTATTTCCCCAGCAGAATATCTATGCACCCCTCCCACCATTAATGGACAGTCCAGATTACGCTCATCCCTTAAGATGAGTTTTGTGCTCACCCTGTATATACAAAACGAAATGATATAAATTGATTTTCATTCGCACAGAATTGTTATACATATCATATATATTTATGTTTTTAATAAGTATTTGCTTTTTCCACACAGATACAGTATCCTGTTGGCGGCCCTAAAAATATGCTATTTGCCCTGTATAGGACAAATAGCAAAAAAATGGTGTCCTCGTTATAACACTAAACTGCATCCGGTAGCAACGCTCCAGTTCTCGGACTATGCGGAGTGAGCAGTCACCCCAACGTGGGTGGCACTACAAGTCCCAGATCCATTCTGACCCTAAGTATCTGTTAGGGTTCAATCAATGGGTCGAATAGAACTGGTTGAAATTTTTTTAGGATGAGACAGAAATGCTTGAAATCGAATAACTGTGTACAAATAGTTTATGTAAAAAATACTTGAAACTAGACAATTTTGTGCAAAGTATTTTTATTAGGCTATTATTAAGCTATTTTATTAAGCTATTATTATTACTAGCAAAAAAAGTAAAATAAAATAAAAATAAAAAACGCTCTGCAGGAGGTGTTCGTTTTGGGCACGCTCTTTCGTAAAAAAATGTAAACAGATCTTTTGAATATTTTAAAAAAAATAATTTTGTTGTCAAAATTCAAATAAATATGCTTTCTTTCTAATAAAACATAGTTTTAACAGTTGATTTCAAATTAATTCAATATTTAAGTTTTTTTATTTTAAGAATTTTATTTTGGCGGGTGTCAAATAAAAAAAATATTTGTTTTGTTTTAGTTTTTTCATAATCAAAACATAAATTTTTTTTCACCGTGTAATAAGATATAGATTGTTAATTAATATTACTAAGATTATATCATAATCTTATTAATATTAATTAGTAATTTATATTGAGACGTAATCGATAACGTAGTTTCATTTAGAGACAGACATACACCAAATATTCGTTATAATATCATTAGTTACTTGAAATTGTGTAATTGCTTTAAAAAAAGACTGACTTCAGCATTAAATAATCCTACAAGGGTTAACTGCCTTAGAACCCACCAGCCAACAACAAACAATCCACACACACATACATTAAATAATATACATTACATTACTCACACAATCTACCTAATAGTATATATATATATATATATATATATATATATATATATATATATATATATATTACCAACATATTTAATAACAACATAATTTATTCTTGATACGCACACATACTCTCATACATCCACACACATCCACACACACACACACATACATATATATATATATATATATATATATGTTATATATATATATATATATATATATATAATATATATATATATAAACCCTCTCGTTATTGAAAAAATGAAGCAGATGCCTTAATCTCTTTTATATATATAACGTGTGCCCCCCCCCCGCACATTCTGTGACCATGTCACCAACCACTCTCCCCTAAATATTCACTAACCACCATCGTTATCCGAAAAATAGTATACTCTTAGCCCCAACTTCAATTATATACTTTAACCAACCCAGTACATAACTTACATCCTGTCCTTTTACCCGCACCCCAAACTCCTTCGTTCCTCAGCCCCCGTAGCGACTGATTCGGACCTCGTCTCTCTTTTGACTGGGGCAACATGTGCTTTGCATTAACGCTTACAGGAAAAAAGCACATATTTTGGGTTCGCCCCGTATCTCCCGATGCCAGAAAAAGATGGAGTGGGGCTGTTAAAGATACAGTGTGCTTAGTTGGTTAAAATTGGGAGGACCGTCCTAGAAAGGAAGTAAGAATGGAGCAGGGTATTCAGCTGAAAGTTGGGGCGACTGAGAATGAGGGTGGAGGGTGCTAATAGAATCTTTACACGACCAAAAGGATATTTAAATTGCCGATGCTGAGGTATATTTTTCACCCTTTTTTTCTCTTTTTCTTCTTTTGGGAATTTTGTTTATAACATCATTCTTTTCGTATATGGTTCTGGCGTCTTTTTACCCTATCATGGCCATCTGTTATTTACTGATATCTTTAAGGGTTGTTAGTGAGATTTTTGGAACTGTATTATACACAGTGTTTTATGTAAATATCTATCTATCTAGCTAGCTAGCTATTTAAGCCTGTTCTTGTATGTATATTGATTAATTTGTACCTGTAGATATGTACAATAACTACTTTATGGGTTCTTTGCACATACATTTTTTCACACAAGGGGTAACTATTCATTTTCAGTGGAGTCAACACGCGTCAACAAGTTTCCTCAGCTCTCCAGGGTTGTCCTCAGTATTCTAGCCAATTTCAACAGTGTTGTGGTCTGGTTCGTTCCAATACTTCCACTGATCTCCCATTTTACAAGTTTGTATTTTTTGTTTTTTTTTTGTTTTTGTTTTTTCCAAAGGCACCAATTTTGGTATCACTGCCACATTCATGTTCTGTAGCCACTTGAGTTCATTCAGTTTTTCGCTTTCCTATATTTTAATTCTGTGGACTACTGATAACTTATTTTCTTCTTGTAAACAAAGTCTGATATTTTGGCCATGATTGGGTTATCCATTTTTATCTCAAAATCTTAGAGAATTTCATGTTTCCCATTTTCAAGGCCTTGTTCCCTTCTGTTCATTTACCATTTTTCAGTAATATTCTACTCCTTATGAGGTTTTCCCATCAGCTCAAATGGATTTCATCAACTTTAGTTGTTTGCAATGATGTCTGAATGACAGGAAGTATCATCAGATCCCTGGGATACATCTAAGTGTCTGAGTTGATTATAACAATGCTGTGATCTAGACGATCTCGATTCTTCCTTTGATTTTTAGTTAACCCAGTATGCTTTCCAGTTCTTATTTGCTGTTCAAAGAACTCCAGTTACGACTATCACAATCACCACAACTTTATCAACTCTCTGGCAAGGTCCGGGAATTTAACAAGTTTTCGCATTCTTTTATTTTAATCTGTGGTCAGCGGTAACAGTAAAATCCACTAGATGAAAAGTTATTTTTCCTAATTAAAACTAGGTCTTGTACCTTTTGGCTAAATTAGGTTATTTCTTTGTATCTCAATGTCCGAGAAACTTATACATTTTGTAGGTCAGATTCTCGTTTGTGCATATACCATCTGTCACTATGGTCAAATTTTAGTCTCTGGCAGAATTCCCAGTTGATCACTTTTCCAACCTTGCCAGGATTCCTCTTGAATTACTTTTGTGCCAGTATTTTGCATCCGAATATTATGAAATTAACTGTTTCATATCTATCATTACATAGCTTAAACTTTTTATCCTCAATTTTTGTTTTGACATAATTAATTAATATTGTACTTATTATTATTATTATTATTATTATTATTATTATTATTATTATTATTATTATTATTATATCACTCTTTGCCAGTTTTCCACACCAGCGTTAGCTGATGGTCCGTGTGAGTAAGTCTCCTCATGTTTCCAGAACTCTTATTCTTGCCGTTTATAACAATGCTGTAGCCTGGACGGTCTGGATTATTCCTCTGGTTTCTAATTCCTCTTGTCTTGGGGAACGTTCTCAGGGCCCCTAGTATAATTTGCACCACTGTCACCCTCATCTTCCACGATTTTATTTTTTCTTTTAGTTCTATTTGGTTAGATATTTTCGATTTCTTTCATTTCCACTCTTTGTCTACCGGAAGGGCAAAGTCCACCAGATTCTTTTTTCTTTTGAATTAATACCAGGTCTGGTGTTCGAGCCAAGATTAGATGATCCGTTTGTATCTCAAAATTATGCTCCTTATTCTCTAGGACGGATTCAGGTTTGTACATATACTATTTGTTAGCATGATCAACAAATAATTTCTTGCACAATTCCTAGTGGATCATCCTTATCATCTGATCATGCTTAGTCTTGTGCCTTTGCGTTTGCAGTATTTCATTATTATGTAAAACACCGTTTCGTCTGTATCTCCCCACGACCTACACTTGCTACTCTGTTGGATATTATCTATTTTCGCTTTCATATAATTGGTCCTAAATTATTTTGGCATTATTTAGTACTGCTATAATAAGAGATTCATTTTCTCTTTGAGGTTTCCCTTTTTTGGTCATGTAAAAGTCTTCTCATGAGTTTGACGCTTGAAATATCCATATAGTTTTTTCTTCCCATTTCTGTTTTCCTGTTTTTCCTGTTTTGTGTTATGTTTTAATTGCTGTTACTGGCAGCTGTAATTAGTCTTTCTTTGCTCTTTTTAGTGTATTTGTCGAATCGTTTCAACTACATAGTTCTCAATGCTGACATGTCTTGTTTCTTCTTTTTTTTATACACATACTGTCTGTCTATTTCTTCTCTCCCCTTGTGCTTTGTCATCAATCTTTCTGTTCTTTGGTCTATCCCTTGTCCATTTTTAGAAAAGTCCAGAGTATCTTACGAGGGGGACAACCCAGGTGCTTATTCCTTTGATGAGATTTCTGTTGCAAAGGTTTCAAGATATTTATTTGTTCATCTAAGGAACTCTTTTCTTATTTTTTTTCTTTCATCTCTGCTTGTTTGATGGTGTCCGCTTTCAGTATTCCCAAGGACTTGCTTTTTCTCCATGTGTACCTATACTTTCCCGATTCAATAGTTCTATTCCTTCCATTTCTCTTTTCCTCGTTTTTATTACGCGTTTGGTACATTTTTGGATCCCAAATTCCATTCCTATTTATATATTCTTGGAGGATGTAGAAGAGTTTCCAGTTCTTTTTCAATTTTGGTAAATATTTCAATATTACCTTATGTGCATCAGGTGGTTTTTTTTTCGTGTTATTTTGTAATTTCCTATGTATGTAGTTGAATGGCATCACTGCTAGAACAAATAGCAGCGATGAAAGGAATTCTCCCTCTGTTATTATTTTCACTCCTTTTGAGTCTTTCACATCAGCATTAGCTGAAGGTATTTCACTGGAGTCTGAATGACAAGTCTCCTCAGGTCTCCAGGGCTCTTCTGAGTATTCTAGCCGATTGCAACAGTGCAGTAGTCTGGATGGTCTCAATTCTTTTTCTGATTTCCAGATCCTCCAGTGTTTTTCCAAGTATATTGGGACCGTTCCAAGCGCACCAACTACAATTGATATCACTTTCACTCTCATATTCCACAGCTTTTTCAATTCTCTGGCAAGGTCTAGGTATTTATCCATCTTTTCATTTTCCTTCAACTTTACCCTGTGATCTGCTGGAACCGCAAAGTCCACCAGTTGACACGTTCTCTTTTATTTTGTTAATCAACACTAGGTCTGGTCTCTTGGCTGGGGTAGGGTGATTCGTCTTTATCTCAAAGTCCCAGAGAATTTTATGCGTTTCATTCTCAAGAACAGATTCTGCTTTATGCATATATCAGTTTGTTATATGGTCTCATCTCTATCATCGCACAGTCTACATTTGATTGTTATATGGTCTCATCTCTATCACCGCACAGTCTACGTTTGATTGTGTCTTATCTATTTTTGCTTTGATATAATTTGTTCTCATGGCATTATTTTGTGCAGCAATTATTAGTGATTTAGTTTCTCACTTGAGGTTTCCTCTTCTTAAACATGTCCAAGGCTTTTCATGTGCAACCTCTCCGATGTGTCATTTGAAGTGACCATATAATTGTTTTTCTGCCCATCTTTGTTTTCTAGTTTTCGTTGTTTTTTCTGTTTGTCCCTATATTACATATGCTATTGTTGGCTGTCATAAGTAATCTTTCTTTGCTCTTTTTTGTGTTGTCTTTGAGTCCTTTGATTGTGGCATCTACACAGTCCTCTATGTTGGCAAGATCTCTTCCACCTTCTTATCTTGATACATAGCCTATCTTTATCATCTCTAGGGTGTAGAGCCTTGTGCATTGTCATTAATTTCCTAATCCTTTAATCGATCTGTCTGAGTTCTTCTTTTGTCCATTTTAAGAATGGCCCAGAATGTCTTATAACGGGGATGGACCAGATATTTATAAAAATATAGAATGATACTTCGATGCCGAAAACGTTGCGGCTATGGCGTGGACAACATTAAGTCATTGCAGTAATGTTAAAGCAAGGAAACTGAAGATTTGTAGCAGAAACTGCAAGAGGAATAGAACAATATGAAAAACTAGTGATTGTCGTAGATGTAGAGAAGTAACTGATATTTCAGTGTCTTAATGATATTTTGTACCAGTATTAAGTCAATAATGTTAATTTATCTTACCTGTACATTTACAATTTTCCACTTGGACGTTAGAAATGTTTCAATAAACAGGGGGATCTGGGGGGGTTATAACTTTCCTTATCCTTGGTTCTTTTTATACACATTTAACATCGAGTTCAACAAGATTTTACAAATATTTACTGCCATTTTCTCTGACAAATCATCGAGAAAAAAGTAAAATTGTCATCCACCCTTTTCAATTTTTCTGAATTTTTTTCAAAGTGTCGACTCTGTTAACATTAGAAAATCTTCAAAATTTGAACTTCCAATTCCAAAAATTGGCGGAGAAATGTCGATTTTTAGCTCTCCAAATTTGCTGGGGCTGGCGAAAAATGGCGACTTTTTGTTATCTATTTTTGTCTGTAAAATGAGTTCTCGATCGTCCCTACAACTAAAAATTGGTTTATAAAAGGATTTTTGACAATGAAATCCAAAACTGCTATCAATAAATTTTGAAGTCAACCATTGTTAAGTTATGGATGATTTCTGAATTTTTCTTAAAAAGATCAATATCTCGATGTGGCACTGCATCTAAGACAAATTTTTTTTCTATTATTATTTCACATATATTGAACATTATTTGTACCAAAAAGATAATTTGATATTTGCTTAGAATCGAAGCTACAACATCAGTTAATATTTTGCAAATCAGAAATTATTAATAACTAAAAATCGGTTAATTTTAATACTTTTCTGATAGCAGTTGTAAATTCCTTGGGCTAGAATTCTCTTTGAAACCAATTCTTAGGAGTAGGGAAGCTCTAGAACTCATTTTACAAAGATAGATTACAAAATGTCGCTATTTTTTGCGACACCCCACACAAATGTGGAGAGTTATGTCGATTTTTACAAAATTTCTACTTCCAATTCCGAAATTTGGCAGAGTTATGTCGATTTTTACAATCGACATAACTCTGCCAAATTTCGGAATTGGAAGTAGAAATTTTGGGGATTGTCTAACTTTCAGAAAGTTCACACCTGTAAATAATTTCAGAAGAATTTAAGTGCAAAATTTTAACAAAAGTGGGTAACAAGTGGTGGGTAAGATCTTTCAGCTATAGCAAAAGCGAAGTGTGTGACAAACCACGTTCAATACTGCTGACATTCCAGGAAATGAAGATCATCACGAACAGCCCATCCGCGTGAATTGGGCCCTATGTACTATGTGTACTTTTCCTGACAACGTTATAATAAATGGGTCGCCTCCACTGGTGTAGATTTTTACGCGTAAGATTCAAATTTAAGGGGGCGCAAAAATGGCGACCTTTTGTAAACTTTTTTGTCTGTAAAATGAGTTCTAGAGCTTCCCTACTCCTAAAGATTGGTTTCTAAAAGCTTTTCGGTCTGAGGAATCCCAAAATGTTCAGTATATGTAAAAAAATTATTCAAAATGAAATATGTAGTTCCACATTGAGGTTTTTCCAGTTATTGCAAAAATCAGAAATCATTAAAAACTTATAAATGGTTAGGTTTGTGCCTAGTTTGATAGCATTGTCTTACTTTAACATAGTCCACACCTGGACAAACTTTCAGAAACATTGAAGTGGGTGGGTGACATGGCCTGGGTGATTTGACATGGAATTACCCCCTATTCTGACTTGCCCAGCTGAAATCCAATGTCATTAAAAGTCAAAGAAATGCAGCAACTGCACAAGTCACTAACAATGCACACAATTTGTTTTTATAGTTATAGGTCCCTGGCTTTTAAATTCATATGTATCCTCAAATACTGGTTGCCTATTAATCTTATTCTTCCCTCTCATTTGTTACTCTCAGGCAAGAAGAAATGGATAAGTGCATTGCCGAAAAAAGCATTAATGGGAAGTGAATGCAAATAACAAAGGTAGAAATTTGAATACGGCTAGCTAATATTATGCGCCGATATTATGTACGCCATATATAACTCTTATAAAATTGAATAAATAACTTGTTCATTATATGAAACAAACTGACACACCTTAAAAGGCTTTTTCAAATCCTTTATTTGTTGGGGTGGTTGGGATGAGTTAAAATAAGATTTGAAAATTTGTTTGATAACAGAACCTATTAGTAGATACATTGATGGATATTCTTTATTATAGCCAGTGCTGTTTAGATGTCACTTAATAGTTAAATCACTTTT
Source organism: Doryteuthis pealeii (assembly GCA_023376005.1). Lineage (NCBI taxonomy): Eukaryota > Metazoa > Mollusca > Cephalopoda > Myopsida > Loliginidae > Doryteuthis > Doryteuthis pealeii. The sequence continues at coordinate 23,697,779 of CM042160.1, read as the reverse complement.
AAAGTGGATATAAGAAATAGGATCAATTACAATTGATATCATAAGTTCTGTTATTGTTTTTCTTCGTATTCTAAAAAACTATCCTCGCATAACAAAGGTTTTCATTGAGAATGTCACTAGGATGATATGCATAGACCTCTATAGATTCAAAAAAGTTATATTAGCCTTTTTAAGATTTGTTCAGACAATCAAAATCCCTCATTGAATTGTTTATGACGTTTTTGTCAAAGGATTTTCCTCTTTTCTTTAGAATTTTAGACCGGAAGAAGGTTGTAGAATGGATAAGCTGATAATTGTGGTAACAACATTAACAACACAAATCATTGAAAGGTTAATGACTTGTGATAAAGTTATAAACACTTAAAACGTATTCATATTTTTGGTGTTGCATTTAACAATGTATTTTAATCTGTAATAGAAATGATCGTCTATTTCTGATATCGTTTATTTCTTTAATAACCAACACAAATTAAAGGATTTAATATGGTATCTTTGAGAAAAATAAATTATGGGAAAATCCAATTGAAATTACACTAGCATTTTTAAACAATGAAAAGATTAATAAATGAGATTAGACAATAAAGATCATGCAACAGAGATAAGACTATAGATATTGTATAGCAGAGATTAGACAATAAGGATTAGGGAACAGAGATTAGACTGTTTTGGCAACAGCGATTATGCAATAGAGATTATACTATATACATTAGACTATAGAGATTAGCCTATGGAGGTAAGGCAACGGAGATTAGGTAATAAAGATTGGGTGAAAGAAATTAGACTATAGAGATTGGACAATAAAGATTATGCAAAAAATGATTAGGCAATAGACATAAGACAATAAGGATTAGACTATAGATAAGACAACATAGATAAGGTAATAAAAGTTAGACAAAGGAGAGTAGACTATAGAGATTACACTATAGAGATTAAACAATACAGATTATGCAAAAGTGATTAGACAATCGAGTTTTGGTAGCAGAAAGCAAGCAATAAATATTATGCATCAGAGATTAGAGTGGAGCGATTAGGCAGCAGAGATTAAAACTTGAAAGATTACGCAAGAGATGTTTCTGTTATTTATTGAATCTTTCTCTCAAAAATGCCTCATAAATAAAATAAATACCCCCTTTCAAGGAGAGAAAAAATAGCTTGAAAAACTAAATACGTCAGTCGGAAGATGGCATTGGATATGCTGTTAGCTGAACGTCTTCTAGTATTTTCTAATATATATTAGTTAATATCTTTTTGATTTTTACTAAAATGTTCCACTAGAAATAATACAATATTTGATTTAGAAGGAGATTTACTTTCTATAGAATTTGAGCGGATTAAAGTTATGTATGGATGATGATTTATTGAGTTTAGCTTAGTCAAAAAAGGTTTTATTGTGTTGGTACAATCTTCTAATTAGAGAGAGAATGCATTCCTAACTTGAATGATGGTATTCATCATTCGAATCAATGTCTTTTACCTGGGATCTCAAAGAAACCACTGGCGCCAGTGAGATATAGTCAGCTATTAAAGCCATTAAACAGTTTATGTATATAGATATGTGTGTGTGTGTGATTATATTTACACACATACTGAATTATATGTAAATAAAGTTGTGAACATATATATATATATATATATATATATATATATTAAGAAAATAACCGCCTGTCAAGAAAAGAAGGGCACTGGGTGCAGCAGACAAAGAATGAAAAGTCAGGTTGGAAATGTCCAGGTGAGGGGTAAGACACGGACGCCCGAAGACAAGGTTGGTGTTAACGGCGGCAAAAACTAGAAGGTAAAAAGTTAAAAAAAAAAAAAAAGAAATTAAATAAATAAATAAAAACTCTGTGGAACGTTTCACCTGCCGATGTGTAGTATGGGGTGGGGATGGCCATTTAACACGCGTTTGTGGTCGCTTGCCACAGTTTAACGAGATTCAGGGGACAGGTTCTTTGTGTGCGACGAAAGCCCAGAACGTGCCAGCAATCAAACCACTCCCCACTGCCCTTGTGCTTAAACACTGCGTCTACGCCTACATCATTGTATGCATCCGCATTTAAATGAGGACATAGCAACAGCCTTTACACCTGTCGTATTATAAGTTAGCGCACACGCACACGCGCGCACATATATACACATACACATACACACGTGTACACAATGGTTTGTAAGTAATCCATACAATCCATATTGAATTATTCCTTACAAGATGTATTTATCTTACTATATTCCAACTATCTATACCTCTATGTATTGCACCTGGTCACCTTGTTATGCTGTAATAGCTTACAGCCTAACCTCATGCATCATTAATAATGAGTACTGAGTTCGATACTTCCTAAAGTGTCCTATATTTGTAGAATTGTGCTAAGCATTTATTACCTATTTATATATCATAATCAATCAATCAATCAATCAATCTATATATATATATATATATATATATATATATATATATGCAACCGCCCTCCCCACGCACAGATATATAATATATATATATATATGTGTGTGTGTGTGTGTGTGCATGAGTGTGGCCATAGATTTCGAGTACGGCCATCGAATGGCATCAATTTATAACAATCACCCGGTAGCAAGCAAAACCTATGCCTGAAGCTTTTTTTCCTACTGAGGAAAGGTGTTATACTAAGCTTGTCCCACTCACAAGAGTTTAAAAACTTTATAGAAAAATAGGAGCTAGACTGCATTACTGGATATTATTAAAATATGCTATAACCAGTTTTATCGCCGATCACTCAGTACACTGGAAATAATTTTAAAGATTTATTTGCTAATCACCATTCTAAATCATACAATTGATAGGTTGTTATTAGATATTATTTAGTTTGTCGCAGTAATAGACTACTTTCTTTAAAGTAGTCATTGCTTGTCGTTATTTTACAAGTTAACTTTTGCCTTCAAAAGTTTGGTCATTCATATTCTGGTGTTTGGTTGTCAGGTTCATATTAAGAAAGACATAATCACTGAGTCTGGTAATGGCTGAGGTAGTTCACGGACGCGATTCTGAATTCCATGGTCTTGAATACGGAAAATGGTAGCAGATTGTAGATCTTATCTGGATCTGAATGCAGGGATGCATATCAGGAAACACATTACCGCTTGCTGAGTGACATAAGATCTGGACGAATGTCTATTGATAGTCTTTTGTGCTACAGCCCAACATATTCTTATTATCTAATATCAATAAATTTAAAAACATCATGAAAAAATAAGTATCCAACAAATTATTCAAATAAATAGTATCCACTTCACTCCGAATCAAAGCCGAAAAGTACATATTTTGATTTTTTTTAAATAAAACTTTTTTTCATGGATTACTCTAACGGCAATGATAAATTCTATTCTAATTGGAAAGAAAAAGTCACTTGCAAGAGAAATGTGCCGTCTTGTGAACCTACTGAACAAATCCATTGTTTTCTATTGAATTAAAGAAAATAATTTCAAGACATCCAACTAAAATTAGGCAATGAAAGCTTACATAGAAATATTTACCTTGACACCTAACGCCTGGAACCTGGCATACATCAGTCTATTGAAACAATGGATTTGAATCGTGGCATGTGGAAAGATTGTATGGATGATCGACGACAGTTGTTCGTACTGCAAGTATTTGTATCTTTATCAGACTGACATTTTCCAAATAAAAAACAAGGTGCTATATAATTTTGCATTAATGTCACTTCAGGATTTGCTACAAGAAATTTAGTCACTATGCTGGATTGCTCCTGCACCTGAATTTGACACAGCAAAGTATCTTGCTACGCTGGTAGAGAGGTTGAATTCAGAAATTTTCTTCAGCTAGCTATATATATATATATATATATATATATATATATATATATAATAGACAAAACATATATAGATATATAATATAATATATATACTAGACAAAACATGACCCATTGGGTCAGCTCTGGGTAGATAATTGAGATTAGGGAAAAAGGAGTTAGCAAAGCAAATAAATTTTTGTTAGCTTTTTTAAGAAAGGAAATGTTTGACCTCATTTAAGCTACGGGTTGCTGGTTGTGAATTTTAGCATAGGAAATACATTTCAAATTCTCTCCGTCTCTCTCTCTCTCTCTCTCTCTCTCTCTCTCTCTCTCTCTCTCTCTCTCTCTCTCTCTCTCTCTCTCTCTCTCTCTATCTCTCCAGAGGAGGTAGTCGAGATACATAGAGGGCAAGAAAAAATAGACAGATTAAAGTAAGATATTGTTCGGTTTTTGACTTAATTGCAAATTTCGACTAATTAGAACAAATTAAAACAGATTTTTTCCAAACATAATTCAGCCCTAAAAGTAAGGAATAATTTAGTATAATTTTCGTCTCATTAAAACTAAACAATAAAAACCTTTAGGAAGCAAAGTTGATTAATTCAGCTGTATATAATTGAAATAAATTGTAATATTTAATATTAAATTTTATTTGAAAAAATATGAAATAATGCTATCAAGAGGAATCTATACATATAATTATTTATATATATATATATATATATATATATGGGTGTGTGTGTGTGTGTGTGTGCGTGCGTGCGTGCGTGCGCTTACTTTTCTGTACTGAAAACTTCAGTCGCTTAGAATTATCATGCACCAAGGCACACAAAGAAAATAATTTTTTTAGAGCAAATAAGAAGAGAGGACCTTCCGCCATCTAGAAAAAAAAAGTTGAGGGCTGGCAGAGGGAAAACGTGAAAATCCTCAGCCTCATGTATATACAGATGTTGTCGCAGGTTTGGGTGACGCATTTCATATGTTTGCAATTAATGCCGGCACGAACATTCGAGATGTATCACATTTGGAATTGCACTTCACTCTCTTTTTAATACCGAAAAATAACAACAACTCTAAGAAGAAGAAGAAGAAGAAGAAAAGAAGAAGAAAAAAGAAAAAGAAAGAAGAAAAGAAAAAAGAAGAAAAAAGAAAGAAAAAAATAAAGACAGAAGAAGAAGAAGAAGAAGAAAAGAAGAGAAGAAAGAAGAAGAAGAAGAAGAAGAAGAAGAAGAAGAAGAAGAAAGAAGAAGAGAGAAGAAGAAGAAAGAAAGAAATAAAAAAGAAAAGAAGAAGAAGAAAGAAAAGAAAAAAGAAAAAGAAAGAAGAAGAGAAGAAAAGAAAAAAGAAAAAGAAAGAAAGAAAAAGAAGAAAAAGAAGAAAGAAAAGAAGAAAGAAGAAGAAGAAGAAGAAGAAGAAAAGAAAGAAGAAGAAGAAGAAGAAGAAGAAGAAGAAGAAAGAAAGAAAGAAAGAAAGAAAGAAAGAAAGATTCTTCTTAATTCCCTCAAACTCTCTCACATTCTTTTTTAATTAACTGTTTCTTTTTCAGTTTCTTTTTTTATTTGTTTATCCATCTCTGCCTTCTCTTTGATCTGCCTTTTTTCTCTTCTTTCTCTTCGTTTCAAACTGCCCACAAAATTTCGGCGCAACACAATCTGGTCGAACTTAACCCTTAATTGATGAAAAGGGTAAAATGCGCATGCGTAGTGAAACCCCTGAGAATTAAAAAACAAATTCAGTTACTTATTACAGAAAGATGTTTAGCTAATTCATACGAAACAGGATACGTATCATATGCAGTTTTGTTTTGGTTAGTAAGCTTTTATTTCCTTTGTAATATCATATGTGTATATAGTTATCTCTATATGCAATTACTTGTATGTCACACACACACACACGCACACACACACACACACACACAAGTACGCACACATACACTGACACATATATGTATCTATAGGAAGTGTATATACGCACATCAGACATTTATATACCCAAATAAAAAAGATATACTGATAATGAGCTTAGCTTAGTCAATAGTGAGATAGTATATGAAGTCCAAAGCAATGGATACCAGTGCGATAATAATCTCTCTACAACAAGCATTCCGTTCAGAAATTATATTTTAACACGAAATATTTGACCGCTACTCAGTATTCATTCTGCTGATCCAAACAGATCATATATATATATATATATATATATATATATATATATATATATATATCAGCATAGCTCTAACTACCCATTTTGTGTATGTGTCCTTGTTCTCTTATTGTCCCAAGTAACAAATAATTTTGATTAATTGAACTGTAACTCCAGTTGATTATGAGTTGCTCATGAAGAGATTGCATCTCTTACTCTTGTTCACAATCAGTTTCAACCTCTGCTTCCAGAACTAGGCCCTCCTGCAAATCGACTTTGCAAGACAAGGCTGGAGGTTCATTTACACATTGTTCGATTGCAGTCCTCTATTTATAGACTTAGCTTATAATCTAATCATCTATTTTTCTATGAAGAATACAATATATATTGCAGAGTGTCTATCAAATTCAAGTGCATAACACTAGTGTAACTGAATGCTGATTGTCAATTTGTAATATTTTGAAGAACAATAAATGTAATTGTAGTTAATTTTTATATCGCTTGGTGTTCTTATCGGTAAGAGTAATTTAGTAATTCACCAAAGGTTCACCGATTTCAACCAACCTTTCAAGGTGTATTGGATGTATTAGTGTCATACCCGGAAAGGTTTTAATTTCTATGAAAACATCCGGTTAAACATCAGGTGTCATACTAAGAGGGGATTCATTTCATCTCAACGGTCGTCCCACCTAAAAAGAAAGCAAACACAAAAATCACAATTAAACAAAAACAACACATTTACTTTAATACTTCTCTTCAAATCAGAAAAATTATTGAATTAAATATTTATTCAAAATATTAATTCATAGGTGTTTTTCAGTGTATCTGAGATCTCTGGAAATAAGGAAACATTCCATGTTTGGTGTGTAAAGAAAGTAACCCATAGTAAGTAAACGATTAAAAGAATAAAACAAGAAAGATTTTTTTTAGTTATAGAGCTACAATCTGACTCTTCCAACTAAACTGGAATTATATTCATTTATTTATGTGTCTACTAGGTAGGCTTCAGATCAAGCAGGGAACAATATAAATTTATTATTTTGTTACTTGTATTTTGTAATATGTTCTGGGTGTACACACACACACACACACCTGCTGACATAAACATAGAAAAGTATATATATATATGTGTGTGTGTGTGTGTGTGTGAGAGAGAGAGAGAGAGAGAGAGAGAGAGAGAGAGAGAAAGAGAGAGAGAGAGTAAAATAAAGAAATCAATCCGACAGTATGTGGAGAAATGTAGATAAAACGGGATGTTTTAAAGGATGAATATTTGTTCTTGGTGGTAATGTCCACGAGATAAGGTTTCGGTCTTTAAGACTTCTTCAGGGCGTGAGATGACGTCTTGTGTCGGAGACTTCGAGTTTTCTTTTTGCCTGTGATGAGTATCCTTGGTCGAATATGGGTAGAAGTTAGTATCCATCGTTGTCCAGTGGAGCAGTTGCTACTTTGGGGCTGGATATGTAAGAAAAGGGAGGAGTTGATTAGGAGAGACTGTTAGGACAGTAGGAATCTGGTCTTACAGTAGTAGTGAGAGGGAATTTGGGTCATGTTTGATACTGTGCTGTGTAAGGAATCATAGAAGGTGGGAGAGATGTGGGTCATTTGTGGGTGCTTGGTATGTGATAAGTTGAGGAATTTGTTTAAGGTATCTGAAGTGGTGGGACTTTTTTTTATAGAGGACTGTTAAGTTGTGTCGTTTTTTATATGGTTGAAGTTGTCGCTTTATAATTATTAACGATTATTTAGCCTAAATATGGAGAGGTGTTAAAAAAGCCGGATCTACTGTTTATATTCTGCATATTATTTGTTGCACTGGCTTTGAAGTTTTGCCTTAATCTTTTAGTATGGATGTAGGCTAGCATCGAGGCACTGTTGAAATCAGAATTATGGTGTGTTTCAGATATGTATTGGAACAGTCAGTTGTTGTGGTCACCTAATCTAATATAGCGTTTATGTTCATATATGCGTTTCTTAAGATTCTTGAAGTTTTCGCCTATGTATCTTTTGTCGTAGTCCCTGCCAGGAATCAGATATACACCCGCTTCCGATTTTATATGTTGCCGAGATCGTTATGTTCGGATCGTTTTCAAGGACAGGGTGACAGTTTTGATTCCTAAGTCATTTAAATTCTTTATCTATTGCACTGTGGGCATGGCTATTCGGTAAAATAATGTATTTATGGGGGATGTGTGTGTGTGGGGGGGGGGGTGATGGTTTGAGATTGGTTCTTTTTGTGAATTTTGAGGGCTTTGAACTTAACGCGTTGTATGAAGGATTTGGGATATAGAAAGTTTTGGAAAGCGTTATCCACATAAATGAATTCGTCGTTTAAGTACATAGATTTGCTGATGTGGAGGGCACTAAAATAAAATTCTATTATGATTCCTTATATATCTTATAACCCTCAACATCTGCACACATAAGTACTTAAATGACAAATGCATTTACCTTGGAGTATTTATACTAATCGTTGTTTGCCGATAAAGGCAGTAAAATCGCTTGATGTGATTTTTTAAAATTCAACTTACGATTTTTCACAATTTAGGAATTATCCAATTTCTTTTTAGTTAAAATATTACAAAACCAATTAGTAGTTCTCCTTAGTAAATAATTGTCAACATACAAACTATCTTCCCATAAAAATCTATTAACTTTTTTAAAGAATTACATTAAGCGATTTTACTGCCTTAATCGGCAAACAACAATATATATAAAATATCTCCATAGTCCAGTACCATCTATATTAACTCGGACCCAATTAGAAAGTATATTGAGTTAAATATTAGTCTATTTGAACATTTACATTCATCATCCATTCATGCTTAAAAAACAGTATTTTTTTCTATAACACAAATATACGAAGCATACGTGAAACCCATACAACTAAAAAAATGTTACATAAAACTTTTAAAAATTTTTAAAATTGCGTTCAGATTCGAAAGTATCAATCATTTTCTCTATAGAATTTACTAACAAGTAAGTTTTACTCAGTAGTTTCCTTACACCAATCCAATTCTGGTGATATATTGAATCCTACAGGAACACTTATTTGTAAAATAATCTACTAGCAATAAAGTCTTGATATCAAAGCATCCAAGTAAGACAAATAAGTATTGCTGGACACTGCTGAAGAAGCAGGAAAGAACACATGTGCCAAGTTCACCTGTGGACTCTCCCACACTGATATACCTGTGTTGATTGACCAGCATCTATTCATCAACTCAGTATGGATACTGGATGCCCTCTAGAGGACCTGTGAATTACGATGGACTTAAGGGTTGGGTGCCAAGAGGAGGTAAAGACTCAAGTTAATCCATGCTATCAGCCCGATTTGATTATTAACTTTTATGAACAAAATTGGTAGGACTGTACTTGTTGCCAAGTTGTAAGAAACCAATACTTAACATCCCTTCTGACCAGTTCTTTTAAGCTTAACTGCATACATGACATAATCTGCAAAATTATAAGTCGATTATGTTGTTCGGAACTGTTTTGCCTGATTATTGCAACATATTTGTTATTCATAGAAAACAGTACTATACTTTTTAAAGCGGAATTCAACTCGTATAATACAGTAGGACTCATTCTAATCGTACAGAACCTGTGTTCATACTTGAATATGCAACATGCCACTTTTAACACTTCTAGAATCTTCGTTCAAAGCCATCGCATTTAAAGTTTCGTTATTAAATACTCTGCTGTCTTATGTTCTGAGAAGTGGAGTTTTTAATATTGACATCATTTACAGCTCGTGGATTATTATCCTCATCTTGATGATGTGGGGCAATTCAGAGACCATTTTTAAGAGCTTTAAGCATATCATTTTGTTTTCCTCTTCCATTAGTGTATGCATGTTTCTTTGTTTGTTTGTTTTTTTTTGTTGTTGTTGTTGTTGTTTTTTTCATCAAATGTTACAAGTTGGTGTTATGAGCGATACTTGGACCCAATGTTCTCTCCTTCAATCTATATGAACAGAATCAGCGAACAAAAAAGCAAAATGACAATGCTAAAATAACGAAAAAGTTGAACTAATTGATATAAAGAATATTCCAAGACATAAATGAAGATTAAAGAAATGGTTCAATTTGAAATTCCCTAAAGGTTACGGACTATGTCAAAAGACGCCTGAAGAAGGTCGATGTGTGGAGTGGCTGAAACGTTTGGAATATAACAACCAAAATAAGGGAAATAGTCTAAATAGTGCAAATAATTAAATACTCTTCGTTTAAGGCCCACACATAAAAGGAGCAAAGCAATTATAAAAACACTCTCTACAGTATTTTAAGTACAAGAATGAAGAACGTGTGTTGTTACTTTAAGGTTGGCAAAATTTTGGGTGGCTGTTAATTTTCATTTGAGCGTCCCACAAAACCCCGATAAAGCGAATAGACGTCCCACAAATAGGGATATCTTGATTGTTTATTAGGACCTTTTTAAATCTGTGTAGCAGTAAGTGTGCGCACACTGGGTCGTACGTGTGTATGTCATTATTGGCGGACATTTACGTTGAAGTTTCCTTCTGCTGCTGATAACGATAAAGTATAATGCTTGTGGCAAAATGAAAGAAAAGAAAGCAAAGGGGGGGGGGCAGGCGGTGTGACGTAATATCTTCCCTGTTTACCGAAAAGTCTTCAAGGTTTTGTTTTTCGTTTTGATTGTCGCCCTCGCATTTTTCCCGTTTTTTTCTTTTCTTTTTATCGCTTTGTTTCTTTTTCACTTCTTTTCTTTTCCTGATAAAACCTTACGCTTTCTTTCTTTTATCGATGAATGTACGCATTTTTCTTCTTTCTTTCTTTCTTCCTTTCTTTCTTTCGATTGTACGCCTTTTTCTTCTTTCATTTCTCTTTTTCCCATTTATTCATCTCTTTCTTTCTCTTTCCTTCAATGTTTATTATTTTCTTATTTCATGTTTCTCTCTTCTGTTAACCACCTTTTCCATTCACCTATTTATTATAAATGAGGTTTCTATCACTATTTCTCTCGCTTTTCTCTTCTTTTTCCTTTTTGTTTCTTTCTTTTCTTCGTATACATCCCTTCCTCCCATTCTCTTTCCCTTTTGTTCATACACCTGCTTTTTCCTCTTTTAACCCCCTATCCTTTCTATTTGGCTTCACCCTTTCGTTTCTCTCCCTTTGTTGTTATAATGAACTTTGTTTCTTTTTTCAATTGTAAATATTTTTTTTTCTCTCATCAATTATTCATCTTTTCCAACTTCAACTATCATATTCTTTTTCAAACCTTCACCCCTAATTTTCCTTTTCTTTCACCTATTTTTCTTTAATCCCTGTCACTGCTACACGTCTTCACGTGTTTTTCTATCTCCATTTACTTTTTCATACAATAATTTAGTTTCAACATAGTCGCTCTCTCTCTCTCTCTCTCTCTCTCTCTCTCTCTCTCTCTCTCTCTCTCTCTCTCTCTCTCTCTCTCTCTAAATGTATTTCTATCTTTATCTATTGAATGTTGATTCAGTCTATTCACATCAATCTATCTATCTATCTATCTATCTATCTATGTCTGTTCATGATGTTTCATCTTTCCCGAACTCTCTTCTTTTCAGTTAATATTCTTTAATCTCTTCTAAACGTCTTTATTCATTCTTTTTTTCTCTCTCCTTTCTCTTCTCACTCAACCTTTAAAAATTTCACCCTTACTCTGAGTAGTCTTTATTTTTATTTCAGCACAATATATATTTATTTCCCTCACCCTCATATCTTTATTTCTCATTCCTCACTTCTTATATATATATATATATATATATATATATATATATATATATATATATATATATATATAATATATATAAGAAGAGAGGAATGAGAAATTATAAAAATATGAGGGTAAAGGAAGTATATACATATATATATATAAAGATAGGAATATATATGTGCGTGTGTCTGTCTGTGTGTAAGAAAAGGTTAATATATATGCATATATATTTATCTGTATATATGTATATGTATATATATATATGTTTTTAACTTAAAATGTTTACAAAGAAAAACATACCCCTCTCTCTCTCTCTCTCCCATCTCCTCCTTCTCTCTCTCTCTTTCTTTCTTTCTGTATTACTTCTTGGAGAGACCATCACCACCATCGCTACCACCACAACCACTAATACCTTCACAATTACCCCCAACCACCACCGCCACAAGCTGCAGCAGCAGAAACCACATATTTCTTTACTCTTACTATTACTCTGCATTCTCTGTCTATCTCTTTCTACGCCTCTTTCTCCGCCACAGACACACATTTTTTCCTTTTATGGTATTATTATTATTATTATTATTATTATTATTATTATTATACGTCTTTTTGTAGGGGAGGTTTTCGTATATTTATGCCTGGCAAACTTGAAAAACACAACCTCCTTCTTCTCATGCCCTCACACCACCATCACCACCATGACAAACATCCCGTCCTCAACTTTTCTGCGCATGCGCAATTCGGTAAGTGTACACATGTCCACGCACGCTTTTCGAAAAAAAAAATTGAATAAAAAAGGTTGAAGGGAAAGGGAAAGGAGAAACGACCCTTCAAGCGACACACGACACGCTTAAAGCACGCGCATTAATATCCAGACCGAGGGTTAAGAGTTGAAAAGGAAAGGAATAGTTTGTTATAGAGAGTGGGGAAGATAAGGAAAGGGTAGCAAAATTAGAGACAGAAAGAGTCAATAGATGGGGTAACTTTTCGTTTCGTAACATTTCTTGCTTTCCTTTTCTTTTTCCATTTCTTTTGAAAGCAGGTAGAAGTCTTTTTTTTCTCGTGCTGTCTGAACTGACTTTCCAAGTCGGGTGGGTAGCGAAGACAGATTAAGTTTCGGTAATTGGCAACAAGGGAGATAACCACTTTTTCTTGTATATTTTACTTTCCTTTAAAAACGAACTGTTTTATTTTATTACTATCTTTCTAAACTTTAGCATGTGTACACACGTGCATACACACACACACACACACACACACTATAAACGTATACACACACACACACACACACACACATATATATATATATATATATATATATAAGAGAGAGAGAGAGAGAGAGGAGAGAGAGAGAGAAATAAACAGACAGGCAGACAGAGGGGAGAGAGAGAAATAAAATATAAACTAATAAACATTTAAAACAAAATAACTGTTAAAATATTTAAGTAATTGTGATTAGGTATAGTATTTCGTGACTGTAGCTATTAAGTAAACTAGACTCTAGCTACTGTCGTTGTTTAGATATACGCAACATACATCTTCTTCTTCTTCTTCTTCTTCTTCTTCTTCTTCTTCTTCTTCTTCAAGCATCCGCCCTGTTCTCTTCACTCTTCATCTCGGTTATTTCAACTGGTTCCATGACGTTGCCTTATCGTATTATTCAAGTTATCTCTTTGCTATTGTGGCTCTTACTTGTTTTTACGTCCAACGCATATTTTTAAAAACTAGCCAGATTTTTTTTTGCACTGTTGTATATTTGTGTAAAAGAAAGAGAGATGGAAAGAGAGACAGACAGAGACAGAGAGAGCAAGAGAGAAGATATATATATATATATATATATATATATATATATATATAACGGTATTATCTAGCTGCCCACTTCTCTAAGAATAAACCGGTAGAGCGTCCGACTAGGAACCACTAGGTTCTGGGTTCGATACCGGCCCTCACCAACTCAACGTATGAGTAGCACTGGGATATGTGCGGTAAACTGAGGAGCTGATGTTAGGTGGGGTACCTCGCCTCAGACGCCAAAAACAATCTCCTTAGTCTAGCGCTAGTGAAAAAACATTTATACGAATATCACCGTATTATATAAAAACATAAAAGATAAGATTAACGAATTATACGCAGCAATATGTTTTAATATTTATTTTTTATAAATAACTTTTTCTACAAATTTCTACTCCCACTGTTCGTTTAAACGGAATTCCGCCTACAACTAATTCCTACAGCTACTGCTTGTTTTAAAAGCGAGACAACGGAAACATTCCAACAGTTTCACACCTGAAGATGGCAAAAGGACATACCGAAAGTGCTCGTAAAGAAACCTTTGGTGGATTGCTACACCAATTCTACCCTGACATTGAAAAGATGGTTAGACAGTTAGAAAGGATTGAACAAAAACTCGTCTGACAAGAATCGTCAGTAAAGTTTAACAAAACACACACAGACACAAACACAGACACAGACACAGACACACACACACACACACACACACACACATATATATATATATGTATATACATATATATATATATATACCAACTTAGCTACATATATATATATATATATATATATATATATATATGTGTGTGTAGCTGAGTTAGTATAGCAGCTGGTACCTAGAACCAAGCTTTTCCAAGATATAAATGGACGTAAGTTTAAGTATCACCTGGAAATTATTCATTGTTCCCCTCTTCCCTAAGGGATGTTCCTTACTATCGTATAAATGATGACCCTGTTGAGTTTCCATGAAAAGCTACTAGAATTAGGAAGATGAAGTATAGTACTTGCCAAAATGATAAACACTTATTTTTGACTACATCTAAAATATGTGTGTGAATATATTTCAATTAAGATTCTTTTTTTATGTCTTATGTAAGGTAACTTGAATAACTTCGGGAACATTCAGAGATTTGCTATTAAATTCCGGAAACACTGGTAAAGTTTCTGTGTTCAATTTTTTGTATAGCTGCATACCAAACAAAGCTTAAAAAATAAACTGTGTTCTTTTGAAAAAAATGAAAAAAATATGGTTTTGAAAAGGAATCATACTCGAGTAATAAATGGAAATAATTGTTTCCATGTTATGGATTTGTTGATGTTTTGACCGAAAACACTTTTCATGCTGATATCATCTTCAATACCTTTTCTTATATACACACACACACACACACACACACATACATATATATATATATATATATATATATATGTGTGTGTATGTGTGTGAGTGTGGTGTGTGTGTGTGTGTGTTTCTTTCTGTCTGTCTATGCTTTGACAGTATGTTGAGGAAAGTACAATACATAAATTGGGAAAATGGGAGGTGTAATCACAAATTGATCTTGCTTCACATAACTACAGAACATTTCAAAATCAGGTACTTATAATAATTTTGTTAGCAGTACTGAGAATAGATAGATAGATAGAGAGATATAGATAGATCTACATAAGAGTGGGGACCTCGTGGTAAGTGATTTAATTAACGGACTATAACCTTTTTTTCTTTTTTTTCTTAGATTCTTACTGCGTTTGATTCTCACTGAGAGTTCCACGTTTTTGAACTTGTGTTGGACTTATCTAAGTATCCTTATTTTCCTTTTAAATACTGATACTTGTAAACAGGCAAATAAATATTAATAAATCTTAAATATAGGACCCTCATACACGCACACGGATATATATAGCCTGAGATAGGAAAATAATGAAATAAGGTATATTCATTTATAGGAATCGTCTATAAATTTAAATATCTCTATCTTATTTTGAGGAATGGAATATCCGTTTAAGTATAGAAAGGTATGCTTTTTTGGAAATTTTTTTTTTCGGTTATTGAATATCTATCAAAATATGACACTTGCGTGTCTACTTCAAGTTATGTGTCCCATCATAATGGCTTGTAAATTCCTATTTTCATCACCTACTGTTAAATGATGTTAAGAATATCAGGCTCTTAACTGTGGGTTTTATCTCCACTTGATGTCCATCTACTGCAGACTTATGCCTAACTAAGCTTAGCACTTTGATGAGAATACATCTATTTACTTATCTAACCTAAATTCTGAATCTAGATACATTAAAAAATAAATCCCTAGTAAGATAATTACTCGAAAGTATGACACTTCCAAATTGTAGAATGGGCATCTCTCCAAAATGTTCTTATCTCTTCTGGCCACCATTTCACTTAGACCAGATGTAACCTCTTCGACAAATTTAACGTAATTGTTAACAACCGTCAACTCTGGCCTGAAGCACCAACTTTCATCCAAAATTTTCTTTTCTTTTAGTTTTCCTTCAATTTCTCATCTCTTTTTTAGTTTCTCTTGTTTTTTCTCTTGGTCTTACCATTTTCCAATTTTCATTTTCTTATCTTTCTTTGTCTAAAATTGAAACTTCTTTGTTCAACAATCTACTTATTTCTACTGTCCGACGAAACATTTTTCTTTCTTTCTTTCTTTTTCTTTTTTCTTTCTTTTTTTTTTTTTTTTTTTGCTTTGTTCATATAATTTTCTATAATTTTTTTCTTTGAAAGAGATTTATATTTATTTCTTTGTTTTGCTTTTTCACTGAATATTCCTTCATAATTTTCGATGTGCTATTCTTCCTCCCTTCTTTTTTCTTTCCCTTATTTCCTTCATTTATTCCTTTTCTTTCTTTCTTTTTTCTTTCTTTAATGTTAATTTTCAATGCTTTTTATTTCATTTGTTTTTTTCTTTCTTATTGATTAATTTCTCTTCCATTCTTTTTTCTCATGATTATAATTTTTCTTTGTTTTACTTTCATCTAATTTTCTTTCCTTGTATGCTTCTCTTTCTTACTTTCCTTCGTTCTCACACTTTATCTCTTCCTTTTCTTCTCACATTTTCTTTCTTTTTTACACTTTCATTCTATATTTCTTTCTTTCATTCTTCCTTAATATTACTATTTCAGTATTCCTTTTTGATTTTTTTCAAATTTCTCATAATGTATTTCTTCTCTTCCATTTATTTTTCATAAATTTCTTTCTTTTTCTTTCTTTTTTATTTTTTCTTTCTTTCTTTTTTCTTTTGTTTCCTTTCACCTAATCCTTTTTCATTCTTTCGTTCCATCAGTTTCATTTCTTTCTTTATTTCTTTCTTATCTCACCCATTTTCACTCTTTAATAACCACGCGTTTTTCTTCTTTTTTATAAATTATTTGTTCATTCATGCTTTCCAAGAGTCAGTTTTTATTTTATTTTATTGTTTATTTATTCGTATCCTTGGCAGAAAAAAATCTTAAATCTGTGGACATATATCCCACTTTACATTTTTACGCCGTACTCCTATTTCCTAAATCCTGGGAACCATATCTTTCCAATAATAATAATAATAATAATAATAATAATAATAATAATAATAAGTAAATTCTTTTACTCATAGACTATAGTTCTGATGGCTATCAGCACACACTCGTCTCTGGCCCGAATGTTCTCTTCTCTACAGAAACGTCACCTCACCCTCTGACTAATTCTCATAAAAATCAAATAAATGGAGTAAAACAACACTTGAAACCCCTTTTTTTTCTTTCAGTACGAATTCAAGTTGCATGCCTCTTCTAAAAATGGAATCATGTTATTAGGTCATCAACGAATTATTTTACGTGCTTCTCTTGTTTTCTTAAAACCAAGAGAACCTGTCGCGCGCTTTGTCTTTGTCATTGTTGGTGACGAAATAAAATAAATCTAGGGTTTCTTGTGAGTGCCGTGAAAGTTAAGAACTCTAAAAGTGTTTGGAATTTCAGGATTTTTGGCATTTGGTTTTGGGTTACATTGGATTCTTAAATGAGTGAAGGCACAATCTGCAATAAAAGAATTTGAACTTTCATACATTCGTCTCGCTTCCTTCTGATTTTCTATAAAGTAAAAATCGTCTTTTCGAGTGAGTCCTGTAATTTATCCACTTCTTTGAATTATATCTTACTATAAAGTTGCTAAATTTATTTTTACTCATTTGATTGTCATCGTATAACTCAAAGTATTGTAAGCTAGCTGAGGCCTGTGGGTCAGACTCATCAAAACTTAATAAAAACTCAGCGGCAAATTCAACTATGTTTATTAAAGCATTTTAGTTTTTTGTAAATTTCCAAAACATTTACATTTTTAATTTTTTGATTCATAATGTAAGTATAAACTGGATCCTTACTTTGTGTCCCTCAGGTTAGCTCAACTGAATTTTTAACTTCTTGTCAAACCGCATTTTGTAGATATCCAGCTTAAAATTTCCTGAACAGAAAAGTAATTTATGACATTTTAATCCTTATTCTTTTCCCTTATAATGGAAAATAACGACTTAAAACAAATCGTACTTAGTTTACAAATTAAACGCTATGAGGATTTTCATAAACAATAACATCTAGTAAAGTGTTTATTAGCATATAACTTATCACATAAAAAAATTGATTTACAAGATTAAAATTCCAGTCGTAGGATAGAATTTCAGCGAGTTCCAATTCCCTCTCTCTCTCTCTCTCTCTCTCTCTCTCTCTCTCTCTCTCTCTCTCTCTCTCTCTCTCTCTCTCGTCCTTCTCGGAAAATCAATCCCGTCCTTCTCGAAAAATCAACTTGCCACATCGGCTTGTGAAACGAAACCATGGGTAGCAGCATGGTGGATGTGAAACGCGGCGGAAGAACCTCCATAGGTCAACGGCGTATATCACAAGATGCTGGGCGGAGGAACCCAGAATGGGTCAATGGCCAGAATCAACCATTTCAGTCAGGTAACTACTGCTCCTCATCTCTAAGACCAGCGCCTATTGATGAGTCAACCCCACAGCTACCGATAGATATCTATGATCTCGACACAACCGAAACTATTCATGACAGTGCACAAAGCCGAAGAATCATGCAGCATCGTGCTTCCTGCCAAAAGCACGCTTTCAGCTGAGGCTCGAGCTCTGGCCCAGTGTCTGATAAATTACACTACAGAAGACATAAACCTAACCACAATATCTAATAAGACAGACATAGAACCCAAAAATAATACAAACCTACTTAGATGTAAGAAATCACTGAAGAAAGCAACATTTAACGTTAGAACACTAAAAACGATAGGCCAACTCCCCGAACTTATATAAAATTGAAATACCATGAATCTGGAAATGGATGGACATTTGTGTCAGCATCTGCATGGAAAAACTCCGTCAATGCCACAATAGGAGGCATAGGAATGCTTCTCAGTCCTCGAGCTCTAAAATCACTGAATAGCATAGAAAAAATCCAACCCAGGATCATGAGTGCTACATTTAATGGCAACCAATGCATGACTGTAGTCTCGTGTTAGAGCCCCACAAATGTCAGCGATGAAACAGATATAGAAAGATTTTACAATGGGCTATCCTCGCTATGCAGACCCCCCTCCAAACATAATGTACTGATCATTTGGGGAGACATGAATGCACAGATAGGAAAAACAGAAAACAATAGATTTAGTTTACACAACACCTCAAACAGAAACGGCGATCTCCTAGCTGAGTTCACCCTAGAGAACAGACTCGTTTGCTTAAACACCAAATTCCAAAAACGTAAGGGCAAACTATGGACATACACACACCCAAATAACACAAAAGCCCAAATAGACTACATCCTAATAAACAAGAAATGTATAAATAGTGCAATGAACTGCGAGGCATACTCCTCCTTTAAAGGAGTATCCTCTGACCACAGAATAGTCACTGCAAATCTAAGACTAAGCTTGCGTAGAAATAAAAAGCAAACTAGTAGATCTGTACGATACGAATGGTAGACACTTGCCAACAGCGATATTCAATCACTACGCTGTCGCAGTAAGAAACAGATTCGATATCCTCCAAGAGACAGCTGAATGCCTCTCACCGAACGAGGAATACGAAAACTTTGTTAGTGCACACCTAAAAGCAGCAGCAGAGTGCGTACCAACAAAACTAAGAGCTAAGCACCATGTTTCCTGGGAGACAGAAGAAGTTAGAGAAAAAAGAAATATTACCAAAAAAGCAGCTCAACGTAATAAAGCAAACCCAACTAACACAAATTTACATAACCTTAGGAACTAACCAAAACATACAAAAAAGAACAAACAGAATATATACAAGCACAAATAAATAACATCAGACAATCAGTGGAAGACAGACAGTCACGATTAGCATGGCAAATAGTAAATGAAATTAGTGATAGGAAAAATACCTCTAGATCAAAGCTAAGGGCAACCAACCAGGAAGATAGACTGCAGAAATGGAAAAGCCACTTCCAGAAACTTCTGGGGAACCCACCTAAAATCATGGAAAATGATACCCAAAACATCATAGATAGACAACTAGACATAAAACTGGGGGATTTTACAACTGAAGAACTCAATGAAGTATTAAAGAAACTAAAAAGCAGAAAAGCAGCAGGCCTTGACTAAATACCCCCAGAGGTATGAAAGTTGGGGAAATTCAACGACATACTGCTTAGGCTATGCAATGCTGTGTATAGACAAAATAGGATATATAAATGGACGAAAGGATGCATCCTCCCATTCCTAAAAAAGGGAGACCTAGGAATCGCCAAAAACTACAGAGGCATAACCCTTACTGCTATTGCAGCTAAGATATATAATGCCCTTCTTCTTAATTGCAGAAACAGATCCACAACTTCTCAAATCCTGACTATCCGACGAATCAGAGAGGGGGTCCGAGCAAAAAACCTAGAGGCAACGCTACTATTTGTAGATTTTTCTAAGGCGTTTGATTCTATACACAGAGGGAAAATGGAACAAATACTACTAGCATATGGTCTCCCCAAAGAAACGGTTGCAGCCATAATGATGCGCTACAAAGACACTAACGCAATGGTACGCTCACCTGATGGTGACACAGATTTCTTTGACATCACCGCTGAGGTCCTGCAGGGAGATACATTAGCACCATATATATTTATAATATGCCTAGACTATGTACTCAGAACATCATTAGATACCCTAAAAGAAAAAGGTCTCAAACTAAGGACAGCAAGAAGCAGGCGATACCCCGCACAAACAGTCACAGATGTAGACTATGCTGATGACCTCGCGCTCCTTGCAGATACGCCGACACAGGCTGAGACACTACTACACAGCCTGGAGGAGGCAGCAAAGAACGTCGGCCTTTATGTGAACTTTGATAAAACTGAGTTCATGAGCTTCAAAAAGCAAGGGGACATCTCCTCACTTGACGGCAAGCCTCAGTAGAAAAATTCACATACCTAGGTAGTAATATCTCATCCACAGAAAGCGATGTTAACACTCGAATAGGAAAGGCATGGTTGGCCACCAACAAATTATCAGTCATATGGAAATCCGATCTCCCCAACAAGCTAAAGAGACGATTCTTCCAGGCTGTGGTTGTGTCGGTACTGCTATATGGCTGTACCACCTGAACCCTAACGAAGCGTCTTGAGAATAAGCTAGATGGGAGCTGTACGAGAATGCTACGGGCGGTCCTGGATAGGTCGTGGAAACAGCACCCCACAAAAGAGCAACTATATGGCCACCTGCCCACCATCTCACAAACCATACGAGTGAGACGGACTAGACATGCAGGTCACCGCTGGAGAAGCAAGGACGAAATCGTAAGCGACGTACTACTGTGGAAGCCAGCACATGGGCACGCTAATGTGGGCCGCCCAGCCAGGACCTACATTGACCAACTATGTAGGGATACTGGCCGCTGAGCAGAGGAGCTGCCGGAGTCAATGAATGATAGGGAAGGCTGGCCAGAGATCACCATCGATATCCGTGCAAACTGCGTGACATGATGATGATGATGATATTAATTCTAAGAACCCACTGAACAGAGTTTGGGATTTTGTCGTTTTGATAAATAATGATAATACTTTTGTTATAGGTGATATAACTATCTACATAATGGAATGATCCTACTACTACTATAAGTAGCAAAAACAATTGTAGCTTGAAGAACAAGCGACGTGATTCAGTTCTAGACTGTATTGTCGGGGTAACTTCACTTTCCTTCTGTAAATTCTACTTTCTTTGTTCAAATCAATTGTATCAACTTTCACGAGTCGTTTGTCTTTATTTGTGACCCTTAACAACCCCCAACAACTGGCGACAGAGGATTCGAAAAAAAAACACGCAGGTTTATCGTTTTTACAACACCACCAGTGAAGCAGGATTCAAAAGATATCACTCACAACTATCGTTTTTCAACGATACAAAACTTGGATGAGACGATTAAGGATCTCCCAAAAGACTCTAAAAAGAACTTCGTGAAGTAATCGAACCTTAAAAAGGAAAAAAAAAGTGAACCAAACTACAAGCTTCGAAACCGCGACATTCAGATTACGAGAAAATCGTACCTGCTCTGCAAAAGAGAAATTCTTTTTTTTACAAGAACTCGTCAGTCCAATAGCAAAAAGCCATTTTTGTTCAAGTATCTATTTAGCAGAGAAAATAACACATTCTGAAAAAAAGTAAGTTGAACTCAAAGTTTTTTCTGGATTCGTAAAAGAGAAAGTTTTTTTTATTCGTTTTTCTCTTTCTAAAACCTTTTTTGGTTCGTTCCTACATACTATTCGACATGGAGGATTTTAAGGCACAAATGGTAGACATAATTAAATTTCAACAGCAACAACAGATAGAGCTACAGAAATCATTTCAAGAAAGACAATTACAAACTGAACATAAATTAGAGAAATCATTTCAAGAAAGACAATTACAAACTGAACAAAAATTGATTGAAATACAAAAATTTCATTTCGATCAGCAGACATAACTTGTTAAAGCAATAGCTGATAGGGGCCAAAACACAGACAATGAGAACGCGTTTACACAGAATGCTACCTGGAAAGTGATAGTAACGTTCACCTACGCACCAGATGAAGATATAAGTTTGAATCTTATTATAGACAATACGATGACTTATATGCGACCGACTGTGCTACATGGATGGACTCTAAAAAGGTCCGCCTTCTATTACGCTAACTGGAGACTTCAAAATTACACCAGATTTGTTGACTATATTCTGCCCCGAAAGACCAGCGAATTAACGTTTCCAGAAGCCATCAAACTCTTTACAGAATTGTTTAGCACAAAGACTTCATTATTCCATAAACCTTGGAAGTGCATGAACTTAATTCGAAAGGAAAAACGAGGCTTATACTACCTTCGCGTCTACAGTAAATGAACTGCAACGATATTAATCTTGCTGAATTAATCTCTGACAATTTTAAATGTCTAATTTATTGCCAGGGATTAGTATAAGCGAAAGACGCTGAAATTAGACGAAGGGTGTTAAACAAGCTGGAAAACGATCCCACCTTGACCCGGCAACAATTGGGGAATGACTCTCAAAGGTTCGTTAGTATGAAACAAGATTCCAAAAATATCGAGCTGTAGGACACATTAGGAAAATACGTTACAATAGAAATCAATACAGTCTTCCCAAAAACAAGTCAAACCGAAAAAAAACAAGTCACTCTTTCTACACCTAAGAAGAGACACGACGATTTGCCACCTAATCCTTGCTCTAGATGTGGATCCCTTCATTGGAACAGGGACAGAAAATGCCTAAATTGTAACCGTGTTGGGCACAAGGCCTCTCACTGCATGAAAAAGAAATCCGGAAGAAGCAGCATTAAAACGACGAAGTCGGACGAGCAAGATGGCCGTAACATAAGGAAATATGTACTGGTGCAAATCTTAGACAGAATCGTTCAACTTCAATTAGATTCCGGGTCGGACTAAACCATTATCCACTCATACACTTGGAAAAAGCTTGGTAAAGCAATGATGTTAAGGACGAACAAAATAGCCAGACCAGTCACGGGGGAAGAAATCTAATGCGGAGCTAAGTATATTGGTAAAACATGGACAAGGACATTGACTGCATGGTGAAAGCAAGCATGGGCTGTGCTTTAGCAGCTAATGCTCCCCCAATAAAATTCAGTCCTTGGCCTAAAACAGACCACCCATGGGCACGTATCACGTCGACTTTGCGGGGCCACTGGAGGGATACTATTATTTAATAGTAGTTGATAGTTTCTCGAAATGGCCGGAAGTATTTCGATGCAAAACCCAACTACTGACATGACTATAAACGCGCTGCACGAACTATTCGCTCGGTTTGGAGTGGTCGACTGTTTAGTGTCGGATAATGGCACATAGTTCACGTCCGGAGACTTCAAAGAAGTCTGTGATACGTTTCAAATCGACCACATAACCATTCCTCCGTACCACCTGAGGTCCAACGGTCAAGCTGAACGTTTTGTGGATATTCTAAAGAGAGCCCTGAAGAAGGCAAAGGGCACTCCTACCAAAAAAGCGCTTCAGCAGTTGTCTGCAGGTGGACAGGATTACGCCGAACGAAAGTACACCTTCGTCATTACCTCCGGCCGAGGTAATGTTTGCTGGTAAGATATTACTTCCGAGATAGACCAAACCAGGAAGATCCATGACGGTGCCAAAGAAGCGGTACATACCTGGTGAGAAAGTATCCTTTCAGATGTTCCGAAACAACAAGACTTTTGGGGAGTTGGGAAAAATACAAAAAAGGATCGGCAATATGGTGTATATTGTCGAAGGTCCCAAGTTTTCCCACATGAGACACCGCACCCGACTAGGAAAACGGTTGTCAGGGGATGTTAACAACGGTCCCCCGGAACAAGAGGAGGTAATGGATGTCATATATGACACATTTAGTTTACCTACTTCACAAGCAGCCCCTCTACAATGCCGTTCTTCAAGAAAACGGTGAGCGACGGATTTTATCGACATAAATACAAAGAGGAAAAAATATTAAGACTCCTGTGGAGTGAAATCTTAGGAGGGGTTTATATGTGATATAACCTATCTACATAATGGAATGATCCTACTACTACTATAAGTAGCAAAAACAATTGTAGCTTGAAAAACATAACTTCACTTTCCTTCTGTAAATTCTACTTTCTTTGTTCAATACAATTGTATCAACTTTCACCAGTCGTTTGTCTTTATTTGTGACCCTTAACAACCCCACAGCACTTTTAAAGCCATAAAAGGCAACTATTAAATACAAACTTAAGTTTCAAGGATCAATCTATTGCATTGAAAATGATGTTTTTATTAGCTGCCAATCATCATGTTGCGTCAACAGCACAAATTCCTATGACTCTCTCTCGCCACCCGTCCCTATCAGTCATCACTCCTTGTATGCCCTCCTCACGGCATCCAATATCCATACAGAGCTAATCAATATAAGTCTGCTGTTTGGTCTACCCTAGTGTGTCCATGTGTGGATGCCCACAGGTGACCGTCACTTATGAATTCATCCTTGCTTCTCCAGCGTGTTTAATTCGATGTACTTGGATAGTTTGTGTGATAGTGGTCATAGAGTTGCTTTTTTGTAGGATGCCGCTTCCGAGATTTGTTCAAGAAAGCACACAGCCGCCTTGTGTAGTGTCCATCTTGTTTTGTTTTCAATCGTGTCGTTTAAGTCCAAATGGTGCAGCCATTCAGTAACACTGATACGATTACAGCTCGGAATAATTGTCGCTTTCTCTTATCAGTGAGATCAGATTTCCATCTGATCAATTATCTGTCTTTAGCAATCCATGCCTATCCTATTGTGTATCATCAACACTTTCTGTAGATGAGATGTTACTACCTAAATATGTGAGCTAGTCTACTAATTTCAAAGTCTTGCCATCCAGTATAGAGATGTTTTCATCATGTTTATAACATACGAACTCCGTTTTAATTAAGTTAAATGCCTCTTGTTGCCTTCTCTATGCTATGCAGCATGGATTCAGCCTATGCTGGTGTTTTTGCGAGAAGCGTTAAATCATCTCCGTAATCCACATCTGTAATAGCTGTTGTAGTTTCTGCTTTTTGCCTTTTTAGCGTGAAAACATTTTAGCATCAAATCTTTTTTTTTTTTTTTCATTAGATCTAATGACGTTCTTAGTTCGTAGTCTAGACATGTTATAAATTTAAAAAATGGTGATAATACTTGTAGGAATCCAGTGACAATGTCAAAGAAATCTGTGTTACCATCAGATAAATTAGCCATTGCTTTTGTTTCTTTGTAGAGAATCGTTATATCCGAACCAGTTTTGTTAGGGATACCATATATGAGAAGTCAATTTACTTAAAGAAAGATTTTGCTTGAACTTCTTCTACGATTCGACGAATTATCAGAATCTGAAAAGTTAGGGATCAATATACTATGAAACCAATTTATACTTCTGGGGATTTTTTTTTTTTGGGGGGGGGTTTTTAGTTATTCTGAGGTCGGTGTTCATTGGCAATGGCAGGATGCAGCCTTTCGTCAATTTCTCTGTTTTATTTTTTATACGCTTCATTGCCTAATCGGACGAATTTCTTCAATGTCAGCAGCTTTTCTACCTTTGATTGTTTTTAGGACTTCGTCGAAAAGTGTCCTAGCTTGATGTCAAGTTGCTTATTATTATTTTTTAGCATTATCATGTGGGATTTTAGGATGGTTTCCAAGCAGGTTCTTTAAGTGATCTTTCCATTTCAGAAGCCTGTCTTTTTGGTTGGATGCTTTTTGCTTTGAGCGCGGTGTTTTTCTGACCTAGAACTTCATTACTGTGTGCTATGCTAATTGCTATCATCTACAGAATTACTGATTTTATTCATTTGGCCTAGGATGTATTCTAATTGTTCTAAACGGAAATAAACCATTTTAAAATAAACTAAAACCTATATCAAATATTGAATCTCACGATACTTTTGTAGAGAAACGCTTGAAGTTTATAATTTTAAAATTCCCCCTTTAAAGATAAAGACAATAAACTGGTTCCACTAAATCAAGCTTTAAAGCAGAATGGACAACCATTTATGAGAAACAGGGATAATCAAGTAACACACAAAAATAAGAATTATAAATCCATTATACTACTGACTCTCCTCCGCCGAATGTTGGGTCAATTACGAATTTCTCAACGGCTTTGATCAACGTTAACATTGTATCATTCCAAATGTGTACGTGAGTAACTGGTCGAAACACGTTATCATTAAATCAACCAGGCCAGGAAATTCTAAAGATATCGCTGAAAATTATTCATTTATAAAGAACGGACAATGGGAAAACTATCGTCTTTCGATAATTATACTGTTCGGTGAACTGATCTCTGGTTAATAAAGCATATGTTCATAGAAGAGATACAAGGGCTTCTTAAAGAAAATCCTTTTTTTCCTGTGAAATCAAATAGCGCCAGTGAAAAACCCACGTTCACTGCGTGGTAAAATGGTTAGAATTGTAGAAATGAACTCGTTGACTCGTTGACTCGATTTCAAATCCTGGACGAGACTGTTTGCATTTCACATAGCGCTAATAACTCTGGGAAAGGTATGCATCCAACTACTCTCCCTCCAGCTATGGTTAAATAGAAGGACAGGCTGGATTCTTAGTTAGGCAACCAGTCTAACAGAAGGAAAATCTGTTAAACTCCACTTAACAATTGACCATATGTCGCATTCTGCTCATGCAGAGGGTTTGATAAATACACTCACTCACACACACACACACACACACACACATATATATATATATATATATATATATATATATATATATATATATATATATATATTCATTTGTTGAATTTTTTAAATATGATTGTTTTCCATAAGCATCTTTTAAAAATTCAACAAATAAATAAATAAATAAAGCTCCTACAAATTTGTGGTTGAGCACTGTGATTTCTTTGTTTCATCCCAAATTTTTTTTAAATATATATATATATATATATATATATATATATATATATATATATATATATTGAGTGTGTGATTGATAAATTGTTGCAAATTTAAATTATTCATTTTGTGCATGCGCTTTGTTTGTTTTAGATTTTGTGTACAGTTCAGCAAAGTAGAGTCAGTTGAACAGTGTCTGTGATGAAAGCAGCACCATGACACAATTCACACCTCCAGAAATTTCGGCACGTTATGCTGTACTGTTTGGTATTCACGCCGGAATCCCCAATAAGAAGATTTCAGAGTGTTTCACTGTCAAATGTGAGGACAGTGCAGAGGGTTCGTAAAGAGTTGGATTAGTTCAATGGTGATTATGCATGTACGGTACCTGATAAATCTCACTCTGATTGTTCTGATGAAAAAAAAGAACTCCCAAATTTCTTTGTGAGATCCAGGCCATGATTGACAAGGAGTATTTTTAAGTCTATTGTCAGTCCACTTAATTATTGTGTGTTGGCAATGGTTGAACAAGACACCAACCAAACTCCGTGTTACACGAAAGATTAACAAAAGGATAATGGCAGAATTTACCAATTTAAAAAAAAAGAACGTCTGAAAGTCTTGCAGAATGTTGCGACGCTATCTGGAGGCTCTAATTAAACCCAATGGCGATTCATTTGAATGAATTTCATCTTTAGATATTTCCATGTAATTTTAGTAAATATACCTGATAACGTAAGACGTCAGTGTTACTTTCATCTTTGCCAGACACTTTAGCTTTGGCACCATATATACATAAACATCTAGAGAGATAGCGAGAGACAGAGAGAGACACAGAGAGACAGAGGCAGAGACAGAGATAGCGTGGTCACAAAATAAATAATTTCAATAATTAATCTAAAAAAACAGTATCGATATTGAATCTCACAATAGATAGTTTTGCTACAGGCTTGGTATAAAAAAAAATTGAAAGAACAGGATGTCCCTTTATATATAAAGTCCTGAAAAACTATCATTATTCCAAAAGTAATTGATATATGTTTGAGCTTTTTAGATACGCAGCCCACTAAAATCCCCTAGGATTTACGAGATCTTGAGTCCAAATGATGGCTGTTTGGAAAAAAAAGCAACAACTGTTAAAAATGGTACCTTACACCATGCAGTTATTTCAAGTCTAAATGACCAGGGTAAATCTGAATGTCGCCATTTCTGTAGAGACATCCAGGTGTATTGTGAAGACACAGTCTAATTTTTACCGATTGTCTGTTGCAGGAGGAAACTTCAAGATTTTCTCTACGAAACTATTTATTACAAGAATCAACAAATTAAATACTTTTTGAATATTTTTGAAACTATTAACTTGTGCTCACTCACGGACAAACAAACAGACAAATAGACTCAAAGGCAGACAAACACACACACACACACACACACACACACACACACACACATATATATATATATATATAAATATATATATATATATATATATATATATATATATATATTATGTTATATTATTATATTATATTATTGCAGGAAAAAAATGTTTATTTTTTACTAAAATATTATGTGAAATTTTCTTGGATTTCCGTATCTTTGTTACATGCAGGGAAAATATATTCATTTAACAAAGAGACTGTGCCTATATGATGCAGCATATCTATTTTTGATGCACAATTGAAACAGCTGGACAATTCCAAAGGCAGTTATGGTTAAGTTTTATGCCTGTCATCGCAAACATATGAATTTGCTGTAATAGTCTGAAACCACTACTGGGGTCACCACAACGCAAACTTGCTTGGTAAGCTGCAGGGAACTCTAAGATCTTTCAAACGACTGAGAGAGATAAGGACCCTCGCAAAGGAAAGGACATGCAACTGTAGGATGTTAGAAACTATTACAGTGGCAAAATACAGTGAATCATCATTATATATATATATATTGTTGATATTTGTTATTGAGGCCGTCTAGTATATCATGGCTGATAGTGTGTTTGATTTTTCATCCCTTAGTTCATTATACGTCCATGTCCACATCTTATGATGAAGTAGTCCATGTTAGGCAGATTAAAATTCTTTGTATCCCTCCTTCAGTATTCAGTTAGAAAAATCTAAACTAAATCTCTGGTGAGTTGCGAAATATACATTCCTCATGTCTTTTGCCGGAATTTGTGTAGAATGGCTGTAGATTTTCTGTTGGTTTTATTTATCAAATAAAAAATATAAATAAAACTAAAGAACTTAAAGAATGCAAAAAGAATGGGTGTAACGTTAGAAAAAAGAAATTAAAATAATATTTGTATTGAAAAAATTCAGAATTGATGAAAGAGATAAGTGAATAATTTCTTTAAAATGTTTAAAAAAAACAAAACATAACTTGTTAAAACAATGGAAACAGTTGTTCTTTTATTGTTGCTGAAGTCATGGTCGTGATTTACAAAAGCAGGATAAAAAACATTGAGTTAAGGATAAAAGAGAAAAATGAGAAAAATAAAAAACAGAAGAAAAATATCAAAAAGAAATGAAATGGATGCAGTAAAAATGAAAATAATTTTTTTTTAAAAAGAGAAGAAAAGAAAGAGGTCAATGAAATAGTAACAAAAGGATGGAAAGATAAAAATCATTGTTGAGAGAAATATGGAGAAGTTTAAAAGAAGAAGAAGAAGAAGAAGAAGAAGAAGAAGAAGAAGAAGAAGAAGAATGTGGATGATAAAGCAAGAAAATAGCGAAATTGTCGTTGTTGAAATAAAAACCATCAAAAAATGTAGTTCTTGTGTGTGTGTGTGTGTGTGTGTGTGTGTGTGTGTGTGTGTGTGTGTGTGTGTTATCGTGCGTGAGTGAGTGTGTGTGTTTGTGCGTATATATATATATATATATATAT
>CM042160.1:23580089-23665089 GCA_023376005.1 Doryteuthis pealeii | reverse complement strand
CTTTGTATTTTAAGGATATTTGCTATCAGTTGCAACGTCTAACATTGATTATTCTCAAGTAATTGCTGACCATTTCACCTAGTCTATTTTATGATGACATATTGTTCGATGAAAAATCTACTGCAAAAATTTCATGAACCATATTAGACATGCTTGATGATTCATATTACCTTCTTCATGAAATGTACAAACACTTTCTTGGGTTTGAGTTACATAGTTTGCTTTTCTTAGAAATATACATAAATATAATCTGAAATCTTGCCTTTCTTCTATCTTTAATGAGAGAATAACAATTTCACTTCAGTTTTTCATTTATTTTACACATTTCTTTCATGCTTCTAATAACAACCAAACATTATTTTCATATAAATATATAATATCGACATATATAACACACGCATATATAGAGATATAATATATACACGTAAGAATAGACTCATCAGATATACCAACAAAGAAGCATACGTGGACTCTACAATACACACACACAGCCCCCCCCACACATATATATATATATATATATATATTATATATATATATATTTAATTTGCTGAGTTTTTATAGATCAATGTTCATTATAAACAACTACCCAGGTTTCATGCCAAGGGGCAATCATCAGGTTGTTGAGTTAGATCCCATGGTGTTTGTTGAAGATCTTTACTTAATGTCACATTATGGACCGTAAATAACGTCGGTTACTTCCGCGGACGCTATTGTAGTTCGGATTTATTAAAAATTTAAATTTTTTCAAAAGTTGCATTTTTTTTGTAACAATGCCAACGAAGTTACCTCCCTTTATTCGTTAAAAATAGAAAAAATTTTCTTTTGAAAAAAATTTTTTTATTATTTATTAGCACTCACAATTTGTGATTGAGCACTGTATTTTCTTTGGTTCATCACAAAAAAAATTTGTTTTTATATATATATATATATATATATATATATATATATATATAATTATCTTTTTCAAAAAAGAAGAGTTTTAACCCGTTCATGGTCAGCCAGCAACGGATGTTTTCAGAAAAGAAATGTTTATTCAACTTTTTTTTTTAATTACTTTTTTATGTAAAAAATATGAATGGTGTAAGGGTTTATTGGGATAATGTGAAATTTAAATTTATTAGGAAGTATAAGTCTCCACGAAAACAATCAAAAACATTTTATAGAACAGAAATAATTATAAACACACACACACTCAAGGGTTACACAATTTAAGCAATCTTAAATTGTAACAAAAAATATGTAGGAGAGACTTCTAGATCTTTGTCTAAATGGGTCACTGAATATATATATTATATTAAACGAGGTTTTCTAAACAATGCCCTAGCTAAACATATTTTAGACAACAACCATACCTTTGATTTTAAAAGTTGCCAAAATATTAACATATTTTATACATAAAAAAGTATTTTTTTCTCAAAAGTTGAATAAACATTTATTTTCTGAAAACATCCGTTGCTGGCTGACCATGAACGGGTTAAAACTCTTCTTTTTTGAAAAAGATAATTTTTCTATTTTTGAATTTGAAATATGTCTTTTTCTTTCAAAAACTGTTACACTAAAGATATACAATCATGACGTTGGCGAGAAACGCGCAGTGGATGTGCAAATGACGAAGCGATCGCATGGCTTGCACGCTTTTTGGAACAACAATGCTTCCGTTTTGAATTTAAATTATTTTCTGCTTCTCTATCGATGAGTCCGGATTAAAAACAAGCTCTGATGATGATTTTTATAAATCGAAATATTGTTCAATATTAGCTATGTTTAAAATGTTTCATTTTAACAGCATTGTGTGTTTTCCTACCCTTTTATCTATACATATACCGTCGGATTCATTTCCTTACTCTTAACTCACATATATATATATATATATATATATATATATATATATATATATATATATATATATATATGGGTAGATGTTAATTTTAGTGTGTGCATTCGTACATTTACTCCTGTCTGTGTGTGTGCGTATGTGAAAAAGAGGAAAACAAATATTTCATTCTCGAAATAAGATATTTATGAAGATCAATTGATATATAAACAGAGACGTCAATCTCTCTCTCTCTCTCTCTCTCTCTCTCTCTCTCTCTCTCTCTCTCTCTCTCTGGGAGGTTTCTCTACTCTTTAAAAGAAAAAGGGGAGAAAGAAAATACTCGGAAAAAACAAAGTTAAATAAATTATATGAAAAGCTGCCGAAAAATCTGAAAGAAAATTTTTTTAATGAAAATCATTCGAAAACAGTAGACCGTAAAAATCAGAAGGGGGATGGGTCTGTAAAGAAAATAATGGTGGACGAAAAAATTGGGGGAAAGATGCATTTAAAAAGAACTTATGAAAAGAATAGAAAATAAGTTGTGAAATCCAGGGTAACAGGGACAGAGGGTGCTTAAAAGTCTATTGCCCCTACCCTGACCTGCTAGAAAAGAAGAAAAAGAAAAAGAAAAGTAGGGAACGATGAATTTGTATTTGAACTACTATGAATTTGAGGGATTAGGACTTGGTTGTATTTTCTTTAATGTTTGAGGCCCGTGTGGTATCGGCATATGGTGTGAGTGGATTCTCCACTGTATTGTAGTTCCTTGACAACTATTGTTCAGCCATAGCAACCCACCCCAAAACATACAATGCTAGAGCAGTTTTGTATCAGAAGTTTTATACTGAAAATTTTCTTTTCTAGAGTATATATATATATATACTTATTTTACATTTTACCCACGGAATGTTTTATTTCGAAAATATGAGAAAATCACATACATATATTAGTAGAAATATAAAAAGGAAAATGACACCACAATATGAATTAGACTGAATATATTTAAACAAAGGTAAAATCGCATTTTTGGTTTGTTACATATTCGTATTTTTGACCATAGACTTTTAATGCTATGGATTCTAGTAATTAATGATACGTAATTTGATATTTACTGCTAAAATATTTTAATTTATATCAATAGAAATCCTTTAAAAGACAGAAGACAGAAGTTTTAACTGTTATTTCCTGAATTTCTATGTTGGCTGTTTCAAATAAAAGTCACCGTATCGTCACTGTTTGCCTACAAAAGAATGTAGTCAGCTTACTAGATAAGCAGAGTGACAATTTAACAATAGATGGATGGACGAGTACTTTGATAGGTTGACATTAAAATGTGATGACTGTACCACGCTTAAATGACCCCTTTCACATCCTATAGTACCCGCAGTCCATCCTATCCGAAAAATTCCTTTTATTCTTTGTGGGTGTGAAAGACAGATAAACGGATGGTCAAGATGGGCGGACAGGTGTCTTCTAGAGGTGG
Organism: Doryteuthis pealeii; assembly: GCA_023376005.1. NCBI lineage: Eukaryota > Metazoa > Mollusca > Cephalopoda > Myopsida > Loliginidae > Doryteuthis > Doryteuthis pealeii. Next base: position 23,661,787 of record CM042160.1, on the reverse strand, counting down.
ATGAAACACAGTTGAAGAAGAGGAGAGCGATAATCCGTCTAAACAAACTGTCAACTGAATGCTGTCCGATGTCAGATGACTGGACAATGTTTATCTGCTCCATCGCACCATCTGCCGGGACGGGAAGAAGAGTTCAACTCTACAAATTTCGGCTTTTTTCTTCTTTTTTTTTTTTACGAGGATAGGTTAATATCCCTGTTCGATTAACAAAAGGTTGTCAGATGTAAGAAATTGGTTGTTGCTGTTTGTTTTGCCAGTCGAGGTGCAGTTTGAGAAAGATCAATGTTTATTGTATAAGTTCGCCAACAACTTAAGAAAGGTTTTTATCTTTTTTTAATTTTCTTTTCGTCCTTTACATTCTTTTACATTCGATGATATTCGACTAAACATGAAAAGACTTAACGATACATTTTGTGTTCTACTAATAAAAAGGTTAAAATTTGTTTTGAAAGTTAATAATTTTTCATGAACTTAGATTTTATTTACGATCCACATTTAAGAAATTGTAAAAATACATTGAATTCATCCAATTATTGTGTTCCCTGCATGACAACATTTGCCTCCCACTCTCTCTCTCTCTCTCTCTCTCTCTCTCTATATATATATATATATATATATATATATATATATATATATATATATATATATATATATATATATATGTGTGTGTGTGTGTGTGTGAGTGTGTGTGTTTGTAATGCGTACTGTATACATATATTGTATTTACTGTATACATATCTGTCGTTTTCTCCATTATTTTCTCATATTATGACCTCAAAAATTGAAAAATAACATTAAATTGACAAATTAATATTTATGAAATTTTATTTATAAATATTAACATAATATGAAATTCAATTTCTACGTCCCCAGAAAATTCACCAACGCAATTTGCATGTATTGGACTCTGCTGCTGATAGAAAAAATATTCTCACAAATTGTATGGATACAAATTACCTTTTATGTGGATTCCGTCTACTTTTTCTTGATTGGACAAAATATCGCGTCAGTCAGGGTTTTCACATTATACTTTCATATTTTAATTTGGAATCAATGTTACTCCATACTATAAATCAGTTATAGATTCTCGTTGAGATTTCATATCTTTTCATTTTCAATATTTTTACCTTCGTTCTAAACTCTAAGAACTTTCATCTTTTATCCCCAAACATTTTAGTATCATGTTCTTTCCATTTGACTTCTTTTATATTTGCATGTAGCAACCAGATCTTCAAACGGTAATTTCTTTCCCACTGAATTTTTTAATAAATAAAGGATCACATATCAAAGGCATCTATAAATCCCTGCAGGATAGCTGTGGTCTTCCCAATATCAATTAAAGGAAGATAGGCTATAAGCTAATCAAAAACGTTTCTTTGAAAAATGATCGCTAATGAATTCCGTTTGTCAAACAAAATATTACAACCAGGGACTCTTAAAAGACCAATAAGATTTAAAGAGCCAGCAATACAATTAAATGATCTATGACGATTAAATTTGTTGTCATAGAAATTAGGAGATGTTTAGCAATGAGTGCACTGGAATGGTTGTCAGTCTAAAGTTTCTGCGCAGTTCAAGATTAAAATAAATATTCTTTTTTTAATGGAAACTTTTTTCTCACGGTGGAAATTCTATAAGGTTTATATGGTGTAAATATCAGTTTACAATCCTCACAAAAACATGTGTGTGTGTATTTAGGAAGCATATTTGGTTATTTCCTATAAGTCTAACATAAACAAAGGGAACCACTCTTGATTGATAATTTATTTATTTATTTTCCCATTAAACTAAACCTAACCCTAACCCTAAACCCTAACCCGTCTTCTTTTTTCCTAGTAGAACAATAAATATATGAATAACTTTTCAGTCAAGAGTGGTTCCCCTTTGTTAATGTTAGATTTAAGGAAATAACCACAGATTATCTTGTAAGCATGTTTCATTCGATATAATAGATAAGAATTCAGTTTTTCATAAAGTTTTTTTCTAGTTTTTTTTTTTTTTTTTGGGGGGGGTTGTTTTTGTTGGCAAGTAAGATGTTGTTAATATTTATAAAGGTTATACAGAAGTCACCGAAAGCTTTCATATATATATATATATATATATATATATATATATATATAGTGCTTTATTAGTATTGGAGAATTGAAAATAAAGTGCTCGATTACGTGTGTAAGAGTTGTATTTATTTATTTATCATAGTGTACAATACATTTAAGGTGCCGTTGTTACCATTGGTTTCCAGGCAGCATGTTAGCCAACCTTCTTCAAGACAACGCTGTTAAGAAATACAGTGAATGACATTTATATATGTACGTATTTTTTATTCTTAGTGGGCGAGATCTTCTTATTTGCCCGCGTTTTTTGGTAAATTTGTGCGTGTATCTTGACTTTATTGGGCTCGTGTTTTTCAGCATGCGTCCTTCATATCCGACCTGAAATCTGTTTCCCTACTTTTCCTTTCATCTGCTTATCTTGATGAAGGTCAAGAATTCGCCGATTCCGGGTCTTTAGGTTTTTGTTTTCATTCTGTCTGTACGTTTGAGTTTTTAGTTTAGCTATTTATTATTCTAGATGGATTTAATGGCACCTTAAATGTACACTAATATATATATATATATATATATATATATATATATATATATATATATATATATATATATATGAAGGATTTAAACAAGGGTAACATGATCCTTGTTTAAAAACACCTATTAGTAATCACACGACTTATTTAGCCAAGGATACAGATTTTTGCACATGTATTAGATGCACTTTCACACATTGGCCCCTTGAGTGAACATTTTTCAATTAACGGAATATGATCTTTTTGTGTGATCGAACATTAAGCCCGGCAGAAATTTTTAGTGGTTGACACATGACATTTCTAAATTTCTAACAGCACCATAACTATTATTATTATGCTCTTGATAACGATCAACGTTAGTCGAAAATATGAACAGTTTTAATAAAATCTTTATCTATATTTAAGAAAAACTTGTCAGTCAGACACACACACACACACACACACACACACACACATATATATATATATGTGTGTGTGTGTGTGTGTGTGTGAATAGATAGATACATAGATAGATAGATCATACGGCTATAGATTTTCTAAGTGGCGAAGTTAGATATCAACATAGAACAATTACCTCGTTAATGAGAGTAATCTAAGATGATAAACAAACTATCGTGCTGCTGGCCCCTAAGTCATATCAAAAGCTAATTTGACTTACAGGCTACTTCACTCCCGTTCAAAGTACAAACTTTGGGACTTTATTTGTCCCAGCGTCCCTTTGAATTTTGAAAATTTCCTTGCACATTACCTTTGATTGCAGCTGCAACAGTTTCTTGCCGGATTTAAAGGACGATTGTCTAAAGCTCATGACTGAGAGGCAGATGTTTAGAATAAGTGTTGAAAATAGCACAGAGCCGTATTCTAATTAGAAAATGTTACACGACAATAGTATTGACATTTCGTGAACGAGAAGTTTAATTTTAGCGAATAAATATTAAAAAATAACTCGATAAACGGAATCGAGTCAAATACATCGAATTGCAGAAAAAAAACTATTTAATATCCTATTACATGGGACATTATAGGGAGGTTATTTTGAGGGAGAAATCTTGGGAGATATAATGTTCCACAACTGAGACTTTGAGTTGAATGTTGACTTATCAGGAACGGAAAAACTGAGAAATCTGATTTGTATGCGTTGCCGTACAGTGACGAAATAATGCACGTTCCTTTTAGAGAAGGGTAATTGCTTTTTCTGTTGTAAATGTAATTGTCTTTGTGAAAATAATCAGAAAAGTAAACCAATGAATCTCTTTATGATTTCGAAATGTTTTAATTGTTTTCTTCTTATATATTTCGTTTATATTTTTGTAGAGATGACAGGATTTTAGGCGGAGTTGTTTTTGTTTAACGAGATTCAACCCCTCCATCAGCGTAAATATATATATATATATGTGTGTGTGTGTGTGTGTGTGTGTGTTTGTATGTGTGTGTGTGTGTGTGTGTTTGCTATGGACGTGGCACAATTGAAATTATCTTGGCTTTTCAGCTGCAGGAAAAGTACATTGAGCAGAATCTTGACCTTCATTTTACGAAGCCCTTTGACACAACCAACCACATGTTGTTCTGGCGGGTTCTTGGAAAATTAGGTTGTCTTTCCCATTTTGTAGTCCTTGTTCAATGTTTTCCTGACGGTGTGATTATTTTGGTAACCTATAATGGTACGATTGCAGAGCATGTCTCAGTTAAGAATTGTGTGCGTTCTTGCACCACAACTATTTGGAATCTTCTTTGTGGCCGTCTTTAAAATTGCCATAACAACTATTATCAATATTTGGTGTGCTTGAAAAGATGGTTTGAAATCAACGTGGCATTAAATTCTCCACCAAGATGGATGTATACTGAGTCTGCTCTGTATCCTTTGGTACGGCCGTGAGACCTGGGTTGTATACAGACTACATTTCATTACACTTCAGAATTGTCACCGGATTTTAAGGATAGACACTTGTAAGATATCACCAAGTATTGAGATTTAATCCATTTAACTGTCTCCTGGTCACTTTGAGTAATACTGTTATCCCTTTGGGGGACTGGGAGACATTCTCTTCTAAAAAAACCTGGCTGGAGAGCTACTATCCGCCGGTCTGTAGAAGAGTTTGAGTCCAACCGGATTAAACGAAGAAATTAAACAGACAGTCAGAAAGGGAGAATCTGAGTCCGTCAGCATAAAGAAGAAATTCTCACGTAGTTGAAAGAGTTTGTCTTTCCAGGGTTGTCGGGTAAGTCATCTAAGAAGACACAAGGATCCTTGGGCCAAATGGTACCAGCCTTCATATATGTCTATTGTGTAACAGATTCTTCAAAAGCCTCAGTGGACTGAAGAGTCATTTTCATGCTGACAGCCTCTCGGGTGATTTTGTTCCAGGATATAATGTTGCTCATGCGAACGTTGACTACCAATATCTATCTATCTATCTATCTATCTATCTCTCTCTCTCTCTCTCTCTCTCTCTATATATATATATATATATATATATATATATATATATATATATATATATATATATATAAAAACTTTCCTTACTATGTCTGTGATAATGATTCGACACTAGTAGATGTCAATATTTTAATGAAAACCGATTTCTGCAATACAGATGCTGCACAGTCTTCTTTCTATTCACTTTCCCTTTTGACAAAGAGAATTAAACTTATGAAATTTCTGTCGACTAAAGTTACTCTAACTTCAAAATCGAAGATTTTCACTGGTAAGAATATGGAAATATTTGTAATAAGTTTTCCTTCTGATATTTTGGGTTGAGAATAACTCTTACACTTTCTACCACTCATCTGCACAAAAAAATATACTGATACGTTTATAATTCGATCCACGATATAAATGATTCCTTAATGATACTTTATGTATACGTCAATCCCAGTCTAGCAATAAATCAAAGTAAGCAATCAGTAGTATTCAGCAGATTACTCAAACTTAACACTAGTGGAAATAATCTTAGCTGTTCTCATGTTATGGATGTTCGGATGATGGTATTAACATGAATTAATTCAGACAACATTACTTTCAAGGATTAACAGATATCAAACGACGGAACTCTTGTGTTTTATGCTTAATGAAGGCGCATTCTCCAGGTGCGAATGAGACGGAGAGTAAAAATATGGGACGAGTATTAATTAAAAAATTCTTGTATTTACGTAAGATTTCCAACTATAAATGATCGATGTCGATATAGGACTGGACTGTCGTTTCTGCATTACAATCTGGGAAACTGTCTTTACGTATCAACCGCATTTGTCCCGGTTCCGTTAATGGACTCAGCTGTCGCTAACTGCCTCGACGGCCCACTCCCTGGCAGTCTGCTATACTTACCATTTGTTAGTCTATATATATATATATATATATATATATATATATATATATATATATATTTGGGGATTCTTCCTGTTATGATGTAAACAGTATTTGGAACACAAGTTGTCTTGTCGAGTGTAGTAGCCGACTTGCCTATTCTGAGGAGGTACTGCTTTTATTGCATGACCTCATTTACATATGATACTAAACCTCACGGAACCGAAATGGTTTTATTCTCTTTGTAGATATTTCACTTCTGAAAACTATTGGAAATCTAAACGGTCTTTCTGGAGGAGTATCCTGACTTCTGATAATTAGCTCTAAGCTCGCCTTCTCGTTCCGATTCATCGTCAGGTATTTTGTCATTCATTTTCATAATTGGTCGTTCTTTTCATAACTGGATTCACTAGTATCCGATTCTTCCTCATCTCTATATGCTATGGTTTCATTCTGTTTCTAAAGTGAGCATGGGTGAGTACATTTTGTCAAATTTTCATTAGTATTGTTGTGTTGTGAGCTTTTTGTAATAACAAATGTGCAATCTGAATTATATTCTTTTTTTTTTCAATACTATACACTTTCGTTTGTTGAAAATGACATTATTTTGAGGAGCTCTAATTGTCTGTCCATTAATGCGGAGGGACTTGTATTCTCTCGGCATGTGGAATTGTTCTATAGATTATCAGTTATCTTGGTCAGTAAGTCTCGAGATTATCATTAAATGAGGAAAATGTTTTTAGTCCCGTTTTAAAAGTTTGCACCATTCTTTCTGGTATTCCATTTTGTTGTGCGTTATCTGAGACTAAAGTTTTAGGGACCAAATTCCATGAAAAATTGTCCTTAAACTTAGTTTTCTTTAGGCCATGCGTGAATTTTGTTTTGCCGAAAACTTTTAATTTGAGCACATTTTATGCATCTTTTAACATAGTCTTCTATATCTCGAGAATATTCTGGACACTACCCTATGTCATTTTCATCTCATTCGTGTTGCTGTTACCACAATGCAAATCATTGTGTATACCTTTTATTACTTCTTTTCTTAAACTTTGGCGGGTATTTAATATTTCCATTGCATTTTAAGCCTTTTTATTTCTTATTATTTTCTCTTAAATTCGACAACGCTGGATCTTGTTTGGTTTATATTCTAAGACGATTTAAGAACAACACATCCGTTTCAATAGTCGATAAGTATAGAGACGTCATTTGCGCACAAGAACATAGATATGAATATATATACCATAGGAAACTAGAATGAAAATACCATGAATCCGGTAAAAACTCCGGTGATGACGCTATTTGAGGCGTGGGGATTCTTCTCAGTCCTCGTACTTTAAAATCACTAAATAGCGTAGAGAAAACACAACTAGGCAACATTCGTAATGATTTCAGTGATGAAATGGACATCACCATATTTTACAATGAACTATCGACACTTTCTCCAACACAACTTCCTGCTCATTGGGGGAGATATGGATGCTCAAATAGTAAAACAATAATACATTCTGTTTTAACAACTTCCCAAACAGAAACTGTAAACGTCTAGCCGAGTTTTCTCTTGAGAACAGGTTAGTATGCCTAAACACAAAATATCAGAAAAGAATGGGTTAATTGTGGCCTTATACGTAATCAAATAACTCAAAAGCACAGCTAGATTATATATTAATAAATAAGAACTGGATAAACATCGCTATGAACTGTGTGACATACTCATCTTTTGGAGAAGTATCTACTAATCACACAGTCGTCTCTAAATATATGTCTGTCAACACAAGAAGAAAACCGGTAAATCTGTACGATACGACTGGTCCGCACTTATCAATAGTTATATAAGCAATTACTATTTGATAACAGCACTAAGAATTCTTCGAATATATAGTCTCCTCAAAGAAGCTGTTACTGCCATGATAATGGTCTACAAAGACGCGGAAGCAATGATTCGCTCACTCGATGGTGAAACAGATTTCTTTGATATTGTCGCTGGAGCCCTAAAAGGAGGTGCATTAGTTCAATTTCTGTTTATAATCTGAGAATATAATTAAATCTAATGAATGAAAAGGGTCGCACACTAAAATAAGGACAAGAAACATGTGATATTCCGCAGAAACCATTACAGATAAGACTACGCAGGTTATCTAGTTCTTCTCGCAAATACACCTGTTCAAGTTGAATCACTGCTGCATAGCATAAAGAAGGCAACCTTTATGGGAACAGATAAAACGGAGTTCATGTGCTTTAAACAAGAAGGGACATCTGCACACTGGGTGGCAAGCATATGAAATAAGTAGACTAGTCCTTATACCTAGGTAGGAACATCTCATCTACAATAGCAATATCAATATACTGATAGGGAAATTATGTACTGCTATTTAAAGATTATTAATCATTTGGAAATTTGATCTCTAAGATAAAGCGAGATATTTTCCAGGTTTCAGTCGTGTTAGTGCTACTGTATGGCTGCAAAACTTGGACTCTAACGAATTACTTTGAACAAAACTTGCTGGTAACTTCACAAGGATGCTATGTCTTGTCTTGTACAAATCCTAAAAACTACCCTCCCCTCATAAAAAGCAGCTGTACACCCACTTGCCTTCTATCACATTAACCGCCCAAGTAAGAAAAACAAGATATGTTGAACACTGCTGGAGAAGTAAGGACGAACTCATAAGCGACGTTTTCCTGTGGACATCTACACATGGACTCTCAAGAGTTGACAGAGTAGCAAAGACTTACATTGTGTGAACGCTAGATGCCGTACTGAGCACTTGCAAGGAGGGATGACTGATAGGGACGGATGGCGAGAGAGAGAGAGAGAGAGAGAGAGAGAGAGAGAGAGAGAGAGTCATGGGAATCCATACGGTCAGCATGACTTGATGATGATGATGATGATGATGATGATGATTTCGAAAGCACCTTTTGAGACAACCAATATTGGAAGATAGGTAGACGATCTTCTAACATATGGTGAAAAGTGTACAGGGACAAAAAGATTGAGTACCTTTGTTTCATGAAAACATATATCTATGCACATTAAGGTGTTCTTAACGCACTTAGTAAAACTGTTTCTCGCTCAAAGACAATGAAAATACGTGATCAATTATTACATAACAGTTTCCTTAGACTGGAAATATTCAAAAAGCGATAATGATAAAATCTTTTGAACAACATGAGAATGGAAAATTAATTGAAACCTTGTAAACCTTCCTTAACCTGATGTGCTTCATCTGTAGAAAACCTTTTCTAGAGCTTTTCAGTGCTAATTCGTAATATTTATGTTTCAATTGTTTACTAAATGTGCAGGTGATGTAATGGTTATCGTCACAGAGAAAAGAATTAGCGTGTCGAGTTCCAGTTCTGACTGAAGCTATTTACGTTTACTTCTCAGAATCTAATGTTCCCCAGCTATCGATAAAGGAGTACAGCAGACCGCTCTCTCTCTTGCCATGTTAGTCAACCAGTCTAGGGGAAGAATAGTTGTGGTAATTGACAAATTATAATTGTTCATATCCTGAAAAGACATATTTTCCGTTCATTAACGTCTGCTCGTAGAAATTAGTGGATGTTTTCATGGCTCAATCTAACAGTTGCTCTCCTACATTAACTAGCATTAAACCTCGACTTATACACGAGTACATACAATGGATTTTTCAATAAAAAAATAAAGGAAAAGCCATAAGTAAAGAAAAAAAATAAATAAGAAATAAAAGAAACAAACAAAAAAGAAAAAAAATTGACTGAAAAAAGGGGCCAAGACCCACTTAGCTTAACAACATAAGCGCAGATGGCAGTTGAATAAGACGACTGGTGAAGAACGGGGGGTAGGGACTTGAGGGTGGATGCCAGAGGAGGCGGGGTACAGACTTAGTCGCATAACATGAGCGTCTGAGGAAGAAAATGCCAAGAAGACAAAAGTTATACATAATAAAAAAGAAAAAGACTTAAATGCTCAAAAATGAGGGAGAGGGTAAGATGAGTTAGAGCTGAGAAAGAAAGAAAGAAAGAAAGAAAAGGAGAGTATGCCACAGAAAACCGACCGTTGGTTGAGGTATGTTAGCGACAGGACAGAATTATGTTTCAAGTTCATACTTTGTGTAGATGTATGTTAACACACACTTACATACTCACACTCATATATATATATATATATATATATATATATATATATATATATATATATATATATATATATATATATATATACTACCAGAAAAACCCTTCTACACTGGGCACAATGAATCGTTCAGGAAAGTTCTCAAACATTTCAGGACCATATCCTGCAGTTTTAAATAATATGACTCTGAGACAAACAAAATATACGTATTATTTTATTGTCATTATAAACTTCTACAAACAAAATTTGACCGCATTCGTTTTGTAGATATGTTTTGAGTGACACTGTGTAGATTTATCGATTTAAACATTTTTGTTTTTGTTTGCATTGTTAGTCCTAACTAAGCAATAATGACATGCAATTATTCTACACATTCTATTTGATGATATGCGTATAAAACTGTTTATTAACGTTTACAAATAATTCGTTATTTTCTTTTTTTGATATCCAAAACCTTTGCGTGTTGCAAATCTCTGTGTGTGCGTGTCGCTGTGTGTGGACATATGGGTGAAGGTGTTTTTGTATATTTTTGCCTCCAGTTCCCAAAATTTATACCTAGCAATTTATTAATTCGTCTATGAATGCTACTTTTGTCGGAAATCTGATGGTGTGCATTATAGTTTTCATATTTGTTAGTTTATAACTGATGCAATGAAAGAGGAACAAAGAGAATAGAATTCAGAAGGGAAGATTTATTAAAGATAACGTAGGTGAAAAGTGTTGTTCATTTCTTCTTTATTTAATTGTAATGAATTAATCGATTTTCAGATAATTCATATAATTAGAAATATGAAAATATCAGAATTTGCTCATGTTTTCTTTTTCTAAAATAAGTTTGATGAGGATTAATTAATGCCGTGAATTTTCAGATATTAAAATTCAATGTGAACTAAAGTACAAATTTTGATATTTTATTTTATGCTATTTTCTTACAGTTAAAACTAAAAATTCAACTGTATTATAATCTAAAGTACCGCGCCGTTTGATTGATTAAATGCTTAAAGATATTCGTCCATTCAAGGTTAAATATGAACCAAAAATGGTCAATATGAAATGTATATGAAACAGTAATATTACCACAAGAAGACTTTTGCAGCTTTCAAAAATCTGCCTTGTGTCTGACAAAATTATAGGATGATAATATGGGACGGGATCAGCAGAGTCTTTTAGTTTTTCCAATTAATTAAACGAAAAAAATTTCTTAAATTTTGCCTTGTTTAAAATGACCCCTAGTGAGTGACTTTTTAATCTACCATGTCCATTTCTCTAATGACTACACATTGAAGAAAACACCTTTGACCTAGATTATTTGTAAAGATATTTTCCGTCTTCTGTCTTCTGCTTCTTTTCCCTTCCCTTCTTCTGTATCTTTTTTCTTTCTCATTTTCTTCTCGTCTCTTTACATCTCTTTTTTGTTTTTGTTTTTGTCTTATCTTCTTTTACCTTCTTTTTACTGCCTTTACATTTTTTCTCTCACTTTTCTTCTGTCATCTCTCTTCTTCCTTTCTCTTTTGTCTTGTCTTCTCTTCTCTGATATTGTTGTACAAAAGCTACAAACCTGCAAATATGCAAATTATAATAAACATCACAAATGGCATTTACAAATTTCTTGATGCAAACATTTTTTTGAAGTCAAACCTTCACACCAACTTTCATCAAATAATTCAGCACACAATAAAATATTCATTTCATTACAATATACATCCGATTAATGCACTTAATCTAGTTTTATATATGAATTTCACAGATTAGAGATCCAAAAGTATACAGTAAAAAATGACAGTAAAAATGGCAGATAATAATTCAAGTAACAAATGTGTGTCAGGCTAGGAATCGTTCCTTATCAGTGATAAGCGTAGATTTGTCGCTTATTATTATTATTATTATTATTATTATTACTAGTAAAAAAACGCCCTTTGGGCGGTGTAAAAATAAACTTTTGAAAAATATAGACTGAGAGGAGTAGGAGTATCCAAGTAAAATTAATAAATCAATTAAAGTAATAAAAAACAACAATGCCAAAATATTTTTATATCGGAACCGCTCTAACTGAACTTGCGCAAAGGTGTCAAAGTTAGGGTGGCCCAGAAAAAACTGAACCGAAATTATTTATTTATTTTCCCAATAAACTAACCTTAAACCCCAACACTAACCCCTAACCCCTAACTCTAACCCCCTAACCCACCTAGTTAAAATTAACAGTTTTATTACAAAATTTGTGGGTTCTGTTTTTTCTGTGTCACCTTAATTTTGACACCTTAGTGCAAATTCAGCCCAACTGTTAAGATAGAGCGGTTCCGATATGGGGGATCGTTTTACTATAAACTTATACGGGGAAATGAGCACCCATGAAAACTTAATAAATAAATAGATTTTTAGAATTTTTTTTACAATCTGATAGATTGGTGTGTAAACGATAATAATCCATTGAAGAAAAAGTTTTTTTAAGCGGTTCCGATATAAGGGATCGATTTACGATAAACTTATATGGGGAAATGAGCACCCCTGAAAACTCGAAAAATAAAGAACTTTTTAGAATTTTTTTTTTTTTTTACAATCTCATAGATTGGTGTGTAATCGATAATAATCCATTGAAGAAAAATAACAAAAATTAAAAACAAAAATTTTAGAGGTGGGGTTCCAAAAGTTCAGGTCCGCCAAATAAACAAAACTTTTCCGTCCATGTCACATTTTAGAAGTCAAATCCGAAAGAAATATATCTCCACAAATAACTTATTTTCCTTCCTTAAATAAAATAAAACTTTTAATAAATCTAAACTGAAAGAATTGAAGAATAAATTAAATAACAAACTCACATGACAATAATATTTTTTTAAATCAATTACTTACCTAAAATACATCAACTGAGTTCTTGAAAACAATGTTTTGTTTAGGAAATATCTTTGTTAAATTACTTAATTCTCCAAAATTTTATTAAAATTGAACGAATGTTAGTTTAAAAATTCATCAACAACTTGAAATCTATCACTATTTTCCATAAATTGCTTTCAAACGTCAACAAACATTTAGTTTAGTAAAGTGTAATGAAATATTATATTAACAGGTACATAAGAATAGAGGGGTCATTTTTTGTTTTTCACCGGTTTTTAAAAAAATAAACAAACCGATATAATGCGAAGAAAAAAGATTTAAAAATAAATATTTTTACATAATTCTACGAATTGTATTTTAATTAAATGAATGGGTAAAAAAAAGACTTCTTATAACTTAATAACTCTATTAAACAAAAATGTGTTTTTTACCGTATTTTTACGGTAACGAAAACGGAAGCAGTCACGGGCAAAATACCTTAAGTAATAATTTAACGTAAGATATGAATAATTAGCTGTATCTTATTTATAGATAAATTTCTTGCAAAACTTTATACATTAAATAATTATAAATACAAATAAAAATAAAAATAACTATGTAAAAATGTATATAACTAAACATGCATTTATTGAAAGATTCGTTAAGGAACAGCCTAGACCATCAGATGTTACAACGACAATTTCATAATGTATATAAACTAATGTTCTACTATTTATTTTATGTATAGATTATATTGATTATAAATTAATTAATAAATGCTTAAGATTATTGTGGAATCTGTGACGTAAGCCGTGACGTAGTTTCGGCTTCAGACAAAAATGCATTCTATCTCCATTATATATAGAATAGAAATAGATAGTGATGGTGGACAGTGCCAAATGACATCCATTGTCCAGTAAAAATGTAAGGAAGGGAAATAATGGCATCAAACTATCTAATATTCTATGGGATACAACTACATTCACAAACGGCAGACTGCACGCTGTATTTCTCTCTCTCTCTCTATATATATATATATATAGAGAGAGAGAGAGGGAGTGTTAGATAGATATATATGACCTGCCTGTTAATTTTTTTAAAAAAGTATTTTTACTCCCCTCTCTCTCTCTCTCTCTCTCTCTATATATATATATATATATATATATATATATATACGAGGGTCAAAAGTTTTGCAATATTTTGTTAACGTAAGGCACAATTCGATAATGAAGGTACAGAACCAAACTGCTGTTATACTCACTGGGTCTGCTTCTATAGCTTGAACTACGACTACTATTGACAACCCGATCTTGCCAGATTGTCAATGTACATGCAATCCGATCCAATTTTCCTTAACTACCTTAATACTGTATTGTGTTATGTTTCAGTATGAACTCGTAAATCATAAGTTTCCGAATTAGACAAAGTTGCACGTTCATTTTTAAGGCATTCAAATCACACATGGTAAGAATCTATGCACAGCGGGTACCATTCTTGGCTTTAACTACTTTGGTCACTTAATAAACACGCAACTAACATATAGTTGCAAATTGTTGCAAAACTTTTGAATCACGTTAGTATATTTTGTGTGTGTGTTCATGCACACATGCGTGTGTGTGTGTGTGTGTGTGTGTGTGTGTGTGTGTTGTGAGTTATGCCTATTATATGTAAATTATACCTTATCGCCCTGTCTTATTACCATTATTGCAAACCAAATGACACGACATCGCTAACAAAGAGTCCCATAAATAATTGTTCTCTATTTTTCTTTTTTAAATTTTACCAGCTATAAGTCAGTCCCGTGTTTTATATATTATCGCCAATAATGCATTGGTTATGATATACTGCTGATATAAATCGACTAAAGATTTTCTGCTTAAAAGAACCAATAAGTCCAACTTGTCACATATAAAATTCATGTCATTGGAAAACAAATTTCATATTTTTCTATTACAGATATGAGAATTACTGTTCCCTACTAAATTGATGATGTTGATAACCAAATTTTCTTTTCAATTTCAAAGTTCCCCATTAGGTTAAGATTTTGTTGTCTTTTCTCTCTCCTGTTCCTGTTGAGTAAGTAGATTATGCAACGTTTCTTCGTTATACTTTATGTTGTTCATAATAATAAACAATCTCTAATAATTCAATTGACACAAAAAGCTGGCTAACTATAAAGCAAGAAACAATGATAAAACTTTAAAGTCACGGCGTATATTCCATACAGTGATCTTCTATTTGATGAGGCTTATCAATAATTCTGTGGATACAAAAATCTAAGTGGCACAGTCCATCTCTTGTATCACACTTCTAAAACCCCTACAGTAGCAAAAACCTTGACCCTGTTAGTAAACTGATGTATATATCAATGGCGATTCTTGAAGTGTGTGGTATTTGGTTGAGGAAGATACCATTCTTGAATCCTAGGAATAAAGTTCTTTTTATTTTCCAATGTTAGTTTAAATCGTGCATTTAGATATTTACTATTGTTGATTAAAAAGATTGGGTATAGATTTTAAGACTGATTGGCAATTTGAATAGATTTTTTTCTTCATGAATAAATCAATAGCTTCACATGATGAGATAGAACCCAATAAGCCAACAGTAATTTACCATGACCAAAATACTGTTTCTCTAATTTTGTTCTTTTATTACAGAGCACTCTGTCTCCATATTTCTCTAGGATAATGACATATGGATACTTTGTGGTTCATCTTATCCAGGACATTCAAAACTCATCTGACTAGGTGCCTTTCATCCAATTTAGCAAGGATTAGTTCTGATATGCCTAGCGATGGCAGCAAGTCTATTCTGACTAATGCTAGGGTTACGCAGCCTACCCTCACTAAAAAACAAACAAGGATCACTTTTATGTTTGATCACATATTTAAATGCACTTTTACGTTTGCTTCTCAACTACCTGTAATTTGCGCCACAGTAGTTCTCTTGTTGGGTAATCGTTGGTAGAAATGCTTCCATTCATTTATCGATTCTAGACGTCTTTCACGCGCTCATGACCTTTGGGGATTTTTAACCACTCACTACAATTGAAAGTCATCCATTTTTCGCAAAACCTACAGTTTCAGAAATATTCCCTGTTTTGTAATATAATATTATCTTCTCGTCATGACAATTTTGACTTTATCAAGTTCACTCAAAGTTTTTACGATCATGACATTATGACAATAAAATGAAGAACATGAGACCACTTCACCGCTTTATATATCTCTGATACGAACATGTGGAATTTTAACTCTTGTAACTCTTATTCTTGATATATATATATATATATATATATATATATATATATATATATAGTGATCGAAAAAATAATCTACATTTAAATGTTAGTAAATAAATTTTATAGATTTATTAACTACTGCCATTTGGGTTTATTTCCAAACTGTTAACATTTCAAAATTGATCGACTCACGGATTTTAAGATTAAGGAAAATACGTATGTTTATCGACAGTTTTCAAAAATATTTCATTAATTGCTATTGTTTTAAAATATTTTCAAATTTAGAAATAATCCTGACGGTTTTTCCGCATTTTTGAGAGGGGGTAAATTTAATTTCTTTCAATTAAATATTACATTTTGAGAACCACCCTCATCCCCAGATATGCAGACCTATGTAGTATTTAAAAGAAGAAAGTGAAAATCCTCTACATATACAATCTAGTATATATATATATATATATATATATATATATATATATATATATATATATATATATATGTGTGTGTGTGTGTGTGTGTGTGTGTGTGTGTGTGTGTGTTGAATAATGGAATATAGCTGTATAAGATACATTTGTACATATACACTATGCACACATCTACACACACATGTTGTTATATACTAATTTCACTTTGAGACTACGTAACTAATTAACCCTTGTATAAATATAACTGCTGACCTCCATAAGACGGCAGGAAATGTTGGCGGTGGGGCGGATGTATCAGTTGTTGTTACAGGTGCAAGGTTGAAATAAAAATGAATTTCTCAAGTTTTATGAAAATCACGTTGGGACACATTCAGATACTGAAATACCAAAGGTGTTTTACTCAGTCTGGCTTCACAAATATGAGAACGGGATATTGCTCATTCGATAGAGATGTTTCAATATTGTGTTCTATTTTTTAATTCATTTCTATTTGGCTCAGTTTATTGAGGTTTCATTTGCAAACAGCATCGTTCATGAATATACACACATCTGACTATATATCATAAATCCAAAGATAGCAAGACTTTATTGTTTCTAGTAGAACATTGATTACGTAATCAAAACACACATTATTAACCATTATTATTTTATGTTAATATTATTCATTACAGAAATCTACAGCACTTGAACTCTGTAACCAAATATGAGTTGCAACTTCATAATTATATTATTTTGGAATTATATCTGATTTTCGATGCTGTAGATTTTGGTAATAAATAATATCGTTTTTATTGAATGATTTTCCGCAAGAAGAAAAATCTTGAGATAACATTTCATGAAGAAGCCTTAAGATTCTACTTATTTTTTGAGGATACAGTAATAGCGTTACTAATACTATTAATTTAATCAATGTAAAATGAATATCACGAAATAATTAAAAAAGCGTAGTTAAAGTCAGGATTATATTGGTCTTTTCATAAACATCCATTTGGCAAGTATTAAATACATTATAGGATCACATCCCTTTTCAAAATATATATTTTTCAGAAGAAGAAATAAATTAATAAGGAAAACTTCTCTTCAATATTTATATTCTAATTTCGTTTGAGAAAATAGAATGATTGGAGTGAGAGCGAATTACAGTACTATTATTTGGTTGTAAATTGAACAGGAAATGTAATCTTCATCGAGCATTTCATCAAATTATTACTATTTATATATATAGATCGGACTCTTGTTCACTATGGAAATATATTTGTATATACGTAAGTAGATTTACTCTGACATAAATCCCAAATAATGAATTACTCGGTGCCAATCCAATATCTACTGCCACTTTTATTTGCATGTAACGCTTCTTTCCGGGTAGATGTTTCCTATGTTCCAAATAATGATTTCCGTTCTTTCCCGGATTCTTATCTTATCTGATATTTTCAAAAGAATTCCTTGACAGCTAAAATTTTAGAATTAAGTGTCGTACGAACTTCTGTCATTTAGATCTATCTGTCAAATGTTCCGAGTAAAGTAATGGCAAGTGATGGAGAATATTGGACATGACACGTGTTCTAAACATGAATAGATATGACATTTACTTGGGGAAAGTCCGACAACACTCTAGACTCAACAGACAATTCATCAACTCAATGCTGCTAATTAGAAACAAGAAGGGGTGTTTATGAAAGTAATGGTTCCTATTTATTTCCACAGAATCTATAACAGATACAATGAACACGATAACAACTCTGCATTTTCACCAGAGATAATGAGCCTGCATGATGTGATTGCAGGAGAGTTGATCCTAAATGAATGCCTTTTTTTA
Organism: Doryteuthis pealeii; assembly: GCA_023376005.1. Classification (NCBI taxonomy): domain Eukaryota; kingdom Metazoa; phylum Mollusca; class Cephalopoda; order Myopsida; family Loliginidae; genus Doryteuthis; species Doryteuthis pealeii. Next base: position 23,643,495 of record CM042160.1, on the reverse strand, counting down.
TTATGTTTTCTCAAAATGTTAGTGGTGGATGGTGGTGGTATAGCATCAGAAGATGAAACTTCTTGCTTTCTAATAGGTAAGTAGATGAACAGCAGTAAGAAATGATTAGGAAATATGGGGAGAGGGTCTTTGAATTCCTCTCTATGGAAAAGCTTAATGAAAGTTTGTGTAGACAAAACAGATAGGCGTTAGGTAAGGCGTTTCGGCAGTGGCGATAGCAATGTGAGTGACAAGAAATGTTCTGTTAAAATGACAATCACGAGATTAGTATAATCTCGATCAGCTCGTCCGCGTGAATCTAACCGATAAAGTTTGATTATGCAGAAGACATTTTCATAAAAATGAAGCCATCATTACTGTGAAAAAGTGGGTCAACTGTTTACTGGTACAATTTTAGTCATGGACAAGTACAGTCAATGCGAGCGACGTAGAAAAATAGTATTTGGCTGGAGAAAATTGTTTTATTCAATGGTGTTGTTGTGCTCGTCTATCAGTTTTCGTGAAAAAGAAACCTTGGAAGCATTACTTTTAAAAATAACACACACACACACACACACGCACACACACACACACACACACACACACACACACACACACACACACACACACACACACACACACACACATATATATAATATATATATATATATATATATATATATATATATATTATTTATAAATATGACGGTACAGAATTATGCTTCCGGTAAGTCAAGGGATTTTTAATGGAACAAGCAAAACAAATTAACAAAAGAAAACTGTTGTTAGAAAAAACTAAGAATCATTATTCAAATTTTAATTACGGTTTTAAAACAGACTGGCAAAGATTCTTTAACGGTTGATAAGTATACACCCGAGTCAGTAGATTCTGTAGATATATTTTTGCAAGAATTTTAGTTATTGAAATAAAGTTGAACTATTACTCCATGTTACAAAATGTCGACTAATAATACGAGGAATGGCAGATAATTGATACTACACATAATATAAACTGTATAAATAATACCGCAAAATAAAATCAATTCATAACACTTCTGTCATGGTATTGAATATAACCAAATGAGAAGGTCCTTTTATAGAGACTAATTTGTCAAACCACTTTTTCTTTGAAACCGAAACCGAACATAGAGAGACATGGGCATATATATATATAATATATATATATATATATATATATATATGTAAAAAACCATGTGTTATATATATATATATATATATATATATATATATATGTATATATGTGTGTGTGTGTGTGTGTGTGTGTGTGTGTGTGTGTGTTTGTTTCTATAGATCTTTAAAATGTGTGAATAATGAATTTGATGTAAAATTTCCAGTCTGCCTTTTTCAAAAGTCGAAATCTTCCGTGATACTGGAAGTGTTGAGAATCGAAAGATCTCAGGACTGATATCTTCGGTAACTGTTCGTAGATGTCTGCACACATTTAATTTGCTAACCCAGAAAGTCTATTAGAAAATCTTCATTGATTGGGCTATCTACAACTACTGGTTTCAGGTCTACAAATAAGGAAATTGTTTACATATATACATATATGTTTTCAAAAGACAGCCATATCTTTTTTGTAACTATATATATATATATATATATATATATATATATATATATATATATATATATATATATATATATATATATATATATATATATATATAAGGATATATAGTACCTACTATTATTTATAAAGTAAATAAAATTATATATATTATATATATATATATATATATAAAGAGAGAGGACGAGAGACTCGGGTTGCTATGCTAATTCACTGTTGGAATTGATTATTTCTTACTCTAAATAGCCTTGCATACCACCACATTTGTATATGTACAATATAATTTTTCAGTGTGACAAACATACAATCAAAATTACAGAGAAAAAAGATTTCAATTAAATGCTGAATATCGCGCAAAAATATTGACAGTAAAGGTGCTGTTAAGTATGGCGTGAGAGACATTCAGTGTTGATCGTTCGGTTGAAATTAGCTTGAAAATAAACGGGCAATGGTTTTTAGATGGTTTAAAGAGGAGACATTTCGAGGAGTAGTGAAACGGTCAGTGAGAGAGAAAAGGAAAAAGTAGGGGGGAAATTGGTAGAGAGTATTCTGTAGAGGAAAGAATGAAAAGAAGGAAGGGAGAATATTAATTTGATTTAAAAGTTTTCATTTTAATAAAGAAAAATTATACAAAGAAAGAAATAAAGGATAAAAAAGGGAGATATAGAGAAAGCAAAGAGAAAGAAAGAGAGAAAACAAAAAGAAAAACAGGGAAAGCCAATAAATAGAAATAGAAATAAATGTGTAAATGACACAGAAAGGGGAGAGAATAGAAAAAGAATGATGAAAGAAGAAAAAAGAACAAAACTGTGTCACTATAAAAAGGAAAAGAACAGAGTGTGATCGAGAGGGCATTTACCGATAAAAAGAAAGAGTGAATGTCTGTTATATGATTGATGTATGAAAAAAAAAAAAGACAAAACGAAACTCAAGGACTCTAAATAGAGGCCAACGAAAAAAACACGGAAAATGAATTTTCAAAAGAAATGGATTAAAAGGGAAAAAAAGGGGAAAGAGAAGAGTTTTGTTGAATGGATGGGAAGGTTATACCGCTGGAGATGCTTTATTTATTTTTTTAAATAATAGCTTACGGGATGGGGGTCATTATAAAGGGTGGGGAGCCTCCACCCTCCAGTCATCATTGAAGAAAAGATGGTCGTAGAAAGCGAGCTGCACGTTGGGCTTTTTTACAAGGTGAAAAGAGCGATATAATTTAGAAATGTGTTATATTGAACAAAAGTTTTTTTAAAGAAAAAAACTTGTGCGCTTTCGTCAATTCAAAAATACATTAACATCATTACGTGAGTAGACATGTGTGCATATTCATATTTGCATACAAAAAAACAATACATGTACTCATACGCGCACGAACGTACATACACAGGCATTCGCATACATATTCATGGATATATTATATCTATGAAATAATTTTTTAATTTGTCACAAATTCGTCTTCCATGGAAACAAAAATATTTTAACAACGAGAAATATTAGATTTATTTAATAAAGACGATAGAAATAGAAAGAATTCTGATTAAATTCAAACTGGGATTTATAAAAATTTGCTCAACTTTTGGTGCATCTGCGATATACAAATTCAGTAATTTTTTACAAAGATTCAATTTTTTGCCTTAATGTTTTAAAATTAATGAAAACTGAAAAGAGTTTTATATTATTTATTTACTCAGAGAAATTTAGGAGAATCAATCAGTTTTTTGCTCTTTTTTATCTCACAGAAGGAAATTCATAGTACACTGACCCCAACGCTAATAGGTCAATAGGATGAGATGAAGTTGTTTTGGTTTGTTTTCATTTATAGCAATGGTCAATGTAAGAGTTACAAATTCAATTCTTAGTGTGGTAAATGATCTTATCATAGCTTATTTAAAAGTTCGGATACCTATCTGGACTTAACCGCTGTATATGCGCACACACACACACAGATATATATAATATATATATATATATATATATATATATATATATATATATATATATATATATATATATAATCGTTTTTGTGCATTGATAGCAAGATAATTTCATTGGAAGATTGTTTGTGGGTGCTTATATATTATGACTTTGTGCCAGACTAAGCTATTGTTAGTCAATATCGATAAGCGAAAATCTGCTGGTGTGCAGATTATGTCAATGTAAATTTGGATTTTGCATCGAAATCAGCAAATGTTTATACATATCTACATGTAAACGTAGGTCAGAATCAGTGCATTCCTTAACACTTTGAAGCCCACAACAATGACCCCTTCCCACCCTTGGATCCTGATTGAAAAATAACTGAAAATGTAAAATATTGTAATTTGTTATTTTACAGGCTGTCAAATAAAAATTTACAACATTTTATAGGAAATAGCGATGAAGAAATAGAGATTGTTGTCCCCCCGGATACGTCAATGTAGCGGTCCTCTTTCCAGCTGCTCCGGTTTTAAAGCTTAATTATTATGGAAAAAAAAAGATCACAAAATCAACGGTTGGATTCGTCCAGTTCAAACTGGTTCATGCAAACTAGTGCAAACCGGTTACTAAAATTACAGAAGTTTAAAGAACCAGTTCAAGGAATGTTGTAAGAATAAAAAGTTGTTCCTAATCTAACATATTCATTCACTGGAGTAGGGCTATGTTTTCAACAGTGATTTTGTCCACAATTACCAGGGGATCATAAGGATTAAAAATCTGTAAACTTTTACATCATTTTAGAATTAAAAAAATTCGATCTGACATGAAAGTCTAATTCAAAATAGATGATGAATGTCAAAACTGTCAAACATACAAGTATAAAAAGATAATGTCAATCAAGTTTTAATATGAATTTGTCGTATGATAATAATTAAAATTATCATTTACATTTTCTCTCATTAATTCCATAGACAAATGAAAGAAAAAACCGCTTACCAAAAAAGTGTTTGTAAACTTGGTATGCAATATTGTATATGATCTTTTCTCATATATATATATATATATATATATATATATATGTGTGTGTGTGTGTGTGTGTGTGTGTGTGTGTGTGTCCAAGAAGAGATGCGTGGTTGAGGGATGGAGGGAATTAAATTGATAGAATTGGTTAAAACTGAACTATAGTGGAAGAAATTTTTTATGATCGGATTTATGCCAATGCGTTATAGAGGTACTTAGTTTGTGACGTATGATAGTCGTGTGTAAAGCCAGATATTGATTTTGTTCCGGTGTGTGTATGTGTGATTAGTTTCCATCGTGGTGGTGCAATTTTGTGGATTGGGGAAATGTTGTAGTGGGTGGATTTATGGACCTGCCAGAGGGTAAATTAATAGCGTTGATCCCAGAGGGCTATCTCCCCAAACAACACCTGCCCCCTCGATTTAAAGATGCAGGGCTGGGTTTATTGCCCAGTGCCTGAGACGCCCCCTTGAGGGGAATGCCGACGGGATCAACGCAATTTTACAACCTGCCACACATGAGTCTTGGCTTGTGGGTGGTCCCACGTTAATAGGGCCTTGTGCCTGACCTTGTACAAGTGGTGTACGAGGATAATATCGGCTTTATGTAGGGCTAGACACCATTAGCGATGCTAACTCCAGTTCGCGTCTTAATTAAATAGTTAACACGAACATGACAAACGAATCCCTAGCTTGTTTCGACATAAAATTTTAATACATCAACATACCTGTTAGCAAATGTATCAAAAGACTACAGAATTACCTCTAAGAAAAAAGAGAGACATTCAATTTACATGCCTCTTACCTGTCTCTAAAAAAATTAAAATTTGTACCTTACGCACGCCATATTGTTATTCCCAATACGATAACATATTTTATAAGCAAAAATTTGCTATACTTATGGGTTCCCCCCTAAGTGTCGTTTTGATATGCTTGTACCTTGAATTCCTAGAATCCGTCCCTTTTAAATATATCATCTCTAATTACTCCAGCTACTTCCGATCGATATATAGACGACGTCTTACATATTTGCCCACAAGAAATTGAAATCACGGACATACTGAATTAATATGAACCGACTATACAATTTACGCATGAATTAGAATACGATAACTCTTTACCATTTTTAGACAAACTACTCAGAATATTGACAGAATTCAAAGTCTACCACAAACCCACCAATAAAAATGAACACATACACTTTTATTCACACTACAACACCAACACCAAGAGGGAATTATAACAGGATTTTACCTCAGGGATCACCAAAATATTTAAATGACGAGTTCAACCACATGCCTACCTAGACTTTCTACATCCTAAATCGTTCATGCAACCTACTAAGTCTAAATCCACACAAGGAACCAATCTCAAGCCCCTACCCATACAACCTCCAACACATCTAAACTCCCCTAAAGATACATAATATTACTGAACAATGCTTCCTCTAACTTCAAAGAAAAAATTGAATAAGCTGGGTATTAAAACGGTCAGTTTTATCTTCTAAAACTATCCATAACATACTTAACACACAATCCCAGCAACACATAAAAGCTGAAGTGAATGCCAGGATTGTGATAGAAATACATAGGTGAAACCTCCAAGAATCTTAAGAAACGGATATATGAACACTGGCGGAACATTAGATTAGGAAACCCGAACAATTTCCTCTTCCAACACATATCTGAAACTAACCATAACTTTAATTCAACAGTGCCTCGACATCAGCCCACATCCACAACAAAAGATTAAGAATATCTAAAGCAGGTGCCATTAAATACGAGACCCGGTTTTTTTCACTATATTTTTTAGGTAAATTAATATTTAATTGCTTTAATATGCTAAAATCAAACCAATCCACCATTTCTAGCCCTACATAAAGTCACCCACAACAACATTTCGCCACGGTGAAACCTATCCATACATATACGCACCGGACCGAAATCAATACCTGAATTTACACACTAATACTACATGTCACAAACTAGACCTCTATAACTCATTGTCATGAATCCTACAATAAAATTTTCCCCCCTCTATAGTTTAGTTTTAACTAATTCTAGTAACTTAGTTCTAGTAAATTTAATACATTTAACTTATACTTCTCAAAGTTTTTATATTCCTTTTTTTTTTTTTTGTACTTAATAACATAAAAAGCCTGGCATCACACGAGTATTAAATTATAAGGAATGGGTCAAAATATTTCAACATTTACGGGTGTATGAATAATTTTCGTCGGTGATATATATATATATATATATATATATATATATATGTGTGTGTGTGTGTGTGTGTGTGTGTGTGTGTGTGTGTGTGTTTGAGTGTGTATGTGTGTGAGTGTGTGTGTGTGTTTGTATCTTGGGATATGTGTAACGGTGTGTATATATACGCACGTTGATACACGCAAAATTATACACATAAAATCACACACACACACACTTATATATGTGTTAGTGTTTGTAGGTGAGCACTCATGTACAGGTATATTTTCTATAATTGCGTAATGCCTAATTAGTGCAACACCGGAAGACTAGAATGTTCAAATGAGATTTTTAAGGAAATCATATTGTTCTTTTGAGTTTAAAATCGTTCATAACCCTAACAAAGTAATGGGGATAACTTCAAATTACAACAAAATACAAAAACAAAAACCTTGAATGAAAAAAATGTAGATTCCTTTTTATAAAATAAACAGCTTCCTTTAGTTGTTAATTATATTATTTTATAATTGTAAAAATACTTCTGGTTTTAGGTGTGTGGTTCGATTTACAGTAAGGCTAATGTTACCGGTTCACTCGAAGGTCAGAAGACAATTATAACACTCTTATAAGTTTAAAAAAAAAATTATAAAAGCTATAAAAAAATCAACGTTTGAAAAAGAGGTTATTACAAAAATGAGATTAAGAAGAAATAAAAAAAAACATTATTATTCATTTTAATTTGATTTTCGAATAGAATTCTTTCATTTTTTTCTTTCTTTAATAATCTATTTTTTTCAAGTAAAATACACAATTTCATCAGGAAACAATTAAAGATTACTGAGAAACTTATGAATTAAAGCAGTTTCTATAGATCATGGATGGATTGAAAAGCTTGGCATCGAGAGCCATCACATGGCAGCACCATCCCCACTAAAACAGCATGCATGAGATCCCCAAATGGATGAATGCCTATGGAGACTAAGCGATGTTGAGCAGCCCCACCCCCCCCCCCGGCATGTATTTTTGCAAGAGAAGGCCTCCGTCAAAAAGTTTGACTCTTTATCCCATTCTGCCTGTATCGAAGGAGCTAGATAAATAAGAGATGGAAAAATAGTTGTTTTGGCTTCACAGTTTTACGTTATGTGCAAGTGTTTGCATGTTTCTGATTCTTTATTCAAATTACAAGTTAGTCGAAAACTACTACACACACCACACACACACACACACACACACACATATATATATATATATATATATAATATATATATATATTATATATATATATTCTGAGCAAAGTGAAACATCCTGCTGAACCACAAACAATCTGTTCTTTTCCGATGGGAAAAACATTTGCCAATATCAAAAACACAACACGCAGAATAACAGATGGTTATATACAGTCAAAAGGACACTCCTCATGTCATGCAGACTAAATTTCCCCAAACTGTGATGGTTTTCGGATGTGTGTCCTCTGAAGGTGATGTGATGCCTCCGCATTTTTTCAGAGAGGGTCTCAGGTTGAATTCAGATGCCTACGTGGTATTGCTAAACACTATAGCCAAGCCCTGATAACAAGGGTAGCCAATGGTAGGCTATATGTATGGCAGCAGGATTCGAATCCCTGCCATACCCCTGGGAAAAGTCAAAAATGGTTGTCGGCGAATTTTTACGACTACCCAATTTTTGGCCTCTGAACTCCCCATATCTTAACCCAATTGATTATTATGTATGGGGCGCTGTTGAGAAAGACACCTATCGCCGAGCCGGTACTACAAAAACCCAGTTAATCTACAGAATTAAGTAGTTTTTGATACCCTTCCCAGAGAAACTGTAACATCATCTGCTCCAGTTTCCGGGGAAGGATTGAGGCTGTGATTGATGCTAATGGCTGTAATTGTGAATGAAACTTGTTGACAGTAGTGTGATTTGATCATGCTAATTTTCTATCTTGTCAATGCACTTAATTCAGTTTTGAACTCTAATTACTATATTATATATTAGTATTTTCTAATCAAAACAAAATCTCTTAACAACTAAAAGTAAAAACAGGTTGGAATTTACTCCGGCACTCTTTTCCCTGTGTTTAATAGTTAGTCTCTCTGAACTATTCGAGAATAACCAATGGAGCTTGTTTCGACTCTAATCACATGGAACGACCAATGTCAAATAAATCAAACTGCAATATGCAGAATACAAAGAAACTGTCGCTTAAATTCAAGTAACATACACACATCCTTGTTTTGGTTTGATGCTCAGCACACAGAAAACCAAAGTTAAGACACAATATAATCGGAGAAAAATGTTTCCAGAATTCAACATCACTATCTCGAATACAATTCTGGAATGGGTTAAAAACATTTTCCTTCGATACAATGCAACTTTGAGAAGAATATATGCTTCCCATTTAACTTTTGGAAAACAAAACTAACTCAGGTGTATCAAGTTGTCATCTTTTTAGCCTTACTTTAAGGATGCGAAACATGTCGAGACAACAAATAACATAACTACTTGATAAACCTGTAAACACAAAATAATTGAGGGTAATAGCCAGAACAGTTTTAGTATTAAGCGCATGTATTTGAAATCACACTAAAATGTCTGCCACCATCAAAAAGTAGACAGAATTAAAACTTTGGAGTAAATTAGTTTTGCATACCAAGGACAGAAATCTAACACAAATTCCCAGAGATGTTGCTTTTTACATGGCAAATATATAATGAGCAGTGGATTATAAGTTGTTTTGTTTTGTGTATTCACAAACTCACGTAAGAATCTGAAAAACAAGCCACGTGCAGAGTATTGACGTTCATCAGCAAAAAAATTTAAAAAAACATTGCGCTCATGGAAGCATTGATTCAAGATGATAGACACATTTCCTGGTACGGCTGTAAAACCTGATATTTTGAAGTCGATGATCTATAAAATTTTGAGATATCAGAAAACGTCATTTTGGTGGGCCCCATAACAATTAAATTAATAAAACAACGTTATTCGAGGAGGGTATGTGACAAGTGCATCAATCTCGATGGGGACTACGTGGGAAGGTAGCATACAACCATCGGTAGCATACACAGGATATATTACTGTTATAGATTTAGATAGATAAACACAGTTGCATTAAAAAATGTTTTACCATACTTTTTGGTCTGTGTGTGTGTGTGTGTGTGTGTGTATGTGTGTGTGTGTGCATACATAGGTGTGAACGAATGTATGTATTGAAAACTATAGGTTTCGTAAATAAGCATTTGGGATCACAGCATGCTTCGTACATTCTAATGATTTCAAGACGCTCAGATTCCTCGATTGTGTCTATGTACTGTCCTATCACCAGTCTTATTGGCATTAACTTGTCTTTGAGGCATTCTAAAAGTTATCATCCAATCTTTACATACTGAGCAAAGTGGATATTGAGAAGATTGCAAATTTCTTAGGCCTATGCTCCGGCGTAAGGGATGAGATTAAGGTAATTTGCTTTAGAAGTATTGTTGAGTAAAGTATATTATTATTTATATTTTTTGGCTTGAAGTAAAGTATATTATTATTTATATTTTTTGCTTGAAGGCAGTTACAATGCGTATATCGTATAAAATTCGATAATTAACGTAGTAGTAAAGTAGTAATAGTGACGTATTTACCCTTGGCAAGCTAATTTCGCATGTATCGTTTACTGCATATAGGTGACCCAGTGGTAAAGTCTATGACTCTGCGTGCAGAGTTCCCGGTTTCGATTTCTGTCGGAGGAAAATCGTAAGTATTCATCGCTGATGAGACTTAATAAAGTTGAAACAGCTGCTGTACGATGTTCTACGTAGTGGGTGATATTTGCCGAGTTCGCTTGTCATGATTATTTTCATTAATTATCGAATTTTATACGATATACGCATTGTAACTGCCTTCAAGCAAAAAATATAAATAATATATATATATATATATATATATATATATATATATGGTGTGATAGATAAATCTGTGCAGCAAACTAGAAACAGTTGGGTATTGTCTGTGAAGAACCCAGCACCAGGACGCAATTCATTCCTCCAAACATTTCGAAATGCCAAGCTGTAATGCATTGTATTCATGTCAGAATCTTCTATACAAAGATATCACAGTGTTTGACTGTAGAGAATTAGAAAAGTTGGATGAGTCCAATAGTGATTTCGAAGGCACGGCAGCGAGAAGTCTCACTGTGATCGTTCTGATAGGAAAAGAATTCTCAAACGTGTTGGTGATATCTTGGCCATGATTGGCAACGATCTCAGCAAGTCAAACTAGGTTTATTGTCAGGGACATTACAGTTTCTTTGTTACTTATCAGACAAGCAGTGCATAAAGACATTCAGCATTTCACATACAAGATGAGAAATGGGCAATTTTTATCACATGCCATGAAAGTCAAGAGGAAAAACCATATTTCAAAGATTTTCAACAAACTTAATTATCCCCTCAAACTAAACATGCTTTGATTTCTTTCAGATGAAATAAAATTCTGCAGGATCAGATGGTGAATCACCGTTGGCTTTCTCTGTCCGCACAAGATGTTCTGATAATGAAGAAAAGCAAATATCCAGTCCAATTATGTTGTTTTTCTTTTTTTTTTTTTTTTTTTTGATGGTGGTCACTAGCATTGTTAACGTTATACCTCCATTCTTCCCACATGGCATCAGACTCAACATGGAGGCCTACATCAACTTCCTGCAATCGATAGTGCTGCCCTTGGCCGAGAGAGTGGCTGCTGAAAGACCCGACGACTAGCAACAGAAATCAGCACCATGCCACACAGGCAGGAGAACCCTAACTTTGCAAGCAGAAAATTTATGCGATAATATAATTCCTAAAATCTAGTCGTCTAACCACCAAATTTTCAATCGCCATATGTGAATGGCGATTGTGTGAGAAACCAAGAAAACTTCGTGCAATACAATAGATGAACTGAAGGCAAACATACCGGCAGTATTTAGCAATTCAAACAAGAAGAGCGTTGGATAGATTTATAGAAGTTTCCAAGATGATCTGGAGGCCATACTTAAATCCAGGTTCGAATTTTATAAATAAATTTAATCTATATTATTTCAAGGTAACTTCATGCAATTTAAAAAATATATATCAGATAAAATAATATATCAGTGTTATGTTCTTGCGAGATTCAAATGAAAACTTAACAAGACACCTTGTGATGTGTTGTGTGTGTGTGTGTGTGTGTGTGTGTGTGTGTGTGTAAAATTATTCAATATTCTCTTGGTACAAAGTCACCTAGTTCTTAGTTTTGCATAGTCTAACACTGGGCTACTAGTTGTAGATCAAATTCATTATATTTGAAGGGCCAGCCTATATCATTAGATTTTACTGAAGCAGCAGATTTTGTGTCTTTCTCTTAGATTAAAGATTTATTAAGATCCATAAGGGTATGAATGTGCTCGATTGTATTTGATCCTAAAACAGAGAAAATACGCGCTTTTTTTTACCATTTCGCTGATCCCCGACCGTGAGGGTCATATTAGGTTACGTGGTACGAGTAGCACTCTTCGAGTGACAGGTTATATATATATATATATATATATATATATATATGTGTGTGTGTGTGTGTGTGTGTGTTCTACTAAAGCTGAGATAATCAATGTTTGTCTCCTAAAAGCTTTTTTATTGTTTAGTTTAATGACACGAAAATTAGACCAAATTACTTCCATTTTAATTTGTTCTAAATGTTGTAATTTGCAGCTAAGCCAAAAACTGACCCACTCTTACTTTACATTCTGCTTATCACTTTCACCGTCTCTATGTATATCTTGATTACCTCCTCAGTATATATGTTAGTTTCTCAGTAAGAATAAATAATAGGTGAGAGTGTTTGAGACGTATCTGTTGGTTAAGTTTCATAGGCAATCAGACCAACATATTTGCACATAATAAATTTAAATTTCCCTTTCTTAAAAATCTTACATAATGATTTTGATGGTTTGTTTTTGTGTTTTTTTGTTTGTTCTTCTTTTAATTCTTCGGCCGAATTTTAAAAAGATTTAATTTGCTTTGCAAACTCACTTTTCCATAATCCCGATTATCTATCCAGAGCTCAATGGTTGACCCAACGGGTCACGTTATGTCTGATATATATATATATATATATATATATATATATATGGGGATTAAATAAAATGCAACCATATTTTTTGACAACTTGCAAATTACTAAAAGATTATGATGCATATATCTTAACACACATATATATATGTATGCGTGTATATATATGTATGCTCATGTGAGTAACGTCCATGTCATTATAACATCTATCCTTATAATTGTCTATACCTTTCTGTCTATCTTTCTTTCATCCCTGTTTCAAACTACTACTTCAACTAACCCTAAGCCTATTATGATACAGTTTCCTCACTCTCTGTCTTTGTCTATCTTAATTCATCCAATTCACAATATCACAATAACTGATATCAGATGTAACGTCTTTCTTTTATCAAACTATCACAAGTTCATATGCACCATTTGATTATTACACACTCTTCATTCTTTTTACTCTTTACTATATATCACTCTATCAATCAAAACTAATTATATCTACTTATTATAAACTATCTCTCAAACGCTCTGATATAGGCAAGTGTATATTTACATCATATTTGTTCGTATCTCTCCCCCCTCTCTCTTTATACATACCCTCTCTCTCTCTCTCTCTCTCTCTCTATATATATATATATATATATATATATATATATATATATATGCCCGTGCGCGAGCACACACACATGCGCGCACGCGCATACATGTACCCTATGTATGCAAACAGTTTGGGTTCGAATCAGTGACCTAGTCACCATTTTCAATTTTTTCTCTATTATTTTTTTCACTTCTAAACCAACACTCCACTACCAATGGATTTCTTTTCGTCCAACTTTCACGGTTTCTTTCCTTTCTTTGCATGTTTTTTTGCGGGGTGGGAGGTAGGGGAATATTTTATTTCATTTCCTTTACTATTTCAGTTTTTTAATCTTTTTTTCTTTTAAGTTTTGTAATTTTTATTTTTTGGTTTCATTTCTTCTTTTTTTTTACCTACAGTTCGTTTTTTTTATTTTTCATATCTATTTATCTATCTATCAACATTTCTTATTACATTCTTTTATGCTTTCTTCTTTACTTCTTTTCCTTTTTAACCGCTTATTTTATTTTTATTTTTCCCCCGTTCCAACCCCAAAACGGATTCTATGTTTGAGCTTCACTCTCTCTCACTTTCTTTCCAATTTTCACTATTTAAAAGACCAATCCAATGTCCTCTCTTCTCTGATTGGCCAACAGCGACAGCAGCTGCCGTCGGACGCGTGTCGCTTCTGATTGACACAGTAAACCCAGCACCTGCCTCTGACGTCATAATAGCTGACCGACGCACTCGCTGGAGAGTCTAAATGCTCTCTCTTTCCTACGTGCTTTTTTTTTTCTTGTTTTTATTTTGTTTTTTTGTGGTTTTGTTTTTTTGTGTGTTGTTTGTTTTTGTTTTGTTTTGTTTTTTTGGGTTTTTTGTTTTATTTTTTTGTGTACGTACACATTTATTTTTCTTGCCCCCTCTATTATTAGTTGTAGTAGTATGCTTTTTTATGGCTAACAGGGATGCATGGGGTAGGTATGGAGAGTGGGAGCTTCAGGTTTTATTCGAGGTTGAGGTAGGAGGTGGATTTTTATGGGTCCCGATTTCTGGGTATCGGGTACTTAGGGTGGATGGATGGTGTGTAAGGTGGGTGATTGCTGTCATGAAAGAAAGGCGAGAGAGGAAGAGAATGAAGAAAACTCGAGTGGGGCAATGGGGAGGCCTGTGAGTTTCAAAAGGTAGCCAGGGAATTATGGGAAGGGATGTGGCATTATGTATGATTGGATTGTGGGTGAGGTGGACTGTTGGTAGTTTAGTTGGGCATTAGCACAATTTGAAAAAGAAAGAGAATGTAAAGAAGAAGAAGAAGAAGAAGAAGAAGAAGAAGAAGAAGAAGAAGATATTGAATTTTTTAAAAATGAAAGAAAAGTTGACGAAAAAAGGGAATTAGAAAAAGGCACACAAAAAGAAAGGACAAAGCAACAGATTAAGCAAAAGTGAAGAATATAATCGAATAAATTTTGTGAAGAAAGAAGATAAGAATTAAGAAGAGAGGGAGGGAGACAGAGAGAAGTAAAGAATAGTAATTGATAAAGAGAGAAGGTGGTGAAGAAGGAAGAGAAAATAACTAATGGGAAGAAGAGTAAATAAGAAGGGTTGAAAGAGGAAAACAAACAACAATCAGAAGTATATCAGTCAAGAAGAAGAAGAAGAAGAAGAAGAAGAAGAAGAAGAAGGGAGGGGAGGAGGAGGTAGAGGAGCACGGGTGATTTTCATGCATTTTGCTTCAATGTTGGGTCGTGGTTTCTGACAGGGTTGGAAAAGAATAGTTCACAACCCAGGAAAGAGGTAAATCGAAGTAGGGTGATTTAGTGGTGACCGTTGTGAAGGTTGGGGGCTCAACGCAAAGACCCTGGTGTATGGGTACCCAAGCGGTGAGTAGTAAGGGGAAATTGGTGAGAACAAGGACTCTGGTTGTACCTTGAATAGTTGAATGAAGTCGAGAATCAGAAGTGGAGTTGGGAGAGAGGGAAAAAAGGAAAATGGGAGAGGATCGGGTATGTTTTACCTTTATTAATCTATTTACTTTTTTTGGTGGTTTATTGATGATTCTGGGGAAGGGGATAAAGGTACAGGAAACCAACGGAAATCATGTAGGTCACTGAAGGACGTTCAGAGTTGATTTGAGGTAGACAGACGGATGACGCTTGTGTTGTTGATATAGGGGGGGGGGCAATCAAGAAAGAAGCGACTTGTGACCTGATAGAAGCCAAACAGAACACACATGATCTTTTTCTGATTTCCCACCAAGTCGAAATAGACACAAGGTCATTTTATTGTGGGGGACCGATCAAAGCACGAATGCAGTCTCAAATAGGACACCGCACCTACTCGTATATCATTTGAATTTTTAAGAGCAAATCTTTCAGGTGAAATATAGGAGTCGACTTATACAAGAATGCAGTAAGTAGGAATGGTTAGGTAAAACTTTTATGGAAAATACCTCCCACCGCCAGTAAATGATTGTGTCGTAAAACAAAAATGGCATCGTCATATACATGAGAACACATTTTCGAAAGCTGAAAAATAGATATATTTTTTTATGGTTTTAGAGCAACACTTGATCTTAAAAAAGCCATTACTCCCAGGTACCCCCAGTCTCGGAGTTGTCAAAAAAATATGTTTAAAAATTATTCGAATCGATAGGACAATATGAAAAAGAAATCCTACTAAACTATAAAAAAATCTATATATGAACGTAGAATAAACACGATTCCTCATTCTTTCTACATTAAATAATAGTAGACATGTTGACATGGCGGTAAAATCAATCAATCAATTAAATTTAAAAGATTACTCCATAATTTAAGGATTTTTGTGAACGTAAATACACGAAATCTACTTGTACTTTTATTCAAAGCAAAACAATCCTAAAAAAAACAATAGGTACCAGAAATGAATAGCTGTGCAATGCTTTCACAAATTTCACAAGAGTTTTACAATATTCTTTTGGTTGTTCTGAAAGATTTTGGCATACGATTGAATCATAGATGGCACAAGATTAGACAAAAGTGAATAAAGAGAAAACAAATAACAAAACCAAAACACCTTTGATATGTTTACATTTATTATATTCTTATTGACATCAACTTCCTATTACTATTGACAGTGAAATCGATTGCGTCAGAAACTCTTGACTTTTCATTGGGTTACCAGAGGAAATGTCCTGCCAGATTATTGCAAACCCCAAACAGCTAAATGTGAAGAACTTTACTTGCTTTAATGGGGTCAATCCATGAATTATAGTAAATGTCAGATATATTGGCAAGTATCAAGGGTCGAACTATATACGCTATTATACGATAGAAATATGGCTATTTTTTGTAGCTTTTGCTTAGATTCCATAAAAAACACGCACGCACACGTAATCACACACTCACACATGCATAGAACGATAAATAGATATGAACAGACTGGGATAGATTTATAGATAGATTGATGGATCAGCAAAGAGAGATGTGGGTGCAAATGTTGCTAGGTATAGATGTATATTTTTGTCAGTAATTGAACAGGTTTTATTTTCTGTTAGTCATCCGTGTCAATGTGTAGAGT
This sequence comes from Doryteuthis pealeii, assembly GCA_023376005.1. NCBI lineage: Eukaryota > Metazoa > Mollusca > Cephalopoda > Myopsida > Loliginidae > Doryteuthis > Doryteuthis pealeii. Next base: position 23,626,594 of record CM042160.1, on the reverse strand, counting down.
CTTCGATCATAGAACGCCATAGGGAGAGCGTGCCATGTGAAAGATGTAACCGATAAGCTGACACACAGACACAATGAATCACTTCATTTAAACTTTACAAACAGTGATATGACATCCGCAAACAATAGCGCACACCCGACACATGCAAACTATAATCGCAACAAGAATTTTCTTCTGAAGTAAAGTGAAACTAAAGAATCGCTGAATCATAAATAAACGCTCACACACACGCTGACACGGACGCGCGCACACACAGATACACTCATACACACACACATAAACACGTGCACATATATATATACATATATATATATGTGTGTGTGTGTGTGTGTGTGTGTGTGTTTTGTGTGTGTGTGTGTGTGTTGTAGATTTAACTTATAGAGAAACGTGACATAAATAAAGGTACACAATTATTTTACACAAATTTCACGTTTACTTATTTCATTTGATTCATTTTTCTAAAACAAAAACTGCCTAATCACTTTATATTTGCTTATGATCCAGGATATATTTAAAGATAAGTATTCCCTAGCTTTTTATTGCAAAAGTTATAAATGCCCCTTTGGTTCACTAATGTATTTGCAGATAAAACTTTATTTTCTCAGTTTTGAGGCAACTTCAAAATATTGATGTGGTGATTATCGAACAAAGAATTACCTTTAAACCACTGAATCGCCAAATACCAAATATGGATTTTCTTTTTGTTAGTTTTTGAAGGTCGATTTGAAGCACTGGTCATTCGACACTTCTGTTTGAGGAATGTCAATTCACAAAGATACATATTTATTCTGAATGACATTCTCCTAATACTCAGTTACACTTAAAAGGAAAATATTACCTTTTTTGCAGAGACAACAGGAAGAAAAACTTCAAAATAGCAGACCACACACTGCAAATTCTTCTGTAAAAATCATTCACCTGAAAAGATTCCTCTTGGATTTCTTGGTCATTTTTGGACTGTGAAACAAAGAAAATGTTTTTCTTTTAAATTTACTTCGTCAATAAACGTTAGTCTCCCGTTTTTAATATAAGGAAGCTTTATAAAGAAAGATTGCTCATCTGCGTAATCTGAATCTTCAAAATGGCAAATCGAACAATTTTGATTAATATAATAAAATATTCATGAAGTGTTTACATCGTTTAATAAGAATTCTTACATGAAAACAGAGGTATCTTCGAGATGGGATGAATAAGTTCATTACCTAACATCATCTGAATTTTGATTTGAAATTTTGATTATATAATTTTCCATTGATGTAATTAATATTCATCACTGAATTAAGAACATTGACAGGGAAAAATTAGGCTAAAAATGATTGCACAAAATATTTTTTTGTCTTGTTTTTTATATTTTTACATTATGGACGTATTCATGTACCTACGTATTTGGATACTTTTTCCATAATTCACACACAAAAAAACCCATAGATTATATAGATTATATGTATATATGTGTTGTTAATAAAGGATTTCTATGGTAAAACTAAGAAAAAAGAAAGAAGCAATGAAATATAGAACTCCTGTATACGGTTCATTGCTTAATCTCGCAAACGTATAGAGTATATGATGAAATACACCGATTCTTACAGAAAACAAATAGGATTTCAAGCAAAGATTGATTTTAAGAAAAGAATATTATTTCTATTTTTTTTCTCAGTATAATGTAACATGTAGGTTAGAATTTATTGCATGGGGGATGGGGTGGTATAAGGGGGCGGGGTGGTATAAGGGATTTTGACGAGCTCTACACAAGTTTTCTAAAGCCATTTCTTAAGAATTCCACGGTCGCTACTGTGGTTGCTTGATTTGATAAATGTTGCCTGACTTGACTACATGTAAGTTGCTGCCTTATAAATCATCTGTATAGTTACACAGTGACAAATAACTGAAACAAAACAAAAGAAAAACGTTTTTCTATAGCGACGGATAACAAGTGGCATGATAAAGACTGACATGTTGTTCTTCACGAGTCAAAATGTCTTTATGAGATTTGAAGAAAACACGTGCATACAAAGCGAGTAGAAGATGTACACTGAGTAATTAAACAATATTAATAATTGCTATTTTTGATTCCTTGTGAAAAAAAACCAAGTTGGAATCTGGCGACAGATTTCAATTCTCTATTTAGTTTCTCCTTGAATCAGCTTCAACTTTTTCCCTTCCTGTGTATTATGCAGTTTATGTACCTAGTCAAATGTGTAATACACATGAAGACAAAGTATTTTTCTAGAAAAATATAACAACTCTTAACTGCTAGGAAATTAGAAATAAAAAAGTAATTTCCATATGAACATGAAACTACTAGACAAATGAAAATGCTATGTAAATGCATTCTTTTCAGAATGATAATATCAAAGATGTTTTTTCTTGTATAGGACAAACATTTCCCTATCAAATAATTCACATTATTTACTTTGATGGTAAATTAAATTACTCTTCCAGTGTATCGATATGAAGAAAGACAATTCCAATTTCTAATCGTTTCAATCTATTCAGAGACCAGTAAGAACAGGTTATCCTATAAGTAATTTCCAAATATATGGCTATAAAATGTTAAAAAATCATTTTTATTCATTAGCATAGATCCCATTTGCTGGATTCATAAAATTATTTTTGTAAAAGTCTTCGTTTAAAAGCAAATAATATAGAAGTGGTGAATTCTATATTTTCATGCATTATGAACTTGTCTATCAAGAAATTAAACAATGGAATAGATTGTTAATTAGAAAAAGAAAAATCTATAAAATAAAGCGATCGGAATTCTATCGGTTCTATCTTTTATGCTTTGTTCTTAACTCTATGTGCATTATCTTGATGCTTTTCGGGTGGATCAAATTGGATTTCCTTCCATTTAAACTCGGTAAATGCTGACAATTGGACTCAGTTGAAACCATAACATTCCCTGGCGCAATCCAACCAAATATCCACGAAAGTTTTTTGAATGCAGATCCATGTTTTTCGTACATATTCTTCTCCACTTTATAGTTTTATATTCTTTATTTTATAGATTTATATTCTTGTAAAAATTCCATTTTCCATCAGCAGTCACAAATCTGTTTAAAATTGGTCCGATGTATTTCCTTGCGGCAGGTTTACTCTTGATTTATGGTTGGCTTTTGTCAAATCTTCTAGAACTTATTTTCAAAGTTTCCAAGTTGTAGCAAATTACGGTAAATGACGTACATTACTTTTTTGAGCTAATTCTTCAACCATTGCAGCAGTATTCAGACGGAATAGGCCATTGTTAAACTTCGTTGGAGTATCTTCTAAGCTGAAATCACTTTTTCTTAATCCTTAGATCAACTTTTTGTGTTTCTTCTACAGTGTTTTTGTTTTGTTCTAAACCAATTGAACATAGTAGGTTTTATGTGCTCCAACCATTTTTATAAAGGTCAAGTTAATAATTACCTACATCATACTGTGACAATGTATATAACTTGTTTAAGACTTTTTGGACACGTTTAGGTAGGCATTGTTATCATTTAGGTATTTTACAATAACGAGACTGTTATTCATTCTATTTCGAACATTATTTATGGAATTTCCAGATAATGATGTATGCATCGATTTAATAGAGCTAAATCCGTGTCTTTCAATTGACCTGATTTATGATTCTCCCCGATTTAATTAATACTTTGCTAAATTATGCGAAACCTTGGCTTTTCGATAAAGAATCATAATAATTACATGTTTCTTTTTGTTTTGCTTCTTTCCTTGTTTGTTGTTTTTGTTTTTTGAATAGCTAAAAAGCAATACAAAGCAAATTATTTTTTTGTTTTTAGGAAAGGATAAATCTTTAAAAAATGAAAGCAATGAATCTAAGAAGCAACGATTTTGTTCTCAATCACAGGAGAGATAAACCTTTTACTATTTTTAAGAAAAAGATTTAAATATCAAAAGTGATGATTGTCAATTCACACAAATGAAAACAAAAATTGATTAAAAACATTTGGGATACATGTCGTTTTATATGAATTACCTTGGAAAACTCACAACCCACTGATTATCAATTTATTTATCCCTGTGTACTCCATGAACTTGTCAGTGAACAATATTTTAGTTCATGATGATATCCAGCCTCAGAGCCATTGCATGCATGTATATTTCTCACATTTACTCGAGATATTTGATCTTTTGCCACAGTAGATATCAACAACAAATGTTTCACTCTAACAAGAATCTTGTATCGAAACATTCTTTGTTAATTCTTTGAGCGTTTCATGAAAATAGATTTATGCTGAAAAGGTTTAATCAAACACATATTTAATTTTAAATTTCTTATATTTATTATTTATTTTGTTATCAAATGAAGCCTATATGCATCCAATGTAGAGAATTTCTTATATTTTCTTCTTCTTCAACTCAGTAAAATGACAGCAATAAAACTAAATGAAAATTCTCTTGATTAAGACAACTAGTTTATCCGTAACGTTAAAATACTAGCAAGATGTAAATAATTTTGCACTTGCATTATGCCCTACACAAATTATATTTGTTTATTTTCTAGTTTATACTCAACATTTCCTCGGGTATCCCATCATAGGGTAATCATTAGTTATCCATTACCCAGTAATGGATAACTAGATAGTCACGTAGATCCATTAATACTGAATAGCGAGATCGATCCTCGCTGCATGCCCCATAATTTCGACTTTGTGCCACATTCTAACCATGGGAAAGGATTAAGTTAATACTTAATATTTACTGATGATAAAAAAATAAAGGATGAAAATTATCCTCTTCTTAAGCGGGAAAGATGTTCATCTTTTTGGGTGGCTTGTATGATAGGAAGTAAGAGCTATCTTTACCGGGAAGACAGTCTGATTATTTTAGGCATTAGTATTCCAAGAAAGGAAGAGTTAATACGAGAAACATTGCATTGGCTAATTGATGAGGTCGGTTTAGAACTTAATATCCAACATAATTTGAATATCGATGACTTTTTAGATATCACCTTAAACCATAATGATGGGACTCTTTAAAAAACACTCCAAAACCCTGTTATATTAATAGAGGTTGTAATCATCTGTAATAATATAATAGATTTTACGAAGACATCATAAAGATAAGACAATAGTTTTCAGATTATCATAGATTAATCGAGAAGGTCCTAACATAAAGTCATGTTTAGAACAATCTCTTCGTGCCTAACGTGTTTCAGAAATTGCCTTGTTCTATTGGCATTTCTCTTTTGGGAATGCAACAAGAACTAAGTGTTTATCCTAAACCAACCTCTTCAAATTCAATGGTTAGGTGCAACATGTTGAGGATTAACTGTTTTGGGACCATGATGGCAGCATGATGGAAATAAGCTAATATTTTGAGACAAATATAAGTCAGCCATTGGGAATAGACTAAAAAACACCACGAGACCGGCTTGATAACAATTACTCCACGAGCATAACTATGGATTGACCACGCTGATGGGAAAAATGTAATGCAATGTTAAGCACTTGTATTTTCACAATATAAACAAAAACTGATACGATAAATAAATATGTATCATTTGAACAGCCGTCATTTTACTGCATTTATTTTTTTCTTCATTTCTGTAAAGGTGTCATGATGGCGGGATTTTCCTTAGCCTCTTCAAAATGATTGCTGTGAAGACGCAGTTATAAGAAAACGAATCTACAATGTACTTTTGTAATAAGTGTAACACTGAACATTAGACTACTCGGATAAAAAAAGCTATATATTATTTAGAATTCCTTCAATTCTTGTGTCATCGGACTATGTAATCATGCCTAGAATAAATCAATAAGAGTTTGATGCACAGTGAATAGTTTTTGTTTTATTAATATTTAAAAAGTAAAATCTTATTTCATTATCTTTTAATATTTTTGGAATGAAGCGATGTTTTAAGTTTTAGTAAGATACAGACGAATAATAAGAAATCATCTTTTGAGTTGAGTTGAGTTATCGTATTCGGCACCGTTGACATAATTGCATGTTGTGTAACTTAGAATTATGATATGAAGAACAATAATTCATGTTAGTACTCGGATGACGTGGTAAAGAATCAAAATCTTAGAAAGAAAAAATATATTTACATATTAACGTTCATCTACACATATTTGAAAATTACACTGAGCAACAGAGTCGAGTTTTATACAAACTCGTGTATGTTGATATCAAATCTCTGCTCCAAACTGGTTTTATACTTCAGTATTTTGTACTGCATATCCCACTACCAGAATAACAATTGGCCTTCTTTCAACTCCGCGTCAAACCCTGCGTATTAAATAAATTCGTAAATAAAATAGCTCACGATAGTCGTGTATTTCAGTAAGATTTAGCACAGAGAAAAATGACACAAAATGAAAGCAAGCATTTACATTTGACCCGAATTCGGAGAAATAATGTCTATTAGAAAGTTTAGGCGCAAACTGGATCCAACTGAGATAGTGGCATGTGTTTTCAGTCATGTTAGTTGTAAAAAAAAACCTTCTTTGGTCTCACAGAGTGAAAACTATGCTGATTTGATTAAGAATGTACTAACAGCGTATAAAAAATAGAATTGCGGATCTTCCTTAAAATGAACATCTTGCATGTTCCTCAGAACTTTTCCTTTTTCACGCGGATCTGGGTGCCGTAAGCGATGGACATGGTAGGAGGCCCCGGCACAAGATATCTGATATTAAAATGAGGGATCAAAACAATTTCTGCCCAAACATGATCTATCACAACTGCTGGTATCTACCACGAAAGAGACCATGTAAACGCACAAGCGTGCGAAAAAGTGCCTCAAACATTTCTGACCGTATGAGAAATAAAGTGAGCATTATATATTTTTTGTTATTTTCCATTTTTAATATAAATATCATCATCATCATCGGATCTCCACAACTTCTTCGCTAATCGTCCCTATCGGCCATCGGTTCTGGAAGGTCCTCTGCACAATATCCAGTATCCCTGCAGAGCTGATAGAAGTAGATATTAGCTGGCCAATTCGCACTAGATGTGTAGGTGCCCACGAAAGAACGTCACTTATGAGCTTGGCCTTGCTACTTTATCAGTTTCCAGCATGTCTAGTGTGTCTTATCCGGATGATTTATTTGATAGAGGGCAAGTGGCCGTACAGCATCTTTTTTGTGGGGTGCTGTTTCCAGAATTTGTTCAAGACAGCACGCAGTATCCTTCTACAATCTCTATATAACCTTTTTACCAATTTATGAGTTTAAACGGCGCAGCCATACAATAACACTGACACGGCTACGGCTTGGAAGAACTTACGTTTTCTTATGATCGATAATCTGCCTATAGCTGTCCAAGCTATGCGTATATTTTCATCGCTCTTAATAGTATGTGAACTGATAATTTCAGAGGCTTACCGTTTAGTGCGGATATGTCTCCGTCTTCTTTGTAGCACATGTTCGCATGGAGGCCAATACCTTTTGCTGCTTTCTCTAGTCTTGCACATTTTCTAAATTTGGTTACTAAATGTAATAATGCATTTCTTTTTGTTTAATTTATCAAAAAGCCTCTACATTTTTCTACTTATCTCCTTTCTGTTGACTGATCTGATGTTGGTGATCACTTGTCTATTTTAAAAGGAATTTCAGATACCAGGTGGTTAGAACATACAAATGCAATAAAAGTACTTTTAAACAGCTTTTCTTTAATAAAGCAAGTCTTTGATTACATTTCAAATAACAATGATCAGAAGACATAGTGTCGATTATCGGCTTGTATAATAATTTCAATCATGATGAAGTTGGAAAATAATAATAATAATAATAATAATAATAATAATAATAATAATAATAATAATAATAAAAACACAAATACACATGTAGCTAAAAAGGTTAAAAGACAACAGCAAATTAAAATAGAAGTAAATCAAAAGATATCAGCTAAAGAAGGAAGACTAAAAAGATACCGAGAAAGAACCAAACAGTACAAACAAAATAGGACCTTCCAAAACAATGAGAAGAAATTTTATGAACAAATTAATGGATCAAAAACAAACATTAGTGAACATCCAAATGCAACAGAAGCAGAAAAGTTTTGGAGCAATATATGGAAGAGGAAAGAACACAATAAGAAATCGAAATGGATTAGTGATATTAAGAATGAATTGATGGAAATTGAGGAAGGGCCTGTAGCAAGTGTTCATATAATTACACTCAAATCAGTACTCAAGAAAGTAACAAATTGGAAAACACCAGGCCACGATGGCATACATGGATTCTGGTTCAAAAAATTTACTTCTATCCACAAAAGAATGGCCCAGCAACTGAACAGATGTCTACAAGAAACAGACGTACCCGAATGGATGACGAAAGGAATAAGTACCCTAATCCAGAAAGACCCTAAAAAAGGAAACATCCCCAGCAATTATAGACCGATAACTTGTCTACCCTTGATGTGGAAAATATTGACTGTCGTTATAAAAGAAGAAATATACTTTTCACTCAACTGGCGAAACATTTTCCCAGAAGAACAGAATGGATGCCGCAAGGAAAAAAGAGGAACACACGATTTACTGTATATAGACCAATACATTCTTAAAGAAGTAAAAAAATAGACGGAAAAATATTGCAATGGCCTGGACCGACTACAGAAAAGCATATGACATGGTCCCACATACCTAGATTTTAGAATGTTTAAAAATGTACAAAATTTCCAACAACATCATAAATTTCATTGAAAAAGCCATGAAAAACTGGAGAGTTCAATTAAAAGCCGGAAAACAATCCCTGGCAGAAGTAAAAATCCAAAGAGGTATCTTCCAAGGAGACTCATTATCACCACTACTGTTCATTATAGCAGTCATATACTTAAAAAATGTACAGGGGGATACATATTCACTAGCACACAAGAGAAGATAAACCACCTCATGTACATGGATGACATAAAAAATTTTGCAAAAAATGAAAAAGAATTAGAAACCCTGGTACAAACTTTTCGAATATATAGCCAAGATATAGGAATGGAATTTGAAATAGAAAAATGTGCTATGCTAGTAATGAGCGAAAGGGCGAAAGAAAATTAATGAATGGAATACAACTACCAAATCAGGACACCATAAAATCACTTGATGAAAATGAAAGTTACAAATACTTAGAATTTTAGAAGCGGACAATATTAAGCAAACAGAAATGAAAGGAAAAGTTAAAAAAGAATATCTCAGGAGAACTAGAAAACTTCTAGAAACCAAACTCAACAGCAGAAATCTGATCAAAGGAATTAATACCTGGGCTGTCCCCATTATAAGATACTCAGCACCATTCTTAAAATGGACAAAAGAAGAACTCAGACAGATAGACCAAAGGACGAGAAAATTAATGACCATGCACAAGGCTCTCCACCTAGAGATGATAGAGATATATTGTATGTGTCAAGAAAGGAAGGGGAAGAGGTCTTGCCAACATAGAGGAATGCATAGAAACCACAATCCAACAACTTGAAGATTACACAAGGAAGAGCAAAGACAAACTACTTATGGCGGCCAATAATAGTAGAAACGGCAGATGGACAAACAGAAAAACGACAAAGACTAGAAAACAAAAATGGGAAGAAAAACAATCATACGGACGCTTCAAACGACAAATAGAAGAGGTTGCACATCAAAAGACTTGGACATGTTTAAGAAAGGGAAACCTCAAAAGAGAAACAGAATCACTTATAATTGCTGCACAAAATAATGCCATAAGGACAGACTACATCAAAGCGAAAATTGATAAGACCCAACAAAATAGTAAATGTAGACTTTGCGGTAATAGAGATGAGACTGTTAACCATATACTCTGCGAATGTAGCAAACTAGCACAACGAGAATACAAAACTAGACACGACTGGGTTGGGAAGGTGATCCACTGGGAATTATGCAAAAAATTAAATTTTGACCACACAAACGCACACAAACGTTTGAGAACGAAACGCACAAAATTCTCTGGGACTTTGAGATAAAAACGGATCACCTTATCCCAGCAAGAAGGCCAGACCTAGTGTTGATAAACAAAAAAGAAAGAACTTGCCAACTGGTGGATTTTGCAGTGCCAGCAGATCACAGGGTGAAGTTAAAGGAAAATGAAAAAATAGACAAATATCTGGACCTTGCCAGAGAACTGAAAAAGTTGTGGAATATGAAAGTAGTTAATGCACTTGGAACAGTCCCAAAAGGATTAGAAAAGAGCTTGGAAAGTTTGGATATCAGAGGAAGGATTGAAACCATTCAGAACACTGCACTGCTGCAATCTGCCAGAATACTCAGAAGAGTCCTGGAGACTTGAGGAGACTTGCTGTCACTCAGACTCCAGTGAAAGACCATCAGCTAACACTGATGTGAAAACTCAAAAGGAGTAAATAATAATAATAAATTCTCTGGGACTTCGAGATAAAGACCGATCCCCCTATCCCAGCCAGGAGACCAGACCTAGTGTTGATTAACAAAAAAAAAAAGAGAACGTGTGAACTGGTGGATTTTGCGATCCCAGCAGATCACAGGGTGAAGCTGAAATAAAATGAAAAGATGGATCAATACCTGGACTTTACCAGAGAAAAAAGCTGTGGAATATGGGAGTGAAAGTGATACCAATTGTAGTTGGTACACTTGGAACGGTACCAATAAACTTGGAAAAAGACTGGGGTATCTAGAAATCAGAGGAAGAAATGAGACCATTGCTGCTGCAATCGGCTAGAATACTCAGAAGATTCCTGGAGACCTGAGGAGACTTGTCATTCAGACTCCAGTGAAATACCATCAGCTAATGCTGATGTGAAAAACTCAAAAGGAGTGAAAATAATAATAATATGGATTCAAGTTTTTCAATCGACCAATATTTCTTTTCAATCTTCTGGTCATGACCTGAAAACAGCTTGTAAATACTTATATGGATATATTCTAGCTATGCACTCTACTTTTTGAGACACAGAAAAATGCCAATGGTGTCAATGAGTGTAAAGATGATCAGCAAAAATATAAAAAAAGAACCCAAGCTAACTTATGTGCCTGATGATTTCCATGGTTCAAGTAGTCTTGACCCACTTGTTGAAACTGAAAGGCTGTCCCATAAATTTAAAAGCCAAACAGTTCATATCATCATTTTCAGTTTGCTTTTGTTCTGTCAATGCACGAAAAACAGTTGTCAAACGAAAAACGGTGAATTCGACTTACTTAATCAGTTTTAGTCGTTTACATCTGAGTTTTCATCGTAAAGAGGTCATCAAGTTTTATCAAATCATAACCCGAAGATCTGGAAGAAAGTCTCTGGGGAAGAATTTGTGCAGTTTTTGTTTCTAAACAAGACTTTCGAAGCTTGTACAGTTGTACTGTTTGATAACTTAAAATTCAATGCAAACATGCTAATCATAGAAAATGTAAATTATACACATTTGAAATTGATGTAAGTAATACTTTCGTTCAAATACCATTTATAGTATAATCTATTATTAGACTTAATTACTGCATTTTGCAAGTAAATAATTCATTTATATACATTTTCAAATTCATGGTCTCTTTATAACATGATATAGTTTAATCCAGTTGAGAATTATATTTTGATTTATATCTTTAAATTTTGGGCCATCTCCTTATATATAGAAATACAATGTAACTTATTGCAAAAAATATTAGAAGTTAGTATAAAAAGAGAACAACCCACATTAAACAAAATATCTTTCATCCAAGGAGTTGAAATCTTAAAATGTATCTATGACATATTTAACAATTTACTCTCGAGACAAAGGAGCAGGTCCGTGACTATTATTAAACATTTTTAAAACACTGAACTTGATATTACAGTTTTAACCATTTAAACAGGATGAAAACGCCAATCTTAGTATTCACTATGTTCCTTGATAATGCCAGGGTTAAGTGAATTGTATTTGGGTTTTAACAGGATAATGCAAGATCTCATACTGCTGCAAGAACGGTGGAAAACATCAGTGAGTTGGGTTGGAAACAGCTGTCACATTCTCCTTACAAGTCCAGATCTGGCCTTTTCTGATTTCCACCTGTTTGACCCTTTCAAAGAATTTCTGCGTGGAACAAAGTGTTTCAAGTGACGATGATATGAAGAGTACTGTAAGCAAATGACTACAAACTCAGACCAAAGACGTCTATGCTGAAGGAATACAAAAACTTATTTGTCAATGGAAAAAAATGGATATTAAAGAAAGGATATTATCTAAAAACAAATAAAGTAGTTTTCTTTCCTGTGAAATGCAAATCGTTCCGCCTGTCTGTCTGTCTGTCTGTCTGTCTGTCTGTCTTTTTAAGAAAGGAAATGTTTGACCTCATTTAAGCTACGGGTTGCTGGTTGTGAATTTTAACATAGAAATACATTTCAAATCTCTCTCTCTCTCTCTCTCTCTCTCTCTCTCTCTCTCTCTCTCTCTCTCTCTCTCTCTCTCTCTCTCTCTCTCTCAAAGCTGTTAAAGTACGTTTGAAGAATGTTAAGATAATTCTTGAATTTTTTAATTCATTCAATTTTACTTCTTAATATCTCACTCATATCCCATATTTTCTTTTTTACAATAACCTGGTGTTGCTACAACTTCTGATCCAAGGTAGAAGTGCCGAGCATACACTTTAATCCTTAGCAAGGCTGGCAGATACACTGGTCCTAGGTCGATGGTTTTAAAAAAATATATTCTACGTGCAAATATATTGAACAAGGTCAATTAAAATTTACTTCCAAGTATATTATATTTGCTGTGTGAGTATAATAGTTAGTTTGGGCCTAAATCTTGATTTTATCTGTATTTTTTAGGTGTTAGCGAATAGATTACATTACTTTTACTTAAGACCAGGGATTAGATTAAAGATTGCTACATGAAATTCAATGAAAGACTTCGTTCTAACCCTTGTCAGGGTTTTGAAATTTATACTTGAACCTTTCCGCTTTGTAGTCTTTCTTTTATCGTGCTAAACTCCACTCTATCAGTTGGGGTGATAAGCAGCAGTAAAAGTAGTACTATCAGCTGTGGGACATTTTTTTATTTTTTTAGGGTAAGAGGAGAAAGGAAAATCAAGAACGAAAACAGGACGGTTGGTTTTGGTAAACTTTATGCCAACAAAGTCACGATCCTTTCAGCTGCCCCTCTATCCGCCATCTTGTTTGCCTTCTTCCGATATCCCCCCACCCTTTACCCTTGCAGACATATCCGCCTTTTTTTTTTTGCTTCATACCCGACCTTCCTTCCTTCCTTCTTTACTCTCTCTATTTTTTTCTTCCTTCTTTCTTTTTTTGCGATGTAACTTTCTGTTGCAATCAGATTTACATACATAACATAGACCGTGAGTCTATATACATACATATATATATATATATATATGTGTGTGTGTGTGTGTGTGTGTGTGTATATATATATAATATATATATATATATATGTGTGTGTGTGTGTGTGTGTCTCCTTATGTAGAGTATGTATGTAATACAAAACATAAACATTCACGCACACACAGGCAAGCACACACACGCTCTCTCTCTCTCTCTCTCTCTCTCTCTCTCTCTCTCTCTCTCTCTCTCTCTCTCTCTCTCTCTCTCTCTCTCTCAGTTAATGTGTGTGTGTGTGTCTTATCGTTCATTGTGGTTTCTTTTTTTTCTTACATTTCCTTTTATTCTTTTTTTTCTTCCTTTTCTTTTACATTTTTCTGTTTCTCCTCTTTCTTTCTGCCCCCTCTCTCTCTCTCTCTCTCTCTCTCTCTCTCTCTCTCTCTCTCTCTCTCTCTCTCTCTCTCTCATAAATATTTTATTTCTCCTTTTCCTTCGCAACTTTCTAAGCCGGCGTAAATTCATTCTTTTTTTTTTCTTAACATTTATCTTGTTTTTCGTTGTGATTTTAATGTTGACTTTCTTTCTTTCTTTCTTTCTTTCTTTATCCACCCATTACACTCATTTCTCTTCTAATTTTCATCTAATGTTTCTTTCTCTCTTTTGCTTTTCTTCCAACATTATTTCTGTCCAATTCCTTTTCTCTTTTCGTCTTTTTTTTAATATCTTTCTCATGTTTTATACAATATTTACAAATGTTTCTTTCCCACTCTTCGCTGTTATCACCTTTTCTTTCTCTTTTCTCCTTACTCCTCTATTCTTCATTTTTTTTTCTTCTATTCTCTCTTTCAATCATCATCATCATCATCATGTTTCCTGTTCTCTTCTCCATCTTCTCTTTTCTCATTTACTTTCAGCTATTTTTCTTCACTCTCTCTTTTCTTTTCCTTAATCCCTTTTTGATACTTTACTCTCTCTCTCTCTCTCTCTCTCTCTCTCTCTCTCTCTCTCTCTCTCTCCTTCTCTTTTGACTTTTTTGTTATTTTCTTCTTTCTTTAAATTTCTTATTCAAGTTATTCTCACTTTTTCGTTCCTCTTTTTTTCTTTTACTTTTTATTTTTATTTTTTTTAACAATTTCTTTTTTAATTTTTTTCCTTTTGGCACTACTCCTCTCTTATCTGTTATTGCATCTCTTCTTTTTCTTCGTTTCTTTTTTTATTAACTCTCTCTCTCTCTCTCTCTCTCTCTCTCTCTCTCTCTCTCTCTCTCTCTCTCTCTCTCTCTCTCTCTTCCACCAAATTCAAAAATTCCACTTTTTTCCATCTTTTCTCATTCATCCCTTGATTCTCACTTCTATTTGATTTTCAAAAAGAAGTTCCAACTCCTCTTCGTTCTCTTTCTCTTTTTCTCATTTTCTTCTTCTCTTCCTCTTTTTTTTACACTTCTCACAGTCTCTTCTCTCTTTCTCCTCTATTTTTTCCTTTTCATTTTTTTAATCATTTTTACATATACTAATATTTTTCCCATTCGCCCAACAGCTCAACAACGGACCGCCAATCAGCCGGCCCCAACCCATATTCATCCGCCCGCTCAACCACCCCAGGACGACGCTAGGGACTTCAAATTACGCAGACATATAAAATGCTGGGATATTATTGTCGTGCCAATCAAGGAAAAGCGAGGTCGGCACGTGCCCCTGACAGGGTAGGACAGCTTTTTCATATGCAAATGAGGCTTGCCGTGTGCCTTCTCGCGACAGCGGCCTTCCTACCTCTGTCCCCACTGTTCTGCATACTCTGACCTCCCCGCTGCCAACACCAGATTAAAAAAAAATTCTGCCATTCGTTTTCGACTTATTTCTCAACAACCCCAACTTTGTTGCTTTTATCACCAACAGTCATCTATCGAAAACTACTACTACTACTACTACAACAACAACGACAATCACTTTAACTTCAATACAGTCGAAAGAAACTACTACTACTACTACTATTACGAATACTAATACTATTTCAATCACAACTACTTCAACTCCTGCTAAAAAAAATATTAATACTGCAATTCATGCGACTTCTTGTAATCTCTTATAACTACTATAACTAATATTACTAATTAAAGTCTCAACTATGAATATAAATAACAATAAGTATAACTACTACTAGTAGTACTGTAATCTCCTTAGATCACTCTTCTTAAGCTGGCATCTGGGTTTGAACTTTTACTAATTTCGACTGAAAGTTGTTTTTATTTATACGTTTTTTTACCTATAGCTTACTTGTAAAATCTGAAGTTCCAGGTTTTGTATTTTACTTTAAAACTTGATTCCTTGCAAAATCCCAATAATAATTACAAAAGTTATTCGCATAAAATAAATAAAAACTTATTTATAGCGAAGAACTTGTTTGCAGTAATCAACGTCTATATTTTTCTAATTCGATTTTTTATTTAAAAAAAAAAATTATCAATGTCATGTTTAAACTTTAAAGAATTTCGTTGGTAAACATGCTCATCTACACGGTCCATTGATAGAAAGTCCATACTCCGCTGTGGACTGTATAAAAGTAACAGTTTCCGGCAATGCTAAAAAAAATATGTTTAACTCTTATACCTTCGCTCGTTACTTTTTTCTGTCACTTAACTGATATATTCCTATATTTACCTATTCTATATTTTCTCCGTATACTTTTTCCATTGAACAAATAACTTCAATACGCTCAAAGTCCATTAACAGAAGAATCGAATTTGTTATTAACAGCTTGCAAGATCTTGTTAACCAGGTGCTTTTCATATTAATATTTACTCACACTAAGCTTAGCGTACCCCACTATAGGGTCCCAACAGTGGAAAATTGATTTAAAATTAAATTCGCAAACACTGGTCAGTGAGACTAGCATATTAATCATAGATCTACGACAGATGCCATGCTCTACGTTAGCTTTTTCCTTGTTTTTTTTTTTTTTTTTTTGTTTATTAATTAATTCTTGAATAAAGAATACCTTAATTGACAATCAGAATTACAACGAGAAATTTTGGGAAGTTTGACGAGAAGTTTGTGAAGTGAAGAAAATCAGTTTGTGTTTGCAAACTAGGATTTTCGGCCCAGTACCATGCATGGTGTAATGGCTAACGATTTAAGTGAGAAGACCATTACTAATGGGTTCAATTCTTGCCGGGTGCTTTGCGCCAAACTATGCTAAACTTAATAAATATCTTAAAAATTCTGGAAGGAAAAGAATGGGCGAGAAAAGGAAAGTTTAAATGTCAAATGCGGGACAAAAAGAAACAGCGTGAATTATAAAGTAAGAGAGTCAAGAAATTATTTTTGAGAAAGTAAAAAATTATTATTTTCAAATTGATAAAAAATAATCGTAAAACTAAATTGAAAAGGTGTGTTCATAGGATATAAAGACGAATAAAAGGCTAGAAGTATGAAGCACTCGATGAGAAATAAACGCACTAGTAATGGTCTGCTAACTCGCTAACCAATTTAGCACGTGAAGTACCCTTAGAAAAATAAGGCAAAAGGCGCGTCAATTTGTGAGGATTGAACTCACTAGTAATTTGTGAGAGACTAGCTTGCTACCAGGAGCTTAAATGGGATGAAGTAAAAGAAAGAAAGAAATACGTACTTAAGTAGATGATTTTAAAGAGAATATGTACTTGTGAAAAGAGAGAAGCTAGGAAAATTCGACAGAGAGAGGAAAATAAGAGAGATGATTATTAGTGAAAGAGGAAAAAGATACTTTGCTTTTTTAGTAAAACTTTTTTTTTCTTTCTGTCGGTAAAAAATTTAGTTTTAAAACTTTTTATCCGCTTTTTCTTCCTTCTAATTTAATCTTAAAAGAAAGAATAAAATGTTATGTAAACTACTGTCCATGGAGAAGGGAGGGAAGGTGGGGCGTAAATAGGTAAAGTTTTCAGTTTTTATTTATTAATTATTTATCATCGTTGTTTTGAACACGCGCACACGAGTTGATCTGGAAAGAAATAGGAAAGAAAAAGAAAACATACTAGACAACGAAAAGAGAAGAACATTTGTTTTTGTTTAATCATTTTGTTTTTTATTTTGTCTAATTTATTTATTTATTTGTTGGTTTTTCCTAACTATTATAAGAAGACAGTAAGAAAGGAAAGAATCACAAGTTTTTCCTTCTTTTGAAATAAAGTGACAAAAATGAATATTTTAAAAAAGAACAGATGCAGAGGGGACTAAAACTGTTTGAGGTGAGAGAAAAGAGAGAGCGATACAGAAGGAGAGAGAGAGAGAGAGAGAGAGAGAGAGAGAGAGAGAGAGAAGAAATATTAATGAAACTTAAAAAATTAGAGAAAATCTCTGGTTTCACAAATAACATTGAAGGGAGATAATTAGTATACGGGAAAGACAAAAATGTCCCTTAGTGATGAATTTAGTTGAGAATTTTCGATTAGTACCAGTGATCGGCGTTCGAGTCCCGGTGTATATCAAAACATCAAATTTTGATATTCAACTTATACAAAACTTCTCATTTGGAAGATTGACGTAACACAAATTGTCTCTTTTCTAATATGGTTATATGATGGAGAAAGTCTATCTTACATAAGAAAACACAGACACACGGACAAATAGACACACACACGCGTGAACACACAGCCAAACAGGCACCTACGCTCGCTCATATACACACCCAGATACACACCACACACACACACACGCACACACACACTGATATATATATATATATATATATTATATATATATAAAGGTATATATAATATATATATATATATATATATATATTATATATATATATATATATGAGTGAACCTATTTATTTATTATACGGTGTAAAATATGTAAGTCTGTCTCAAATAGCAACGTATTTAATACCAATACAATTGTCTGTTCTTCGAGTACCTTTTGAGGATAGAAGTTGTTTATTTTCAAGGTAAATGATTTGGCGCAATATAATCATCTACAAATCACTTTATTTTAGTCGTAACTGGGACTAAGTTAAGTTACTATATCTCTTAGCAACTAAGAGATATATGCAATGAGTGGGAAAATGACGAAAAACAAAATAATTAAATAGATAGATAGATAGATAGATAGATAGAAAAGAGACTTGTAAGAAAGAAGGTGCGAGTTGAATTTGTGAAGGATGATACAGTGAAACACACGCACACACATGCACACACATAGAAACGTACACACGCACGCGCCTATACAGACATACGATGCATCAAACACACAGACAAACAGTCCATTATTATTTAATTTTCTCGTAAAATTTCAATTCTCTTCCAATTAACACTGTCTTTTTCTCTTTTCCCATTTTCTTCCCTTTCCTATTTTCTTTCCTTTTCATTTTCTTCTTTACTTTATTTTCTTTTTCCTCTTCATCTTTTTCCTTTCCTCCATCCTTTCTTTCGTTTTCACCGTTTTCCTTTTTCTTTATTTTTTCTGTTTCTTTCACTTTTTCTTCCTTTTCTCATTGCTTTCTTTTTTCTTGTATTCTTTCCTTTTCTGTTTTTTCTCTCTCTTCTTTTTTTTTTCCTGTTTTATATTTATATATATATAAATATATATATATGTAATTAAATATATATATATATATATATATATATATATATATATATATATATATATATATATATTATTTTCTTTAATTGATCTGCTCTTTCTTTTTTTTACCTTTCCTTTGCTTTTTCTTTTAATTCTTATTTTCCTTTTCTTTCTTTCTTTTTCTTTCTTCCCTTTTTTTTCTTTCCCTCTCTCTTTCCCCGATTCTTATTGGCATTTACAAACTTTTTCTCGTAACACTCCCAAGTGTGATACACATCTATAAGGATTTGTGTTGACACAAACACACCCTGACGTACAGAAACACACATATATTAATGCATACAGAAATCCACAGTAAAATATTGGTATATGCACACATACACACACACATGCACACAGAATCAACAACACTTTTACACTTCATACATAAAGTGGCTCAAAGATGCATACGTATATGTTTGTGTCAGCTAAGAAAATATAAGTCTATAAATCATGTTTACAACAATATTTAAGTATGTGTGAAATAAAATAACGTATACATTCACAAACACATATGCGCTGTCAGTTACCAGGACAAAACATACAAATGTGTAAGTGATCATAAATACTCACTCATATGTGCGCATGCACAGACACACACATAAACATTATATACATACATTCTATATTAGGTGTATGTTTTTATGGATATCAATGAACGGGGGTATTGGTCACAATAGCTCTTTAACACACAAACATACACACACACACACACACACACACACACATATATATATATATATATATATATATATATAACATATATATATATAATATATATATATACTGATACACACATAAACACAGAGATTATTGTGTATGTAGACATTTAGGCTGGGTCCATTTTTTGATACGAGGAAGAAGCGAAATCACCTTTTCTAAGGTTGGATGCACTACTGCACTAACGAAAATAAATTATCCGCCCCTGTCTCTCTGTCTCTGTCTCTGTCTCTGTCTCTGTCTCTTCTCTCTCTCTCTCTCTCTCTCTCTCTCTCTCTTTCTTTCTCTCTCTCTCTCTCTCTGTCTCTCTCTCTCTCTCTCTGTGTCTTTCTATCTATCTATCTATACACCTCTCTCTCTCTCTCTCTCTCTCTCTCTCTTCTGTCTATCGATCTCCCCCCTCTCTCTCTCTTTCTAAGCATACATATCCCCACACACACATATATAATATATGCATAATGCATACATACATATATATGTATATATGTGTGTGTATACATATATATGAGTGCGTGTGCACAAACGCATATATAATCGAATATATATATATATATATGTATATACATATATATATATATATATATATATATATAATATATATATCAGCACACAAGCATGTACACACAATTTGTAAATAAATGAATAATAAATGAATATATATATATATATATATATATATATATATATATATATATATATGAGTGTGTGCGCACAAACGCATATATGATAAAATATAAAAAAATAAAATAATATATATATATATATATATATATATATATATATATATATATATATATCAGAACACAAGCATGTACACATATAAATATATATATATAATTAATATATATATATATATATATATATATATATATATATATATATATATATATATATATATATATATATAGTTCTGTTTCGATTAAAGTTGAATACATTTCCATGATATTTTCTCAGGGATACGTTAAATAGTTTTTTTTTGTTTTTTTTTTTGCATTTTGATTTTTTCGTGGTTGTGTGTGTGTGTGTGTGTGTGTGTGTGTGTGTGTGTGTGTGTGTTCGGGCAAAAGGTAAACTGCAGCGATTGTACGTATTCACATAAGTACCCGCATATTTGTCTTCCGATAAAATCTCCTTTTCGTGCACACACACATTCAATAAGATGAATTACCATTGGGGCACACACACAGACACAGGCAAACAATGCAGTTCAAGGAAGCGAGCAACATCGTTGCGTTGAAAGTGATCATACACATACACACAAACTTACTTG
Source organism: Doryteuthis pealeii (assembly GCA_023376005.1). Taxonomy (NCBI): domain Eukaryota; kingdom Metazoa; phylum Mollusca; class Cephalopoda; order Myopsida; family Loliginidae; genus Doryteuthis; species Doryteuthis pealeii. The sequence continues at coordinate 23,605,799 of CM042160.1, read as the reverse complement.
GATTAATTTTTACGTTAAATGGCTAGGTAGAATTATACCAAAATAACACCACGCACACACACACACACACACACATATATATATATATAATATATATATATATATATATATATATATATATATATATATATATATATATATAAATAATCATTTCAATAGATCTTTCTTGAACAGAAGTGGCAAATATAATCCAGTATATATATATATATATATATATATATATATATATATATATGTGTGTGTGTGTGTGTGTGTGTGTGTGTGTGGTGTGTGTGTGTGTGTGTGAATATATACGAAACATGCAGTCCTTTTTTTGAGCACGTTTCTGTAAAACTGGCAGTGTTATTTTTTACAATTCTTATTATTTGATATATTTGTTAAGTTTTGGTCAGTTTCACAGGATATTGTCCGAAATTTTGTCCGTGATTGTCCCCCGCCGGCTTAGCACATTGATCATTTACCTGAGTATATTTAAAATTCTTTAGAATTTAGTGAATCTTTTCTTTTTGATAACGTCGAGTATATCCACCCAGAATGTTATTAGTATTTGAATATTTGTTTTTTTGCCGCGTTTTTGTTACTTTAGAGTTTAAATTTAGATTGTCGTGATTCAAGATGTGGCGTACTTTGGAGCCAGTGCAAACTGATGATCATCTGATCTAGTGCATACTATGTGTGTGTGTGCGTGTGTGTGTGTGTGTGTACGCGGGGTAATTATCACTGTTGGTACAGATATTACACTCGATCTTAATATTAACCCACCTCCCACAAATTTAGGCCAATGTGTATGCAAATGTGGCAAGATAAAGATTGCATCATTGCACATGATCGGTATCACAAAGTTGTTATATTATTCCGTCACCCGTTTTAGTTCAATTCGGAGGTGCTGCTTGCGATTCGGGACCCCAAGCCGATGCACCATTTGTGTCTTGTCTGATTATATGGCCTAGGATGAAAAGACACCATCTTATTCTCAGACCAAACGTTAGGTGGCTACTTTCTGATCTGATATGCAACTTTCTCTACACAAGTGTGGAAGATGATGCGACGTCATTTTAATCAAAGTATTTGCGTATCATATATATATATATATATATATAATATATATATATAAGGTCATCGGGGTGGCCTAAAGTCGGTATCAGCCAGACAGCGAGGGAGTCTATCCCCTTTTCACTGACGCTAGACCAAGGAGATGGTTTTAGTGTCCGGGGTGGAGTGCCATACCTACCATCACTCCTCATTTTACTGCACAGATCCCTGTGCTACTCATATACTGAGTTGGTGAGCGTCGGTAAATAATGTATATATATATACTTTCTCCCCACATTTGTGTGGAGGTGCCTCGTGTGGTGTAATGGTTAGCAATGTAGACTTGCAGGACATTGCTTATGAATTTGATTCTTACTGAGTGTCACATACTCCTGTTCTAGTGTAAGCTAAGTTAAGCATAGTAAATGAATGTGTGTCTACGTGCACGCGTATGTGTGTGTGTATGTGTGAATGTGTGAATGTTAGAGAAAGTGTGTGTGAGAGAGAGAGGGGGAGAGTGGAGAGAGAGAGAGATTGTTCCTAAAGTTTTTATTACATATATATTAAGATTCTGGTAGTGTGAATGTACATAAGTTCATATTATGACGTCATGTCTATTGTTGATGACTTTTTGTCTAATTAGATTGAAGCACCGCAACATCAATGGAAAAAGTGTGTGATTGCCAGTGAGACTATATTGAAAAATAAACCTTATTTGGTCACATTTCATGTGCTTATCTTGGTCAGTCTATGAACTTTTCAACTGAATCTTGTATGTCTATATATATAGTAATAAGTCTGAAATTAATCAATTTTTCATTTCTTTTAAATAGGTGTGTGTTTATCAGTATGTGTCTTTGCACATGTTTGTAATGTATCTATAAGATTATGTTATTACTATACGAGTATAGCGATATGCACATACATATATGTGTGCATATGCATATAGGTAAATGCATATAGGCATATATCTGTATATGTATATACAAAGACGTATATAGACACATATGGCAATGTGTTCGTATACGTATTTATTGATATCAATTTCCCGTCCCAACGGTTGGTGTGGGGGCAAAGTTTATTAAATTGAAAGACACCGAAAGTAATCAATTAGAAGAATATCGACTTAATCCAACTTCAAATGGTTTCATCTGGTATACCTTTGATTTACTTACAACTCTATTCACATCACTGTTTGGATGTGTGTACGCCTCGTTGTTTTTGAATGACTTAAGACGAAAAGCAAATAAATAAAATCTCAAATTATATCTTTTAAAATTTCAGGGAAAGTTCTACTTGCCTGGTTTCATTTTTGTTTATTTTTTGACAAGCTCAAAACCAAATAAGAAATATCCGACACACAAATGCAGACACACGGGTACATATTCAGACATACACACAAATACATGCACATACTCAGATACAAGCACACACACAAGCAACTACTGAGATACAGATACTTGCAAATGCATATACAAACATACGCATACAAACGTACACACACGCACCCGTAAAGTCACACTATCTTTTACATCACAAACATATACATGAACCAGATATACCAACTAATAGTTTCGCTTACTAGCTCATCAGGGCTAGAATCTGAGTAAAATGTATATACATATATGCATACATACATACACACACACACACACACACACATATATATAATATATATATATATATGTATATAAGTATATATATTATATATATATATAGAGAGAGAGAGAGAGGAGAGAGAGAGAGAGAGAGAGAGACAACCACAAACATATGCCCTACATATAGGTATTAAACCCGGTGAGGGTCATCCAAGATCTGTCTTTGTATGTGTGCGCTTCTATCTCTTTTTGTTTATGTGTCTACTTATGTATGTGTGTGTGTTACTGAGGAGACCAATGCTAGTTCGATTCACACTTCATACCACATAACCGTATGCTTGTGTCAAACTAAGCTAAGCTTAGTAATTGGCTATAAACACAAGCGTCCAGAGACATGCATGCTCTCCCTGTCCCCCTCCCTCCCCTCTCTCCTCCCCCCCCTCTCTCTCTCTCTCTCTCTCTCTCTCTCTCTCTCTCTCTCTCTCTCTCTTCTCTCTCTCTCTCTCTCTCAATATATATTTTTCCCTCTTATAAACTTTCACATATATTTCCACATACATATATATAGTGAAAGACGCCTGCTGTAGAATAATTGTTAGCTTGTTGGTCTCATTACACAATTAATTCATTGATTTCTAATCTGGTGCTCTCATATTGTGACCATGTTCCAGAAATGGTTATTTGCACTTATAAAGTCATGTCGACACTCCGATTTATAAGCGTTTCACTCCTTTTCCCCAGGCAAGCATCTATAAACACTCTTGTAAACGTTCATAATATTAATACTTGTGAAGTATCCAATGTATTATACATAGACCCACAATAAAAGCAAATAAAATAATAATAGATCACACATAACCAAGTACATAAATCTATATGTATGCTTACAAAGGTATTTGTCTACCATTACAAATTCAGAAGATTACAGACAATTGCATACACGCTGTCACAAGACTCCTGATATTTCATGTATTACAAGCCAATGCACACTTGCAAGTTTCATAAAGGCACACACACAAACACACAAACAAATAATCACACGTGTTTTAGGTGCCTTCTGCACATAAAAAAACACTTTGTGAACGCAAAAACGTCTGTGTTTGTTATCATCAATACGAAGACATATATAAATGAGATACCTATATAAAAAGCAGTTTCAGGATTCTCCTTTTGAATATCCACATGCACACAGATTTCTAGATGGTCTCCTTTCAAAGGACTCTTCAAAATATTGATAGTTTCAACTTGATAAGACACAGCAATAGTGGGGTAGCCAATGAAGATCTACCTCTCTAGAAATTGATTCATGAGACACATTTCCTGTCATTTTGCAGCATTAAAGCTCACAGCTTTTACAGGTACACAATTCATATACAGAAATTATTCCTATATGAAACTTACGTCTTTATGTTGTCTAACTAACGAACACACACACACGCACACACACATAATCACACATACACGCGAACAAGTTCACATACATGCATATAGGTCTTATCATTTGTCTTCAACTGGGTAGTGTACACAACTCTCACCCAAATATATCGTGTTAATTTCTCCAAATACCTAAAGTGGGATTTCGAGCCTTGAATGCAAGTATTATGTCTGTTCTGTTTCCGGTACAGATTTAAAATCTAAGGTTTCTATCAGTAAATTATTTTTTTTTGATCGAAACCATTTTAATCACAGATATAACTTTTGACAAAATCTAAAAGTTATAAAATTTAAAGTTTTGACAAGAATTTCATTCATGTCAAAACTTTTATTTGTCCACACTGGACGATTTATAGATTTATTTTACTATATATATATATATATATATATATATATATATATATATATATATATATATATATATATATATATATATAATTATGACTTAATAAATAAGTATACTTACATTCAAATGGAATAAAAGTTTGGTTTATCCCGCAAGTCAAATATATTTCGTCGTGTGTCGTCATACATATTGTAGCAAGCGTGCACATACAGATACATAAACAAGCACATACGCTCTCTCTCTCTCTCTCTCTCTCTCTCTCTCTCTCTCTTCTCTCTCTCTCTCTCTCTCTCTCTCTCTCTCTCTCTCTCTCTCTCTCTCTCTTTATATATATATATATATATATATATATATATATATATATTCTAATTTATTGATATTCATATATATTTCCATGGTACATATTTCCCTGGTACATATACTCAAGGTTTTAACAAATATTCTACGGCAGGTGCTGCCGTAGAATATTTGTTAGCTTGTTTATCTCATTACATTCATGTGATTGAGTGTAAATTTACAAATATATACACTCACATAAAATGCTATACAAGCATATGAATCATTGAATGAGTAGAATATATCAATATTTGCATATATATATATATATATATATATATATATATATATATATATATATATATACACGGTTTTACATATAAGTATGTGTTTTATGTTATTAGTTCAATTTGCTAGCAATTGTGGGAGAGCTCGACCCTTATCGAATAACCTTAGAAAATTCCCCCATATTTAGTGTCTATGTGGAGGTTTTATATGTTTATTTCACCTACAAAAGTCATTATTAATATTCATTAAAATAGATTTAGTCTTGTACAAGGCATCGTACAAAGTTGAAAGTTACTTTAATTTCTTTGTCAAAGTCTCTTAAGTAACGAACATTTAATTCGACATACAGACACACAGACACAGATATATCTAAAAATCTCACATCTCACTTTCTCTCTTCCTCTCTATGTGTGTGTGTGTGTGTGTGTGTGTGTAGCTCATATAGGAAATAGGATATAGGAAATATAGGAAATAGGATATGTATATATATATCATATTTACTATATAAGAGCTATATATATATAAATATATATATATATATCATATTTACTATATAAGAGCTACACACACTCACTCACACACACAGATAGGAGGAAGAGTAAATATATATATATATATATATATATATATATATATATATATATATATATATATATCAGACTTTAAGTTTATTCATTCAAGTGAACGTACATTTTATGTACGTTTTTGTCATAAGCCAACATGTACACACACACTCTATGTCTGAAGCATCTAAAACACCCCAAAGCATGAAAAGATCGGACATCGAAACATAAAAGCTACCTTATTTTTTCATTAAAAAAACCCGCTAAGACACTGATTTGAAAACACGACCGTAAACTTATTGAAAAACTGTCTGGCGCCCAGACAAGCCGGTCTCCTGATAAACACTCACGCACGCGTATATACAGAGAGAGCAACGGCCAAATCACAAACACACCTCGACTCCTTATATAGGCCAAGACACACAGACACAAAAACCGAAACAGCCATTAAACTCTCCCTTCTTACTCTCAGTTCTTTCTTTATCACCTAGCCAGTCATATCCCAAACTTTGCTATAGTTCCAGGTTACAGAAAACCTCTTCTTGATTTTGAATCAGGTGACACCGTCCCATGTCACCCATTACTTCTCCTCCGAAATGTTTTCTATCATCGAGTTGACTTACAACTTCCTTTTTTTTTTGCCTTCTGCCAAATCTTTCTTTTTTTTTTTTTTTTCTTTTTCTTTCTCTCTATCTTTATTACTGTATATATTTCTTTCTTTCTTTTATTCTTTCTTTTATTTTACGTTTTTCTTACTTCCTCGGCGCAGTTGAATGTTTCTATCTTCCTTTTTCTTTCTTTATTTCTTTCTTTTTCATTTTTTTTTTTTTTTTAACTTTCTTCAATTTTGTCTTCCTTATCTTTCTTTATTCTTCATTCTTTTCGTCTTTTCTTCATCCTTTCATTTGCACCATCTTTCCTCTTATATTCTTCGCACAATCCCTTCGATTTTCTTTTTATTTATTTATTCTCATTTCTTTCCTTCCTTCCATTCTTCCTTCCACTAACTTTTCTTTCCAACTGTTTTTATAGTTACGACTTCGAACCTGACGAAATGCTTTGCCGATATCTTCATGCATCTGTGCATGTGTGTGTGTGTGTGAGAAAACGAGTATGTGGGTATGAGAGAAAAGACGTCTGTGTATTTGCGAAAGAGAGAAAGTGTGTGTGCGTATGAGTTTGTGTGTTTGTGCGTGTGCGCATGTGTGTGTGTGTGTACACGCGCGCATGGGTGTGAATCTGTGTGTGTGTATGCGAGTTTGTCTGAGTATATTTCTGTGCCTATCTCAGTATGTAGGAATATAAAAGGAGTCAGTAGGTATATGTATATGCAAACTGGTATATGTGTTGTAGATGAAACCCAAATACTAAGTCATATTAGTGGGATATTTGGTGAGGATCAAATCACAACATTAAGGAATGATATCTTCAGCAAGCGTGTTAATAATCACTTTACTACGGTGTGAGCAAATACATATAATTGCATAAATATGTATATGAATTTGTATTAAGATTTGCCTCGTCCGACACATGGCCATAGTATTAATTTCTGTAGGTGAAATGAAGGAAGATTATTTCGACGATATCTAAGTTATGTGTTTACCTTTTCTGAATATTTTATAACGTGCTGTGTGTTAACTATTTTACAAGCGAGAACTTTCCTACCTACGCGTGAAAGAATTATGTTTATATGTTTATTAGGTCTGTACGTGTACGTCCTAATATTCTGTAAATATACGTTTGAATATAAGCGAAATAAGTTGGTTCCGATGTATTGTTTACCTATATAATAACAATGTGTTATAAATATATAAACTTGTGTCATTGTGGGATCTTACCGGTTGTCTTTGCTTGCTATGTGACAGATTGACAGACAGAAATGAACATAGATAATGACATTTATTAGAATGCAGTTATATATATATATATATATATATATATATGTGTGTGTGTGTGTGTGTGTGTGTGCGGGCGTGCGTGTGTGTGTGTGTGTGTGCGCACGCGCGCGTGTGTGTGTGTGTACACGCACACACACACACATATACACACCATATAATATATATATATATATATATATATATATATATATATAAATGTTCAATCTGAATATGTGCATTTTATCAGTGCCATGTGAGACAAAATATAACGAGCATACTAATTCTCATTTACTCATTCACTGAATGAATACCTCGATTAGACTGATGGTTAGGAAGCAAGATTGGTGGACTACTGCGAGAGATGAGTTCAATCCTCACTGGGTACACCAATATAGTGGTGTCGTATCATCAATGTAAATAATATTCATTAGGTTAACAAATACAGACACCTTAAGATAAACAAAATCTGACGACGAACCCCCATACTCGATGATCACAAGTTTTTCTTGTAATCGTTACTTGTATATAATAAATTGATTAGCCTGATAGTTTATATGAAAATATTTATTGATAATAGTGACACTATGAACTTAACTGCAACCCTGCCGATAACCCCCCTCAAATCTATCCATGAAAACATGTATACATAAAGGTATGTGTTTTAAAATAATATGTATACATACGTGCATACGTAGATACCTCTACTTGCCTCTAAGTCTATATACACTATATTTGAATGCATTGTACGTTTGTGTATATTATTAATATACACAAAAGTACTATGCATTCAAATGTTGCTAGAACAATAGTTAACAGTACTAGAAGCTTTATGAAGTCAGTCTTTATTAAGTGCTGCATTTAAGTAGCCCTGTACCAGACTGGGATAAGCACGAACGCACGCATACGCGCACACACACATGCACACACAATATATATATATGTGTGTGTGTGTGTGTGTGGTTAAATGAGCTGTATACCTGTTCTTTGTAAGAGTGGTCTATGATATTCTTATATTTTTGGAAAAAGTAAACGATTCTTGTCAGTATTTCATATTTATCCCCGTTATATCGAAAATGTTGATAATAAAATGACGTTTAGCACATACTCGTAACACTACCAAAAAAGTTGATTCAACTTTAAATTGGATTCGAAATTTATTTATTCTCTAGGTTAGAAAATTTTAACTGTATTGCTCTAATAAAAGACTTGCTATGATGTGCTGTCTTTGCTCAGTTACAGTTACGGATTGTATTTACAAACACAATGAGAATTTTAGTAATATATAAAGTTGTCCATCCATTGTAGATATTTATGAAGGATATATGGTATAAGGCTATAACATTGGAGCATCCTGAAAACCGTATTATTGTATATTCATGTACTTTATTCATATATTAATGTGTGTTGTGCGTACGTGTGTGTAGTTCTGTGATTGCGTTAACCGGTCCTTTCGCCTCTGTCAATATTGCTCCTTCTTACTTCCCCTTTATTTCTTCCGTCCACGACATTATATCTTTCTTTCTATCCCTCAATGAAAGCAAAACAAAAAGTTTTTCTAACTTTTTGCTTCATATTTTTCTCTTATTCTCAGTGGTTTGCTCTGTTCTCCCCCTCTCTCTCCCTATCTCTCTCTCTCTCTCTATATATATATATATATATATATATATATATATATATATTACACAATACACACAAACACGCGCACGTGAGAGAGAGAGAGAAAGAGAGAAGAGAGAAAGAGAGAGAAAGAGAGAGAAAGAGAGGGTGGCATTTCAATTTTTTTTAATATTTCGGATGTTTTATATTTTCTCAATACCTGGAAACTTTTTATATAGAAAGTAATAATATCTTAATTTTGACACATTTCTTATTATTCTGCTCTCTCTCTCTCTCTCTCTCTCTCTCTCTCTCTCTCTCTCTCTCTCTCTCTCTCTCTCTCTCTCTTATACATGTATGCACACACACACGCGCACGCACACACGCGCACGCACACACACACACACACACACACAAAATGTACACATACACTTTCTGAATTAGCCCAGATTGCTTACCTTCTTTTTCTTCCTTCATTTCCATACGTTCCTTCTCCTCAGAATATGAAAACACAACATCGTTGAAAATACTCTCTCTCTCTCTCTCTCTCTCTCTCTCTCTCTCTCTCTCTCTCTCTCTCTGTTAATTTGATAAACTAAATAAAATACGTAAATAGGCAACAATGTAAATAAATATTCGATTATTCTGTCTTGTTGATTTCAAACACTGTCGTTTGGTCAGGTTTTCTTCTTAAATCATTTGGGACACAATTTTATTCAGGTTTTTCTCCTCACTAATATCACGTTGTATTTCAAATTATTATTATTATTAGTAGTAGTAGTAGTAGTCTTCAATATCCTCCCTTATTATTATAAGATTTCGTCTGTATTTTTTCTCACTTGGTGGCTTTCCCCCTGAGACCTAACGGGGAAAATTTGCCACCGGTCATCAGTTCGAGCCTAAGCAGGGTTTTAATGTCAATATTCAAAACAGACCTGTTCACAGTCATACTAGTTCTACATAATCTTCCCCTATTTAAAACTGTCAACGTAGAAAACAACTATACTTTGCTAGCTATATGTTCCAGTTTGCTTAGATATATCTCAATCTTTTTATATACCTGTTCGTATCATTCATTCATAATTTATCTATTTATCTCAATTTCTATCTATCTATCTATCTATCTGGATATGTTCATATATATCTATCTATATTTCAGTTGATCCATTTTGACACTTATACTAATAACTTATTTAAAAAATAAAGCCGATAAACACGTGCCACCTGTGTTGATGATAAAAATCCCATTCATTAATATTTCATTCTTCTCTCAGGTATATTTGATTTTGTTTGTATGGACTAACTACTGTCAGTGTTCGATTATGAAGCATCTCTTTCTTTCTCCTTCCCCTACTATCTATCTATCTATCTATCTATCTATCTATTCTCTCTCTCTCTCTCTCTCTCTCTCTTCTCTCTCTCTCTCTCTCTCTCTCTCTCTCTCTCTCTCTCTCTCTCTCTCGCTATATATAGATAGATATATATATTTATATATATATTGTTTCTTTCTTTCTGTCTTTCTCTCAGTTTATTTCTCATTAATATTATTGATAAGTACTGATTGTCATTATAAAAAAAGCTTATTGATCTTTGAACTTTGCACAAGAAAAACGTGGTTCATGCCTTCAGCGTAGAAAAGCTACCAAAATAATCTCCTGAAAAACTACCTTTGCTAAAGCTTTTTCATCGGTTACGTTTCTTCATTCAGCTTATTACGAATACAAACGATCACACGTTCATGTGCCCACTACAAAGATAGAATACTTCATTCATAAAAATACATGTGTTCATTACAGACGTACATACAACACAGTCTAGCAGAATGGCATATTCAACCAAATATTCATATAAGAGGACACGCGGACAGATATACAGATATGTACTCGTTATTAGCTATTAAGTTTAGTATTAGTTTGGCAAAAGGCCATAGTAATAAAGGAGCCACTAAGAATCAAAATAATTACAGTTTGAAAAGAATTTATGAATGAGCCTCAGAAGACATCGTTTATCGAAGCTGATTAAAAAACAAAAAACAGAAAATACATATGTATTTATGCGTAGACAGATATACAATTAAAAACATCCTGACATACAATTAAAAGTATATTCCTATACTCGCATGCATACACACACAGATACATACATACATATGCTAACAAATAGATATACATACATCTAAATGCCTAGGTATAAATACACACACATACATACACATGCTAAAAAATATGAAAAAGTAAACCTAACCAAGATAATCGGTCTTTTTTTTCTTTCTAATAGCGACACATGTCGGCAGCCGGTCTTTCAACTTGCAACTTTCTACCCTAATTAAGTTTTGCATCAACTTGATTGACAGTCAACTCCCCGTCCACATCCATCAGGCTAAGAATCGTTTCCGTTGTCTCATTCACCAAATTTAAAACACGAGATTCTTTCAGCTTTGATTCGGGTACCTACCCCAGATGCTTCAGCCCATGTTGATGTGAGAGTTAGTCACACATCAAGGTGTGTGGAAAGAGCGAACTTAGAACATGATTCATTTTGTACAATACGAGAGGAGAGAAAAGACAAAACACGGATATGAACGATAAGCAGAGTGTGAAAGAGTTGGGAAAGGGGGATTCCGTTAGAAATTAATCGATGACATGAATGAATAGATCGATAGATTTGAACAGATTGAGATGAACAGATAGATAATAAAGAATAAGATAGTAGGCACTACATTTGTGGATTCGTGTAAGATAAAGCAAAACTTACCAAATACATGAAATGTAAGTTTTGGATAGATTGGTAGATTTGAGAAAAATTAGATGAATAGAATAGATAATGAATAGGTAGATAATAAAGAGGAAGACAAGAGTAGATTAGAGAGGGTATATATACGAGGTGTGTTCAAAATATGTTTTACCAAAAACTTTTTTATAAAAATATACAACAAATGTACTCAGGCTACTCTTATAATTCGTTATATATATATATATATATATATATATATATATATATATATATAAGAGGCGAACTATTACCTTAACCAAGTAAATTATCTGTATATTATATATATATACATGTGTGTGTGTATATGTGTGTGTGAGAAAGCACGCATACATATAAGTAATGAATAATCTATATATATATATATATATATATATATATATACGCACGTATTTACCCAATCCCTTCACAGGGGGGTGACATAAGGGCATCCAGTGAGGATCAAACTCGTCATTCAGTTGTAATGGATCTTAAATTGCTAACCATTGCACCACGATAGGACAACGAATATGTACGTATGTATACTTAAACACTATAGATGAGTCCTGTTTTGATTAAAGTTGAAAACATTTCAGTGACATTTTACCAGGTACACTTTAACAAGTTCTAATGTGTGTATCTGATCATTTTCACGCGTACACACGTGTCTATGAGTGTGTATGTGTGTGTGTGTGTGTGTGTGTGTGTGTGTGTGAAAGGTATATTAAAGACAACGTATACCGTGCATGCATATCTTTCTATTCATAATCCCTAAAAAAGCTAAAATTTACTTGTTTCAGTAATATTTATGTATATAATGATGCGAACTTGCCTACTTTGAAAATCAGTATTTGATATCCATTTTTTTTGTGTGACAGCATGGTGACCACTGATAATGAAAACAAACACGCATCTATCCCAACTACTAGATGAGATTTTATTAGATATATATATGTAGATAGATATAGACGGGAACAGATAGATGTAAACCCAACGTAATATATTCCATGCTATGTTGTGAATTTGAAGTAACCTGTAACGTAGCTATGGGTGATCTGTGGGAGCGGGTGCCCTGTCTGAAAATATTCTTCAAGATTGGCGCCTTTTTAACAATTTTCTTAACTTATTCCTTCCCTTGTACGATAAAAATCGAATCCAATTATTCTTTTTATTGTTATGCTTTCTTTTATAGCCTAACCTTACAAATTTTTTTACATTCAATACTTTATTCGACAAAACTTCTAGTATTGTAAACTGTGCATTCAGTCCCTTGTTATGCATTGGTTGCCGATGGCACATGGGGAACCACAAAAACTGACTTCTTCCTAATAATTATGTACTCTATTGTATCTTCTTTGCTAAAAGTTAAAATAAAAACGTAGAATGAAAATATTTACCCTATACTAAAAATATTAGGCACTTTTAATGAGGCCACGTGTCATTTACTAATCATTTTTTACAAAACCAGAAACATCAGATACACGCTGAGAATCAAGCTCACTAACAATGGCCTTATAGTCAAGCTTATTAACCATTATACATCGCTAGGTTTCCTTACGAGGACCAAACGTATCTTCCCTGTCTTTTTATTTACTCAATTTTAGAAAATCTTTTCTAAATGGTAACGAATTTAACAAGTTTAACATTTGGGAATTTACAATTATAACAACAACCTAACATTTCCATATATTTTTGTCACTAATTTAAGTTATCTAATAGTTTCATACAAGACATGAAACAAAAATGTATTTGTTTCGATAAAGATCTGATTCTTATTCAATGTTCCGCCTCTTCTACTTAATTCTATTTTGCATCTATATGGTAGGTTTTAATAATTAATTTAAGACGTCTACGAGAAAATATACTTATTTCTTTTAAAATGCAGATGAAGTAATCAATGGCAACATACTGAATAGACAAATATATATACATATATATATATATATATATATATATATATATATATATATATATATAGAGAGAGAGAGAGAGAGAGAGAGAGAGAGAGAGAGAGGTGAGAGAGAGAGAGAGAGATGATTTTACAAGTAGACGAATATAGACGGCTGATAGAGAAATGGCGTTGATTTTATCTTTCTAGCAGGACGGATTTGCCTATCATGAAAATCAGCACTGGAAACTCTGAGTCTGACCGTTAGAATATTAGTGGCGTGAACAAAGTGATCAAGGGCAGATCGATAAACAAATAGGAATAAAGAGGGAAATGCATATGTTTGAGAGATACATACCAGTTATTATAACTAAATACATGGTTATCAATACAAACATAGTGGCGCACATATATGCAAACAACGGGAAAAACACGTGGTTTTAGAGATCTCTGCTTAGCACGATGTGAATGCTCGTGGAGTTCTCAAACCATCACATAAAACTTACCTATATACACTTACGAACCCCCACTCGCTAAAAACTAAATAGGATGACAAAGACACGTTAAAGAACTTGAAGGGTGAAAAATAAATAAAAAGATAACAGAGGTGGAAAAATATTAGGCGACTGAAAAGAAGATTTGAGAAAATATATTTTCAGTAATAATAAAAAATAAGTAAAAGAAAAAAACAATAAAGAAATAAACAAAAAACAACAACAACAGACAAACTGTTTGAAATAGATAGATAGATAGATAGATAATGAACTGAATGTGATAGATTGATTAACACACACACACACACACACAACACACACACACACATATATATATAATATATATATATATATATATATATATATATATATATCGCAAGGTTATGGAATCGCAAGGTTCAGAGTTCAAGACTGGTCCCTTCCAACTTAGCGTATGAGTAGCACAGATTTGTAAACTGATCTGTACCGTAAAGTAGGGAGTGCCGGTAGGTGTGGCGCTTCATCTAAGCAAAAAACAATCTCCCTGGTCAAGCGCTAGCGAAAAGAACATATATTCCCTTTCTGTATGGTTGATACCGACAATTGTCACTCCGCCAACTTTTTTACTTCCACGTGTTAATTTGAAATTAAATTATGTCCACACTATCTAGTAGGTAACGATCCCAGATTGACAATTTGCGATATTAGCACGCAAACCACTGCACAATAACAATACTTCAAAGTTGAGTCCTAATGACTTTTAGATGTACAGATATTGGAAAGAAATGCTCCTTAAATCTTGTTAGAAATTAAACAAATTGAAAATGAGATCAAATTTTAAAACACAAAGTGAAAGAAAGAAAGAAAGAAAGAAAGAAAGAAACGACGAAAACTGCCAGAAAAGGACGAAGTTTAAAAAAAAATGGAAAAAGGCAAGAAAAACGAAATGGAAGTTTTTGTCGAGTGAAAATATTTTTCTTTTAATTTACATAATGAAAAGGAAAAAAAGATGAAAACTAAAACGAACTGATGTTGTATATCTTCAATGTATTATAGAGTATCAAATCTGAAGTTGCAGTTACCAAGACAGCAATGAACAATTAATAAAATAATTTTTTTCTTTAAAAACAAAAAGTCCCCTTAGCATTCATCACTATTATTTCCATTGGTCAAAGTACCTAAAAAGTTTTCTTTTTATATGATATGAAGCTGTATAGTCATATTTTTAATGTCCTCTCCGTCCTCAAGTATCATTGCTGGTGTGAATTTTCAATATAGAACACAAGTCGGATAAAACTAATACGGAGGGTGCAGCACTTGCACAATACTGTGCTTCGACAAGAACGACTGATCAAAAAGTTTGAGACATGGCACTGAATTATCTAGACAAAGTTTTGACACCAGCACTTTATTATATAAGGTGTCTTGATGAATTCTAATTACACTTTGTAAGAAAAATGTGAAATGAAAGGAAGAAAATAATGTAAAAGTTTTGATGCTGAAAGAATAAAGCAGTAAAACGAAAAACAGGCAATAAAAGAAAAGTTTTTCATCCATTGGCTGTAAAACAAGAAATACGAAAAAGTCAATACAAGTTTATGTAGCCGGATGTGTAAGAAAGAAATAACACAAGACCGCTTATAGATTTCAATAAATAAAACGAACACATGTATAGTAAATGTGTATAACTGGGCATAACTTTACAGATATCGAAACCTAGAAGAGAGGAAATGGGAAAGTGAGATGTATTCGTGTGTGTGTGTGAGAGAGAGAGAGAGAGAGAGAGAGAGAGAGAGAAAGAGAGAGAGAGAGAGAGAGAGAGAGAGAGATTTCCCATGTGCACTATGACATCACTGATTTTTAGAACACATGAATGTACTAATCCCCAGAAAATCGAAGTTGGCGTCCTATCAGTTTCTTGGAGACGAGAACATATCCTGAAAATCAAACTAATTTTTAGAAAGTATTCCGTTATGTTCAAAAATAAAAATAAATATAAGTGTTTATCAATAACTTTACAATAATAAATGAATGAACGTTCCTTTCCACCTATGTTTACAAGAAAGGAAATCAATGTGTATATCCATCACGGAATCAACCTGGATACAAACAAATATATTTTTGTCACAGAAAATACCGAAATAGTGAATTTTATTTCACAAAATCTATGGGAATAAAATAAAAGTCTTATTCCATGACAGTATGACTTTCAGTGTAAATTCAACGAAAATGTAATTGTTTTTGCTTCTTTAATTAATGGAAAAATGAATGAATTTTCTAAGGGTTTGTTAGAACACTACACGGAAGTTGGGTGAGAAATATATACACACAAATGCAGCAATCTCTCATTCCCTCTCTTTCTCCACAGACACACACACATACACATACATACACACACACTCACACACACACACACACACACACACACACACATTATATATATATATATATATATATATATATATATATATATATATATAAAGTCAATATTAAATTCTCAAAATATCAAGCACACAAAAGTTTCTCCAACAACCCGAGTTTCACGTGGACAATAAGAGGCTCTACCTAAAGAGTATTGGTCATTTTTCTTTCTTTTACTGAAGGGATCATCCTCCTGAATTTTATTCTGTTAATTTTTAGAACTCAGAACAATGGGGATTAGCTGGCTATTTCCAAGTACCATTCGACAGGTTGTACTAGGTTGTAAGTAGTAGCAGCAAGGAGTGTCTCCTTATGCTAATATATATATATATATATATATATATATATATATATATATATAATACAGATAGATAGATAGATAGAGAGAGAGAGAGAAGAGAGGAGAGGAGAGGATAGTATAGGATATTGTTTAAGTAACAACTTTATAAACTAGTGTATGAAATATTTATTGTGTAATGTTATTGGCTGCCCTATTACTTCTTTCCCGCCCAGAAAGAGAGAGAGAAGAGAAAGAAAGAAAGAGAGAGAGAAGAGAGAAATAAAGAAAGAGAGAGAGAGAGAAGGGGGGGAAGATCTGACAAAAGCAAACTTAATAGTCGATCTTGATTCTGATTAGTAAATCAATCAATTGAAATCTTGTGGACAGTGCTAATGTGTGGTTCAACTTTTTGTGTACGCCCTGAAAAAATTGTTTAAAAGTTGTGTTGCTTTGTTCGAACATTCTCCTCCCAAAGAAAAAGACGTCATTTCTGAAGAGTGGAAGGTGAAGGAGATGATGGAAAGATGGCAGTGATAATGAAGATAATAAGAATGGAAAAAAACTCTATTGCTTTTCTTTTGCTGCACATCAAACAAGTATATTATCACGAATTTGACAGTAAGTAAATAATACAACGGTGACAACAACATCAACGAAAAACAGAAAGAAAGAAAGAAAGAGAAGAGAAGAAAAGAGAAGAGAATAAAAGTGAAAGCGGAGACAAATATAAAGAAGAGAAACAAAACAAAACAGTTTTACAAACGACTAAGAAAAAGACGAAAGGAAAATAGAAAAGAGGCTAAAGAAAGAAAGAGAAAGGTATACAGAAGAGAAAGAAAGAAAGAAATGTTATTTAAGTTCGGAAAGAGAAAAAACAGAAGTGGCGACAGTAGCAGCTCAGTTGGTTACAATTGCACCTTTTTATTTATTCCTGGCAAGCATATATATATATACATATATATATATATATATATATGTGTGTGTGTGTGTGTGTGTGTGTGTGTGTTGTGTGTGTGTAAGCTGGTTGTAGAGAAAGCCGTGGTATCAATTCCTGTATGGTATGATAGATTGTTCAAGTATGGATAAAGATGTCAAAATATTTTTCTTCACTCAAACTCGATTTCAGTTCCAAATAAAATTAATGAAGGAACAAGCATTACTTTATTTTTAATTTTTACAAAGTTCGTTCCATAAAATAAAATGGAACATAACTTTTTGAATGTGTCTAAGTTTCACAAACTCACAAAACTGCCATCGTCCGTGTTGACAAATGAACGTGGAAAATCTTGTCTAAGGTCGGAAAAATTCAATCATCTTCCTCGTTAGTTGAGCCGAAAGGGATATAAGGCCCGTACTGCTTGGTCTATTACTTTTTCAGAGATAGTGATTATTTTTCCAAGGATCGAACTCTTCTAGACGATTTTTTCGAGGTTGAATTTAATGAACTCTCACTGGTAGCTGATCACAAAATGGGAACGAGCGTTCGCTACGGATGGTCACGCTGTAAGTGCAGTACAATCAGTATCAGTCGCTGAAATGGTGGACTTGGTACGTACAAATAGATAGGTAGCACAAATAGCAGATAAATGGTGGTTAGAATAGTTAAGGATCTTTCTTCAAAATAAAACTGTAGTCGTAGTAATATAAATAGCGGCATAAGCAGTGACAGTAAATTGAATCATCTTAGAAATATTAGTAAAACGGATTGGGCTTGACTAGTTTTGCTAAGTTGAAAGGTTGAATTACTAATTGATCGACAACGGTTGGTAGTGGATGACAACAGTAATACGTAAGCGGACAAATTGAAATCAAGTTAATCATATGAGAGGTGTTGCCGGTATTAGTCATAATGGAACAAAATCTATCTATTACCCGCAATGATCGATCCATCTAACTTTGTTTACATCTATCTATCTATCTATCTATCTATCTATCTATTCAGTAGAACAATAAATATACGCAAAGGAAAACTATTTCTTCAATCATAATGAGAAATTAATATTGTCTTCTGTGATTTTTCAGAACATTTTTCCATACAAAATAAAAGTTAGAAAAAAGTACAATTACCGCAAACCATTTTACTTTCTTTATTATATCTAAGGTATGTGTTATGAACAAATAGAATACAGTATATATATATATATATATATATATATATATAATATAATATATATATATAGTGTGTGTGTGTGTGTGTGAAGGTGTGTGTGCGAATGTGTGTGTGAGCCTGCGAGTGTGTGTGTGTGCTCACGCGCGTGAGTGTGTGATGTGTGTTTCTCAGTGTGACTGTTTCTGTGTATGTACGGATTATTTATATATATATATATATATATATATATATATATATATATATATAGAGAGAGAGAGAGAGAGAGAGAGAGAGAGAGAGAGAAAGACAGACAGACAGACAGAGATGTGTGTGGATGCGTTTGAGGCGGGGTTGCATGTACCAGTCAAATAAATAAAATAAACTCGACTAACTTTTACATTTCCATTCATAAAAGTTTATTTGCACAATAAAATAAAATAATAATAATAATTATAATAATAATAATAATAATAATAATAATAATATAATAATAATAATAATAATAATAAGAAGAAGAAGAAGAAGAAGAAGAAGAAGAAGAGGACGAAGACGAAGAAAATAACAGTTCTGAGTCGTGAGGAGACTTGGTGTCCCTTGATGTCAAATTAAATCTACCGGTTACTACAGGTGTGAAAACACAGAAATAGATTTGTGTTTACTTGGTGTTTCTTCGTTCCTAGTAATGGTCAGTGAATATTCCTAATGTGAAGAGTCACATACAATAATTGTTGGTAATTATTTTGAAAAATCTTTATTGTTTACTTAAAGCTTGTGAAAATGCCTCAGATTTTGTTAATGTAAACTATCTATGATAATTACTATTATTACTCTTGTTTACATTGTGAGGGAACAACTCGCTCACGTACTTAGTTGTCAGTTTATACTTCACACTGATGTTTAAGTAATAGCTCTCTACATCAATTGGCTCTATACGGATTCTGGATGTTGTGCGGAGGACCTCCCAATGACCGATAAGGACGGAGAGAAATACTACCAAAATAACTCTTATTGATTATATTTCTCTTACAAGCAGTATTGGTGTTGATACTTTCAATAAAGTTTGCCTGTAACCAGGCATCATCATCATCATCATCATCATCATCATCTATGCTTATTGTTTTGAGTTGCTTTTTTTCTGATAGTGTTGTTGTTGTTGTTGTTGTTGTTGTTGTTGTTCAAATTTGTAGAATGCGTTTTATTACAAGTTTTTGTCTTGTCTTCGAACAGAAAAAAAAACTCTATTTGCAATTTTTGGTTGGTAGTTTTTCTTGGTAATCAGAGAATGGCGACCCTAGAAGTTGCGATAAAATTAAGATTAAGTAAGTAAAGTCGACGGGGTGGCCTAATGTCGATATCAGCCAGACAGCGAGGGAGTATATCCCCTTCTCCCTAGCGCTAGACCAAGGAGATTGTTTTTGCGTTTGAGGTGGAGCGCTACACTTACCATCAGCTCCTTACTTTACCGCACAGATCCCTGTGCTACTCATACGCTGATTTGGCGAGGACCGGTATGGAACCAGGAATCCTGCGATTACTTAGACAAGTGCTCTACCGACTGAGCAAAACCTTTGAAGATTATTAGTAAAATAACATAATTGTCTTTTTTTCTCTCAAGCAAAAAGAATGATCTGATTCTTTAGAATTGTACAATGTTGAGGACTTGCGGCTAATTTACAACCACTGG
This sequence comes from Doryteuthis pealeii, assembly GCA_023376005.1. Lineage (NCBI taxonomy): Eukaryota > Metazoa > Mollusca > Cephalopoda > Myopsida > Loliginidae > Doryteuthis > Doryteuthis pealeii. The sequence goes on along the minus strand of CM042160.1, from coordinate 23,585,206 downwards.
ACTCTTGAGAAAAAAAATACTCAGGTGGTGACAGTTAATAAATTCCTGGCCCTTCTTACGAAAAAAAAAGAGAAAAAAGAAACAATTAAATACAACAATTACAACAACAAAAAATCGCCAGTGGTTTTATATATCTAAAAATGTTTTTGTCTGCTTAATTTTTTTTTTTTTATTTACTTTTCTAAATTTTTAAACTGTTCGTAACTTTTTGGGTGCCATCTGTAACCGGTTACCCGTTGGTGAGTGTCACTCAATTGAGTTTCTCCATGAATGTTTGGTACTTTTTTTTTTAAAGTGTTCACAAATCAGTTAATTACAAGTGAATACTTTCCCAACCTGCATAGGTTTTGTTGTCGACATTCAAATTCATAACGCAATGTTTTACATCGGTTATAACATTGTTTATTAAAAGGGTTTGATACAATTACAATGTTTGTTCCTTTCTGGTTTGTATTAAGGATTATTATTATTATTATTATTATTATTATTATTATTATTATTATTATTGACAGGGCCTTGTGGATATACCACAGTATGACAATTTAATTATGGATCGTTTTATATGTTTACTTATGAGCTATTGCTAAATAGTTCAATATGTAAAAAGTATAATAATTGTGATTTAACTCTTTTTTCTTTCTTTCCTTCTTCTCATCCTTTCATTATGGTCTATCTTTCACCTACTCTCTTTCTTTCTTTCTTTCTTATTACATGTTTCTGTGTAGCATGTCCGTTCTTCCCTTTCTTTCTTTATAACAAATACGGAATGGTCCATTATTTAGCTGAGGTGGACGTTACCCATAAGAAATAAAAACTCGGCGAATAAGCAAACCAGATAATCAGGATTTACATTTTTGCATTACATCTCGGACGATTTGGACGGTCTCATTCTTAACCAGAGGGTGTTGCAAGATGATAACGGTCGGAAGATTAAGGAACAAGCGTATGAATATATAGATTATTATTATTTCACTCCTTGTGAGTTTTTCACACCAGCGTTAGCTGATAGTCTTTCATTAGAGTATGAGTGACAACAAATCTCCTTAGGTCTCCAGGACTTTTCTGAGTATTCTAGCCGATTGCAGCAATGTAGTTGTAGGTAAACAAATGTTCGCTCAGCAACTAATATTCCAAAGACTGGGTAAATTTTAATCGACAGGGGTTTGCTTTTATATTTTCTTAATAAAAATGTATTTTACAATTAAATAAACTGATTATATGACTATGTTTCTCTGCTCCCTTCGCCCCTTCTCCAATTTTTCTCTTTTTTATGAATTGTTTTGCTGCTGCTACTACTGCTGCTGTTGTTGTAGTTGATGTTGTTGATAATGATGTTGATGATGATGATGATCCTTATTTTTAAGTTTTCAATTCAGTCATAACACTTGGCTTACACTAGAGATCCAGTGGCAGCAAGTCATCTTAATACTCCAGCACTTTCCTCATTATTCGAGCTGTTTTCCGTTGTGTTGCTATTTGAATGATTTCGATTCTTCCTCGGACTTTTTAGGTTCGCATTTTCAAACTGTTTCAAGCGCTCCAACTACGTTCAGTACTACTGTCATCTTCATATTCCGCAGTTTCTCTAAATTTCTGATGAGGTCCGCATACTTATCCAACTTTTCGTATTCTACCCACCGCAACTCCTTCCCGATCCTCATTATTATTATTATTATTATTATTATTATTATTATACACTTTTTTCTTTTTCTTATTATGTTCATCATCATTTCTGTTGTTGCGATATTTCTAAAATATCGATCTTTAAAAAACTTTTACTTTCTCGGATTATTTCATTAATTTTTCAATGACTACTACTTCATTAATTCAGATTTTCTTCGTAGTTTGTTGTCAAATGAATAAAACTTGGCATGTATTATAGTCAAGATGTTTTTAAATTCACTTATTTATTTCCCTCTTTTTCCCTAAACCGATCTCGCAACCGCAACTTGAACTTTGCAGAAGTTCTATCAGTGATCACGAATTAGTTTTAAAGTAGATATCTATTCGTTAGCGACTAATCTCGCCCACAGTGACTGTCAGCTTAAACAAATTATCTTTCAAAAAATCCAGACAGAATTAACAGAATTTAGATTCTTCTTTTTCTATTATGAAAGAACAGATACCACAATTTGATCTTAGATTATAAAGGTTACAAAAAGCAATGAAGAAAATCTAGCGCCGTTCATTTTGGGTAGAAGAAAAGATAAACAAAGTGGTTTATACCTTTTCGATTAAAATGTTTTATGTGTTTTTTATTTATTGTTTCTTTTTGTTTCTTTTTTCTTTTTCTTTTTTTTATGTTGCTCAGGTAAACAAACATGAACACACTCATATAAATATTTACAGTTATATAGCATATAATAAACGTATTGTAATAAATATAGTGAAACGTATAATATTACGTTAAACACACACGCGCGTGCGCACACGCACACACACTCGCGCAAGTTGGGGTAGTGTGGACATGGAGTCAACAGCACCTGGTTACTGACAATTTCTCGCCTATGCGATCTTATGTCCACGCTAGCTTAACTGTTTACTTATAGATTTAGCACCTGTATATATATATATATATATTATATATTATATATATATATATATATATATATATATAGAGAGAGAGAGAGAGAGAGAGAGAGAAAGAGAAAGAGAGAGAGAGAGGTTGGGATATACAGATATGTATGCGCTAAGTCCGCTAAGTCAATGTGAAGATTATGTAGGCTTTAAAATTAGTTGGTTTTCAATAAACATTAACTTCTGCTGCCAGAAACAATCACACTCACACTTACATTTACACATATATACATAACATATTACATATTACGTATATATATATATATATATATATATATATATATATATATATGGTAAATAAAGTCGGCAGAGTGGCCTATTGTCGGTATCATATATATATATATATATATATATATATATACATATATATATATGGTAAATAAAGTCGGCAGAGTGGCCTATTGTCGGTATCATCCGGGCACCAAGGGAGTCCATCCCCTTTTCGCCAGCGCTAGAACAGGGAGATTGATTTTGCTGAGATGGAGCGCCACACCTACTGTCACATATATGAGCGCGTGCGTGCTCGTGCGCGCATGTGCGTGTGTGTGTGTGTGTGTGTGTGTGCGTGTAATAGTGTGTGAAATGAAAGGTTAGAAAAAAAGAATATGAAATGAATTCGCTGAAGTTTGGTACTTATGATCTATTACATAGTATTATTGTTGTTTTGTAACCTCCAGAACGCGTGGTTCACATAGAATCTCTCTCTCTCTCTCTCTCTCTCTCTCTCTCTCTCTCTCTCTCTCTCTCTCTCTCTCTCTCTCTCTCCTCTCTTTATATATATATATATATATATATATATATACCTTGCAGATGTGTTACTTAACTGAGACAACACTCTCCCAACTGAAACTTCGCTTGTTATATTTACCTTCAAACCACTCATCCAAAAGTCATCGTCTATAACTACTAAGATACATCCTGCGCGCGGCAGATCGTGAAAGTGTTTATAAATTCAATAAGCGTCTGAATAAATGTAAAACTGCTATTGTAAGTTTTATATGACCAAGAAGAATGCAAGTACGCGTAGCGGCTCACCTAGCAAAAACGTCGATTCTTTGGTTTGAGTCTTAACCCATGAATATGATATAAGGACGAATAGTTTATTTATTTATGTTTTTAAACTCTGTCCCTACTCTTCTATTCATTTAACACACATTTAAATGAGAAATGGCTAATGCTGATGCTCATTTCATTCGGTCATCGGACATAAAAATTTCTTTTAAAATATTTTGGGCTATAAAATATTTGAAAGAGTTAAGAATATGTTTAAGATGAATCTGTGTAAAATGTGTAAATATCTAGATATTAATTTCTGTCATTATTAAAAATGTTCTGACACAAGAAACACGCAAATGTCATTGTTTATTTGTGTTACAGTTTTACACTGTGTGCGTAATTGTTTCGGTAAATGTCTAATTAAAGTGTAAACGCTTATAATGTATGTGCACAGCTAGATGGAGTTGAACGTGATTTTTTTCTGATGTAAATAAGAATCCGTGTGCACACGTTGAAACATAGAGTTACCGCATGGGAGCTTGAGTTTGATTTTCAAATAATAACGAGTGTGTATACATATACATACACACAAAATACATATATATGTATTGATAAATCCGAATGTGTCTGTGCACATGTTTGTGTGTGCGTGTGTGTGTGTGTGCGCGTGTGTGTGTGTGTGTGTGTGGTTGATATAGATGGAGAAGTATATATATATATATATATACATGTGTGTGTGTGTGTGTGTGTGTGTGTGTGTGTGTGTATGTATGTTGGTACGTGTGCCTAGCCTTGCGGTTTCAAACAGGAATATATAGGGAGACATTTCATCTCGCAGAATTCATGTTCAGGAATCGATTGCATCGTACGTATTAATGAAAATGTATATTTACGACTAGGACGCTTCGGATATCTATCTATCTATCTATCTATCTATATGCAGCTATGTTGATATGCAGTTGCAATTATACATACACACATCATAAACATATATATATATATATATATATATATATATATATATATATATATTCGCATTATTCATATAGATGAATGTTTAGACAGAGTATTTGCATTTATATATTGTTAGCAAGCTAGTCTCGATGAATGATGTCTAATAGTAGAAAAATTTGAACCACTCTAAGTACTTCAGTTTCCTGGTTTTGTAACTGACTAGGCAAGGCTCTTTACTGAACGCTTGTGTTTACGTTTTCGTTAAAAGATCTACATATGCAAATGTATGTAAACGTGTGGATATATGGGTAGCACGTTGAATGGCTTGAAATCAGAAAATGAATCTAATTTTTTTTTTTTTTTTTTAATTCTTACTGCCGATCGCCAGCATCAGTTCATATTGATAAGACTCGGGAAACACTTGGCTCAAACCGTCCATTTCGACCGCCTATTCTCTTAATCATAATCAATGTGTCAGAAAAGAGTTATAAAACGAAAATGATACTCCTTAGAACTAAACCAAATCCGGGTACCAGCATTCATCCCCAAAGAGGACTGAAGTCATATTCTGAATAAATATTTACTTTTGA
>CM042160.1:23490089-23575089 GCA_023376005.1 Doryteuthis pealeii | reverse complement strand
AATTATTAATATGTTATTCACGGGTGAGAATTATTAACGTAAGTAAATGTTCATGTGTAAAAAAACAAAAACAAACTCGGATCTAAACGCGTTGGTGTTTACGTACATATGACCCTTTGAAATATATTTTTATGTGTTCATTATATATGAGTGTCATGGATTTTGCAATATATTAAATTGACCATTTAAGAAAATTCTATTTGCTCGGTGTTTAATTCTTAAACTTTTTCTTCTATTATTTTACCATTCTCATGCTTATCCAACTTTTTGAGACAGAATCAAATCAGTTTCCTTATTACTACGCTAAGTGCCAACGAGGAGCAAGATTTAGATTTTATTTAGATTATAAGTAAATGGGTGAAATAAAGGTGAATGAACGTTATATGCCAACTCATAAATGCCAAAATTGAACCAAAATAATTAAAACCGTAAAAAAAGAAGAATGAAAAACAAGAATGGCTTTATTAGATGAGCCACGCCACAACCCTCTAACTCAATGCAATGACAACTCGCTGGTAATAGTTAATGATGATAATATTGTTGTTGTTGTTGTTGTTGTTGTTGTTGTTGGTGGTGGTGGTGGTGGTGGTGGTGGTGGTGGTTTTGGCAATAGTGGTCTTGATGATGGTGGTGATAGTCGCGGTGGAAGTGGTAGTAGAATTAATAGTAAAGTAGTGTTCAATAGTGTTGGCGGTAGTAATCTGCGGGAGAGATGATAACGCCGATGGTTTTTCTCTACCATGACGGCAACTGTGGTGGTGGCGGTAGCTGTTCGGGCAGAGTGCTTGTGAGTCATCCACTGTCACCAGCGTAAATCCAAGCACGTGATAAATTCTCGAAACGCAAGCAGTCATAACGGCATTGCAATCCACGGCACAAATTGAGGCGCGCAAACATGCACACACACACACACACACGCGCACGCGCACAATCGCGCACTCACGCACACGCACACAGAGTGCACTTGTGGTGCACACTCAAAGCAGCGGACAGGCATTATAACATATGTGCACAAATAAAGACACTCAAACACGTGCAAAAAATTTAGACATTTAGAATATAAAAAAGAATCATACAAAATATTAATGATTAAAAATAAACGTACCTCATGTTTACGTACCAACTTGCAATCGCGTGAAAAACGCGTATTTACGTAAACACACACATATATAAACATAAACACGTTCATACATACATACATACATACATACAGAGAGAGAGGGGGGGAGATTGTTTCCATGCAGAAATTGGACTAATCAAAACGAATTATTTGTATTTTTATACCTTAAAACTTTCATTCGACGTTTAACTCCTTGATTATCAGAAATTATATATAATATGACATCAGTAATACACATTTATACATAGCAAATCTATAAAACCATTACTCAGATCAGATTTATTTTATAAATTTCTATCCTACATGGTTTGCCATAAAGTACGGAACCCTAAGAATAATAGTACAGAATTTACGCATACGTAAATTTTATGCTACAATATTACTCACGTGGCAACAACACGCCCAGAGACTACAGCATTTAAACGCTGAAATGATTACGTCATGCTCAAGCTTAATTTGAGCATCCATTCTTTATGTTGGGTCAGCTATGTTGTCTTCCAAGGACGAATATAATTTGTGAACAAATCTTACAAACGTATGAGAAATGAATTTCATGTGAAATTTCCCCAGTTTTCACTTCCCATCAGTCAACAATATTGGTGTTTAGTTGATCAACTTCATGTGACTGGTTGAGTGCAAAATCAAAAACGTTAAAGCCAGTCATCTTTGTAAACTTCTGTTTAACATTTTCTCTATTAAAAGTTATCTTCGCTAATTGGGTTTTCTACAACTTATGTTTTAAGGACGAAAATATGTTTAGATATTTTAAATACAAATTGTCAAATATGGTAGCTTTCTTTTTTGAAACACCTTGTGACCAATTGTTCTTTATTTTTCAACATAATCCACTTTACGGTCCACACACTTCTTCTATCCATGTTGCAGTGCTTGAAACATATTTTATATGAGAGATAAACTTAATTTATTTACCTCTAGTAAACCTTTTAACCAAAACTACCATATTATTTTATATGAACTGGATTATTGGATTGACTATTGATTACATTTGTTAATCATTGAAATACAAAAGTATTTTGAGAGAGAGAGAGAGAGAGTGAGTGTGTGTGTGTGAAAGAGAGAGCATCATGAATTTGGTAATATTTCAATATATTGCAAATATGTATACTGTATATATGGATGTCAGGGCAGAGTAATGGTTCTCTGCACGGAAAATGCAATGGGCAAACCGAATTCAAATTTTTGACTATGGTTATTTGCATTCACTTTGTACCAATGCTGTCTATTTCCTTTCACTACCGCAATGGATAAGATAGTATGATAGTTTGGGTTCTATGGCTTAGTTGGGTAATTCATTTAGCTGAAGGATAACTCTGTCACTCACAACCAGAAGGTGAATTCCCTTTAGCTTTTACTAACTTCCGTGATAACAGTACGTTCTATCAACTCTTACGTTTACGTCAGATTGGTTAGGATCCTTAGAGATGAATTGCTACATGAGAAACATCCAGTTTTCCATACAACAATTTTCAGATCTGCGCTAAGTCTAGGTGCAGTTCCATGATCCGCTTAATGGCTGGGCTGTAGAATTCACCGACTGCATAGGACCAATCCCCCCTCCAATGGAGCACCCTGTTTTCTTTGGTGGTGACCTGTGGTGCTTAAAGGTGGTATACAGGTGGCTGAGCAGTCCATGATATGCAAAACTCCACTCTGGCCCTTACTTAGGCTTGATGATCAATCGGCTGGTCATGTCAAGCCCTAGCACCTATATGATTGTCCCAATCATATTGCTCTAATGGCACCCCAACCCCTTTTATCATACATGTGATAGAAGGCAGATGCTGGGCGTTTAGTGTCCTGGTATGACGTTAAACAGCATCTAGTAGTGAATTCTAATTCTGGAATTCTGGGGAATGTGGAGTATCCCTTTCTCACCATTTCTCCTAGGTACACCCTGACTTGGAGTGGTAATACTGTGAGGGTCCCATCTATGGGTTAAATAGATACAAAATGAGTATTAGAAATATACTTAAAAATTGAGTTTGAAAAAGAATTTGAATGCTCAACAAGAATGAATAAAACAAAACGTCTTCGGCCTAAAATAACTTAGTAAGAGTTGACATACCGTAAAATCACACTAACCAACCAAACAGTTCTATGATCTCTCGAAACAGAGAATGCTACAAAACCAAATCGTATAAAATTACTATTATATAAATAACACATGAACTTTATAGATACATTGTATATTTGTGTATAATTGTATATAAAATCGCAATTAAATTTGCCCTTTTTGTACGTATCTCTCTCTCTCTCTCTCTCTCTCTATCTATATATATAATATATATATATATATATATATATATATATATAAAGATAAATCTAATGAGTCAAACGAACTTACAAAAAGTTTCGTTTAATGCTGTTCAGGGCTGAGATCTGACTCTCAGATCTCAGCCCTGAAGAGCATTAAGCGAAACTTTTAGTGGTCCGTCTGACTCATTAGATTTATCTTTATTATTATTTCTCTACTTAGGTATTGAGCACTTTTTACTTATTAGCTTTAGTCTCCTGGCGGTTTTATATGAATATATATATATATATATATATATATATATATATATATTATATATATATATATGCATATAAATTGTTTTTTCTTTTGACCAAAATATTGTACCAATAGATTATTTTTTGTTGGTACGATTATCTTGGTCTTTTCTTTTTTTCCAAAAATTTTTTTCTCCCCGGTTGATGTTTGGTAGTATATTTTTACAATCAAACTATTTGTTTGTTTGTTTGTTTCTCACCGCGAGGATTTACTGCCAGTTTCTCGCCTATCTAATTCTCAAACCAAGCATATAATAGATAATGCCTAATATTATGTTTGGATGTTATATTATTACACTAGAAATAACAAAATCCTAGTATCTTTGGTTTGGAAGAAAATTAATTTGTTTTTATAAAAAAAATCATTGTTCGGGTATATTTATTTATGCGCCATACTGTATAGAAATAGATGATATCTGGAAATGAAGCAAATGTATTCCTTATAGATAGATGTATCGCATAAGAATCCAATGAAAACTTTCAATACGGCCTATAAACTATTGATGCATCTTTTCAATTTATCAGAGAAACAATATCTCAATCGATGCTATTCAGGAAAGCAATCATTATATTTTCTGCAAACCTTAAAAGAATTGTTAATTTGAACAACATAATTTATTTAAATCTTGCATAGATTTACTTATTGGCTGATACATAATTTCAATATGCATCGATATATGATCAAATAAGATACATGTTTACTGCGTTTAAAATCGTGGCTTAGCTTCGATGACGAATATTAAGGGGTGGTCCACGTTGACCGCAGGCATGTTCGTGGCTGATAAGGCTAATGTAGGCTAAGCACAGACAGTCGCAGCGACTACAGCTAAAGTTCTGGTCAGGGTTTGATGGTATTAGCTTATCGTCCTTTCTCCTGTGCCCTTTGTCCTTGAGAGTGGTCTTGAAGAACACAACTATCTACGTGTATAGAGCCATAGTCCTTATCGCCCTCCTATATTGCTCAGAGTCATGGGTCCCTTACTGTCACCACCGACGACGCTTCGAGTATTTCCACCAGCACCTTCTCACCATCCTCAACATCCACTCGAGTGGCGTCATTGCAAAAGTTCTTGAACTGGCGAAGATCACCAACATCAAAGTCAGCTGGGAAGGACACGTTTCTAGGATTATGAATCTATATTTATAAACTACTTGTTGAAGTAACCATCTATGATTAATAAGAAGATGTCAATATAAAAACACAAATGGAAAAATTCTTTCTAATTATTTCATTTTTCTAAACAATGTCTATTATATACACTTATTTTTACATATATTTTTACAAGTGGAACATTTACACCAAGCGGGTACAAACGGTAATTGTTACAGGATAGATTCACATAAGAAAAAAATTACCAACCACATTTTTATATTTATGTTACGAAGTTAATATTGTTCTGTTAAAACATTCCCCGGGGATTTGTAGAGAATTATTTATATGTAAGTGATAGTAAAATGATTTATCGATTTGATCAATTTACTTCTAAATATTAATGCTGCGGGACTATTATACATCTTCAGTTTGAAGTACGAGGTATACATTTAAGTAGACAAGTTTATATGACTCGGTAGCAATTTCTCATCTACCAAAGCGATTTTAGCAAGAACGTGGTAGTCTAAGGAAAAACCTTCGACATTTAATATGTCAAAAGCAATTCAAGTTTTTCAAAAGCAAGCGAAACTGTATATTTCTGTTGTTTCTTTTTTCTTTTTTTTCTTTCCGAAATGAGTGGAATTTGAAATAACACAAGTTGTGTGACATGTTGACGCAATAAACTCACACAGTACCAAGTGGCATGTACCTTGTTGGCGTCAGAAAGCTAAAAACACGTAAAGAAAAAAGAAAATTTGGTTTCAACTTTGAACACCGGTTCTATAATCAATCAAGTCGTTTTATTGCTTGTGTCTTCTCAATTGATGACAAGTGGTCGCTTTATTTTTGAATTGGACATATTTGATGCATTAAAAAGTCAACCGTATCTAAATATCACACCAAGTGCATTGCACTTGATATGGATAAAAGATCGATCAAATGAACATTATAAAAAGACAATGTTCACACAGACACAGACGCACGCACGCACACACAGGAACATGCTCACTCACAGATTATAAAGTATCGCCTGTAAATACATTTCGCACCAATTCTTATTAATAGATATTTTTTCTAAACCGAATATATCATGATTTTATTATTTTTAGTGGAACGGTATAGAATCAAACCTGAAATTATAAAGTATTATTACCAAACTCTACAGCATGGAAACTCAGTAACCAAGAAATAAATTCAATTTGGTTCTATAGAATTTTTCATATGGAAGGACTGAATTTTAGTGTTTAGCATACTTACATCTTCGGTTACAGAGTTTCAATGTTGCAGAGTTTAGTAATGCATAACACCTAATAACATCCGCTATAAATTGCAAATCTACTAGAAATAATGAAATAATAAAATACTGATGTCTTTTCGTTAAGAATAGAATTAACTTTTTTTTATCAAATATATAGTTGTGGTGTTATTATTTTTGGGAGGGACTATATATGGAAATTTGCATGTCCTTTTAAAATTTGGACAATCATGGTAAACATTGAATTATCATGACTCATCTAGGAAGTAATAATGAAGTGTTTTTTTCCGTTGCCTTCTCCAAAATTTGAATTAAAAGTTGTTTTTTTTTTTTTTTTGTTTTTTTTTTTTTTCGTAGTCAGGTTGAGCAATATTGTGACAAAAAATCCCTAATCAGGTTTGTTGTTATTCCAAGAGATGGTAGCGTGGATTCAAGGAGATTAGTACGAAAATTAATGCAAACTGATTTAGACGAAATTTTAACTCAGCTTGATTCAATTTAGCAATTGCGTCATGCACGTCTCTCTCTCTCTCTCTCTCTCTCTCTATCTATATATATATATATATATATATATATATATATATATATATATATATATATACCTGAAGATGGCAGATCGACATGCCGAAAGCGCTCTTAGAGACACCTTTGGTGGATTGCTACACCAGTTCCACCCTGACACCAAAAAGATGGCCAGACACCTTGAAAGGATTGAACAGAAACTCGTACGACAGGAATTTCCAATCGAGTTCAACCAAACATGTTTAAAAGAGAGAATGCTGCCAAAATACACTTATTTAATATATATATATATATATATATATATATATATATATATATATAATATATATATGTGTGTGTGTGTGTGTGTGTGTGTGTGTGTGTGTGTGTGAAATAAAATGGAACTTAATCCGACAGTGTGAATATGATATATTGAAAAAACAAAGGATGTTACATATATATATATATATATATATATATATATATATATATATATATATATATATATAACCTAGAATTAAACAAATATGATTAAAAGCAGCATACTTTTCAGAATTGCCGAAAAACACATCATCAAAAGATATGGATAGTAGTCCAAGTATTTCAAACAATAAAGACAGTGCAATAGCTGAGTATTTATCTAAGAGTTTATTTACTTTTCGATTCAACCAATGAAACGGTTTATATTCTGTTAGAGAGGAAAATACGATCTGATCATTCTATTATATTTTGTCTCCTTTTGTGTTTCTAGGCAAAATCTTTCTCTGTCAAGTCGACTTTAGTCAATCTTTTTCCTTGTAATATTTATATCAGAAATTCGATTTTCTGATGTTTTCTTTTCTAATGATGTGACCAGGTCTATTTCTCTATCTTAAGCGCCAAGTCCTTGGAATTGCTATTCTTACGAACTTAAGTTTTGCTGACCTTATTAAGTCAAGAGACTTTTCTCAGTTAACTCAGTTGTTGCTCATGTCCTTCTATTCGAATCTATCTATCAATTCATTCCAATTTATATAAATCTATCTATATATTCTAGTCTATTTAGATATATCTCTGTTTCCGTATCTATCTCGATTCAAATAAATTAGAGCTTGTCTGTATCTTTTTCACTCTTTTTCAGCCTTACTTCTAAAACTCATCTACTTGGAAGATAAAAACAAAGGTATTCTTTGCTTTGTTTCGTTGGACAACTCGTAGAAATCAAGAACTAAAAGGTTTTAAAAATCTAAGGCACTATATTTCTTTAAATGCATTCAGAACACACTTCCAGGCAATATATTCTATTGTTTGCATTGCGTTGTGTTCTCTTGTTGCAATAACTGTATTGGCCATGACAGTTAAGATAGAAAATAAAACAAACCGAAATATTATTCCTTTTGAGATCCTTTTTTTTATTTTGGAAACCAATGAATCTCCCATATCTTGATTTGTAAAAATCTTGGCGATCCAAAGTCTGGCTTTTGAATTTCGAATATTGGTTAAATATATTTGGGAATTTAATTCAATAGCAAATATCTTGGTACGACTATTTTTGCTTAATATATTTATAAAACGTTTTGTGTACATCAACGGTCAAGTGAATCATCCCATTTTGGGGGGTTGAGAAATCTTATCTAATCGATTTAAAAACTACTGAACGTTAACTCCTCATCATTTCTATCTTTTAATTTGTTTAATTGTTTTATTAAATAATAGATTAGTTGTATCTATTATTCTGAGAGTAGCGTTGAATTGTTGTTGAGTATCTGACCGGCATCCTTAGTTCCAGATGTAGTGAATAAGTAAGCAAGCCAATAAGTATCCTGTGTTATAGTATTCTTTGTAAGGCCGTCGTCCAAGATGGTCCGAGTGTCAATGACATAAGTTTAGAATCAGGCCTCTATAAATACAGCAACAGCAGCAGCACTGCCAGTGATTGGACAATAGGAATCTTTCTCGGGTCACGTGGTAGTCAACGAGTCTATATTTAGAAGTGACCATTTGCCCCATGCCTTATATCACAAAAATCCAACAATTGTAAAAGAGAAATAGAAATTGTATTTAAAAATATTGAGTCCAATGATTTTGATTCTCATTGATTCCAATGTCAGTTATGTTATGATTGGCTGATATTGGATGATTTCAGTCATGTGATCAGGAAGGGTAGTTTTGAAATCTAATCAGTTATTGACTAGATGTTATATTAGGTAATAAGTTGGATCTGAGATTTTAAAGCGAATTCATGTTCTTTAAGGTAGCAGATGGGTTTACTTTACATATAGATGATGCATTAGTCAAATGAAATAAAGAAATGTGTACACGAAAGATACCCTAGTGTTTGTTCTTCCCGAAGAAAGATGTCACCGTCTTCGAACGTAGCAGTTAACACAATGAAATAATCTAAGCGACCAATAAGAAGGAGAAAGACGACGTGTTCCTGTCGAAGAGGTTATTTAACAGTTTGATGAGGATTTTCATTCGTTTTTATCACTTCATCTTAGAATCTCTTACAATTTAAATGGTTACTATGTCTAGATTAGAGAATTTCTTAGTTCAGTCCGTATGCTGTGCAGTGCTTTAAATACAGTGCTTTAAATCAATTTGAATAGATAAGAATAAAAAGGGGGAGTTCAGAGTTCCAATTTTCAGGTAAGTTGCAAGATGTGATTTTTGAAAAAAGTAAAAAATACCTACCATAATTATGAATTCCATGAATTATTTTGAAAGTTTCAATTAGATCACCTTTGATTCTTAGAATGGTAAGGATCTTCAAGTAGGTCATAGCAATATAGTTTGGCCATTGGAATATAGATTTGTGCAAGAATATACAAACCTGTGAAATAGCACACCACTATAGGTTGCGGGCGACTTTACCTGATTCAACATGTTAGATGCATGTAGTGCACATTATATTTTGTTTTTCTTGTTCATCTGCCACATGAATTAAAAGAAAAATATTCTTGTATTATGTTGATGCCATATTTCTGCAGAGTCTGTTATTATTTTAATAAAATCAGAATCACATCAGTTAGAGCTGGCTACTCTACCATCCCGATTTTTTCTTCATAAATGTCGATTGCGAAATGATATCAACGTTATATGTACAACGATGTGCTTCCTGACCTGAACACTATCCCTTAAAACCGAAAAAATGTATCGAATATATTTTGAAGAAGACTAAAGAATTAAATTTCTTTTTGAAAAAAAGGTCGGTTTCTTTTTGGGCACACTTCGTATATCCAACTTTCTTTACATGTCATTGTTTATCATTTTTTTTTTCCTGTATATTTTATCATTTTAAAAATTATTCATTTGTTAATTATTTATCACTTTTTCTATCTCTGCTTTGACCTTTTCTTTCTTTTTTTTCTTTCTTCATTTCACTTTTCTCTCTGTTAGAATCATATCTTTCATGTTTGAATCATATCTTTCTATTTTTCAGCTTTTCTTTTCCTTCTCTTTACTTTTCTTTCTATTCGGGTAATCTCTTTATTTTTCAATTTTTCTTTCATTTCATTTTCTCTAAATATCGTCTTTTTCAGCTTCTTCTCATTCAAGGAACTTTCTTCTTTTTTTTCTTTTGGTTTTCGCCTGTACCGCTTTTATATTTTCTTTTCTTTTTTCTTTTCTTCCTTAAATTAATTTTCGTTGAGCGTGCTCCAGATTAGAAGCAATTTTCAATTTCAATGGATTTAAATTAAAAGAAAAAAGTTTAGACAAATTTAGTATTTTTTTTTTTTAAATTTAAAACAGGTGGTGTATTGCAGTATGATTCACATGTTAGTCAAGTAAGCACACAAATACATTTTCACTCACAGTATAATTTTCTGACATGAAACCCTGTGATTATCTCTTTCAAAATCATCTGACGATTTGACGAACAGTTTTCATATAAATTTACTTCATACTGATAAATAAGCTTCTTATTTGTTTGTCTGTGCCACCTTCATTCTAAAAGGACAATTCCAATTGAGGTAATTTTTGTCATTCACAAGACATTCACATGTCATTAAATAATTGACATTGACATCGGACATCAGTAAGTGTCATCAGCTGACAAACAACAAGAATCAACGTTTCTGAATAATGAAAGAAAAGTTTTAGTTCAAAATTTTCTCCATTCATTTTTCTTACAATAAAATTGATTTTATACAAGTTTTCGGAGTTTTGTTGTCACATATCGTTTATTCGAGCTTTTCAATTGGAATAGAAAGCATCACGAGTCTCGAAGGATCATGGCTCTTCACAGCTTTATTTATCAGTAAACTATGCATTATAATGAGTGCTTTTCGAGGGCGATAGTAGAGTTGTTTTCCTTTGCCTTTTACAAACTTTTGAATTTAGAATATAAGCACTGCTATTATATCCATGGATTCTGTGTAATGAATGTAAACGGACCTGACGGAATCTCGAACTCAAACCTGTTCATATTTATCTATCTACCTTTCACATTATTCCCATATAGTTCAAACTAAATTCATGAATATTTTTACTTATATTTGTAATATTGCTGTTTGAAGAAATACGTACCAAACTGCGGCTACTCGTATTTAAATACCTAACCTAAACACACATGCAGAGTATATATATATATATATATATATATATATATATATATATATATAAGAGGCTGCATCTTTATCAGACATACCCATGATGTGACAGTAAACCAGCAAAATTTGTTGGTATCGTAAGATATTGCTGGGGTACTGTGTGGTAGTGGTAATGGTGCTTTGGCCACGAAACCATAGAAAATGTGTACCTTTTCAGGACAAAAGCTAGTTATTTTTAGGGCAAAATTCTGTTTTATGATTTTACGTTAAACTTTACGTTTCAATATTTCAGCCAAAATGAAGACAAGAAACATACTTGAAGTTGGATATTTTGATGCGTTAAGACGTAGTAACGTTTCCCTAATAGCTTTTTAAACACTAGGGGACGAAAGAAAAGGTTGAATTGTCCAACCGACAAAAACTTTGATTTAACACTTTGCCATGCAAGCAATATGTGAGACAAGGTCTTTTTAATTTGGTGTGAGTGACCCTGTGACTTTCACCATTCATGGACAGCAAAAAAGTTCCTCCAGTTCTCACTGCACACCAGATGGCTGTGAAGCACAGTGTTGGCATAGGTGAATCAACTCACAAACTCATGAACGAGTAAGTTGTCTCTGGAAACCAACCGACTAGAATTTTTTTAAATCATCAGATTTTGCCATCATTTTGGTACATCGTCCAAATCCTTGCAGAACATTTTAGAAATGTTTATTGTTGACTTGTATTTAATGTGGTTGGTATAAATCCATCCAGGAATTAAAATTGATGCTTAGAAGCGGTGTTTTATAAAGAGAGATTTCGAACCAGGATATTTCGAATACCCAGGATCTGAGACGACGATAACACCTCAAAGATAGGCTGTATCTGTTTTAAACCATGTTGTAAATCCCAATAAAATAAATGGGGAAATAAATAAAACCACATCACTGAAGTATAGACAAATTCCACCAAAGCGTAATACAATCACAAAATATATATAGACAATATCAAGAGAAGGTCATATCCACCACCAACATAAGTAAGTGAACTGTATTTCTCCTTTCGTACTGTATCATACATACAAAAATGAATTCAACGCTAATTATATTTTCAATTACAATTAATATTATTCCAAGAAAGCCGAAATGGACACACATTTATTCCTCATGTAATTGAAGACTTCTTATGTAAAATGATTTTATTCCCAAATCAACCAAGGTTTATTACATATTTTCCTGTTGATTAGGATTATTAGATATTACCCTGCTGAAAAGGGGTTGCGTCTCACGAAGTACAGAAAAAATGGCTGAAATAGAATTGGAAGAAATGTTGCGGTAAATATACTTTGATTTTTATAACCTTTAGAACGAGATAACTATCAATTAGTGAATGATGTGATACTGGTACAAATATAGAATTGTAACCATGGCTGATCGGAACTTTCCGGAAAATATTTCCGAAAAATTCCAGAAATTAACAAGAGGATTATAGTCGTTGTGTCTACAAAGGGTAATAGCCATAAAATTCATGTTTGCTTTTAAAATTTTTGAAAGATAATATAAGAAATTAAAATAAATAAGAACAAGAAAAATTAATAATTAAAATTGTGAAAAAGTTTAATGCAGAATGTCTTTACAAAGAAAAATTCTGTTCCTTCAAGTAATACATTGTAAAAAAAATCTTAAAAAAAGTAAAATTTTCTTCAGGGGAAAAAAGCCTCATATAGACACCCATCTTCCTCGATGCTTTTTTAAGATAGGATGAGAAAAAAGTAAAACGTCTTTAATGTACAATTCATTTGATTCAAGGAGTTTGTTGCACAGTTTCATTTTAAATGCTTTATCTCATTGGCATTAATATGTTGGTATCGTTAATTTCCGTCAGTTTCCGTAATTGTGCCACAGAAAAGCTCCGATCAGACCTGGCTACTATTCTGTTGTAGTACGGTAATATTCCTGAAAGAATACTCTGCTTTTATTGAAATGTGGAATTATCAATCGTATGTGGAGTTAACATGCATTATTCTAAAAATGTATATACTTGAAACACATGTAACTGCTTTCTTTACTTAAAAAAATAACACTTTACGGTGGGTTTGTTGTAAAGACCCTGCTCTACTTCGATCTTCTCCCCACGAAAATTAAGATGAAGGGCAACTTAGAAAATTTTCAGGGTAAATTTCCTCAACCTACCCCCTATAAAATTTCCTCCCAATTTCATTCCACAAAAGTTGATGTCTGAAGGATGGAGGTGCTTTTGAATACTGTTCGGGTGTTGTATTATTGACTAGATTTCTTCTGATTCGTTTCCGACGTACCTCTTATGTAAATTAAACTGATCGTGACAATCTTCTACTTGTCTCGACCTTTCTATCTCTGCTCGTGGTACCTGTTTTTATTCAAAAAGATTCTTTCTAATACTGCTTCTTTCTTGTTAGTATACACCTGGGTTGCTACGTGCGTTTTTCCGGATCTTTTAGACACTGCACGATCTTCTTTCTTCACGCTGTTTGGATGATTGAAATCGAAGTTCAGATTTTTTTCTGGTGATTATTGGCTGACGATACATAGATGTATTCAAAGCATCTTCTGATAATTGTACTTCCAACAAGGGCCAGTTTTATCTTTTGTCGGCTTTTCTTTTCTGAATTATATTGAGGAACTTATAGAGTTCATGTGGTCCAACAAGACTTCCGCATCCTTTTGAGGAGAATCATGCCTGGCCTGTGTGGCATTATTTTTAATGTCATTTACTTTAAGTATTCCATGCATATACTTATCATCACTGGAGATAATGGTAAACTCATAGCTAAACCCTCTTCCTATTAAAATCTCAAGAATAGATTAATTAGGAAGGATTAACTGATACGAGATACTCATAGAGTATGGACTGTAAAATGGGGATAATCCATCTCTGAGAATTAAATAAACAATTCTATATAAAGATGGGTCACATTTTATCAGTTTGTATATTTGTGTATATAGGGAAACAGGATATAAACAGACAACATCATCATATCCAGAATTGACATTTATGAAAAATATACTCATTGGCATTTACAAAACTTGTAAAACCAAAATGAAAATAATCGTACTATGATTTTACAATGACTCGTACTTCTGGAGTTTAAGATTGATTAGGAAAATGGTAGTATATATTCTCACATCTAGTCCTTCAAAAATACTATTTTGAGTGATAAGTCAAATATTTTAAATAGTCACTTACGTGGTAAACGTGGCAGAGTGTGTGACAAAAATGACAATACAGTATTTTCGTCGTATAAATTACATGGACTAACCGAGACCATTGCAGTTTTTATCCTGCGTTAGGTTTTGCCAAATATTTGAAGCGGTCGATAAATGTGGATCTGCTAATGACATCGCAATTAAGTCTTTAAAAGGTCAGCATTAGATGAAAAATATTTGATTATGGCGAAAGAAGTAATTTGAAGAAGCACTTGGTTGTTCAAACATTCTTATGGTGATGGAAGAACATCGGTTCAGAAAATACATATCCATTCTGCCCGAAATATATTTTTCTACTCTTCATTATTGGAGCAAAAACAAGTTTTTTCAATGATGAACATATAGCAAAATCACTTGGGAATAGTAGGTTCAAAAAAATTTAAGTGACTCCCATATACAAGTCAATTTTTTTAATATATTCAAATTGAATAGGTTAGAAACTCTTAAACAAATTTTTTTGTTTGATGTTTTTGAATACAGTCTCGTTGGACATTCAAGAAGATCAAATAATTTTTGATGTTAAAAAAACACAATACTATCTGATTATTGGCAAATAAACCATATATATATATATATATATATATATATATATATATATATATAATATATATATATATATTATACATATATTACGTATGGTCTGTCTGTCTGTATAAAAATATATATATATATATATATGCATATATATAGATATATACGCATATATACATATATATGTGCGGGGGAGGTAGAAAAATACGGGATGTTGTACAGGATGTATGTTTATTGTAAGTAGTGATGTCGACGTTATAACGTGTTGGTCTGTTAGACCTTTCTCAAGACAATGGATTGCTTCAAAGGATGTCGTTTCTCATACTGGCAGACTACTTCAGATTGATTTCCTTTTATTCTCATATATATATATATATATATATATAATATATATAATATTATATATATATATTATATATATACGAGAGGAGAGAGAGAGATTTATTACACGGAATTTTTAACAAGAACAATTTAAAAATTAGTTTCTCTTGTACAGACAATATAGAAAGGATTTAAAAAAAAACACAATTATAGATTAATATATAAGCACACACAAAATAGAAATAACGAAAAGGATAGAGAGAAACAATGCAACTGTCGAAACGGAACAATGTGCCCCACGAAGAGAAGATGCTTGACTAAAGGTGTTATTTGCCATACCTCAGTGACATCTAACTAAATTCTACGTGGAATGCACAAAGTCGGAACTTAAAACTAGATTTACAAATCATAAATATTCATTTTATAATATTAAGAAACGCAACAATTCTATCTAGATATATTTGTGATTTAAAGGATCAAAATATATCACGAATCATTGAATGGAATATCTTAAGAAAATCAAACGTGTGCAGTGTTCTAAATGATCCCTGTTTTATATCACAACACGAAAAATTAGCAATAATTAGATTCACAGATAAGAAGAATCTTTTGAATAATAGAATTGAATTAATAGGCAATTGTAGACATATGTTGAACCGGTCACTAAAAATATAAATTAGAATTGCACTTATAGATTTTAACGAAATACATGAAAATATCTTTTGGAATAGTTATTAATTTTAAATAGGATATATATAATTCCTGAAATATAATTAGAACTAGGTATTATTTGGATTATTCGGACAGTTGTCCTCATCTTCATTTTATCTGTACAACGTTTCGCTGATGTGCCCGCCAGCCTTCTTCAGGTATTTTTTTGTCGGACTCGGGAACTTTTCTCGGACTCGGAACTTTCATTTTCAAACTTGGGGAACTTCTTGTCGTAATCGGGAGCCCTCATGGAAACTTTGAACCCCCTTTATTCAGTCCACTGGGGTATCCTGTTTCTCATTCCGCTAACCATAGCTCGGTATGCTTCTTTATTGGTATATCTACATCACCATACACGAAACCATCGACAACCACATATTCATAGACTTCAACAGCAACCACCCTCTGAACCTAAAAAAATCGATAATATACAGCGCATGCATACGGATAAGGTGCATATGCTCCGACCCCCAGGAAATACTCATATCACACCACCAATTTTAATTCAAAATTCCTAAAAAAGCCCTCTACCACAAAAAACTCACCAAAACAGCCACAAACAAAGCATCATCCGTAAACAGACAAGAGCTCCTCAAATAGAAACAAAAAAAAACTAATGACTGAATCCCAATGTCTTCCCCCATGACCAAACACATGCACAAACTGACCCAAACACACTCCAGAAAAGAGTTCAAAAACCTACTATCTTAACCTCAAAACAAAATCTACCTTCCGCATCTACACACATCAATGCCATACGGCAACTACCCAACTTATTGCAACATCCTCACCGTATAAAAAAAACAAAAAGGAAACATAAACATTAACACACAAAAAGGCAACCAAAAGTGCAACAAATCAAGGGGCCTAGTATGCATTACACCTAATAACTGACTTCCCATTCACAATAATTTCACACCAATATTAAGATATTCACTGTGACAGTGCAAATATCATCTGTTGCACTAAATGCCAAAACGGCGGATACAGAGGAGAAACCCAAACAGCATTTAGACTCAGATTCAATAACCAAATTAATCAATAGACAGAAAACCCAATACGCCCCAATAGCAAAACATTTTAATAAGCGTAACACACATTAGAAAACTTGAAATACGTTAGATCACAACTTTCCATCCACACAAAAACGCAAACACCACTGAATAAGGGATAGTCTGCTTCCGGTTACACATGAGTTAAACACAGATTTGGGTAACTGAAGTGCTTAGAAATATTTCAACACCCCTGCACCAACGACCTACATGACCTACACCCTCCGACTCCAGCCAATTCTAACCTCGACAATAAGAGGGTAGCGAAGACAGCTGAACATCAAAAGTAAGCCGAGAGAAATCAACACTCCTGTCTTCAGCCAATTTCAATTCACCCCAATCCAGAGGGCAACTGAACTTCAAAAGCAGGCCGAGAAAATCCAAATCACTGACTCAAAAAACGCCAGCGACCACTGTAGCCAGCCAGTCTAAAAAAAAAATTCTTGCCATTCCTAGAAATATTGGATGAAATAAACTGGAACTTAGTACATGACACCAACCACAGTTTCTCATTTATTTCATACATTTACTCATGCTTTGCACCAAATCAAAACATTATTTTATATATATTATATATATATATATATATATATATATATATGTGTGTGTGTGTATGTGTGTGTGTGTTTGTGTGTGTGTGTGTGTGTGTGTGTGTGTGTGTGTGTGATGAAATTGCTTTCCTTACAACTTAATAAGAACAGTGTGCATCCACTCAAACTGTGTATTCTCCGTTTCAATATTTTTTTTTTAGCAATTCTGAAATGCACCCAGAATTAACTTGATTGATAGTTGCAGGGATTAAAGTAAATTTCCTTCTATTATCTGAAATCGACAACCTTTCTGGGTAGATCTAATCACTGAGAACAAAATCCGGAGAGTAGTGAGGTTGAAAGATGACAGTTGCCTTTTGTTTCGTCAAATTTTCATAGGGAGTGATATATGAGCCACTACGTTTCCTGGTGCAGCGTCAAGGTTTTGTCTGTTCACCCCTTAGGACTATTTCTGTAGATTTAATTTCACAAAATACCTCAAGACTTTTCAAATCAAACTCTTTGTTCATCGTCTCATCACTCATAATGAATGATGTTATAGCAATCAAAAAATTCAATCAGCAACAAATTGTTTTAATCAGATGGGATTTTTTTTGTTTGTTTTCTTAAGTCGTAATGGCGATGTTTGAGTAAAATGTGTTAACTGCTTTTTTGTTTCGTCCTTAGAGCCATACACTCGAATTTCATCACCTGTATCAATTTTTTTCAAAAGGTTGTACACACACACCACACACACACACACATTAATGACATACGTAAGTGTTTCATATTGTATATTTAAAGTATTTATATATATACTAGCAAAAGTACCCGGTCCATGACCGGACTATTTTTTAAGAACACCAGCGAGAAAGAGGGAAAACAGGAGTAAGAGAGAATAAGAGGAAAATATTGATAAAATTTTAAAAATCAACGAGAATTCGTATATTACAATGTTTTTTTGGGTTTTTTTAGGAAATGCCTTTTTTTACATTTAAAATTATTCTTAAAAATGTAATCTTAAACTTGTTTGAAAACATAATTTTATTTGAGAGAGACGAACACAGAAGAGAAGAGAGAGAAGAGAGAGAGAGAGAGAGAGCGAGAGAGAGAGAAAGACGAACAGACTGGCTAAAAGTGAAAACTACCTAGCCTTGTGAGTTAAAGTGAAATGTATTAGTATAATTCATTTTATTTTTGACCCAATTTCCCTTACTTTATTTTTCTCCTACTGTAAAGAGTTCTAGAAATCGGTTAATTTTTGTTTAATTATTAAATTATATCACTTAATTAGTAAAAATCAAAAACCCAAATATTATGTGTTTCTTAGTTAGAAACACATTAATGTGTGAGCAAGATTTCAAATCAGGAATGACATCTCTTTTCGGAGTTATAAGTCGACACGTACATACCAGAAACATTCTTTTATATATATAGATATATATATCTCTCTCTCTCTCTCTCTCTCTCTCTCTCTCTCTCTCTCTCTCTCTCTCTCTCTCTCTCTCTCTCTTACATATATATATATTATATAATATATATATATATATACATTTATATTATTTACATCATGATCATAACTACTGCTATTTACTATATTGGTTTTATGATTCAAGCATAATCCCTTCCCATTAACGGACAATGTGGTGTGTGTGTATGTGTGTGTGTGTGTGTGTGTGTGTCTTAGCGAGACTAGGTTGCTAATGCATAGCAAAATCTTCGTATACAGCTTCAAAATGAATAGAATACGTATGAAAGATTAAACATCCATAAAACAAAAATATTTTTCAACATTTCTTTTATTTTTCTTTTGTAATCTACGTTTAATATGAATTGTGGTTCACTAAATTCTGCATTACAGCTCGTGTTTCAGATGTTTTTTTTTATTCAACTTTGACACAAATACAGCATTTGCCAAAAAGTGTGCCAGTCAAAATGCTGTTATTCGCCAAAGTTTGTAACAGAGAGAGAGAAGAGAGAGAGAGAGAGGGGGGGGAGAGCGAGAGAGAGAATTGTGCCAAAGGTTGGTGAGTTATCTTGCAGCCAATGATACTGAGATTATTTGGGCTCCACAAATATGCCTTATGTCAAACAGTGGGAGAGCTGATGGTAGGTGTGGCACCCCACCTCAGACGCAAAAATAATCACCCTGGACTAGTGCTAGTGAAAAGGAGATAGACTCTCTCTGTCTGGTTGATAGCTACAATAGGTCACTCTGTCGACTTTACTATGTCAAACAAAGCACAAGGTTCCATTCTGAATGTCTCTCGAAACACTTTCGCTGGTTCATTAATCAACAGATTTATCTAAAAAAAAACATTAAAAAATAAATCATTGCTGTGAGCTCCACATTTGTAGCCTTGTACCAGAGTCTTTTCATAATATTTATTCTAAGTGCACCCAGTGAGAAACGAGCTCATAATAATAGGCTTGTAAGAGTAACTTAGAAATCATCGCCTTAAGGTGGAAATCTTTAGTGAGGCAGGGAGTAAACGAAAGGGTGACTATGACGAGCACACAGACACACGAGAAAGTCATCTAACACATTGGACCGCGTTGGCTGTGTGGGTGTGCAAGTGATCGCGATCGTTTATGTAAACGCGGCTTGTGTATGCATGCAGGCGTGCATGTGTTTGCGTGTGTGCATCAGTGTGTGCATCAGGTGTGTACGCCTCTGTGATGAAAATGAACATTTAATCGGGTACAAAAGTGCATTTTGTGATCGTTTATACTTTATTACAATGCAAAATGATTTCGTAGATATTATTAATTCAATCAACAAGAAATAAGTGTATTTTGAATAATGCACGTAAAAAACTGTTAGGATGAGAAGAATGTCTTTCTCCATGAAGCCGCCAATGGCGGTTCGCAGGCGGAAAAGAAAAAGAACGGATCCTAATTGGAAAAACTAATACTGTATAAATGTTTCTTTCCTAACTTTAACTTTCTGGCTATTAATTATAATGTATACCGATAGCAGAAGTTATTGCATTAAATTATGCTTTTGGCATCTCAAAATGTATACTGAGTGATTTCAATCTTCATTGGGGTTTTTGCAGTGGTGGTTTTCCGTCAGATATCGATATACAATGTCGGTAGGTTTTGCACTATGACATAAATACTTATGATGATTTAATTTTTTAGATAAAAGTTTTAGTAATTTTTGATAAGTTAAAATTTTAGCCAATGAGTAGGCATTTATATATGAGTACCAAATATCAACTGATAAAAAGGTTCAATTAGTATACTCATAAGGAAGCCTATACGAGGATTATCTGAAAATGGGAAATTATTCTACAAAAAATCAAATTTTTTCTACCAAATGGCACTATAATGAAATATTTAGTGAAACCAATTCACCTCAAATCTCCTCCTCCTCAAAACTCTAGCATTATCTCGAACCACCTTTATATTCCAGTCTCTTTGCAAGACTATTGGACGGTTATTTCCCAGTCTTTCAATGGCACAAACATTACCATTATTAAAAGGATCGTCCTGATATTTGTTGAATTCTCTACCTAAAACAACACATAATCTTGTTATTTTTTCTCTTTCCTGATTTTGATAGATAGATTATTCGGTTTTTAACGGTCCAAATTCTATAAAGATACCCGTTTATATGATCGAATCCAAATCGTTTTCAATTATACTTAATTAATTACTGTCCTTGCTCAATCATATATGTTTATATATTTGCATTGCACTATCATCTACAGATAATAAGTTTTACACTTTTGTTTACTATCGTAACGCCCAAATATAACTTTTTTTCTAAACCAAAAATACCAGGGTTTTATCATTTCCCATCATCACGTGGTACTAACAGCACGGATTCCCATGACTCTCTTCTCTCTCCTCTCTCTCTCTCTCTCTCTCTCTCTCTCTCTCTCTCTCTCTCTCTCTCTCTCTCTCTACCCGTCCCTATCGTCCATCACTCCTAGCAAGTTCTGTGCATATCATCCATATCTGTTAACATCGGTTTAACAAGAATATCAGAATGGTTGTTCGTCTTACCTGGGTGGTTTTAGTGGGATCAAAATCAATCAAAACGGATATTATTAGGTATCATTTATTACAGAAATATACAAGATTACAAATCTGTAACCAAATTTTCAATATGTAGTTGTCCATATATAAACCTACTCCCTACGCAAAATTCTGTATAGTAAGTATATTTTCAAACTGAAATTTATTCATTCTACGTTATTGAGTTTAAATGCTGTAGAATTGGAGCATAGATAGAGCCTAATAATATCCCGTTTTGATTGCTTTAATGTTCAAGTAGAAAATAATAAAATCCTGATATCTTTAGAAGAAAATCTTAACTCTCTGTAAAAATAGTTGTCAGGCCTATTGATTACTTGATGAAATCAAATGAATCGATAGCATTCGATGTTCTAAAATAATTCCTAAATGCAACAAATTAAAACGAATATTCTGTTCTCATTCAATATATAAAAAATGCGAAATGATACTCAAACTAACTTTGGTGCCCATGCATTACATCTTTCGAAAATATACATTAGTATATATTTCAGTAAGTAATGTTTCTCTTACTCTCTGTCCAAACCCTCGTATTAACATCCCTCAGTCATGACAATGATTTTGTTTGTAATTACCTCTATAGGTAAGGTAATTATGGGAGATGAATTACCTTTCTACTCACTCGATAAATATTTATTCTAGTATTGTTACATGCCAGTAAAAACAATCATAAGGAAAGATTGATTGGACAAAATGCTGGGAATGATGGCTCCGTGTCTTTCGCTGGATATTCATTGAAATCAGAGTTCGAACTTTAGCTCTACCAATATTCTGGAATGTTAACTTTTATATCAACTCACACCTTCACTCTTTTATTCTCACTATCTCTCACACACATTCAACCCCCCCATTATATATATATATATATATATATATATATATATATATATATATATATATAATCAGGTTGTACTAATAGCACGAATATCCATGACAATCTCTCGACATTTGTCCTTATAAATCGTCCCTCTTAGGAGATCTTTTTTGCCACAGCATCCAGTATCCGCGTAAACTGGTCAATGTATGTCGTTGCTGTACTGCCCCACGCTGGCGTGTCCATGAGCGGGTTTCACAGGAAACGTAAGATGAGCTTGTCCTTTGCTTCTCCAGCAGTGTCCAGCATCTCTTGGTTCGTCTCACTCGGATGGTTTGTTGTGATAGGGAGCAAGTGGTCGTACAGCTGTTTTCTTGTGGGGTATTCTTACCACGTTTTGTTTACATTATATGCAGCATTCTTGTACAGCTCTCATCTTTGCTTATTCTCTAGGCGTGTCTTAGTGGTGTATACGTACAGTAGTGCTGGATACAACTACGACTTGGAAGAATTGATACTTTAACTATCAGTTAGATCAGATTTCCATATTACTGATAATCTGTTATTAGCAGACCATGCCTTCCCTATATGTGCATTAACATCGCTTTCTCTTGATAGAGATATTACTACTTTGGCATATGAATTGTTGCACCGACTTTAGAGCCTTACCGTCGAAGTGGGGAGATGCATACTTCCTTTTTAAAACATGAACTCTGTTTTATTGGAGATCACATAGACAGATGTTCCCTGCTGCCCTCTCCAAGCTATGTAACAGGGATTTGGCTTGTGCAGGAGTATTTGCAAAAAGTGCTAGCTCATCTGCGTCGTCATCATCTGTAATAGTCTCTACAGATATCACCTGCTTCTTACCATTTTTAGTGTGAGGCCTTTTTCTTTTTAAGATAAACACACACATCAAATATATAATATATATATATAATTATATAACTATATATATATATATATATATATATATATATATATATATATATATATATGGGAAACATATTTTATAAGATATGACAGACAAGGACTTGATGTTATGGTTTTTTTTTATTTAGAAAATTCCATAATTTTAGCCAAAAAATGTGTTCTATAGGCAGTTCCAATCTGTCAAAGTCTGTGTTTGTGTAGTCCGTTTAACGTTACTTTCAACCATCTTCAGTCAATTTATAAGAACACTTTAAACTAGCAGCAGCAATGGCCTGCACGTTCATATATGACGTTAAACCCATCTAGAAATTCCTTGGGTACAGTTACAACCAAGCACTCCACAACACAGTTTGTAACCTACGTTCCTTGAAAATGACCGATGATGTTCGGGAACAACTCATACTCGGACTACACAGAGACTTTGGACAATTTTTAAACAGCCTACAACCACATATTTGCATAAAGAAAAGCTGAATGAAAAATTAAACACAAATCATTGTGTGTCATTTTTGATAAAACATGCCTGCTGCCTAAAGAAACACACATACACACACAAACACACACAAACATATATACATATACACATACCTAGGTATATATTATTATATATAGAGTGCGATGGGTAAATTGACGACATTTTATTTATTAATTTGTGCATGAACTTTGTTTCGGGTTTTGTCTACTATACAGGCAAAGTAGATTCAGTTGGGTACTATATTGTAAGGAAAGCAGCACCATGATGCAATTCACATTTCCAGAAATTTCGAAACAGTATGCTGTACTGCTTGGTATTCATACAACCTCCAATACAAAAATTTCAGAGTGGTTTGGGTGTCAATCTGTGGACAGTGCAGAGGTTCGGAGAGAGTTGGCATTGAGTCAAAATGGTGATTACGAAATGTAGAGAAGCTCTGAAACTTCAGCTGATGCATTTTATCTCTGATATAAAATAACTCCTGAATTTGTTAACTGAGACCCAGACTGGATTGTATATTAATCTATTCAGGTTCTATTGGTCAGTTTTGTTGTAATTGATGTATGTCGGGGTTTCTTCTCTGGCAGTAATGCCAAGAAAACATTCGCTTATTTTTCTTTATTATTTATTTAGATGAAGTAATAGTTGTATCGTTTTTTTTTATCACATTGTTTTTTTTTTTTTTTGGTCAAGAAGGACATAGGAGCAAAAGTCCTTTGGTCATTCTCTGGTCATATATGTTATTTTATACAAAGTCATCATCCCGTTTGCGTGATATATATTCTTCTACAGGTATTAGAAAATGTGAATTACAGATATCAAAATTGGCTTGCCCTGTTCCGACAATATAACTGATGTTGATAATTTAAATTTTTTTTCGCTAAACCTTTTTCTTTTTCAGATCACTCATCATATATTGTTGTTTTGGATAGTAACTAGCTTATAGTTGGAAGTGTATTCTATCTTCCAACATGGTCTCTGCTCAACACAGAGACTCTTATATTATAGCTGTCCATATTGAGGTAGTTTACTTGTCCCGGAATTGAGAACGTCTGGTCATATACAGTGTATTGTGGCCGTACATATAAACCGGATGAACCCAGTTTTGACAATGAGACTAATTATTACTTCCTACTGGCGACATCACCTCTAATATTGATCGCCTATTCCTAATTTGCAATCTCGCTGTTATGTGTGGGGCACAGTTAAAGGGGGTGGGGTCATATTTTCTTATACATTCCTTGTGCAACACCAATATATGAAATTGAAGGCAGGATACTGTCATTTATTTACGCAATTTAAGCAAGGAGACCGGCAGAAAGGCTTCAGAAGAACCTCGAAGTCGTCTGGACAGCCTATGGCACTTTTCTTTGTAAATTATAATTTATATTGATAGGTTGTTCAATATATTTCATGTAACTTTGGTAAATGTCATGATAAAAGTGAGATGGTTGAGGTTGTTTTATATTTTTATTTTAAATTTAGTTCGATCTATATTTATGGCCATCAAATCACACACTATACACACAACATTTTATATATATATTATTATATTTTTATTTTATTATTTATATATATATATTTTTTTATTAATTATATATATATATATATATTTTTTTTCAGACTTAGAGAGAGAGATTTTAAGAGATTTCTCGATGATAAATATCTTGCCTGTACCTTGTTTGGTTTTATGTTATTCCTATTGATATATATTCTCACCTTGTCTATTTTTCTTAAATATAAACCTATTTCATATGCTTTGTCAAATACTTTTTGACAATCTACATATATGTAATATTTTCATTGCTCTAGATAACCTATTATCTCCTTAGTGTACTATGTATTTTCTATTTGAATGCAATATGCTCTACACATTGTAGATAGAATTAACTAGCCAGCCACCGAATTCAATTTTATCATATTTATCTTACTATACATTCACATTTATGCTCCTCTCTATCTGCTCTTTTTTTTCTCTTCTCGTCTTCTTTCTCTTCTCACTCCTCTCTCTCTGCTCTCTCTCTCTCATTCTAGTCTTTATTGTTATTTCTGCGATCATTTTTTTTTTTAATTTGTAGGCAAAACTTAAGGAAACTACAATAATCTTAGTTCATTTTGTCATCTTTATTTTTACTTTATTGCTTGCTTTAGTTGAAATCAAAGAGGTCTCATTGTTAGTCATTGGGTATCATTTGCTCAGTGGTAGGTTTTCGAATCTCATAATAATGGTCCATTCAAGTCTCTAACTTTCAGACCATTAAATCATGCGAGGCATATCAGATATAATATTCTGTTCATAATCTTCTTTTGTCTATATCAGTTTTTTTGTTTTGGTCTCTCATTTTTCTCATTTATCTCTTCTCTCATCTCCCTCATTGTTTAGTATATTTATTATCTTTTTCTTTACCTTTTTTTTATCTAATTCTCTTTCATGTTTCCTATCAGTCAAACTAGTTTTTTTTTCTTCGTAACTAAGTCAAGTGCTAATATAGTATCTAATGTAAATAAGCTTTTTAATGTTCATATTTTTTAATAAATTAATAGTAAGTAAAAAGGTTATATTTATATTTTTATTATATCTATAATTTTGTGTGCGCATGTATTGTGTTGTGTGTGTTGTGGTGTGTGGATTGTGTGGTGTGTGTGTGGATGTGTGGTGTGTGTGAGTGTGTGTGTGTGCAACGTACTCACAGACATTTTTTATTACTTACAATATATCATTTTTTTTACGAACAGCAAAAAAAAAACCGTTGCAATCTTGTCAGTATTTATCATCATTATTGTAACTTTGTATTATGTATCGTATGATGATAGTAATGTATGAGTGAGTTGTACATTGATAATGTAAATATCATCTGGTTATGTTTCGGGTAGTTTTTGGCCGATTTCTAAATTTTTCCCACTTTTTAGTCGTTATTTAACATCAGAAGAAGCCGACCCCAATCGATCATGTTGGCTGCTCGTCTGTATTATCGTACACAGACTATTTTTTCATGTTAAAACTCTTTCCTTTGTCTTAGCGTCGTTTTTGTCCGAGTCTAGTAAGGTGTCTTTTAGACGGGTTGCGATATTTTATCACGCATTCAATACATATTCTCGTTTATTATTTATGTTGTTGGCCTGTGTGTGTCTCTTGTTTTATCTTAATATATATTATATATATATATATATATATTATTTTTTTTTTTATATTATTTTTATTTTATTATTATCAGAGACACTCACTACTCAGGATCTACTGTCATATATTATATATATTATATAATTTATATATATTTTTTTTATATATATAATTTATTATATTTTTTATTTTATTATTTTTTTAATGTTATATATGTAAAGTCTGTGGTGCTGGCCTAATGTTTTTGGTATAGTCTCATCAGTCGAGGGAGTCTATCTTTCCTTCTTTTCTACGTAGCGCTATGACCAAGGAGATTGTTTTAGCATCTGAGGTGGACGCCACAAACCTACCATCAGCTCCTTACTTTACCGCCACAGATTCCTGTGGCTACTCATAACGCTGAGTTTGGCGAGGACGGAATCGAAACTAGGAACCTTGTGGTTTCTAGGCCGAACACTCTACCGACTGGGCTAAATAAGTATACAGAACACACACAGGACACGCAATATATATATATCTATATATTATATAATATATATATATATATATATTATTTATATTTTATTATTTTATTATTTTATATATATATATATTTTTTATTTGTTTTTATTTTTTATATTTTATTTATTATATATAATATATATATATTTATTATTATATTTTATCTTATTATATATAAATATATATATAATATTTTTATATATATTAATATATCGGAGACACACACTAGTGTCACATCTCTGTGCTTATTTATTATATTTTATTTTTTTTTTATTAGTATGTTAATTGCCACCCGCACGACGCTGAGAGAAAAACAAAATATATTTACATGTAGATGTGTGTATGAATGTAAGAGGTGGGAAGGAGATTTGGTTTAGGTAGAGAGAGAGTGAGAAGGATTGAACGGACTAGTATTTACGAAACTTTACTATAGTTTATATAGGTGGAAGAATGAAAATTTTACTGGAGAGAGTATGCCTGCTTTGAAATCAGCATTCGAAATTCTGGACATTAAAACTCCCAATAGTGGTAGTGGAGAAACGCATCAACTTCAGTCATCAACCGTATAAATAGAGAAATACGTCGTCATAAACGTTGTGAGATAAGATATATTGATAGTTGACTATTAAGAAGATTGTGTGACCCCTAAAACTTTTAATATTTAAGTCAGTCACTGTTACTGAGGGAATTCGCATACATGTCATGATTTTTGTCTACGAGTAATCCTAAAGAAATGATATATACAAATAGTGGACACCAAGACTATATCAGTGTTACTATCATCTGACTAAGTCTGTTCTTCTTTCTGCTGATTATTTACACATTAAATATTTCAAGAACAAACCCCAATTATAAGTAAAAACATTGCTTTATATATATATATATATATTATATATATATATATATATTAAATATATATATATATATATATATATATATATTAACAATTGCTACACATTTATCAACTATAGACAGATAAATATTTTGCTTGCATGGATACAACTGAAAAAAGCGACGATGGCACACACGCACCGGTCGATCAGCGGAAATAAGTTTTGACAAACACACAGACACAGAGAAAAAAACATTATTACTCCCGATTACAAATGTTTGAATGTGATTGTCAAGTATAATAAAAAGAGGAGAAACACAGAGACATTCAGACACACACACATACACACACATACACACATACATATACACACAGACACATATATGTGTGTGTGTATAATGCATATACATATATATGCACAGTAATATTGTATATATACTCATAATATACGTATATATATATATTATATACGTATACATATATTTCATAGATTGTGTTTATAATATATATATATTATATATATATATTTTATTATTATTTTCATACATTATATATTTTATTTCAATTATGATACAATATATTTATATATTTATATTTTTATTATATTATTATATATAAGTAAAGTTGTCGGGGTGGCCTAATGTCGGTATCAGCCAGACATCGATGGAGTCTATCCCCTTTTCACTAGCGTAGACCAAGGAGATTATTTATGTCTGAGGTGGAGCGCCACACCTACCATCAACTCCTCGCTTTACCGCACAGATTCCGTGCTACTCATATTGCTGAGTTACCGATGGCCGGTATCTAACGTATGAAACTTTGTGATTTCTTCCGAACGCTCTACCGACTGTAGTTAAACAGCCCCTATTTCATATATTATATATATTTTTAATTTTAATTAATTAAATTATTTATTTATTTTATATTTTCATACATTATCTATTGTATTTATATTATTCTCATTATATATTTATTTTTATTTATATTTTTTTATTTTTATTTATTAATTTATATTTATATATATAAATATATATTATTTTTTATTTTATATTTTTTTCACGTATTTATATATATATTATATATATATATACACTTTTTATATTATAGTTATATATTTACACTGTATATTATATATATATATATTATATATAACGTAATATATTTATATTTATATATATACACGTATATATTATTTATGTTTATTTTTATAATTATATATTTTTTTTCATCTATATTATATATATAGTATATTTATTTTTTATTCTTTATTTATTTTTTTATTTCATCGTATAATATATATATTATAACACGTATATTATATATATATATATATATAATTTATTTTACATACACGTATATTATATATATATACGTATATATATATATACTATTATATACAACGTAATATATATATTTTATTTTTATTATTATATACGTATATATATATTATATATATATATCTTATACTATCTGTATATATATATATATATATTTTTAATATACGTATATATATATATATATATATAACGTATATATATATATTACACGTATTATATATTATTTTTTTATATTTTTCGTATTATATTTATTTTTATTTTTTTTTATATATATTATAGCAGCACGTAATATATTATATTTTATTTATATATTATTTACCATCGTATATATATATGATATTATTTATTTTTCGTATATATATATTATATTTATATACAAAGTTTTGAGTTATGGATAATTATTTCTCATAATTATTTCTCTCTATATATTATTTTTTTTTAATATTTATTATTGTGTGTTGTTTTGTGTATTGTGTGTGTGAATTTTATTGATGCATTTTCTTTGTGTCTACCATTAAAGATGTGTACGCGAAGTCAATAGGTGTCCCTTTACAATTCTCATTCATAATTGTATTTCGCTCTATGTCGTATAACTGTTTTTGGTAGCAGTCACTCTTACTTTGTAGCGATGGTTGACTACGGGACGAACTATACAGACTAAACTGTTATAGATTCTATCTTTTAACACTTGAAAACTTAAAGTAATCGGTGTTGTGTCAAAGTTTATGACTATCTGAAACACAAACTTTATAACATTAATAACAACGAATAACTTTATATAATATATATATATATATATACATATATATTTATACACATGTGTGTGTGTGTGAGAGAGAGAAGAGAGAGAGAGAGAGAGAGAGAGAGAAAGGTGATTGAAATGTTGGGGATAACCATGTGCGAGTTATGTAGTTAAGATGATAATAATCTGAAAACATTACCACTCTCGATAATAGTTGACATGAAAGACTAATTTTTGAATTATTATTTTAACTGTGTCGTATGAAGCTTATAAAATACATTTATTCTAAAGTGTTTATATTACAGTAGGCAGGTACAAGTGATCACAATTAGATCACACGCATAAAAGTGTGGTGTATTATATATTGTCTATATTTTGAAAAAAAAAAATCGTTACGAAGGGTCATATAAAAGCAGACGGAAGAAGTTTCCGTATGATTACCTTGTTGTGATATATTTTATATATATATATATATAATTATATATATATTATATATATATATATATATTGAGAATTGATAGAAAAGGTGAGAGATAGAGAGAATATATTTCGTACCCATACATATCTGAAGTTAACTATATACACCAAATCAAAACTAAATACGATTAGTTTTAAAGGTAACGTGCGTTATATACACACGTAGTCTCGCTATGTAGAGAGACAGAGAGAGAGAAACGAGAGAGCGAGTTTTTTAATTAAATCATTCACAGAATCTTTCTAACTAGTTTTTCCCGGCTACACGCTGACACAAACATTTCATTTGTATACACGCGCGTTTCAACTCGACATCCTCCCACCAAAAAAAAAATCCGTATCTATGAGAAATACACAGTGACAGACATTTCAACATAAAATACGATATTAGTAAAATAAAAATGAATATTATCATTATGCATCTCCGTACACATGAACTTACACACCTACGCATCAATGTTATTCATTGTTACGTATATATTTTATTTTATACACTCGTAAATGATCGTACAAAAAACTTGCACGCTCTGAAAACGATAGTCGCTAATAGTATGGAAATACAGTCTAAACGGGATTCGCATCTGTAAGACACATACACACACACACACACACACACACATATATATATATATATATATATATATATATATTATATGTGTGTGTGTGTGTGTGTGTGTGTGTGTGTGTGCGTGTGTATGTGTGTGCGTGTGTATGTGTGTGCGTGCGTACGTGTGTGTGTACATTTATCGCCATGTGTGTCCCAAGTATTGAAAATACAACAAAATATGAGAT
This sequence comes from Doryteuthis pealeii, assembly GCA_023376005.1. Taxonomy (NCBI): domain Eukaryota; kingdom Metazoa; phylum Mollusca; class Cephalopoda; order Myopsida; family Loliginidae; genus Doryteuthis; species Doryteuthis pealeii. The sequence continues at coordinate 23,543,580 of CM042160.1, read as the reverse complement.
CATTTCTACAAATAAAAATTACAAACTCTTTTGTCCTGAAACACTAATCAAATATAAATGACGAAAGAAAAATAGATTCTTTATACATGTTATACACAAACTTTTATCAGCACACATTTTTATAGATATTTTCTACTTTTTTCGGTGCTTAAATCTTGCTTGTGCCCGTCTTATTCTTCCCTTTTTCACTAGATTTTTTTTCTATCATTCAATCTCTGTTGATTGTTGTCAAAAAATGTATTTGTTTTGGTTTGTTTTATTTTGTTTTTCCTTCGTTTATTTTATTCGACTTTTTCTTCATTCAACTTTTTTTTCTCTCACTTTATTTTTCTTTTCTTCTTTAATATTTTTCTCTCTTTTCTCGATTCTAATACCACGTCGATATAGCCTCCTCTCTCTCTCAGTTTTGACGTTTAGTTTCGGGAATTGTTTAATGCCTAAGCTTCGGTCTCTTTTCTTCTTACCCCTCTCTCTCTCCCTCTCTCTCTCTCTCTCTCTCCAGCTCCATATAAATCAACTCTGGCCTTGTGTCAGACTTTAAATGTGAGTGTCTATCAATGTTCATGTGAATGAGCGTCTACGAAACCAACATGATTGTACCGCATCGTTTCTCTATCGTTGTCTCATGCACGTCGATGTAATGCCAGTCTGTTTACATTTATCTACCTACCTATCTATCTATCTATCTATCTATTTGTCTGTCTGTCTGTCTGTCCATATCTGTGTGTGCTTGTGTTGATAAATACGTACAATTTCATTAATTCTGCTTTCATTAAGTTTGCATCTCCTTGGTCTGTTTTGTTTGTGTATCGGTCTGTCTATCAGTATAATTATTTAGCTTTATCTATCGACTTGAATTAATTGTCGATTAAGTTATATTTCGAAGGTTTAATGAATAAAGAAATGTAAATAACTTCGCTTATTTGTTTGTCAACATTTTTTTTCTTCTAAATTCACTCTCGGAAACTAAACTAAACAAAAATAAATAAATAAAACTAATGAAAAAAAGTATTCCCTGAAAAATCGTTGAAAACTCTTTTTTTCGTAGATGCGAGAAACAACGAATATAATCGCCAATGTAAGAAATGTACAAGTTGAAAAGCCAAAAAAAAAAAAAAAGATATGAAAAGCGGTGGAGAAATGGAAATTAAAATCTATGATGCTTTTTTGTTGGTTTGATTGATTATTTGTATTTTCTTTATTTTCATTTATTTCTTAATATATAATTACAATGGTGTTGGTGTTGGTGGTGTTGGTGGCCTTAGCAGTGTTGACCTCAACGGCCTTAGTGTTGGTCAGTGTGACGTTCAAACACTACAAATGTTTTTAAAGCCTACATTTTTAACGCCTTGGAATTGAAAGTTGTCATCTGGTTATTTTATAAAGTTTCTGTGGGGTGGACATGAGATCAGTGGAGGGTGGTGAATGCTAAAGAAAACTACAAAATTGAATAAAATAAAAAGGAAAAGTAAATAAGTTTTAAAAAATGAAATAAATAACTTTAAAAAATAATTGAATAAAAACAAAAATCCTTTAAAAATATTTTTTAATATTTCACCATGATTACAACATCATCGGGGAAATAGTAATTATGATGATGGTAAGAAATTAGTACATAGTTATGTAAGTAAAATTAATAAATAAAGATTATGTTTAGGGATTGACGATTATGATGATTAAAACAGAAATAAAAAATTCTAAACTAGTGAAAGAAAAAAATAGATGTGGAGAACTTTACCTTTAAAATAAAAATAAAATTAAACACTCCACTAGAAAAATTATAAATAAATAAATAAAAAAATGACAACATTTGGTGGCACACTCAAATTTCAGTGAGAAGCGTGCCAAACTTCAATCCGGTTTTGCTCACTCTTCCTTCTCTGTGACCCTCTCTGTTCTTTTGCTTCTGAAAAAGTTGTTAATAATAATAATAATAATAATAATAATAATAATAATAATAATAATAATAATAAAACTGAATTAATAAAAAGAGAAGAGGGAAAATTAGAGAGGGAAAGAGTACAAGAAAAAGAGAGGAGTGAGAGAAGAAAAAAAAAAGAAAGAAATGGTTTGTTTATGTTTTCATTTGGCCAATGTAGACACAGCAGTGGGCGTGGCCTGTTGTGCATGCGATTTAGCTCCGCCCACAGTTGCTGATTCAGCCAACGAGAAATGAGCGGAAATTGACAGCCGGTATCACTTACTGATGGCGATTTTAAAACTCGTCTGAAAACGAAGGCGAAGCCAGTAGTCACGGACTCGTGTCGAGTGGCAAACACGAATGAGACCCAACGCACCACGAAAACCTTCGCAAGAAGGCTTGCGTTAAAACTCTGGACTAATATCATACAAGAGAACAGATAAAAAAAAAAGGATTAATAAATAAATTATATATATATGTGTACATATATAAGGAACGGCTACCAAACCTCAGGAATCAAGCAAAAACATTTTACACACTCTCAAACCAACAAACGACGCTACGACTTGTGATAGTTAAAGATATATACATATATACTCCGCACACGAAAAGGAGATAGACAATATCTACACAAATACCATTATCTATATATGTATGTATCTTCTTTACTCTATCTCAATCTACATGCACAACGCACAGTCTTATTGACAATTTTATATATAAATTCCTTCGCAGTTTTTCCATGTATTCATTTTTTTTTTAAATGTGTCTCTACCTAAAGAAGCAACTGGACCAGGAAACTTAAGAAGGAAAAAAATAGTAAGGGTAAAAAAGATCCTTACTTACCTGCTTCATAACCAAACGGATTAATTCTAAATTGAAAAAAAATTGAATGTCTTTATATGTGTGTAAACTTAAAAAGGACATCCAAAAACCCTTCAATTAATAAACATTTCCACCGCGGATCTACTGACGAAGGATACCTTACAATCTCGTCTACGGCCTTCTCCCTGGAAACGATTACACTCACGCACACACAAACAACACACACATTCTCATTACCTTTCATTTGAAAAAAAAAAACTAAACAAAAAAAAAAAACTAAATCAAAACCCAACAACAGTAAGCATCCATGCACATACAGATGTATAAATACTAGACAGATCTATTTTATAACACTTTTTAAAAATAGACATCTCACTCGAAAAGACAACACGAAGAGACTGGCTTTCTGTTTGACGTCCCTATGTACATAAACGCACGCATGTATGTATCTCGTTGTGCCTATGCGTTTAATTACGTACCCTAAACAAATTTAAATTCATCACACGTCCTAGTGAAAACTAGAGAAATATAGACACACGCCGGGCAAGTACGTACCTGTAAGTGCGTATCTGCACGAGTGTGTGTGTGTGTATATATATATGTCTATATATATATAAATTCATATTTATATATATACATATATATATATACATATATACACATAGATCTGTTAGCTAAGAACATAGATTTATTTTTATGTTTATAGGTTTATATACTGGTAGTAATAGATTTACTCCATTTTATAAGCCAGAATTTTTTGGGGGAAAAAGCACGCTGCTTAACCGGAGAGTGAGAAGTTAGATTTAGGGGTAAAGGCTGACTGTGAGGCTTATAAGAGACATCCCCGCGCTAGACGGGAAGCACTGTTACATTATTACAGTGCTGTCGTTTACTAAGTAGGAGCGTGCCTGACTAAAGCCGACCTTTCTTACATTCCACTTACTGACACATCTCGTATGTACCCACGCGGGCTCCCCAAAAGCAGAGGATTTACTACTAAGAATAAAATCGGAACTTTTACCGTTTGAAAGAAGAAAAAAAATCGACACCTATTCTACATGCAACGTCAGGAGGGGTTTATACAAAAACATTTGGTATATTTCTCATTTTTTTGTTCTACAAAATTGTTTAACTTTTTATTTAAAAAAGTTGATAACGTTCTGAACCCCTTGTTCCATACTGCCACTTTTTTTTAGATTTTTAAATACAAACCAGCTTAAGTGTCTATAATATATAAACATATACATATAAATTGTGACTTTTTTATTCGTCCGATCATAGCTTGGCGTGGACAATTTAAAAAAACAAAAACTCAGCCCTACCAAGATTCCATATATTCCTAATTATTTTTAAGTAGCTTTTTAAACTCTTGAATAGGAGAGGAAAATAATTTTTGTGGATTTTTTTTTTTAAAAAAAAGAGAAATTTACGCGTGTTTTTCTCATTATCGTCTGACTATTTCCATTACGGGCTAAAAGACTTTTTTCTTCCCCACTTCAATCATTTATAATCAGTTGTCCCTTACCACTTCACATTTCTACCACCGTATTTTATTAAATAACGACTTTTGATTTGAATAAGCACCTAAAATTCCAAACAACCATGGTTCCACAAAATACCTCCATCATAACGAGTGCAGGAGCAACTCTGGCTGCTAAGGCCTTGTCAAATTCATTGCTTTTTGGTTCGCAACTCGTTGACCCGGGTTCGCACACGCCTTACACCGATGCCACAAACTGCAAGAAATCATCAAACCACGTGAAAAGGCCGATGAATGCCTTTATGGTCTGGTCACAGATCGAACGACGAAAGATCTCCGAAGTGCAGCCTGATATGCACAATGCCGAAATAAGCAAACGGCTTGGTCGTCAGTGGAAATTGCTGAATGAAATCGACCGCAAACCTTTCGTCGACGAAGCCGAACGTCTCCGGTTACTACACATGCAGGAATACCCGGATTACAAATACCGGCCGCGAAAAAAGGCTAAAACCGCCGGTGCAAAGACTGATGGCACCAGCGGTGGAGGTGGAGCAGGTGTCAAAGCTGCAAAGATTTCATGCAAAAGTCAAAAGGGAGAAAAAAACAAACAAAAACCAGGCAATGGTGGAATAGCAAACGGCGGCATTGTCAAATCTTCCACACTACACACGAACTCTGTCAATACAGCCCATCGGCTAAAACTAAAACTGACCATTGATAAGAAATTTAAAGAAAGTATCAAGGCTAGTAAGAGTGTGGCCGTACCACCCAGCCAATTAACCCCACCGGCTAAGGTTCCGTCCAGTCCTTCCATTTACACACCATCAACCCCGGAAACGGTGAGTTTCTACCCAGAGGAAGTTTTCGAAACTCCAGCCGCTTCCCCACAAGAGCAAGCCACGTTTAAAGTGATTCAGGGGGGTTTACCTGCCGTTGGGGCCGGCGCTGGTATCGTCGGGGCCTCGAATATAGTCAGCAGGCTTACAGTCGGCTCTGGTGCCGGCGGTTTGGTTGAAATAAGTGCGGGCGAGGCTAAAGTTTTCCCTCATCAAATCACCTTGCCACTGACCACAGCCGGCACAACAACAACGACGACAACGACGCATTTGACCACGCATCACCCAGTGGTCGTAGCCGACCATCAGGTGGACAATGCACCTCTGGCCGATTTGGATAACCTGACCGACGTGCTGCAACTGCCCAGTAACTGGCAGCTTGAGTTAGGTAACCTAGATCTAAGCAAATTGGCTGATGCTGACTTCAATTTGGACGTTCAAAGTCAGGTCAACTCCAATGGCTCGCACTTCGAGTTTCCCGACTATTCAACACCGGAAGTAACAGAAATGATTGAATCTGACTGGCTGGAGACGGGCATCACACCTCTTATTTGCTAAAATCACGAGAGAAACACACACAAAATAAATGCTGAGATATTCTTTTAAAGACGAAAATATTAAAATGAAAGAACAGTCATGTAAGCGAGCGTGTGTAAGTTTTTTTTTTCTTTTGAAACAAAACAAAACAAAGCAAAAAAAATAAGCTATTATATCCACAGAGATTTCAACTCTCTGTGTGTGAATCTTTTGCATTTACATGCTGTATATGTTCGTGTACAGGTCGGATTTTGGAGACCTACGTTTTATGCAAAAACATTTGCTATGGACCTATGCATGTGTAATAATTCTCGGTTGAAATACAGACATTATGGCAAGGACTAAGATGAACACTTTGCTTCAAAAATGAATAACAAATTATGGATTTCCTCATCATAAATCAACGGTCGACCGATACCCAAGACCAACTTCTACACGAATACATACGGTACTAACAGTTTATTTTTATCATGCGTTCCTATATATATAGAGAGAGAGATAGATAGAATTTAAGATATATATATATATAAATAATCCCCCTTTCTCTCTCACATACACACACGCAAAGAAATGTAGTGTGTGTATGCTACATTGACCCAAAGGTGTATGAGTGATTTTTTTTTTTTTTTTTTTTTTTCTGTGAGAAAGTTTGGTTAGTTGGACGGGTGGCGCTATGTGCAGCATAAAATACATAATACATGTGTATACTTTGCCTAGACATCTAAACAAATGTGTGTTATCTGGACTATGAAACTTAATCTTTCACAATCATCCAAAATCATTGTTATTATCATTATTATTTTTATTATAAATTTTTCAAAGAGCAAGCAAAAACAAAACTTGTCACTGCCATGTATAGATACTTATCTATCTACCTGTCTATTTATTTATCTATCGCTGTATTTATTTATTCCAAATTTTTGTTTGCGATGGGATCGCATATTATTCCTGTTTCGTTTCCCTCTCCCCCCCTCACCCTTGTATAATTTACTTGTAAATTATTGAAATTGTTTAAATTTAATTCAAATTCTCGAACGAAAATTGCTGTGAAAATTTCGCATACGTGAAATGAAATGAATTCCATGTAAGTTGGCGAAAAACATCTTTTTTATGTGATTGGCTTTTTAGTCCAGTTATTTATCAATGCTTTTTTTCTTGGAGGCTGTTCTGAGAAAGTACCTCAATAAGGATGATCAGTTTTCGTGAGAAAATGATTTCTTCTCAACCTCTCTGATCCTCCCTTTTCAACAAATTTGTTAATTATTATAATGATAATGATGATGATAATAACCAAACCATTACACACGCACTTCAAAACTCCTTCTTCATCATACTAAAAAGAAAAAAAAAAACAAACAAAACACTCCTTTGCATTCAACCCCGCAACAACTTATCGATGTATGTACCGGTGTGGAGGCTTGTACATACCAGTGAAATATCTTACAATACAAACAAAATATTCCTGTAATATGTATTGTATATCTTATTTAACAAAAACAAATGTTTGATTCGTACGTATTGTATGTACATTACGTGCGCACATGTATACTTATTTGAATTTTGACAGTTAAACTTTTTTAATTTTGAGTCTATTTAATGTTCTATTAAAAATACCTTATGTCTTCCTTGAAACGTTTTTTCTCGACGTGCGTGTGTGATCCAATATGTATGAACTGATCTGATAGAGTATAAAATCAAAGAATAGATAGATATATATATAGACAGGTACAAGATAGATAAGAAGTATTTTTTTTCAATAGCTGCATTTACGTACGCACACGTACAAACACAGTTGTGTAAATCTTCTTACATATCATTTGTGGATTGATAGAACCGAGGCGGGTGGGGATTCTTTATGTAGCTAGTCTACTAAATATAAAATTTGTATTTATTTATTTTTAAAATTTTTTTTTCAACTTCGTTAAAGTTAGACATGCACGAAAACATTGATTCGTGAACGTTTATTCGTCAGCCTCGTCAGCTTCTTTGCAAATTCAGTTTATTTCGTAATTATAACCAGGCGAATTTATAGGGTTAAGAACTTATACTTACTAAAAGTTTTTTTTGTTTTTTATTTATTTATCGTAATCTTCAGCAAGATCTTCCATCCTGAATTCTACTTTGTTGAGTCCACTTCACAAAAACCTAGAAATGCTAGTAATAGTTCATGACATGGATAGTTATAGTAGTCTTTGTTTTGATTGTTGTAGGCCAATAAAGTTTACAACTTCTTGAAAACTTCTTTTATATGAAAATATATTTTCAAGATTTACCTTTTGTCTTAAGCATTTATAGGAATTAAACAATAACAACAACAATAGCAACAAAAACACTGGACCAAAAAATTTTTTTAATGTTTTTGTTTATGACGAATTAACTCTTTTTTTAAATAATTGTTTTGTGTATATATTTTTTAAAAACAAACCTGGAGAAAGAATCGAAAAAATGAATCTCTTTTCAATCTCCAGTACTTTATTCTCTAAATATTTTATTGTTGCTATTACTGTAGTTATGTTTTTTAATATTTTTTTTTAAATATCTTTTTTTAATTTTTTTTTACTTAAATCTTTAATGAGAAAATAATAAATGTTAATGCCACCCTTCCAAATAGATTGATGAATGAACGATAAGTTTCCTTTGACAACCCCTCACCACAAAACTTATTCCAAGCCTTACATGAACAATGATGATATTTCGACAGAGACTATGCAAATTTAATAGAGAAATTATTATTAGACGCTCGAAAAGAATCGAGCCTTTATTTTCATATTAAAACTTTGTTTTTTTGTAAAATGGAATGAATACAAAACATGAAATTCCGATTGGAAAAAGAAAAGAAACTGATAAATGAAATTGAAAACAAAAACAAACAAACGATTCAGCTTTTTATATTAAAAAGATAGAGAAAAAAGAATTTTACAAAATACATGAAACATTGAACAGTGATTGAAAAAAAAAATGCTAAAAAAACTTTCACGGAGAACTGAAAAAAAAAAAAAATGGGGGTACGAAAACAGAAAACAGAACATTTCGTTTTTTTACAGGATAAATGGACGTTAAAAAAAACAATCTACCTAATCGGTTTTTGAAAAAAAAAGGACTATAAAAAAAGACGAAACGAAAATTGAAACTGATTCCAGCTTGTTTATTTTTATTTTTATTTTTTGTTTTTAGTTTTGTTTTATATTATAAAGAGCAAAATATTAAAAAAAATATATGGTTTTATATATATATATATTATATATATATATAAAATGCTTAAAAAAGACATTTTGTGTTTTTATAAATTCGTGATGTCGGTGGACCATGGAAAATACGCGAAATGAGAAAGCTTATTTGAAAGTTGAATGAGAGGGAAGGAAAAAGAGAAAAGTGTTTTTTTTTTTTTTTTTTTTTTCTTTTTTACTGAAGGAATACGATCTGTTAATATGTATATTTCACGAATTTCTTTTCTGATTTTTGCATTCAAAATTTGTACTGTAAATTATAGTTGTATTTTATATTATGAATTACTTTACTTTTTTTTTCTATATATATATATATTATATTTTTTTTTTTTTTAAATTTAAATCTGTACTGAACGGGTGTATGTGTGTGTGAGAGCGAGAGCGAAAGTCTCTTGAAAAGATATGAACAGCGAATATACGAAAGAAAGAAATGGTACCGTTTTAGACAGAATAAAACTTACAGAAAATAAAATCTGGGCAGGAGTTGCTTTTTTAATACTAAAGAAAACAAAAATAACCCTAATCAATCGCAAACAAATTCTAGGGGTTTAAATTCTCTCAGTAAACAGTGGGGTGTGACTGGAGAGGGGGGAAATGCACAAATGTTTTTTTGTTTTGTTTTTTTTTTTTTAATATATATATATATAAAGAGAGAGAGGAATTATGGAAGTGTAAAAAGAAAAGCGAGCGAAAGAAACTGAATGAATTTATGAAAGCAGGAATGGAATTTTGTGGAGCGAATGAGTAAAGAAAGAAAAAAAACCAGGTGGGGGACAAGGTAGTAATGTTTAATTTATTCATAACAGGAAATCCCCTCCTTAACCCCACAAATTAAGAAAAAGGTAATAACCCCTTACCTACTTTAATTAAAAACCATATTTAAAAATAATATATATTTAATATATATATATATATATATTAAACATTTGTGAGCATATTTCCATTGAATCTTGTCAAAGAAACAAAAAATGTTTGAAATTTCTTCAAGTGAAGACTGATTACTGGGAACAGAACAAAAATTATATTTTTGGCTAATTATGGATTACATCGAAGATAATGTATATAATCTGATAAAGTAAAAAAAATATTGCTGTCATATACACACGTGTTTTCTTATTTATATGCATATTTTGTGTGCATGTGCTTTGTTGTTGTTTTGTTTTTTACTTTGTCTCATATTCAGGGTGAGCAAATTGAATTCTGTTCATTAAAATCAAAATAAATTAAGCATAGAAATAACCGAGCAATTTTTACAAAAAGTAACGAGTGGTAATTTTATGTTCCTCATTATGATTAATTCAGTTTCTAATCCGAGAATTTCTAGGTATTATAATTTTATGAGCGATCCATGATACTATCGTTTAATCATTTTTGTTTGACCTCTTTTCGGCTTTTATGAAACTAATGATGCTTCAATCTTTAATACTTTCGCTATTTACTACTATTATAACTACTAGCAATGACTCGTTAAAAAGAATATAAGCACAAAGAATTGGAGTATCCTTCTCTAACCTAAAAAAAAGAAATCAAATTAAATTTTGAAAAAGTTTATTTACAAACCTGATATCAACGTGGGTAAGAATTCGACGGTTACGTTTTGTAATGCTGAATTTACTGTTTGCTTTTTAATCATCACAGTCAAAAATTTAACGGATTTTCTTCGTTTTAAGAATAAGTTAAAAAATTTTAAAGTTATTAAAAAAATAAATTCTTTATCGAAATATGAAACCGACCACAAAATGTGTTCTTTGCCTAATAAAAAACTGTATTTTATTTACACGAATCTGAGTTCTCACGGCGTATGTCATGAAATGTTTACTTCCTTTTTTTGGAAGAAATTGGGTTTAAGCCTCTGTTAGGCTATGTTAGTGTGCTTTTCTTGACGTTATGTCATTCATACACTTTTAATATTTCTAATGCACCCGAATTGTGTACATATTTTTCGAATATGAATTTAAAACATAATAGTCATTTGGCATTTGCGTAATAGAAAGTGTCTCCGGACGCTGGTTGTAGTATTAGTAACAAGTTAATATGCTTCAGTCATGTACACGCTCGTTACAAGAAATGTCCCAAATATGATTATAGATCGCAACTATTTCGGACAAATCATTAATTTCTTTTATGATAACATTAAAAAAGATTGTTAGAAAAAAAAAATCCAAAAACAATAAGAATTCTATTATCTTTAACAAAATTTTTTTTAAATTAAAAAGGCTGCCATAATGATATATATATATATATATGATAATTATTATTATTATTATTATATCGTGATAAAAGTAGATGCGGGTTAGTCTATCTTTTATTATTGTCTCCGATCTACGATGTTCTTCGCTGTTGTAGAAATGATGACCCGGTGGAGATGTGATTTTTAATTAAAAAAAATTTTTTTAAATCCCCCTCAATTGGAGCATCATTTAAAAAAATGAAAAAAAAAATCTAGTTAAACTTAATGATTGATAATACTTCATGTAAATAAGATGCTTTATGCATGTTATAGTGGTTGTTTCCCGAGGGAAAATTTAAAAAATAATCTAATATTTCATTTTTTCGAAATATCATAACAGGAAGACTATATTGCATCAATCATCCGAGTGGAGAGCTCATTATTACATTGAAAATTGACATTTACAATTCTGGTTTGTTTTTATCTAGAAATGGACAGCAACCACTGATGTGGGGGGGGGGGAATACGTAGTTAGTCTATCCATCGGGATGCCCACACGATGAGTGTGCATAGCAAGGCTAAACATTATGTATACTTACTGGAACCAGGAGCAGGTTTTAACGTAAAAAGAGGGTTCTATGAACGAATAATAAAAGAGAAGCCATATTGCTGCAAGCTGAAACTAATTATAGAGAGAGAAAAAAACGAATTGTTTAAGTAGAAGAATTATTTACATTTAATTAAATATTACTAAATTGGTTTACAGGTATTTCTTCAGCAAAAGATGAAAAATAATTATTATAAAGCAGATAATATAATTTTATAGGATAAAAAATAAAATGATTAAATCGATAAATTCAAATGTCACTCATTTAAATTAAAAATATTTTTCCACAAAATTTCCTAAAATGTTCAATTGAATCATATTAACTTCATAAGATAACAATCATAATTGGCAAATGTCCTTTCTGTGATGTGGATTTATCTTTTTTCCGAAAGGTTCAGCGTAAATTTTTGTTATAAACAAACATGTTATAAACAAACCAGGTGCGATCCAATTCGGGATCTTTTTACCAGGTATACACAGGTACTTTAGCTAATTATTATAATGTGTAAATATTTAAGTCACATGGCGAAATGGAAAGTAAATATTTTTTTTGAAGAAGCGAGATTCCAGAAGATCCTAGCGAGGAATGAACTATCAAACTCTGCTGGTAAGTACTTCAATTTTGGTTTTAAGCGATTTAGTACCAAACAAAATTCCTCACTTTTATCCCAATGTTTCACTATTCTAAGAACACGTCAACGTTGTAGTGAAAATAACAAATATAAGAATTCAAATTCGATTAGTTCATGGAATAAAACAAGGTTTTTCTTTGATGCATTCTCTCAAGTTCTCAATGGACACGTCTAGTTGGAAACAACAAACAAAAATAAGATACATAAATTAATGACAATGCCTCAGTGCAATGTTTCGCTCTTTTTCAAGCATTGAGTATGTGTTCGAGTTTCGATTAAAGCCCAAACTTTGAATGCCGATTTTTGAGGCAGGTGCTCTTCTCTTCAAAAATTAGTGCAACACAATCTTCCTAATTCTCCATTCTGTTACCTGGTTGTGTGTCATACTAAGCTCATCCTAGTAAATATTATAACAAAGAAAGATTTACTGATTGAATCATTACAAACACCTTAGCACAAACAGCTACACAAACGTACGTGTGTACGGTTGAGGTAATTTATTTCCAAGCGATAATCAGTGTTCGAACCCAGATAAAAGCGACGATTCGAATGCTAATTTTCCTTTACTGTTTGGAAGCTTGGTGTAGTAAAACCTACTTACTCCTATTTTTTAAATTTTTATTTATTCATTTATTTATTTTTGAGGGCGTCTCATCATGGTGTGATGGCTATCAAATTAGTCTCGCTTAATTCCTTATTACATAAATAGCGACTTCGATTCTCACTGGATGCCCCATCCTAATCGTACTAAACGGGTTGGATAAATACCTACTTCTATTCCGCTTGAGTGATGAAATATATCAATGTAGATATATGAATAATTGTTTGGTACAAGGCTAAAAATGCAAGATCGCGAGTTAAACTGTCAAAAACTAACAGCACTTAGAAGAATACTATTACTCTCTGGCTATTACTGTTCTAGATATTAATGAGTTTAGTCTGGCATAAAACCACTATAATAGAGCACCCGATAAGAATTGAAATTAATAATACTGGCTGGTTAGAATATGCTGATCATTGCACTGTTGTAGACGCCAGTTTAGAAACATGCACATTTATTAATAAAATACAAAATATGTTGTTTGGTAAAAGTTTGCTAATTGAAAGAGAAAATCGTGGTTGATTCTATTGATATTTCAGTGTTTATTCACATCAGCATCGGAAGATTAGACATGAAACGAATTTCATATTATGATCACATAAAATTATGTTTATTAGAATAACTTTCATCCTACTTGTATGGTTGTATATGTACTGGAGTGAGGATTTCCAACACAAGGAAATGGAGGAAAATCTGGTATCCAATGACGGAAATATTTCCATACACGGTATGCGATTAATATCTGCACACACGCATGCAGGTAAGTATAGAAATTGACCATATCATAAAAGCACGTGCTATTTTTAACATTATAAACATCTTGCAGCAAAATAAAGTATCTACATCTTGATTGTCTACTGGCACACACACACACACACACACACACACACATATATATATATATATATATATATATATATATATACAAACCAATTTTAATCTACTGTCCAAACTTAACTCTTTCTTTCTTTCTTTCGTTCTCCTTCTTTTCCACTATCTCTTTTTAACTCCACTTTTTAATCCTTTGACTTGATTTAAATCGTTTTCTCTCGAACTCTTCCTCACGCTGTAACTGAAACACTAAACTAGACATTCCCTTATTCGATAAGATATTCAAACTACTATCCATCGTTTTGCTGTTTCACTAAATTTCAGTTGGTGAGCTTTGTCCTTCCTCAGAATTATGCTGCATCCAGGAAATGTTAGTAATTCTTCTGTAATTTCTACTTTATCAACAAACAAACATTGGCGGGGTACTGTAAAAAAATAACTAAAGATGACTATCTGCGACTCAATATTGAAGAAGGTCAGAAAATAGAGCTGCCTTAATGAAAATAAAAGGAATGAAAATAGAAATAAAAATATGAGGACGATTGTCTGAATCTTTCATTGGATAATGTAAATATTTAATGCGTCAACCTTAGAAAACATATTTCCTAACGTATCAAATGGTCTCATCCTTTTTTTTTTTTTTTTTTTTTTTTGATCGCACAACTTTTCCCATACACTACAGAATCCCACGTTCCTTAAAACACTTACCTTATAGGTTCTGTTTATATTACTCAGCATCTAACCCAATAACACATAAATATGTCACACACATACTTGTAAATAAATTAATTAGTCCGTAGCCTAATTATAAAAGAATTAGTATTTTAAAATAACAAATATTCTTTTCTTGAGGTATTTTCTTTCCTTATCAATGCAAATTTTTTCATATAAATCGACCCTTTCACAGTGAAAAATTCATTAAAATATTCTGCATATAACTGTGTCAAGTTGCTTATTGGCGCATAATCGCATATATATATATATATATATATATATATATATGTGTGTGTGTGTGTGTGTGTGTGTGTTTTATTACAAAACATATATACATACAAACACACGTGTAGTAATATCTCATCTGCAGAGAGCGATATCAATATACACATAAGAAAGGCATGGATTGCTATAGACAGATTATCGATCATTTAGAAATCTGATCTCTCTGATAAGATAAATAAGAATTATTACAAGGTATAGCCGTGTCAATGCTACTCTACGGCTGAACAACTTGGACTCTAGCGAAGCCTTTAGAGAGAGAAAAAACTAGATGGGAACTGTATAGAGATTCTGCGTGCTGTCTTGAACAAATCCTGGAAAGAGCACTTGTACGGCCACTTGCTTCCTATCACACAAAACATTCGAATAATACGAACAAGAAATGTTGGAGAAGCAAGGACGTTATAACATGGACACACCTATGTGGGTCGACCAAGAAAAACCTACACCGATCAGCTCTACATGGAAACTGTGTGTTCTGCAGGGGACCTTCTATGGGCGATGACCAAGACGAACCGATGATAAGGAAGAGTCATAGACATCCGTGTTGGCGACACGTGATATATAAAGGTAGGGTTTGCGATAAAATCCAACGCCAACAACGTCAATCATGTCAATATCATTGTTTCATAATGCACTTGTTTATATATATATATATATATATATATATATATATATATATATATATATGGGATCGGTCATTGATCTAAGTACATGAAAGAGGAGATATTTGATATGTTGATGATGTTACAAAGAAAATCGCTGATAATTACTCCATTTTCTCATTCTTTTTCTAGTTCTACATAAATTGAATTAGGACACCAGTCTATCGATGCAAGTGTACCTGCACCGATAGCATTGCTTTCTCAAAAAATACTTATTTTGACAGCCTAAGAGTTTCATGCAGTTATAAATGCTCTACAACAACCACTTTCACATGAATTTAAAACTACTATTACGACTACTACTAAACACCGCTTTATATATATATATATATATATATATATATATTTACTTACCCTCATATATATATATATATATATATATATATATATATATATATATATATATATATATATTCGATGAAGTACAAATACACGCAAAAGCATAACAATCGATGAATACATCGATGTGAATACACACACGCATGCATGCACCAAATATATATATATATATATATATTATATATGGTAGTGAGTTGGTTATGCAATGGTTATCGTCGAGAGTCGAGTTCAAATTCTGGGCGAGGATATTTCCGTTCACTTCCCACTAATACTTTTATGAAATTAAGGAATGTATCCCTTCTTCCTCAGTTTTGGGTAAATAATAGAGTAGACCGGTCTCTGTAGTTTTTATAGTACAACCAAGTCTTGAAGAAAGACAACTAAGAATTCAAATCCAGGAGTTGGAGTCACTAATCCCTCACTTGCAGCTCTGAGGATTAGTAATGAAAAACGAGAAGGCTAAGGGAGATAACCCTAATCGAACTGCAGCTACACGAAGGCAGACACCCACTTTTGACTTGTGCCGTTTTGGGTCGTATCGGACTTACCGTGCCACAGTTCAACTGTGCAAGTCAAAATGCTGCTGACGTCATAGTCGATACTGGCAGACTACATTGACTGACTGCAGTGTATATACACACATATATATATGCTCTATCACTGATATTGAGCATTCTATAAAACACTAGACAAAACGTGACCCGTTGGATCACCCATTAAGCTCTCGCTAGATAATTAGGATTAGGGCAAAGAATAGGGTCTGCCAATATGTCGTCTGCTATTCATTTTAAAAAACGAATTTAAATTAATTAAATTGACTATTTAAGATCAAATTTTTGTCTAAGTCGAAAATTTGTAACATAATGAGCATAAGTAAAAAATCGAAATAATATTGTACATGTAATTAATTTTTAATACATTTTAAACTATTTTTTCGGGCAATTTTGCTCTAATAAATCTTTAAAATGGCCGCCCCCCACCCCCCACACACACACCTCATTTGAATATAAATTACCTAAAATCAAGGAAGTATCCCATTTTAATGAAATTTTCAGTGTTGATTTATCAATGAATTAATTTTATTCTATTTCAAAACTTTCTGATTTAATTCGATATTTCAGCTATGGTAAATTGATATATAAAATTCATTTAAAATATGAAGCGTCCAATTTTAAGTTTGAAATATCATATTTTTAGATTTTAAAAACATATTTTATTTAATAACTACTTTAGTTTATTATCATTATCTTATTTTTTTGTAGAAAAACTCTATTGAAAATTTATCCCCCCCCGCCTTTAAACAGAAGAAGTATCGATATATAATTTCTTCTTTCTTTTTTTAGCCAATTAAATAATCATCGAAAAGGGTAAAAAAAATGTTCTCGAAAAATTATCTTTTTAGTTTTTATTTTAAATTTATTTTCCGATTTTCCGTACTTATTTTCTATCATATCTCCCCTAATTTTTTTTTTTTCTTCTATTCACATCTTTGGTCTTTTGTCTTTATATTTAAACTGTAATTAGTTTCAAAAGTATATAATCTCACCGATATTCTGCGCCCCCAAAATAAGGGGGGCAAAATTAAGTGACCTGATAAAAATGAGAAAGTTTTGAAATAAAATAACTGATGCATTATAAAATTCATTCATTGATAAATCAACACTGAAAATTTCATTAAATTGGATAATTCCCTGATTTTTGATCATTTTTTTACAATCGGGCAGGGGGTAAATTTGTTTTGTAAAGCACGGATTTTTCGGTATCTTTGACTGTGCCTAGAAAAGAAAGTTTGCAAAGTGAATTAAATTTTTTTTTAAAACCATGCGGGTGGAGAGTTAAACAAAAACAAAAGAACATTAAAATCATTTTGTAAAATTTCTAAGAAACGGTTGACCTAGGTATTCCCCAAAATTCGGGTACTACGAATTTCAAAAACGAATTAAAATTAATTAAATCGGTGATTTAAGGTCAAATTTTTATCTAAGTCGAAAAGTAGTGATATAATGAACATCAATAAAAAAAAGCAAAATAATATTACACATGTAATTTATTTTTAATACATTTAACACGATTTTTCGGTCAATTTCATTGCATTTAGCCTGAGACGCTGTTAAAAATGACTTGTTTACAAAATTAATTGTAACATTCGCGATTGCAAAATAATTTACCAAAAATCAGGGAATTAGCCGATTTGAATGAAATTTTCAGTATTGATTTATCAATTAATGAATTTTATAATACATTAGTTATTTTATTTCAAAACTTTAAGTATTTCTGCTATGATAAATTAATATATAAAATTCTTTTAAAATATGAGCAGCAAACTTTTAGGTTTAAAATGTCATATTATTAGATTCTAAAATTCTTTTTCTTAACTACTTTACTTTAGCATCAATCACCCATATATTTTTGGTCGAAAACTGTAATGGAAATTTAGCGACACCCCCCCCCTCCTTTAAACGGGAGAAATATCGATGTATATATTTTTTCATTTATAGAATGATAACCAATTAAATAATTATCGAAATGAGTAAAAAAAAATTCAAAATATTATTTTTTTAGTTTTCATTTTCATCTTATTTTCCGATTTTCGGTACTTATTTACTATCCGAGCAGATTCTTTTTAAAAAAAACTTTTTTTCTTCTATTTACACCTTCGGCCTTTTGTCTTTTTATTTATCCAAAAATTAGTATCAATCACATCACACCGATATTTTGCGCTCCAAAAACAAGGGTCGTCAAAGTTAAGGGACCTGAAAAAAATCAGAAAGCTTTGAAATAAAATAACTAATGCATTATAAAATTCATTCATTGATGAATCAACACTCAAAATTTCATTAAAATCGGATAATTCCCTGGTTTTTGGTAAAATTTGTTCTAAATTGTATTGAGAAAAAAACATAGATTTTTCGACGAACTAGGTTGACCTAATTTAAATTGAAATAGATCAGGGAATTTTATTACATACGGGATCTTCGCTACAGGTTGTTACATGTGTCTCTCTTAATTACTCTCCCTTTTACTCTCTAGATAAACTAACACATTTAACGAGGGTGTAATCAAGATATACATAGAGAGGAAAAGAATGATAAACATAATTTTATGACAAGGATTGGTCAGCTTTTACTTAATTGCAAATTATGACTAATTAGAACCAATTAAAATGATTTTTTTTTCAAACATAATGCAATCCTAAAACTAACGAATAATTTAATATAACTTTTGTGTAATTAAACTAAACAGCAAAAAGCCTTTAGGGGATAGAAGTTGATTTGCTTAGCTTTAGTATGATAATAGATAGCAAACTATATCATCAATATTAATATACCGCTCCTTAGAAATTAATAGAGCACTATAGCTTTATATATCAAATATTTCAAATACTTTCTAAAAGTATACCAACCATAAGTTTATATTGATATAAGAAATAGAAACATAAAAAAGACTTAGATGAAAAGCCTATTTTCCCCTTCAATAATGACTATAACATTAGTACCACACAAAAAGAAAAATAGTTTAAAGATGAGAAAGTGTTCACTGCAACTAAAAGAAATAGAAAATTCTGAGAAAAACGTAACTAACCAAGTAAAAAAAAAAAAAGATCACACGAAATTACTCATTCCAACAAAAACTAAATCACCAAACTTTTTTATTTTTGTCGTCGAGAAAAGAAATAAATAAGAACTAAAACCAAAACATCACAATGAATTACTTAAAGAAAATATTTCCAAAACATACAAAAACACCCACCGACGCAGAACAAGAAATAAACCTAGAAGCAAGAGAAATAGCAAACAACCTCAATCTAGATAACCGCATTAGCCGCTTAGCAAAACACAAAGTAAAACATTTATAACACTAAAAGACCACTAAGAAAATTGCTTTAAAACCTACATGCAGACAAATAAACCCAACAAAAATTAAACTAGGAAAAATAAATAAATCATATTTGAAGAAATTAACACCGAACTAAGAAACTAAAAATAAACCGATGGAAAAATACTAGATCAGCTATAGATTGAATATGAACACAAAAAAGTATATTAATGATTTCTACCCATAAGTCACAGAAACCATACTAGATAAGGCCTTAACCTTAGCTAATAAAGGCATTAAAATAACTAACAATTCATTAAACAACCGAAAATTACTATTATTCGACAAAGAAACAACATGGATAAAAAAAAAGACAAGGATGGCATACTCGATGTAAAAATGGACAGTTACGATAGTTCTATAACTGAAGAGCTAGCAGGAACATACATATTAGCAACATTAGTAGACACAATAAATAAAAGGACGACACAAGCCTATGTTGGGACAACGGGCTAACAATCCTGAGAAAATGTAACGAGACAAAAATTAGAATACTTTATAGTCAAGCAAATAGGATTCGATATCGATAAATTCGATAAAAAACAATCTAAACCAGACTGACTTTCTAGATGTAACACTTAACCTAAAGAAGAAACGTACCAATCATTCAGAAAACAAAACCACACTCAACTTTACATAGACACCTCTTCCAACCATTCACCCACTATAATAAAAGAATCCCACAATCCATCAGTCACAACTCATTAAACGAAAGCATATTCGATAAAGCAAAATAAGACTACGAAACAGTACTAAAACAGTGGTTTTTCGGACAAACTATCATACACCCCTAGCAGAAAAAAACGAAGTAAGAATAAAAACATCATCTGGTTCAACCCAGCATTCAATAAAAATGAAAAGACTAATGTAGGAAAATATTTATTAAACATGCTATAAATAATAAGAAAAGTACAATAAACAAATATAGAACACACTATAATCAACGAAGAAAACACCTGTAATTGCAAAATAAAACTATATATGTAGACAGAGTTCGATTTCAAATCTAAGGATTACGAGACTAATATATCAATTAGTGCAGTAATTTCTAGCATTTTTAATTCTGAGATAGTTAATATCAACAAGTACATTTAGCTATTAATCCTCAAAACAGTTTCCTTGGATTTCTATCAGCAGACACCAATGGATTTTGAAGTGTTCAAATTGCATTTTGATGTGAAAAACACTTTGCCTTTGACGAAATAAAATTGTCAATTAAATTTTATCCATATCGAATATATTAGATTATCAAATAAGAAATACCGTACAGATCAAAACAAATAATAATTTGATAGCATAAATCTAGTGGATATGGCGTGTGAGTAGGAATTATACATGCCAAATCCGCAAAGGGTTTTGGATCTACAAATCACCATTTCATTATTCCTTCAATAACAAATACAGAGCAATACAATTTCTTTCTTTAAAATAAGTTTTGCTGTTGATAATGTAAGTTGTCCAGGATCCATCCATGATTTTCTACGCTGAAGATCTTTGCGGTCAATTCATTCTTCCACAAAAATATTTTTTCAGGTCTAGAAAGAAATGAAATAAAATAGATGAGATCTTTTCTGCTAATTTACCCTAAGAACACATCTCCACTTTATTAAAACTTTTTCATATTCACCAACGTCTAATGGATCAACACTAAATGTTCTTCAGTTAATTCCAAGAAGGATTACCACCCAAAAGAGATTGGAAATCATCGCTTCCAAATTCTTGAGGTCTGTTGTGCGTGGTTTATCTTCTAAATTAAATTCACCTTTTATTAATTTGGTAAACCAATCACGATACCAAGTGCTTCCTTTAAACATAATCTCCATGGTCTTCATCAATCATCTTATTCGCTTAGGTTGCTGTTCTGCCAAATTTAAGATGAAACGACATGCAGTGTTGAAGATGTATCTTGTCGATTAGCATTTTTCGAATTATGTTCTCGACATACAAGACAATTTCCCTATTATATCAATATTTTTTAAGACAATGATAACTTTTAAATACAATTAATAAATCCTTAATAAATTAATGCAATCACAGTTAGTGCAACTGCATTGTCTCCTACATAACAATAACAACATCAACAAGGAACTAATATTTGTTCGAAAAAGAATTTCAAATGAATAAACAAGTTATATATATTTAGATAAATTTAGATCTTTAAAATCGACGAGTGGGGCATGTCATTGAATATTATCATTGCTGCTCTCGGTGACATGATTAAAATTTTGCGTTAATTTATTTTGCGTCCGATTTTTGGCAAAATTAACAAAATTGGTACAAAATATTTTCTTTTTGCTTCCGTTATAACTGCCGTGTGTGTAGATTATTATACCGTCAACAAATGATGAAGATATGCATGTAATTTCAATTTGCATTCGACTTGAAAATATCAAAATGTTCATACTGCTTGCATATTCTATTCAATTCTTTCCGAATATTTACCTAATCTACATGTAAACTTAAAGTAAAATGATATATAATTAAACGTTTATCTGCAAAACCAATCAGCAATTTAAGTATTTCATTAACAATATTTCTTGTATATGAATGTATATACAATATCGCCCATAAATAATGGTAAAAAGTTGGGTTTTTTAAAAACAAAACTCCTATTGAATTGTATACATAAGTTCATTTTTTCAGTCGTTACTTAGTAAATACCATCTTGAGCTAAACTTAATTTTACAGCCAAGTGTACATATACTTTATAAATGACATCTGTTTTGGAACAATTTCAAAACACTGACTGACTTGTTAGCTGACCGCATTTTAAGTGGGGTTTTCTACAGATTAATTTATTTTTTATTTTCTTTTTTTTCTCCTTTTTATTTAAAAAGCCATGACTTATTAATTTATTAAACATTGAATCATAGAATAATTCTTTACTTTAACACAAATTGTAATCTGTTATTGTTGAAAAAATATCTTCGCTCAACAGGAAAGTCTATTTTCTTATGGACAATAAAAAAAGAAGAAAACAAAAACAGGTTCATTTTTACAGGAGATTTAAAAGAAATTACACATTTTTGGTCATTATGATGGAGCTTTTTTTTTTTCTTTTTTTCTTTCTATTAAATCAGTGTTTAAATGAGCAGAGATTCTATGTGCACACATTGTATTTTTCCCCTTTTGATTTGACAATGATAATTCAATTAAAATGTTAGGTAATCAGAACATTGGTATCTTTCTTAGTGTTCAATTTCTGAAGAAGAAATCACTTGAAACTGGTTATTATTTCTGCTTATAGCAACACTTATGGAGTGATGAAGGGACAGAAAAGATGCCCCAAAGTTCTAAATACTTGTATGCAAATCAAATCTTTTTCTGTTCTTGTTTTGCAAACTATAATAATTACAAGCTATACAATAATTAAATTATCTAACCAAGAGAATGAAGTAGACATAATGCCTTGACTGTTCAATCTGGCCCTCCCCGAAAATATTGTAAATCTTAACGTACAATCCCTCCATCACTACAAATATTTAAAAGGCTGCATGTCTCGAGAAATAAGAGTTCACGGTCCAGCGATTGACTCTGCTCAGATTTTGGGAAATTCATCTATTTATCATAAATAAATTCATCAGGAGATACATTAGATTGTGGCTGTAAAGTGTCCTTTTATTTCATTTTTTTTAACTTGACTTGTTTTGGGTTCTAAGCACTTACAAGAATATCCAGCCACGGTTATCTTTATTCTGTTGTTAACCCTAACAACATTCTACAATATCAATGAAAAACATAGCACTAAATTTGAAATCTGCCAAAAAATGTTTTCCAAGAGCGGCAATTAGTCTGTTTGAAAAGTGTTGTTAAATAAGTGATCAAAATCATCCAATGAACATATCACTACCATTTCTATCACTCACTACCTCCGATTCACCTCATGCTATTAAGAGTTGGTATGGATCAATCGATTTTATACAACACCATCCACTATTTTTGTTATGTTTTATTAAAATCCATCCAGCTATCTTGAAGCAAAAAGAAAACAAATTTCACTCAACCCGGCACCAATTTTGACTTTATGTGTGATTCCTTAACCCAAATTCCTCACGTCACTTGAAATCGATGAACAATTTGCAATCCAATTTGCCACTAAATAATCATAGTGGAATCGTTCAGCTGAACTCGATCATTATAATTTATCAATGGAAATAACCAAAATGTATGGTTACAAAATACTTTCCCATATTTATTTATTCACAATTACTTATAATCTTATTTATTAACAGAATTATATATCATATTAGGATTCGATTTTGTTAAAATAATGAATATTTCTGAAGGTTTTGACCGGACATAATCTAGCCATAACAATTTTCCTTCATGTTACCATTCTATAATTCCGTTATTTTAAAAAGCCTGCTTGAAAAAGTTAACTTAAATATCGAGAAGGAACGTAAAAAAGATTTCCCCTGAGCCGACTATTTGCATTAGTACATTAACTCTAAAAAAGATATCATTTATGAATTGGTATTTACAGTTATTCAATAGGGCGACTAGTTGTTTTTATAGTCTGCAGCAAGTTAATTTCAATATTGCATATTCAACAGAAAGTATATTAATCACTTAATTTGTTACAATGATCAGCTAACATACACACATACACACACACACAAATATATGTATATGTGTATATGTGTGCAGAGAAGGATTTTTTAATTCAATTTATCTACCAACACGTCATTGGCCAGCATGCGAGGATAAAGCCTGTTACTCCCAATGTCTTTCACATCTTCAGAATGTTCTGGATCCTCCAGTAGACTGAGAAAAATGCTGATAAAATGCGGTTAGGACATGTTTTCACTAGTGATAACAAGGTAGACTACACCAATCTCCTTCTATCTCACTATCATTATAAGATTTTTTTCGTTCTCATTACATACAATATAAGTTTTCCTTCTTTTTACTTTCTATCTATTATTTTCTTATTTTTCAAAAACATATTCCACTCATTCTAACTTTCTTTCTTTCTATAATTATTTTTTCATTCTTCATTCTTTCTTTTTATAATTTAGTTTTCCTTCTTCTCTCAATATGATTTTATTTCCTCTTTTTTCTTTCTTTCTTTTCTTATTTCTTCCTTTTCGAGAATAATTTTATTTCATTCTTTTTTTATATATAACCTTCTTTCTTCTTTAGTCATTATAACTTCCTTTTTTCTTTCTTTATTTTTTCCTTCTTTCCCTCTATAAGGTTTTCTTCCACTAATTCAGTAAATTCCCCATTCCTTTCTTTCCTTTCTTTATTTCTATTATTTTTTTCCTTCTTCTCTATAATTGCCTTTGTCCTTCCTCCCTTCCATTTATTTTTTTTCCTTTCTTTCTTTCTTTTTTTTCTTTCTTTCTTAATTAATTCATTTCTTCTATGAATTTCCCCCTTCCTCTTTCAACAAAGATTTCTTTCTTCTTTCTGTAACTTTCTTCTTCCTTCTTTCACTGTAACTTTCTTTCTGTCTTTCAATAACTATTTTCTTTCATCACCCAATATAATTTTCGTTCCATACGGAAATAACCCCGTCATTCATGACAGGAACTATGCTACTAATAATAGATTCCTAGAGTATCACTACTAAGGCGTGGAAAACGAAATAATGGAGAACTAGGAATAGTCCCAAAGATCCTTGTAAAGAGATAAAAACTAGAAATTCAATGAAGATTTGTGACAATCCTGACCCCAACATTGTTAAAGGGAAAAATCCTTGAAAGGGAGATTTGAGGATATGTACTCTCATTTGATCAATTACTATGACCATCAGAGGCCAGTGTCATGAAAATTTCACACACACACACACACACATATATATATATGTGTGTGTGTGTGTCTGCGTATATATATATATATATATATATATATATATATATATATATATATATACTCTAATGAATATGTAAATGTGAAGAGCGATATGCATCTATGATTTAAGTGATTACTTTGATGTAAAATGACAGCCCGTATGAAAAAATGAAAGTATGTGCGTGTTCAAAATACACTTATGTCCTTTCTATCCGTGACTCAGTTAAATCTGCACTATATAAGGGTTATAAATATTGGCTAATCTCCGTTTCAAATCATTTGATTCTTTTCAACTACAGAATCTTGTGACATTTAATAAAGAACTGAAACAATCTTCTGATCCAAGAAGTAAACACGTGCATTTTAACAGTATCATTTCTGTTTTATCAACACACTACCTGAGAAAGTACAATTTATTATATAATTGTCAAATAGTATTTAGTATTTAATTTTTTTAATTTACTTTTAAACCAAATATAACAAGATTTTATTATTTTTAGCGGAACATTATACAAACAAAACGAATATATTTCATAATTTACTATATAGATGTACAGCACAGATCTTTATCTGTAATAATAAAAAATTATATAAAGAGGTTTTCTTTTTTCTTTTTCTTTTTTACTGCATAATCATATTTTTGGTTACATAATCTTAAATCCTGGGTGAGGCTGTTTGCGTTCCGCTTCTCTTAGGTAAGGCAAGAATATTTTGCCTCCCCACGCTGCTATGAGTAAATAGTAGGATATACTCTTTAGTCTTGATACAGAAATATGTCTAGGAAAAAGAAAGATTCTGAATCCAAATTCTGTTGTACTCTTCTTAAATATTAACCCTGTGTCGCATCTTGCTTGTGGTAGAGGGGTTGGACAAATACATTATAGAGTTTCAATACTGTAAAATAATACCTAATAATATCCATTTTGATTGTATATGCTCTAGTAGAAGTGATAAAATCCTGGTATCTTTGGTTTAAAAGAAAATTATTTTTTCAAAAAAATGGTTTTGATATACAGTAATATGGGCGATACTCTTTGTATAAATGCGACTGTTTTATTCCAAAAGAACAAGAGATAAAAAGATCCTCTTAGTTTGTTTTCTCTTTTCTCTTTTTCCATATGAGGTAGCATTTTAATTTTAGTAGACATACACACAAGCATCTTCCTAATTAACCTGAGAAATGGGAAATGATTATTAGCAAATATTTTATTGAATTGCACAATGTGAAAATAGCGTGTTACCCAAGCAGGATTAAAATCAGCACACTAACAACGGTCTACCAGACTAGATTGTAAAACATCTCTTTACAGCAAACACTATGAGAAATGCTTCTTGCAAATAAGAATGTAATGAAACATTCGTAAAATTGCCATTAAATGGAATGTTATGTTCTTTCCCAAAAGAGGCAATCGTCTCTTCTACAACTTTCTTTTATCAGTAAACTATGTATCATTATGACTATTAGAGATTGCTTTAATTTTCCGTAGACGTCTTGACGAAGTTGAGAAGCAACAAAGTTATATTGGGTTACTAGGTATATCAATTCTTAAGCGTATGATATTGTACATTTTACGTCATAAAAATTAATTTAAACAGCAAACCATCTTTACTAATTACGTTTTTATTCAATAATTCATGGGCAGTTATCAATGAAAAACATAGTCTTGAGGGTTTTTTTTAGAAATGTCTAAAACAAAAATGAAACTCAAAATTTTAGGACCCAATTTCATACTATCTATAAATTGAACAGACCCACGAGTGATAGAGGAAGTCTGTGTTGAATTATATCAGTTATAGTAATGATCGCTGTTTGGAATAGTTTTTCTACTACGACTCGCAATGAAATTGGGGGTATGATATAGGCCAATGGTAACATTAATGTGTTCGTGTTGTTTGGGATGGTTGTAGTGGGGTTAGTATTTGAATTGAATTAGCAAATGAAAATTGTCGTTTACTTTTTAAACTAAACTAATTTTAATGTTATCCAAGCTGTTCCAAACGTTACTGTATTAAATGGGTAAATTAATTGACGCAGTGAAGAAGAAACTCTTTTCTCCTTTTTTAGGGAGTGGCTACATTCTCTTCTGTTTTCTTTCTTTCTTTCTTTTGGTATTTCGTTGACTTTTGAAAAAAAATTCTCTACTTTCTTGATTTTTTCCATTCCCTATTTTCGTTCTTATTTCTCACATTTTTCTGTATCTCTTTACATATTTCTTTCTTTCTCTCCTCGCTTCATTTTTTTTGTTTTTCCATTTCGTTTTTCTTTTCTCTTTTTTCCTGTTTTTCTTCCTTCCTCGTTTGATTTATCCTTCTTTTTCTTGTCACTTATCTCCCCCCCTTCCTTATTTTACTCTTTCATATATGACTCCTAGTTTCTTATTCTCAAACTAGTCTTTTCATTTCCCACTTTTCCTGTCTCTTCTTCACCAACCATTTCACCGATTTCATTAACTTGACTGTCGTAGACAGAAGTTAACCAATTACCTTTTGCAAACATGTTCTTCACCACGAACCATAATCGATTGCTTGTGCAAAATACTGGAATACCAAAGTTTAGCATATGAAAAAGGACATTCAGAAATTCTGCAATAAAGTAGTTTCATTATTCCGCATATTTTACAGATTAGTAATTTCATCTATTTCTTTTTTTCTTTTTCTTTTTTTGTGGGGGGGGGATAATATGATATTAACTCTGTTTAATTTTGGTATGTAAAAATTACAAGCAAAGTGATTTTAACACAATTAGGAAAGCAGAACTTTTTTACTTTTTGCTATTAAGACCTACTGTATCATAGGCCAACATAAGGTTCCCTCACGAGAACATATCATTCCTAGGTTCTCTTGTTCGCATCAGATTTGCCACTTTCGTCTTTGTTAACCTACAGTGTACTTCTTGTGAAGAAAGAAAGAAAGAAAGAAAGAAAGAAAGAAAGAAAAAATGATTTCTTTGACGGTTAATGGGATAATGACAATTGTTTTTCGAGCTAATGTGTATGGAAGTCACACATTAAGGCAACTAATACAACCAAGGTGGTACAAATTATTTTCAGTACATAATTCAGATGTTTTCGGTATTTTGAACCTTTTCGCATTGTATTACATTAATTATTCTCCAGTGATATTTTGATTCGATTACTATCTCAGCTGGTCGACCCGATATTAAAGCATTGTTTAGTGAGAAATCTCCCTCGAAACTTTGCATGATCAGTTGTTTATAGTTGTTCTCAATTCTTTTCTTCTTGAATTTGAATCGTATGCTTACTTTTCTTATAATAGATAAATAATAAGTAGAATGTGCGTTTTAAAAGTTGCTAATTTGCTTTCAAATAATAAAAAAATTACTGCAGCCAGGAACAGTAATTGCAGAAATACATCAAAAACTAGGAACGAGG
This sequence comes from Doryteuthis pealeii, assembly GCA_023376005.1. Taxonomy (NCBI): domain Eukaryota; kingdom Metazoa; phylum Mollusca; class Cephalopoda; order Myopsida; family Loliginidae; genus Doryteuthis; species Doryteuthis pealeii. Next base: position 23,514,849 of record CM042160.1, on the reverse strand, counting down.
AATAGGGAGAAAGACAAACGAAAAACTGGAGATATCGCACATGAGAAGACTTTGTCATATTTAAGAAGGGGAAACCTCTATAGAGCAACTGAATCACTTATAATTGCAACACAAGACAATGCCACAAGAATAAACTATATCAAAGAGAAAATAGATAAGACGCGACAGAATAGTAAGTGTAGAATGTGTGGAGACAAAGATGAAATATAATATAATTTAGTGACTGCTGAAAATTTGCACAAAGGGAATACAAGACTAGGCACGACTGGGTGGGAAATGTGATACACTGGGAATTATGCAAGAAACTGAATTTTCACCATGCTACTATATGGTATATGCACAAACCGGTATCTGTCCTAGAGAATGACATGCATACAATTCTCTGGAACTTTCAGATACATACAGATTACATAATTCCGGCTAGGAGACCAGACATAGTGTTAATTAGCAAGAAGAGAACTTATTGTCTAGTCCAATTTGCCGTCCCGGTGGATCACAGAGTAAAAATGTAAGCAAACGAAAGCATATACAAATATTTAGATTTCTGTCAGAGAATTGAAAAAGAACAACTGGGGAACATGAAGGTAAGAGTCGTACTAATTGTATTGGTGTCCTTGGAGCGATCCCCAACGGGTTAGAGAAGAGTTTGGGGGAATTGAATCGAGACCATCCAAACAACAATTGTTAAGATCGACAAGAATGCCTAGAAGAGTCTTGGAGACTAATTATAATAATAATTTTAAACTTTATAAAAAATAGTTAACAAGAAAAAATAACTTGTCAGTGAATTACACTAATCCAGTATATCACAAAATGTAAAGGAAAGGAAAACTAAGAGACAGTAGGAACTCAGCGATTCACCAATTTGAGATTTAAGTATTAGAGATACTTAAATCTCAAATTGGTGAATCGAACCAATTTTCTATTTTAAATTGAATGTTATGCCACTCTTTTCGTGGAATATAACTCTGTTATCCCATGTAATTAGACTTGAAATGTGTGGCCTTTTTCCAGTTTGCAAATTCCACTGTCGTACTGCACTTCAGTATCGTATAAAGATTTGTTACCTCTTTTTTTCTATTAAATCACATCAATATTTTTAGGCCTGTAACAAACATTCATTTTGGATAACTAAAGTTGGCAGAGTAGTGTATTGTCAGTATCAGACAGACAGGAATCTCTCTATCCCTTAAAATAGCAATTACATTTTTTCCTATTCGTACAGTAACTACTGTTTGTTTATGTTGGAGTCGGGTTAATGACATTTAAGCAAGTTTTTCGCGATATATTGCATCATTCATTATTAATTTCTCAACTCTATACCTTTTATTATTTAACTCTTTGCAGAAAAAGCAAATGGATATGTAATCTGAAAAATGATGAAAAACTGAACAAACCCAATCAGAGATGAAAATCCAAAGCGGCATTTTCTAGTGAGGCTCCCTCTTGCCACTAACATTTGTTCTAGCAATGATGTCACTTAATTAAATTCTTAGAAAATATACAGGAGGCTAAAACTTTACAGAAATTACAAAAAAATAACCATCTTATGTAACCCGGTGATACAATAGGACGGCAGAAAAATTATATGCATCATGTGGGGTATTCAATAAATAAGTTGAATTTTGTAATATAACGACTTATATTTCATCAAATCTTGCTTCCCTTTGTCCCATCTCTATTATTTAAAACACATTTTGTCCATTGAAAAACAGTATTTTCTGTTCCTTGTATTTGGACTGAGTTTTTAACCATTTGCTCACGGTGCTTTTCACTTCACCACCCCTTGAAAACTTTGATCTTCACAGGAATTTTTGGGGATACCAAAAAAGTGGAAAACAGAATTGGACTATATGGAAGACGTGGCAATTTATACCAACCAAACTGATGGTTTCCACTTTTTCCCAATTGTCCTGGTGAAATTTAACATGAACTGATCTTAAAAAAGGAAAGGTCATCATATTCACTTTTGTGTGCTGTGCCCCCAGAAATCCCTAGTGGTTCAGAAATGTTCTCTATTCTAACTCTTCTGTCACCTAAAATGAGAGGATTAACAAAAGCTACCATTTCAGGTGAGCTCGCTATTGTAGTTCGACCGTCTTAAAATAATTTAGTCCATTTATAATCATTTTTTGAATAAAAAATAATTCTCCATATACATCCCACATTCATTGCACTCCTTAGCAACTAAAGGATTGCTGACAGACACTCATCCCCTTTCCAGCTTGGAGAACTCTGTTTGATTTGCCGACGATTTGAATAGCCTGAAAACAAATATTTTTGTGGGATTAAAATAGTTTTTGCTATAAATCAATTCTAAGCAATGCAGAGTTTGCATTTATGGAAAAAAATCAGAAGAATAAATATTTTTCTTTAAAGAAATAATCACTATATTCATTGAATGACCCTGATATATGTATATATATATTAAAATTCGTCTGTTTGAATACATATTTATGTAACAATTTCTTCTTCTTCTTCTTCTTCTTCTTCTTATTATTATTATTATTATTATTATTATTATTATTATTATTATTATTATTATTAAATAATGAATTATATGATTAAAAACACATTTTTTTAGTCAGTTTGTATTAGAAGAAAGATTAAAGATAGGTAATAAAAAAAATCAATGTATTATTTTAATACTATTCCGGTAAGCACACATATGCTTTAACTTCCTTTTTTTTTTTCGTATATAAGAATTTAAAAAAATCTTTATTCTTAATAGTCTGTCTCTTTTAAAGTGTGCCTCATCTTTCAGAGTCAATTATCTATTTATAGTTATTTTTTTCATTTTAAACAGCGAGCACACAAAATATATCTAATTTGGAATTGCTTCATATTTGCGGTTAAGTTTGGTAGCGTTATGGTCCCATCAATGAGTCAAATAGAACTGTTTGACAGCTATTCATATTAGATAGGAATACTTGATACTGTATAACTGTGTGTAAATTATTTATATCAAGGATAATTACTTGAAGCTCTAATTGTTTACTAAGAATAATTATTATTTCTCACCTAAATTATATAACTGCTTGCAAACTTGATAGCATACTTGTGTGTAAACAAAGGATTATAGGCAAATACAAAAGGCGCAATTTTTTAAAAAATGGAACATTAAAAATATAGTTATAATAACAATAGATTATTTTATAATCAATCAAATTTGATTGACGTGACCAACCGATTGATCAAGTCGTTTTAGTTTCAAAAACCGCTGTTTTGAGTTACGTATATCCAATTGAGAGAGAGAGAGAGAGAGAGAGAGAGAGAGAGAGAGAGAGAGAGAGAGAGAGAGAGAGAGAGAGAGAGAGAGAGAGAGATTCTTAGAATTGAGTTGGATCACAATCTTTAGTATCAATTATGAATAGTCCGTCTGTTTGTCTCATATGGAAAGCCAAATAGTAAAGCTACAATTTTGGTTTGAACAATAATGGCATCCAAGAGAATAGTTTAAATTGTCCCGCACGAGGTAAATAACTCTTATCGAATAGGAGCCTTTAACAACAAACATTTATCAGCTGGAAGCCATATTGCTGCAAGACATAACTAATCCATCAGTTTTTAAATTTACAAAAAAGAAAAAAATTAATTATTTACCTTACTAAAATAATCATTCGCAAGTTAAATCAAATACTTCTAATTGGGTTTATATACAATCTTTGGAAGACTACCATAATTACATAAGATTAGTACTTAAGACTAACGATCCAGACAAAACAAAAATGTTTAAATCGATCAATCACTTAAATGTCAATTAAATAGATATTTCCCTAAAATCTCCGTGAAAATCTTCACGGAAAATACATTATGAGTTTAATATCAATACTAAGGAATCATTTTACTGTAGTTTTGACTCATTGTAATCCAGATTGTGCTGTATAGACAGGTATACCAGACGGTATATATATGAAAGCTTAGCTCACGTATTAACGTTGTGTTATTATTACTATATTCGTCTTGCCAACAGATTGGCTAATACAGTAAGTCTTCTACAATGAAAAGAGACAGAATTTGGCACACTAGCGGTTACATCGGCTCGAACGCTGATTACTGATGTAACCACCAAAGTCAAATGTTGGTCATAAAAGGAATATTTACAAAATTTAACTTTGTTTGAACATAGAAAGTAACGGAAAGGGACTTAGTAAGGATCAACTATATTGCAAGATGAACTTGATCATCACGCATAGAAGACTTAAGATGAATTACGTTATATGTACCATATATTATTAGTTAAATGTATTGCAGATCCTTGGCAATCAAAATTATCTCCAAAATCTTTTATCTCAACGATTTCAGTTAATAATATATTTACACTGTTGTTGCCTATTGTGGAAATCACATCTTGTATCCAAAATTAATTTGTACTTGCTATATTGGATTAGTTGACGCGTTGCCTATAACCAATAATTCGCAACAAGATCATCAGATTATATTAAAGGATGGAACAGTCGTAGATTTTTGTCGGTTTAACTCAGTTAGTAGAGCATCCATCTAGGAAACAAGAGCTTCCTGGTTCGATACCAGATCTCGCCAACTCAATGCATGAGTCACACAGTTTGGATCTGTGCAGTATAGTGGGAAGCAGATGGGGCTCCACCTCAAATGCAAAATCAATCTCCCTGGTCTAGCGCTAGTAAAAAGGGAATAGACTCCCTCGTCCGGCTGATACCAACAATAGGTCACTCCACCGTCATTATTACTTTTACTGTAAAACAAGAACACAGAAATTTCTGTATATTTATGAGTTGGCATCAACTGAAAGAATAGTAATTTAAAATTGATATCGTCACAGTTGTAAACTTCTAAATATTATTTTATTATTATCAATCTCCCGTGGAATAAATTCAGAATTATATATAGAATAACATTATTGGAAGTAAGGAGATTAAATAAATCAGTACACAAGTTAAATGAACTAATCAGTAAGCCTAGCGTAGAATTTGTCATAATAAGGAAACCCTTAATTAAAATAGAACATTAGGCCCAAATCGAAAAATATTCTAACACTTAATTATACTATGAGTAATACAAAAACTATTCTGATTCATTTAAAAAAACAGACAACGTCCATGTAACCAGCCAAGATTTTTCCATGGGACTATATAACCACTGGTATATAGTCCCATGAGAAAAAAAAAACATTGATGAATTTAACTCTAATGATCGTAGGTTCAAAAGAGAGAAAAAGTGCAAAAAGTCATAGACTTTGACAGCTGACATCAGAAAGGGTGAATTAGCTATATAGAAGAAATTAATACTAGTTACCCACTAAGCAAAGACAGTGGAATGGAAACATCTGCATTTGTGAATTCGATAAAGTGTTAGATTGTAAATTCACAGAAAGTTATTATAACAGACAACTCAAGAAATCCAAAGTGTACAATAGCCAAAATACTGCGACTATAATAACAAGCAAGCACTAGTCCGAGTACATCAGTATATAATCTCCAAATGTCCTTGGCCTGAACAGCTAAGACAGAGCCATTTTTGGCCAGACTTCTACTAAGCTTTCAGAAACTGTTGGATTATACCTGGAATGGTTTTAAATTATATTTGAATATCTGGCTTGAATTGTTTCTTAGGTGAGATCTGTTCTTCATAAACTCTCTCTCTCTCTCTCTCTCTCTCTCTCTCTCTCTCTCTCTCTCTCTCTCTCTCTCTCTCTCTCTCTCTCTCTCTCTCTCTCTCTCTCTCTCTCTCTCTCAGGAGCCGGATTGAACAATGAAGAAACGTCTATAAATATAAGTGGCGACATATCGTACAGCTTATACCAAAGAATCATCCAATAATCGGTAATCGTTATGGGCAGCAGATGGTTCCCCATTCCCCAATCCTTATTTAAACTTTGAACTTGCTGTGTTAGGGTTTTCGATGGTATCTGGAATACTTACGGTGATGCCCGATGGCGTTTTCCGTACGCCCTACTTAGCGAAAACAATACGGTAACCTGTAGGATATAAACGATAAAAACAAATAAACTGCTTTCTTTCTATTTTTTCTCATCGCACACATCATCCAGTATGACATCCTTAATTAAACTAATCGTCTTTTGTTTTTGTTGATTATCACCGTTTTCCGGGATTTAAAACGGCGCTGTAAATGTAACCCATTGACCGCTACAAAAAAAAAAAAAGATTCTCCACTCAACAATTTTTATCCTGCAATGGAAATCGTTACATCATCATAAATCTTTTGGACCCTATAATTGATGCCAACCTAGTCACTAGACAACAGGCACGTAAGTCTTTAATGATTCTACGTATTTCTATGGTTCCCGCTGACAAAACAGTTTCTCTTTGACATGCAACTGAGACAACCTCCATCTCGAAGATGTTTTGCAATGATTGGAACTATAGTGAAAAACTGTCTCAAAGTGGCTTCTACCCAAAAAGAAACTTCTCATATGGCTAGTTTTAAGTAACCATGAGCAGAGTTGGAAATCCTGAGTTGCTGCAACCTCAGGTTACAATCTTTTGATTAATAAAATCTTTGTAATTATAATACAGAATAGATTAATAATAATAATGATAATATTTAGTTGCAAATAATCGATCATTCATTATAAATCATGATGCTCTTCTAGTTCGTGTCTCTACTTTGATTTGATTGAATTTACAAGATTAAAACTTCTCCAATGTTTTATTCCTTTGCTTCTGCAGTCTTTAGTTTGGACCTTGAATTTGTATCGGCTTCCAAATGGCCAGTGTGACTCTCTAAAATGTTCAGTCGACTTGAAATTTGTCGATTACAGAATTAAAGAAAGTCATAAAGATTTGCTAGATGTGTAAAATAATTGCCCAAATATAAACTTGAACAGATACAATCAATAATAATAATAATAATAATAATAATAATACGAGGAAACAGTCGACTAAATTTTTTTAGATTGTCCAGAATCTGCAAAAACCACTCGGATATGGTTAGTGTTGTATATGCACTGGAATATTCGCAGGAGTTACAAAATCAAAATAGGGAGTCCCCGTGGTTTAGTGGCTTACGTACTGGACCGCGACATCGTTGTATATGTGTTCAAACTCTCGTGCTAATAACCTTGAGAAAGGTATGAATCCACTTCTCCCCACATAAAATAGTACCACTAATGTTCTAAAAGAAATTGAAAATTAAAAACAGGATTACCGAGAACAAAAATGTCACTATCTTCTGTAATATTTCCATCACAATGACAGAGAGATAGAAGACAACAAACCTGATCATTATCGAGTAAATAAAAAAAGTTGTGCATGTAGTGACATCTAAAGAAATACCTTCATGTAAGTTATAGAATGAGCTGCCTAAGTTGAAAGATTTGTGATCGAGATCAACAGGATATCGCATATAGAGAACAAAATGATACCAGTGGCTATTGGATCTTTGGGGCCCGCATAGGTATTATTCTGTATGAATCCTAAAGCTCGAATTTTCACCAACTATATAGGCTGCATCAACTTCTCAGGAAATAGAAAAATCTGACATTAGTTTTTTAAAAAATTGAGAAATGCTGAAACTTGTAGAGAACTTAAAAAATATGGAATATGAAGAAGAATATATTGATATCAATAATAATAGGACTGGGTAGAAAAAATTATCCACTGAGAACTCTGTAAGACCTTGAAATTTGAACATTCTACCAAATGGTATATGCAAAACAAGAATCATTCATATATAAAGAGATACATAAAATTATCTGGAACAAACAGATCACCTAATCCTGGCCAGTAAACCAGGCCTAGTGTCAATTAACAAGAAAAAAGAACATCATCTAGTAGATTTTGCTGTTTCACTCTTATTCATTTACACTTTGTAATCCACAGTGTAAATGAATAAGAGTGAAAAGATAGACAAATACTTGGACTTTGCTAGAGAACTGAAAAACTGGAACATAAAGGTAATGAGGATGCCAATTATAGTTGGTTCTCTTTGAATTGTCCCCAAAGGCTTAATGGAGGAGCTGGGAAGCAACAGAAGAATCGCTACCATCCAGATCACAGTATTGTTAAGATCAGCTGGAATACTCAGAAGTGTGCCATGGAGACCCGAGGAGATTTGCTGTCACTCAGACTCCAGTGAAATAACCAGTGAACACAGTTATAAAAAAAACCCACAAGGAATAATAATAATAATAATAATAATAATAATAATAATAATAATAATAATAATAATAATAATTGTTAGTATTATTATTATCATTATTATTATTATTCACCATTCAAGGAGACCACCAACTAAAATTAAAGGAAAACAAAAAACTGCATAGATACCTAGAACTTGCTAGAGAGTTAAACAAAACTATGGTGCATGAAGGGGTTAATCATAATCAGGACCGTTAGAACAACACTGAATAATTTTGAAGAACAGGAGATCAGTGAAAGTACAGCACTATTGAGATCGTCTATATTACAGAAAAGAATACCAATCAGTACTGGTGTGAAAACTTGCATGGAGTAGAATAATGATAATCATAAACTATTGAATAATATCAATTACATTTGTAGATACAGCTTTAGTCTATAAGTACAAAGAGTGAAAAATAGTTTAAGATGGGATAAATTGGTTCAAACACAAAGCAGAAAGCAATCTATAGTTTTAAACAAGATAAATATCTTTAGCACTAAGTGGTCAATCATACATTAGCAATGCAATATATATGGTTTGTTATTGATTAACTAACCACGATTGCAATCAATACTATAACATCTTCTCTAGTAATTCCAGTTTAACAGAAGCTACTATTAACATTACGACTATCAAATTGCAGATGCTCATATAGTATTCCCTCACTTAGTTCTGTTAATTAATCTCTCTTAAATGCTGTGTTAAATTAATTCGTGTTAATCCAATATTAAAAGACATGTAAAATATTGTAATTCAACCAGTTTTTTCTTTCAAAGTTTGTTTTAATATACTTAACTATTGCACATATAAAAATCAAAATGAAAGGAAATAAATACGAAAACTCATGGATATCGGAGTGGAAAATGGAATCAGCAAGACAAGTTCAAAATTCAGCTGATGATGTTTGTATTCACTGATGGTCTTGGGAAATGAAGGAATTTTATCTTGTTTATTCCCTGTTGCGGATAAAATATTGGAGTAGACTGGGTAAGCAACCATTTTATGAGAAGGATAATTCTGAATTCAAAACTGAAATCTGGGTGTCTCTAATCTCTAATCAGCTGCTTTGTAGATCAGTCGTAGAAGATTAAATATAAGGGAAACAACTCTAAACCAACTGTGGTGCGTCAACGCGAAGACAGAACTACGACTAGTAATTGGGTTCTAGTAAAATGTTATAACATACGCATCGGCTGATCGTTTCGGATTAACCGTGCCACTGAATTATTTATCAATAAAGATTTAAGCTTTTAAATATAAAACAATCTTTAAAAATAGAATTTCTATATCACCATACATTTATTTTCCAGATATCCCACCAGGTTAGATTTACATGAAGTCTTTTTAATGTGGATAGCCGAGTTCGAAGCAAAACTCATGCGTGACCAGTCCAAAAAATGCGTGGTCCCGTCAGAATTTCCGTTCAGCGGCAGCACAGGCACCAGGCAATAAACCTGATCCTTACCCTTTAAGGTTAGGGGATAGCTGCTGACGGGGAAGGAGTCAGACCACAGTAATAATTATTACCCCACTTTCTCACCCCATGATGGGGGCAGCTATATTACCAGATAAATCCATAATATAATCTCTATGTTATAGATTGTAGGGAACGTTTTTTGTAACGTAAAAATAGGCTACCTACATGAAATTATATATATGCCGAATTTCATCTTATATATGTGTCGTCGAGTAATACCATGAGTTACAATAACAAATAAATTTCACATTATTCTGTAATGACAACAGTATATATATATATATATATATATATATATATATATATATATATATATATATATGTGTGTGTGTGTGTGTGTGTGTGTGTGTGTGTGTGTGTGTTTAGTTGAACACGACGGACATTTCATGTCTGACGATTTTCTTTCCGATCTTTTCAAGCTGTCTGGTCGATTTTTTAATGTCCGAGTAGAGTTGGTTAATAGGTCCACCGAAGGTTTTATTACAAGTAGTTTCGGCACTTCGTAGTACCATCTTCAGTTGTAGAGAAGTCGAGTTCTTTGCTGTTCTTTTTAACACACTAGGTGGTAAGACAAACCGAGTAGCGGTAGGAGTAAGTAGAAAGCGCGACCAGTTCGTGGTAGTGAGACCAATGTAAGTGCTTTCAATTTTGGAGAAACAATCTCCTATGGGATATTTGGATTTATATATTACATTAATCTTATTAAGACGACTAGTCGGGGGATGAGTTTTTGCTGGTGACAAGCTTGGTGGTTTTGAATTTTGGTAATAAATGATTAGTTTTACTTTATTGTTGGGACTAGTGGAGGAAACGTTATTACAAATTAAATTTTTAAAGCAATTTCGTCAAGTTTATAATTTTGGTGCATCTTGTTACGATAATGTACATTATGAGTAAAAGTGTTCGGTGTATTATTTTTCTGTGTACTTAATATCATGAATTGAAAGTACTTACATTGGTCTAACTACTACGACCTTGTTGCGCCGTTTGACACAACAGTTATCTGATACCAGCTTGATCAGGCAACACATAAAATTACATTCATGTCCCCCTCTAATTACTGGAAAATTTTAATCGAAAACACACCCACACTGCACAAAGAAATAAAAAATTCAAATACTCGAAGACCTATACATTAAAAATTTTTTAAACAAGATTAACTTTGAATATAGCAGTCTCTCCTTCAAATTCCTATAATTTCCCGCCAATCTCCTCTCCCATTCCCCACAACATTCCATATAATTCTATGAGTTCCTCCTCCTAATTACTCCTACTGATACTCGGGTTGTCTTACCCCCTATTGTGTTAAAAAGAACCAGCAAGAACTCGACTATTCTACACCTTTAGATGGCACTACGAAGTGCCGAAAGTACTATGTCATATGTTTCAATAGTATTTTCATATACTCATGCTGCAAAAAATAAAGATAAAAAAGCTGTGCACTTACAAAGAAGCCTTCATCAAATGATGACTCGATGCCAATGCAATCACCACTAACCCTGAGCCCACCAGCATTATTTTACATTACTAACAGGCTTTGTTGGTTTTCCTTCACAACGTGGGAATGCCAGATCAATATGTAATATCTTTGTATAATGTTTTCGAAGCATTAATTCAATTATGTAAGATTCTAATTAACTGACAAGATCACATAACTGAACGCGAATGAGAGTAGAATTTCCGTGAAAGTCAGTGTACAAGATCTCAATTATAAATCGTTAATTTAGTGATGTTAACTTGGGTTTTATGACAAGATGATAACGTCATTGGAAAGCTGAGATAACGTTGTACATTGTTCAAGTTTAAACAACTATTTTTAAAAATGGTAACCTGTTGCGATAACCAAAGGAATTCTGTGTACGGTGAGGGATTCCTGACTCTGGATCCCTTCAAACGATTTATGATCTTGTATAAGATTTACGTTGTTATCGACAGAGTCAACCGATTCTTTTGATATGTTTCTGCATTGTGGGTGTGTATAAATAGATTAGAAGTGATGTGACGGTGCCATTTTCAAAGATTAACGAGTTCTAATCTAGTCGAACGAAATTTATACTATATGCAAAATTATTCATGTAGGATGTCGTATGACTATCGGATATTATTTTCTGAATAATGAAATCTATAAGAAAAACTGAAGTTTAATAAGTAGAATCTAAAATGGCAAATTAAACATTGGTGAAAACATATTGCCAAAATGATTAGATATGAAGATATCTAAATTATTTTGAGATAATCTAATGAGTATTTCTAGTTTACATTTTATGTCTATCATTAATTTCTTAATTAAAATCTATTGTTTAACTAAAAATTATATTTCAGTCAGAATTACATGAATATATGCATATTTGATTAGATAATAGCCAATAGATTCGCACGGCCCCGTTACTTATTTTTGACAACGCAAATACATCTGTTAAATAGTTGGAGATATCAGTAACTATGAAATTATGATGTTTCTAATAAAGCTATTTTGCTAGTTTCTAACATTTTTAATGTTTGTACTAAATATTACAATGTTTTGTATATTTTTTATATTAATGTGAATGGAACTTATGTATTGAGCCTTGGGATATAACAACATTAACTGAAACCAGGTTATGGTCTTAAATTCCAACCTGTGTAAAAGAATAGCCATGGCAACCATGTTTTAAGTTATTAAAAGAACGATTACAACTTCATTTCTAGCAACTACTACCATCACAGTAATTTCTTCTAATCATTAGAAATATTATTACTTTTACTTCTGCTTCTACTGAATTTGGTACCATTAATAAAGGTAAGTGTTGTAGCTCATTTGGTAAAGAGTTTAATTATTCTGATCAACAGATTATCAAAGAGGGGATAAGATGTTGATAAAATCACTTTCTGTTCGGATTAACATCGATTAACGTTTGATTTGAAATATTGCATTCGTAAATTTGAAGAAAATAAAAAATGTTATAAACAACCAAATACATTATTGTTGTTGTTTTTTGGGTGGGGAGGTGCCTCACAGAAGGTAGAGAGAAATGTATTGAAAGTCTTCATTACTTCATATTTATTTTTAATGTTTACTCGTCGGTATGTCTGTCTGTCCATTTCTATCTATCTATACTTCTATATATCGATCTCACTCTGTCTATATTAATCAATCAATTTAAATATTTATTCTCCTTCTGTAGACTTCTGTTCAGATCTATGAACTAAGTGTACACTGCGTTGTTGTTTGTTTGTTTGTTTATAAATCTCTCTCTCTCTCTCTCTCTCTCTCTCTCTCTCTCTCTCTCTCTCTCTCTCTCTCTCTCTCTCTCTCTCTCTGTGTGTGTATGAACTCTCTTTTAGGTACACTTAATTAAAAATATGAATTCATATATATATATATATATATATATATATATATATATATATATTATATATATGTGTGTGTGTGTGTGTGTGTGTGTGTGTGTGTGTGTGTGTGTGTGTGTGTGTTGTGTGCATTTTTTAGTACCTCTAATCTTGGAAAACCCCTAGATGGATTGACATGCCGTTAAAATCAATGAATCAAACAATCTGAACCGTGAACATTTCTTTTGATGTCATAAGAAAATTAAATTTAATCAGTTGGATCGTTCGAAATGTTAACAAATGAAACTTGTTTGGTTGTTAAAACTGCTGAATGAAAATATAAGACATGAAAGAATAATAAATATTCGAGTCTAACTTAAAGGTAGGATTCTAAATGTTGATTTTCAACGTAGTATTGTATTATTTTATTTCACAAATTTAAATCTACTCATTACTACTAAGTAAGAATAACTTTAGAGAAATTATTTACGATACTTTCAATTGGTGAGTTTCTTCTTTTCTAAATTTGCAAGACTTGTTCATACAACTTCACCTGATTTAAGAACAACGTACAGGCCGCTGATGGTCAGATTCTCTTCTTTTTTTTTTTTTTTTTTTTTTTTTGGGGGGGGTACTTTTTTTGGGGGGGGGGAGGTGCACTCATTGTAGGTATCGGGCGCCGTTTAGTACAAGAAATATATTATTTTAATGGACATCACTACTGGAGGTGAATGTAGGTAATTTTAAAAGAAAAGAATTATATCTACTCTCGAATAAATCTGTTCGGTTAAATCTTTTTAATTAAAAAAGTTACGTATTTGCTACACTATTAGCAGTCTATTGCCGTCCCAATAAAAGCCGGGATCTTGAATGCTGATTTTCAAAGAAGGCATTTTTCACTTGGAAGAAAATCACTTTTCTTACGGATGGAAAGTAATAGATTTTTGGGGGTGGGTAGGGGGATTCAGATTCGATTTGATTAGAAATAGCTTAGACAATTCCCTTAATTCAATATCAAAACAAAGTACTTGTGCTCCTTTAGTCTACTTGGGTGATCCATTATTTCAGTGATTACTGCAAGGAAGTCTCATCAACAAGTCATATTTCATAATCAAAGTTTGTGTAATAAACTGAAATAGCCTCCGAAATTATTGTTTTGCTTTTATGTCAGATAAAGGATTTTCTAAACAAATGGGTAAAATATCAAAATGCATTCGATATAATTATAAGAGAACGCTGTAAGAAAGGAGAATATATACGAAGATTTTACTTGTTTTGTAAGTTATTGAAGCAAAAAGTAAAACAAATAAAAATAAATAAAATAAAATAATTTCAAAGGTTGGTATTCGATGGTCGAAATCTTTTCCGATAATCCAAAATTTTAACCGGGTTTCAAGATTTGCCTGAATTTCTGAATAACGAAATGTCATTGTTAGGAATTATTCCGACTAGTATCCTCATCTTTGTGGTTTTTATTAATTACACTTACGTTTGCGCTGATAAGCTCTCAGATCTTTTTCATTCAATGAATTCTGCGAACTATTTTCATGGAAACAAGAAAAGATGGGGATAGTAATCTAAATGATTCATGAAATTATACCAATGTTTTTTTGTTGTTTTTTTTTTTGTGTTTGTTTTTGTTTTTGTTGTACAATCTAACTGAACTTTAGATCTCCGGGCCACTTGTCTAACCACTGAGCATTATCCTTTAACAACTATTTCTACTCTTCATACACTAAACGATCGAAGATTTAATAGTAGATCGACTACAAAACTGCAACTGCCACTATCATCACAGTTCCTATCATCTCATAACTGTAGAAAGTACATTCATGTTATCACATCATACTATGATGTACGACTATAACAACGTGTAGCAGTCGTTGCTCATTTGGTAATCACGGCGGTTCTTTAGAAAAACTATTAGGTCAAGCCATGAGGCAGGACGTTAGAAAAGTGTTTCACATTTCTGTGTTGTGGCTAATCAAATAATATGCTTGTAAAATCTGAAGAAAAAATGTGCTGTAAAATCTGCAATACACAAAATTACAAATAGACTTGAATTTATCAAGTATTCATTTTAGTGAAATTAAAATATAAATTAAAAACGGGATAATTTAAATCTTTATTCTTTTCAGTGATATTTACAAATAGGCGAATCACGGGGGGGGGGTCCTTAATTTAGATTCAATGGTTTTTATTCCCTATAAACCAATTGGGATCACCAATTCAGCCCTTATATGTGATTGACGAGGCCCAACAATATTATTACCAGGCTATTGTATTTATTCTTTTTATTATGATTTACGTCACACCGGTCACAACGACAGAGAAAAAAAAAAACATCTTATCTTTAGAGGCGTTCATTTATAATGTAAAAAGCCGACAACATTCGATAAAATTATCGCTTCTTTGAATGATAGCTTAACCAAAAAGTATTAGACATGAGACATAAGGTTTCAGGGTAACTGGCGGGGCACGTGCACTACTCGTTGACCGTAACTTACAGTAGAAGAAAGCAGGTAAAATAAATTTTTGACAGTTGATTAGTGTTTTATTTATCCAATAATGAAGGTATTTCATAAATTTCAATGAATAAAAGACTTTTCGATATTTTTGTCTTCCTCGATGTGATCTTTTGTACTTCTCTCTTGTACCATCAGCCATAGCGTTAGCTGATGGTATTTCACTGGAGGCTGAGTGACAACAAGTTTTCTCGGGTCTCCAAGACTCTTCTGAGTATTCTGGCCGATTGCAGCTGTGCAGTAGTTTGATGGTCTCAATTCTTGCTCTGATTTCCAGATCCTCCAGTCTTTTTCCAAGTTTATTGGGACCGTTCCAAGTGCACCAACTACAATTGGTATCACTTTCACTCATATTCCACATATTTCTCAATTCTCTGGCAGATTCCATCTTTTCATTTTCCTTCAGCTTCACCCTGTGATCTGCTGGAATCGCAAAGTTCATCAGTTGACACGTTCTCTTTTATTTTGTTAATCAGCATTAGGTCTGGTCTCCCAGTGGATCACCTTCGCAACCCAGTCGTGCCTAGCTTTGTATTCCCGTTGTGCTAGTTTGCTACATTCGCTTAGTATATGGTTTACAGTCTCATCTCTAATTTGTTGGGTCTTATTGGACATAAGTCCAAGTCCAAGTCGTTTTATGTGCAACCTCTCCGATTTGTTGTTCAAAGTGCCCATATAATTGTTGTTGTCATTATTATTATTATTATTATTATTATTATTATTATTATTTGTTGTTCAAAGTGCCCATATAATTGTTGTTGTTGTCATTATTATTATTATTATTATTATTATTATTATTATTATTATTATTATTATTAATATTCGCATCTTCCTACCAGATATTTAATTGGTGATCATCGCAAAATATCTTCTTATTTGTTCTAGTATTCGGGTGTATTTTAATTATGTGTTGATTTGAATTGTTTTAATTAATCCTTGGATTTCTAATTGTTCTAATTGATTTGCAATAGTCTTTTAGAATTTATCCGTGTTCACCTATGATATTGGGTATAACTTTTCTGAATTTTCGCTTGTTGAATTTTTGCTTATGAGAACAACTAAATTATCTCAAATGCTTATGTAATATAAATCATATTCCTTCCTCTTTACACACACACACACACACACACACACACACACACACACACACACAAGGCAGTTAAGGGATAGTTCCCACTTCTCGAACACTTCCCCTTTCAGCATCTCGTCAAACAAATCGTCTTCGGCATAAAATAACCCAAGGTTTGACATGCCGTAAAATCTAACCAACTAACTCACACGCACACACACACGCGCACACGTATGCACGCACACACACACACACACACACACACTCAAGAATAGTTTCCACTTCCCGGAGACTTCTACTTTTAACATCTTGTTATTTTGAAAAAGAAAAAAAATCAGATATTCCGGTCGAATATCAATAATATTAATTATTGCAGAAATCCATTTTTGCATTTTCTTTGCCAAGCCTCACCGGAGAAAGTTTCATATTTTGTAAATAGCATTCAACTCGAAATAAAATTTACAAAATAATCATTAAACATTCCAAACTAAAATTAAAATAATTTAGATTTTCATCCATTTCAACCAAACAAAAATAAACTGAAGTGTAAAACCTAGAACGAATATCCGGCAAATTTGTTGTATTTCTTGTCTTGATTTTTGAAACGTGGTGTTTTACATTCCTCCGGACGACACAGAATACATCAAATGAAAAGTTGACAAGGAAACCGGTCCGAAAATATCAATTTCTAATCCATTCAACGTCGTGACAAAAAAAAAATGAAGAATCTACTAAGGAATATGAAAGATCGGTCCAAGTTTTAGATAACTGCTCCGAGACCCGACCTCAAAACGACCACGCCTACTTATATAGAGAGGTGGTATTATTTATACCCTTATGCAAAGGACCGTGAGGGTTTGATGAATGAATTGCCATCTTCATCAATCATCATGGAATTTGAAACCTCTTAAACACCAGTCCATTGCTATTCCACCAAGTCTAATTTACAAGTAACTGATGATAAAAGAATTACTTATGTAAATGATATAATGGTTTTAATTTATAATTTATTTTTAAAAATATTCAAAATTTTATAAATTATCGAATTTATTCATTGATAAATATTGATTTTCCGATGCGACAAGATATTTAAAGTAACAATACTCACTACCTGGTTCGGATGTAGGTCGAGGACATTTCTAAACAGCTGAATTGACTTTTAAAGAAGTTGGGGGATAAGCACCTTCATGAGGGGGGGGGGGGCTAAAAGTTATTGAATCTTATGTAATGTTGGGTGATAAATGGTTTCAATTGGATTCTATGAAGTGAATTACTAGAAAAAAGCTTAGAGTCGCCGTTTAAGTACCTCTTTCATAAGTCTTCTTCTTTCTTTCTTTCTTTCTTTCTTTCTTTCTCTTTCAATCCCACCCCACACTCACACAGAGAATATTAAAAACGTCATATTCGAGGATTAACTATGTTGGTATTTTGGATGAGATGATGAATTCCGGGTGTGATGAAGCAACATATATCGTCGTCTAGTCTCGCAGATCGATCGTTAATGTGGTCATATTGATGTTTATTGGGTGCTCTATACTTGTGGCCTTGTACTTAATAAATATGAAACACAAAAATAGAAAGAGAGTTAAAGTTAGGAGTAGTAGAGAAATTGTTAACAATATTATCTCGCAAACCATCAATAATGATTTGGCTTCTCACTGGATACACTAAACTGTGCCAGTCTAAGCTAAGTATAATAAATACCTGTGGAAATTTGGTTATAATATCTATTTATATATCTCTCTCTCTCTCTCTCTCTCTCTCTCTCTCTCTCTCTCTCTCTCTCTCTCTCTCTCTCTCTCTCTCACACACACACACACACACACACACACACACACACACACACACACACACACACACACTTCTGTTTACGTAACTCAACGATTTGAGTTCCAGTTACTCGTGACACATTTACACATTTTTCCTTAAAAAAGGCAAAACTCCATTTGTTCCGTTTGTCAGTCCCATTTCTAGGTATTTCCACTTCGGTTACTGAAGACCACAATATTAGAGAGAGAGAGGGGGGAGAACAGGGACTTTGGTCATCCGATAATTACTTTACCTGTCCAATATGTAGCAGTAAAATAATTATATTAATTGTGAGCATTGATACAGCCAAGAACTGTGATTACCTACTAAATAAACTAAAATGCTAAAATGCGTTTATAAAATTATAAAAAATGAAATAGGACGGCAAATACTTTATTTTGCGTTATCTCGTGCTCTAAACTATTAGTGCTGATATAACTGGATTCATTTAACTTCGACTATAAGCGATGGTAGTTATGTGTACTACTATTACTACTACTACTACTAGTAGTAGTAGTAGTTGTTGTAGTAGTAGTAGCAGTAGTAGTAGTAGTAGTAGTAGTACTACAAGTAGTAGTAGTAGCAGTAATAGTAGCAGTAGTGTAGTAGTAGTAGTACATGAACTGGCACCTTACTCCATGATTAGCACATTTATAGCGGTTACGAAAGAAAATTAGAGTACACATGAACCTCTGGACATTGTGGTAGGGTTGAACCGTCTGCTGCAGTTTAAATAACACGTCTGTCAATAAACACCGAATATTCGGTGTTGGTGACACAAGCAAGTGCGCGCTGTATTTGACGCACTTAATAAATTAATTTTAATAACTTACGTAAAAATTGATTAGAAGTAAGTTTATATGTACATTCTAATGACACATACACACAAATGCATAGATAGATAGATAAAGGTACAGGGCCAGGTGTGATGAATGTTTATGATTATAATTTCATTTTATCTAATGGCAAAATTACTTGTTAATATCACCACAGACAATATGCGTGTTTTATTTCTTAATCAGGGGATTGTTCATATCTACTTATCTATCGATTCCTCAATGTTCAATTTATTTTTCATTTAATATCAATTTATCTATTTCATAGTGTTCACCCATCTCTCTCTCTTTCTCTTTCTCTTTCTTCATCTCTCTCTCTCTCACTCTCTCTCTCTCTTTCTCTCTTTCTCTCTCTCTCTCTCTCTCTCTCTTTCTCTCTCTCACACACACACACACTCCTAAACAAATACACCGTCTGTCTATATGTAAAATGTTCATTTTATTTGGCTAATCTAAATAACTCTACGTTTCTTTCTCAACACGTTTGTATGTATGCAGGTTTATTTATGTCTATTTTCCTTAAAACTACCGAGGGGTGTATATACCAGTGTGGGTAAATTTCAATTTTGGCTAGCATCTTCTAATTCAGTACCTTACAAAATACCTAATATGTGGAAGTAAAAATAACGTTCGGGAAATATGAACATGAAAAAATGACTTACACTTAACGGTTATTTTCCACCGTCTCCATCGTAGTATCCTTTTAGTATGTGAGCTTACGAATTCCCACACAAATGTGACAAACGTTCATAATATATTTTTCAATTTGCTCTAACCTTGAAAAACTTATATACTAGAGTAGACTATATATATATATAATATATATATATATATATATATATATATATATATATATATATATATAACAACACACACATACACATAGACACGTACATGTATACACGTGTATGGCGGTATGATTATTATGGTCTTAAAGAAATGGACTTGATGAACCGAGATAAGATCCTGGACGAGGTTGTTTGTAATTCACTTCGGACTAATATTCATGGGAAAATCATGATTCGATCCCCCTTACGCATGGGTAAAATAGTAGGGCAGTTATGCTTTCTAGCTTAGGTAAGGCAAGCTGTCTCGAAATAAAACTGAATTCTATACCAGTTCTGGAGAATCGGTGACACATTAGTGCGGGATTCTTGTGATATCATCTCCTCCAAAAATCTGGCTGGTTCTACACAGGTCATCATTACTATAAACAATTCACCTGTGTCGATCGAACAATGGTTCACATCTGTCAACAAACTATTAGGCCTTCATACGTCAAGATAGAGTCTATAATATATATATATATTATATATATATATATATATATATATATATAAATAGATAGATAGATAGGTATAGATATAGACATATAGATATAGATATAGATAGATAGATAGATAGATAGATAGATATGTGTGCGTGTGTGACATGGGACATTCCGAAAATACTTATTATTTATTTCAAAAGTTACTACAAAAGATATATGGAGCACATCGTTGGCCTGGGAAACTTATATATATATATATATATATATATATATATATATATATATATATATTATATATATATATTGCTACAAGATCAGCGCCATTGGCTATGCAATTTCGCCTGGGATTAACAAAAGCCTGCATGCTGCACATATGCACCAGCGGATTGTGTGCGTGCGCTGATAATTTGTTTTGTCATACACATGCACATGTAGAGGTAAAGATAACGAGATAAAATGAGAGTAACTAAAACTGATATTTTACAAAACTTACGCTGCAACGTATGCACAATATGTAAGCACCCAATGAGGATTGAAATTATTATCTAAGATTTTTAAGACTAGTTTACTATCGCTCGTTCTAAACATCCTAAAGAGATAGAACAAGCTTATTTAGATTTAGTGGAGTGTCACAAGGACAGACACCTGGTAATCCGTGGACGAGATTTATGGCTTATAGAGACCAACTTCTTTGGTCCCCGGCTTCTTATAAGGTTTCCTTTCAACTTTCAAATCCACTCAACCTCGCTACGAAAGACTTTTCGAATGGAGCGGGGTGGTAAATGATCTATTGAGCCAAGGCGTGACAAGAGGAAGCCCCTATACTCACATACACACACATACACACATGTACACACTCACACACACACACGCACACACACATATATATATATATATATATATATATATATATATATATATATATATATATATATATATATATATATATATATATATTCAGGTTTTTATTGAAATCATGAAGAAGGTTTCTTTAGATATTTTTTAATAAAATTCACGGTGTCTAGTTCCAGTTTGTATAAAAACTGTCCATCCACATCTACCCAGGGATTTTTTAATCATCAGCAGTCATCTTCAAAGACACAAACTGAGATGTTATGGTTAGAATTTTAAAAACAAAAAAATTAAACTTCGACATATTTTGTTATTGTGTGTGATGTTGTTGCTGTTGTTGTTATGGTTGTTTTGTGTTTTTGGTTGTTTTTTTTTCTTGTTTTTGTTAAACGATATAAAAATTAAATCATAATTCATTTTTCAGGTGTCAAGGATTTCATTAGAAAGCTATAAGGTAAATGCTTGCGATGTTATGTAAGTTGAATGTGTATATTCATTGATTACCGTATTTTGTGTATTGCTTGACTGAATCGACATAAGCATCCTATGTTTATTCTTCTTAAATCTACAATACCCACGTAACATTACTATCGACCAATCCATTAGCACATGTATTTTTGACGTAGGTTTCCAATCAGCTTTCCTTGGTTTGTTTCCTTCTTTCTCGAGGAGTCCGATCGTATATGAAGTAACTTGGTGCAGATGCACTGATGTGGATGTATGGATCGCCCACACGCTGAATGCGTGTACACGTTTTGCATGGTTATAAACGTCTATGATAACTATGAATCTAAGTATGCGTGTAACCATTTATGTATGAGTTTGTGTACGTGATAATTAGCTCATATCTATAGATATATTTATTGAACCTTTGAATGAATTTCGTGATATATATCTTGGGGGAAACGAATCTATCTATCTATCTATCTATCTATCACTCTATCTAAATACAGAAAACGACAGACTGTTGGGTATGTACCTGCCGTCAAGCCTGGACAAACCGTACAGATGATGACCTCGCTCAAGGCTGTGTGTGAGGTGGGTAGGTGTACTGTTTCGTGACTTCATAACAAACATATTTTCTATTGGTGCCAGCACTCAATTCTCGAGCCAAAATAAATACCAATATTTTCAACGAAAACAGATAATCTCTTCATGAACATTTTTGGGACTTTCAACTTTTGTCCTCTTGACCATCAAATAAATCTACTCTTCATAAACTTGTGTCTCTTACTCTGTGTCTCTATCTTTTTTATTCCTTCTAACCTCCTCTCTCTCTCTCTCTCTCTCTCTCTCTCTCTCTCTCTCTCTCTCTCTCTCTCTCTCTCTCTCTCTCTCTCTCTCTCTCTCTCTCTAGCCAACAAGCTATGGTATCGATGACTGAAGGTTGGTCTTCGTATGTTTGATGTTTTGAATACTATAAACTCACCGCTAACATTTTATGTTGGAGATAAAAAAAAACCTAGGCGCTTGGTAGCACAAGCCTTTGTATAGTTTGATAAATCCCCATATGATATATATACAAGAACAATTCACGATTAATTAACAACATCAATCTTATTGCTTGAGACAAAGTAAACAGAATGAATGCCTTATGACAATAAGTAATAAGAGAAGATTATACAATGTTTTATGAAAGGAAGAGTCTTTAATAAATTGTAGAGTCCTTGATATATTTAGTTGATAGATAATAAAAGTGTTGAGTAAAGAGTTGCATGTTTGTGACAATACCCTCGTGTGCCGTATGACACGTGTTTGTTGGGCGCAGAAAAAATCCTTGTCAGATAGCGACTGTTTAAGGGCATTGTCGAGGTTTATGGAGGGATAGTTTAGCTTTGACCCTTTTTATACTATGTTGGTCACACCACCTAGTGACTATTAACAGACACGGAAGTTAATTACTTTTTGTGTCTCCAAATAGCACAACTGTTGCAGGTAAGGTATATGAATCTTACAATGGTCCCCCTCACTCTGAAGAAGTTCATGTCGACAATATGTAGAAGTATTTCAAAGTACTGCTGTTCTTCGTAGGGATATTTCAAATGTTCAAAAATATTTTTTGAATTTGATAGAACGTGTGAAGAAGCCGTACAAACGTCATCAGTTATATTGTAACTTCTGGCATGCAAGATGAAGCATGATGGAGAACATTTTGTTGGTCGTGTGTTTCACGTTGAAATGACCAGCAGTAAAATGAAATGTGTAACTAGTTGATTATCTATGATTGTATTCAAATGAATCCAGTTTGGTGTTGAAATTGGGTCCATGAAGTTTTAAATATTTGGATTTTAGTTTTGGCGACACAAATTCACAGCTATTAAAATGCTATGTTCGTTGATAAATTCACGATGATTTGATTTGCAGGTGAGTTTTGACTGTGTTGAATTTGCTTCAAGTATTAAATCGGAGCGTTGTTCATTGGGGATTTTTGTAGAAGATTTCCCAGATTTAGTGGAGATTTCTGATGGTTTTTTTCTTTTCTTTGTTTTTATTGAATCGAGTTGTCAGATGTATTATGAATTCTTATAATTTCTTTTGAAGTGTTAGTGAGTTAGTTGTCTCTAGTTGAGTCTGATTTTGTCTTTGTTGTTCGATAAAATCATTTTGAATATATTTTAAGCATTATTGTTCAGTGTTTTTGGTTTATCTACTCCTAACACTTAACTATATCTTGTCGAAATATGGTCAAGATAGTGACTCTTAAGTGAATTAAATTATATTTTTGATGTTGTTTCCATCTTTGTTAAAGAATGTCGATATGTATTTCGTGTGTGACAAAATATACCCGTGACCGGAAGTAAAAGAAATTTGTCTATATGGTTTAAGGTTTTGTTCCTCTAGTAGTAGTAGTAGTAGTAGTAGTAGTAGTTTGGAATTTTGCCTTTGAATAAATTATGTTCCATTGTTTCAGAGGGTAAAGAATTATACTCAAGGGAGTCTTCGTTCTTTCATCGGAAAGTTTGTTTGAAGTCTTGAAAACTTTGCATAATTTCCATGTGTATCGGAAAGTTGGGCTATTCAGGCTTTTTTTTTGAGTCCTAGTTGTTCTTTTGTATTTCAAGATTGCGAGTTCATATCACGCCAGGAAATCACCAATCTGTATCGGACAACCTAAGTTGCGACGACAAAAGGTTGGTTTTCCTATGTTTTACGTTTTGGATACGACAATTCAGCGTTAACATTTTATGTTGGAGATGGAACACACCTGGACACTTAGTAGCCTGTGGGTCGTTTGATATATACCTATGAGGAAATATATACAAGAACAATTGACAACGAATTAACAAGATAACATTTATTGCCTGAGTAAACATAAACAGCATGAATACAGTATGACAATGAGTAATAAGAAAAGATTATACAATGTTTTATGAAAAAAGTTCTGATGTGAAAGGAAGAGTCTTTAATAAATTATAAAGTCCTTGATATATTTAGTTGATAGTGAACGAAAGTGTTGCGTAAAGAGTTGCATGTTTGGGACAATACCCTCGT
>CM042160.1:23480089-23482589 GCA_023376005.1 Doryteuthis pealeii | reverse complement strand
TATGTCTCTTTTGGTTGAAAAATCTAATAGACAAGAAACTGATTGTAAGTGTCATTACCTTTTTATCCTTGTTACGCTTAACTGATATATACAAAGTAAAGTTGGTGGAATGGCCTACTGTCGGAATTAGCCGGACAGCAAGGGAGTATATACCCTTTTCGCTAGCGCTAGACCAGGGAGTTGTTTTTGTTGAGGTGGAGTGCAGCAACTACCATCAGATCTCCACTTTACGCACGGATCAGATTATT
The DNA here is from genome assembly GCA_023376005.1 of Doryteuthis pealeii. Classification (NCBI taxonomy): domain Eukaryota; kingdom Metazoa; phylum Mollusca; class Cephalopoda; order Myopsida; family Loliginidae; genus Doryteuthis; species Doryteuthis pealeii. The sequence continues at coordinate 23,482,341 of CM042160.1, read as the reverse complement.
CAACCTGTGCTACTCATGTACTGAGTTTGGGTGACCGGTAACTAACCCAGTACCTTGAGGTGGGTGCTCTAATGAGTGAGCTAAACCGAAGACGCGTTGTTGAGATTACACGATACACGACTAAAAATACGCATCATTCATAAGTCAAAATCTCCTACACGAGATCTCACCACGCGTCCTGAAGAAGGTTGCAAAGGCCGAAACGTTATAGCGTCAACATTACTATCAGGAATAAATATTCATCCCTTGGAAGATTTTATGTTTTTCTACATTTTTCCACATACTGCTGGATTGATTTCCTCATTTTATTCCCAAATATATATTTTTTTTGCTGGATGGTCCGCACTGGCGTTCCCATGTGTTGGCTTCTTCAGAAAAACGTCACTTATGAGTTCGTCCTTGCTTCTCAAGCAGTCCATCATGTCTTGTTCGTCTTACTCAGATGGTTTGTGTAATAAGGGATAAGTGCCGTGCAGCTGCTTTCTTGTGGGTGCTGCTTCCACGATTTGTTTCAGATTGCACGGAGCATTCTTGTGAAACTCCCATCCATCTTATAGTCAGGCGCTTCGTTAGGGTCCAGGTGGTGCAGCTGTATAGTAACACTGACACAACTACGGTCTGGAAGAATTGTCGCTTTAACATGTCAGTGAGAGCGGATTTCCATTTGAATATGTTTATAACAATCCATGCCTTCATTACGCGTGCATTAACGTAGCTTTCTGGGGATGAGATATTACTACCTACGTACGTGAATTGTTCTATCGGCTTTAGAGGGTTGCCGTCAATTGTAGAGATGGCTCCTTTCTTTTTAAAACACATGAACTCGGTTTTATCGGATATAGGCGTATGTTCCGTGCTGCTTTCTCCAGGCTATGTAACAGGGATTTGGAGTGTGCAGGCGTATTTGCAAGAAGTGACGGATCATCTGTGTAGTCCGCGTCCGTAATAGTCTGTGCGAGCTATCGCCTGCTTATTGCCTTTTTTAGTGTGAGGCTTTTTTCTTTTATGCGATCTAATGATGTTTGCAGTCTAAGCCTACTATGAATATATAAGGCGCTAGCGTACACACACACACACACACACACACATATATATATATATATAATATATATATATATATATATATATATATATATATATATTATATAATAAGTCATCCACAGACTTATATATATATATAATGGATATGCATACAATTCATAACACTTTATATTTTATTTTATCAACTGTCGCTATTAAACCTGACTCTCGTGATAACACCATTTTCTCAACAGATAAGTTTTTTCCCGCGCAGAATCATGGAATGCCAGTGGTGAATTATAAATATATTTGGCATGATAGTTTAGAGAAAAGGGCAATTGTGATTGACCAGATCCTGGAGCTCCAGCTAAAAATTGAACTCGAATCGCCAAATCCACTTTGTTCACTCGTAAGAGTTACAACATCCAGATCTCTCTCTCTCTCTCTCTCTCTCTCTCTCTCTCTCTCTCTCTCTCTCTCTCTCTCTCTCTCTCTCTCTCTCTCTCTCTCTCTCTCTCTCTCATAATAATAATAATAATAATAATAATAATAATAATAATAAACACCAGCCAGCACTAGAAAATTATTATTATAAAATAAACAAATAACTAAAACAAACTTCCAAAGGTATACACAGAGAAAGGAAAGAGGAAATAAAGTAGGAAAGGGGGAAAAACAGCTAGAATTACAAATTAAATTACATACAACAATAATAACTTTAGAGACATTGACTGAAAAATATCATTAAATTTATAAACTAAAGAAAGGGTAAATAATTTTTTTTAAATGGCCCAAACTCACCCAATTTAGTTTCCTGAAGAAGTCTTGAACACTGAATCTACGGTGGAGAGATAATATTTTTCTAAAACTATATATATATATATATTCCAAAATTCCGGAGAAAAAATCTTCTTTCTACATAGGAGTTGTTTTTTTTTCAAACGTGTCGCAATTTGCAGAGCTGAATGTGTACTCTTATTGTTAGACTCACAGAGCAAATTTATAAATAAAAATATAACAAATATAACAAAAGACTTAGAATTTTTGCATGCAGTCTTTTGTTATATATATATATATATATATATATATATATATATATATATATATATATATATATATATGGTAGCATTTTGTCTTTTATGCATGTTTACACCTGATGATGGAACTAAGTCGTACAGAAAGTACTCGTGTAAAAACCTTGATGGATTCATACACCAATTCCATCCAGATAT
>CM042160.1:23442589-23475089 GCA_023376005.1 Doryteuthis pealeii | reverse complement strand
ATTTTTGCAGTCATATTGTCGTCAAGCCTTTTTCGAATTCTGTCTACATACTCGTTCACCTGTCTTTACGGGAGGTTCTCATTCAGTCTGCATACACACGCCTTTATGTAGCGCCTGCTATAGAGGAATAGTTAGCAAGATTGAATTACCGGCCACTCGTACGTAGAGTAAGCTCATTGGGTGTTTCACTAAAATGACCTTGTCTCTGGACTGACGTAACTTTAATTAATGTCTTCACCAAGATGCTTGCCGTGGAGTGATGGTTAAGCAGCTATACTCTTTGGAAACTGCTAACACTATCAGTCTTATAATTACATAATGTCCGATGAGTATTGCCTTGTGCCAGACAAAGTTAAAAATAATAACTATCTATAACGTGTCTCTTGTTACATGTATCTCTATGTAAGGTTATCAGTTATATTTACCAACCTATTCTCCTCTCGATTTCATTCGGTTTAGCAATATCGACATTATATATTTGTATATACACGGTATAATGAGAAAATTGCCGCCGTTTAAGATTATGTACTTTTTTGTTTCTTGTTTGGTTTACTATGCAGCAAACTCGAGTCAGTTGGACATTGTCTGTGAGGAAAGCCGCACCATAACAATTCACTCCTTCAGAAATTTGGCAACGGCAAGCTGTACTGCTTGGCATTCATACTGAAAGCTCCAATACGAAGATTACAGAGTATTTTAGTGTTAATCTGAGAACAGTGTAGAGGATTCAATGAGTCCAAAGGTGATTACAAATGTACGGTAGCTCGGAAGCGTAACTCTGGTCGTTCTGAACTCCCGAATTCATTGTTGATATTCAGGTGGAGTCTTTCTTCATGCTCATTACTTATCTCGCATAGATTAGGTGGGAAAATCGAGATGAGAATACAAAGCCATTCCGTTCTTTGTTGCACTGTAAGTTAGTGGTTTATTAAATCAGCTCTGAGAAACCCAAGAATTTGTGTACAATTATTCTGAATGAATCTGCCAATTCAAGTTGATTCAGATTACCTCTGAATTTGCTGTCACACATCGATTCTCTGATATGGGGTCCAATGAAAATGCTTGTTTAAAATGTGTACCCATATTCTACGTGAGGGAGCCGAGTTTGATGTAAATGGATGAAAAGAGAATAGTTTACGCGTCGCCTAGTTATATATGATGTACATTTTACAAAATACTGACTTTATAAAACAATTCTAAGCACGGATTCGGAATCACCTCATTTGATTTAGTCTAAAACATACGATTTCCCTCAGTTGAAAATACTTTGTTGACTAGTGTAATTTCATTAATTATTTTAAATTTCCTCTTCTACAGAAATCTTAGAACTGAGGATTAAACAAGTGTGTTTATAAATATTTAGATACAATAGAAACATTGATTGAAACAGTTTTGCTGTTTAAGTCTGCGTTGATAACTCAATTCTATGTCAAAGGTCTAATCGTAAGAAAAAATAACATCTCTCATATGCTATTATTTTTCAAGATCAGGTTAAGTAAAAGTAATATTCATATTCTATTAGACTTTTTTTATGGGATATTATTTTACGTTTGATACCTCTTTTAGAAATCCAACAGTTCTAATTACCTTTGGATGTATTAGGGGAAGTTAATGAATGAGCAAATATGATACGATATATTTGGTCACGTTTCGAAGGAAATTATGTAGATTTTATTATTGTTACAAAATATATACTGCTCTTCCGGATATAACATTCCATATCGAACAATTTCGCTCTACGCCCCCGCCCCCCATCTTAACGGTTGAGTGCATATATATATATATATATATATATATATATGTGTGTGTGTGTGTGTGTGTGTGTGTGTGTGTGGATAGATAGATAGATAGAAAGATAGATAGATAGAGGGATAGACAGATGGATAGATGGATAGATAGATATATAGATAGATAGATAGATATGAATATATATAAGTATATTGATTAAGATAAAAAATATCCAATAGACAGGTAAGTTGGGAAGGATTCTATATGGGATCATTTCCATCCTCCGTGTATCCACAATGTATGCCCATGCAGATTCACACGTATAGATTTTACAAGGATTATTTCAAAGCCCTAAGAAAGTTCAATGTACAGAGGAATGAATATATATATATATATATATATATATATATATATATATATATATATATATATATATATATATATATATATATATATATATATTGAATGTATTAAATGGGTCATTATTAGAATTAAGTGCGTTTAAAAAGTATCGTGACTGAAGCTATATTTATCGAAACAGAAGTGAATATTGAATCGAGAGTTTTTGCTTTTTTTTCAAAATCATTCACGTGACTTTTAAGACAATTATTTTTACAGAAATACTTGTATCTCTTCAATTCCACGTTTGATAACGATATTAAGCTTGTGTCATAATTTTTCTTTTAATGCCCTCTACGCCCTCATTGAGATAAATTTTATTTTATCTTAGGAAAAAAGAAAAAAACGTCGCTCGTAGCTAGTTCTGTATGCACTTGCACAGTCCCGTGTTTCACCAAAATATGTTATTAAAATTATTGAAACTGGCTTCATCTTTAACTATAAAGAAATCTAGATGTCTAGACATGGTCATTTTTTATATATAAATTGCTCTTTATTTGAATTTATATCTCAAAATTTGAGAAATTTTAAAATTGAGCCTCAGTGCATTTTAGTTATAACTTGTCTGTAGGTTACTGGGAAAATACAACTTGTTATTAATGTAAGTATCAAATAAGCACATCATTTTTAATTGTATATTCATAACAAAATATTATCTAAGGTGATTGAAGTCATTGAATATTCGACTTGTCATGTCATTTACACCTGCCAGACCTCCTTGACATTTGATTAGTTAAAAGTTATTAGGAGACTAATTAGAAAACAAAAATGAAAATACAAACTCATACATACATATTTCTGTAAATAAAAGTCTTTAATGTTTTTTACATGCTTTTCCAGTTTGTACTCAAATTCATCGCGACAAACATGCGTCCGAAGATCATAACTAAAATACACGTAGAAAGAGACTTAATACATATATCAGGTGCATTCACAAATATAAGAAAAGATGGACTTACCTTCATAAATATTGTTGATGAAAACACTCTAGCCACGTAAGTATGAGTGCTCTATTATATTTCCTCTAACATATATGAACGAACACACAAAGTGCATATATTCATATGTACATGTATAAATAAGATAGACATTATATAAATACTCTTTAATTTAATTAAATATAAAAACTATTACAGAAAGCCGAGAATTACGTTTCAGGATTCAGATCAGTTCGTTTTTACATGATTGTATGAAATACATCATCGGTCCCAATTAGTTCATATCTATCTATCTATCTATCTATCTATCTATATATATATATATATTATATATATATATTATATATATATATATATATATATATAATATATATATATCAGTTTGTTCATGTCTATCAATATATCTGCTAGTTAAAACAGTGACAAATTGGTCTCCGATATTATTCTAATGACTTGGGTATTAATGCCAATCTAAATCGCGTTCCAGGCATTCAGGTATAATGTCTCTCTTTTTGTTTTCGTTGTTTTTAGTTTATCACAACTTTTCTTATTTTTCAATACCAAACACGGCTTTATTTCTTATCTATATATTATTGCTGCAGTTATTCAAATAATCATTCATTAGAGTATTTGCTGACCTTGTCTCATCACTGTATTTCGATGCCTAATAAATATTTTTATTCGCTTAATTTTCTCCTTACATAGAAGTCACCCGAATATACATTTACACACTGAAATTTTCAACACCAGCTCTTCGCAGATTCATTTTGCATCCAAGAGTCGAAACTTAAATACACTTAGTAGTTGAATCCATCTTTCCGGCAATATTTTCCGTTGAAATGAAAAGGGTAGAGAAGAAGAGGATTCTTGTCTATACCAAGTTGACATTTTAATTATGTTTCCTTTCTTTCTAAATTGATTAGACTCTCATTTGCGACATTTTCTATCAATTAGATACATAGATAAATCACTTCGAACACATACATAATGATATAGATGGTCCATGGAAAAAAATACAAATTCTAGTGAAAAAAATGAAATGGAGTCTAAGGAGCATTCAGAGACTCCTGGTGGATCGAAGGGCATATGGAAATTCCATGTGACAATCGTTTTAAAGCATATCTAACTGCTATTATACAATTATGCATATTGGTGCGCCCTTTAAGCCCTTCCAAAAACTTTTTTCTTTTCCATGGTGTGACACATGTTGCAGAGATTTTCAACTAGTTTATAATAAATTTTCTAAGTTTAGATTTGACGATCAGATAACCTTTCAGAGGAGAAATCGTAAATTCAGTATTTCACGGAATTCTTGTAAGTTTTTCATTTTCGATCCCAATGCAACTTTTCTCAGATAAACTTCAAATGACAACGATCACTTCTCTTCAGTTGAAATATTTATAGCTTTAAACTTTCAAACCTTCAAACAGTTCTTCTACCTAATTTCTAGCTTATGTGAAGGTCACTTTCCGTTTACTAGATGCTCTTTGGGAAGTCTTCCTTAAAATGTTTTAACTTGATATCTTCTCTATCATAGCTTATGCTTTAAGACTGTGCTTTGAATACTGTTTCACTGTCGCACTGGCATATCGATATAGCACCTCAATGTCAGTTATATGCATATCCAGTTCACCCTTATATAATATTTCGTAAAAATTTTCTATTGCTATCATAAAAAAACATATGATAGCACAAAATCACGGGATAACTTTATATTTGTTCGTTGCTGCTCAAGGTTTCCAAAACCTCACAGTCTTTTAAAATTATTTATGAAATTTCGCTTTTAAATGTCTTCTTAAATATACAAACCTTTCAAACACTGCTAACTACTTTCCATAAACGTATATATTTGGTTCACAATAATGCTATCCTGGTACAACTTGAAACATTACTTGATATACGTAGATCTGTAGCCTAATGGTTACATAAGTACTTATTTTATTCAAGAAGTATTTATTTTTTAACACAATGTTTTTTAACTAACTTTATTATTACATAGATCATATTTCTTTATAGTCAATAGCCGATGGGGGCGAGGGCTGGGACTGTAATGGAGGGTCATTTAATCCGAGAGAAATTCATACATCCAAGGGTTCCTGAAAAGAAAATGAAATCAGAGAATACGATAAATTTCGCATTTCTATAGCAAATAAAAGTAACTGTACCTTCGTGTCGGCATTTTGAAATAAGTACACCAACAGTATCTAAGAATTTCTAACCTACACTGAATTTGTAGTCGACTCAATATATTTTTATTTCTTTTTTTTTTTTCGAGTCAATAGCCAATATTGCTCAATTTAACACGAAAAATATCTTCAGAACAATATAACAAAGCGATATTATGAAGCTTCACCTGAAAAGTTATCTTTAAGATGTAACAAAAATTCCAAGCGTTCTATTATCGTTAAGAGCGTTCCGTTTTCATATTTGGTGACGTTATAAAAGTATTCGAAATATTTTTTTTTTTAATGAATAGCGTCTATTGCTAACTATTCCTCAAATTTATTAAAACCTTATAAAAATTAAGAAATTCAGAATTTTTGAAAATATAGTCTCGAAAAACGTTTTTAAAATTATCGATTTTTAAAGTAAACATAATTTCTATTATTATATTTGTTATTTTTTAAATAACATAACATTTATTTTCGGGGTTTGTAAACAAAATTATGATTAGGAAATGTATTTGATCGTAAATTATATCGAAACATAAAAAGTAAGTAAGATATATTGAATAATTATTTAAAACTAATTGAAATTAGCGCTATTGTAATTATTTAAAACTGAATTAACTAAATAAAAACCGAACCTTTGTTTGGTAGTGTTATAGTTTGAAATAATGTTGAATTCAACGATCTTTCTGTTTTTTATTATGCATATTAACTAACATTTGCAACATTTTTAAAATTAAAACTATGTTAAGTTTCTAAATTATGTTTTACTCCAACAATTTTTTTCCACCAACAATTTTAACCCCCCCCTCCCGGTGTTCATAAATGCGCTTTTTAATCGTTTGAGATATTTCAACTATTGATTTGATGCCTTTTCATCATATATCTAATTAAGTTCTTCTATTAACAATGATATGAAGAAAGATCCTATCAAATCTTCAACCATATGTGGTAGATGCTTTGGTCCACACACACACACACACACACACACACACACACACACTCACACACAACATATATATCACGAAGAAGGGGGAACAGATACTACACTCTTATCCTAGACTAGTATATATCCTCTATACTAGGCAGAACCACTCGGAACCACAATTTGATCCTCAACAGACTGAAAATAAGCAGAAGTGCCGAATGATAAATAAGTATTCCCGTCAACTCGACAGGAATTATATATATATATATATATATATATATATATATATATATATATATATATATATATATGCGTGTGTGTGTGTGTGTGTGTAAGACCCATATATACGCGCGTGTAGATATATAAAAACATAAACCCGGACATTTACAAACACGTTTATCCATGAAAAAAATAGAAATATCTGGATGTAATGAAATTTACATCGAGAAACTTTAGTCAATATCTACTAAATTTAGGTTTGCTGGGTTCAACGCCAGATGTGTAATCGAACAGTTATTTGTGATCGATCATCAAAGGCCAGTAAATATCGAGTATACAATCAATGACTTTGAGACCAGAAACAAATGTGCAGATAAGTAAATGGATAGATAAATGCGTGCATTAGTTATATTGTTTTCTTTTCTTTTCTTTTTTTGTGAGATTTTTTTGTTATTTTGAATCGTGACATTAGTATGTAGCATAGAAAAATGAACGTGAAGATAAATGCATCAAATCAATGCACGATAGGCTGATAGATCGATAGTTATCAACCGAGATTAATTAAGTGGTTAAAAAAGTTGGAAAACTTTGAAAATAGATACATAGATCGATAGAATTGCACAAATTGAGAACAAATAGTAAACAGAATATAAAATCACTTTCATTGCAGGTAAGAAACTTGTAAAGAGATTTGTAAACGGACTGCCGAACAAAAGTAAAATTAATTGATAGTAAAGAAAAATAGAAAATAAAAAGATGTATGGAAACGTGTCTACATGCACGTATTTATATGTACATATGTAGGTAGGTAGGTATGTAATATGTACGTATGTACTGGGTACAATGATACTTAGAAAGTAACTATTACAGTATTTCGTTAGTGATATAAATCCATTTTTATTAAGTACTCGAATACTAGGACCTTGTGCTCGATAGATATCTATTTACCAGTCTTTTCCTCCCTGAATCCATCTCTCCCTCTCTCTTTCTCCCTCTCTCTCTTTCTCTCCTCTCTCTTTCTCTCTCTATCTCTTTCTCTCCTCTCCCTCTCTCTTTCTCTTTCTCTCTCCATACACACACACACATACACACACACATATGTATATATATATATATATATATATATATATATATATATATATATATATATATATATACGTAAATTTTAATTCAAATTTGTTTTGAAAAAAATTGTCAAATTTTAAACAATCAATTTAAAAGTCAAAACCAAGCCCGAGTTTAGGTATGTATCAATATGTTTTATTGAAGTCATTGAAGTAATTGAAATTATTTGATATATTCTAAAAACATGCCGTCTGAAGTTATCAGGCAATACCAGATAATCCTATTCTAGTTGAATAAAAAGGTAATAAAATTATCAAAAATTAACCAACACTTAAAATAGAACAAATAATAATCTCATATGAAAAGTCTTTGAAACCTTTACATTTTGATATAGTGACGCTTTTTCTCAATAGCAGCCATTGATTTTGTTAATTCTGTTTACATCAGCCGGTTCAATTTGCTACATGGTAGTTTTAATTGCTTTATTTAAGTCTGAGCTCTGGTCAAAAGTGATTGTTTCGCTAAAACTCGCTTTAGTTTACGTTCATCTCGAGGAAGCAAGTTATTAAAGCCTTTTCCTTTGATTTGAGTTCTCAACTTAATTATATTTTCAACAACCTCGTTCGATAATCTCTGCAAAGCTTCTTTGATATTTCCAATGTGGACATTACCTCACTCAATAGATTTGCTATTTTCTGTTTTGCAGCATTTGTCAGATCCTTCCCATATATCAACATATATTATGGATAAAAAGAAAAAAATATTCTTATTCGAATTCAGAGGTCCTAAGCCAATCTAATCTGCATATTAACTTCAGTCAGTTCCTTTTTGTAAATTCCGAATATCTCAAAAATTAACCATTAAAAATGCCAAAAAGTTCTGTTAAATTTATTTCTAAGGGTGGAAATGAGTCGGTTTAAATTTGCCTCATATTGGTTCAGAATAAATCACTGGTAAATGAACAACATCCTAGAGATCTCATCTTTCATTATACTTGCAGTGTAATAGCCTTTAAAACCAACCACCAAATCAATATGCACACAATGCTTCAAGCAAATTATAAATCTCTCTCTCTCTCTCTCTCTCTCTCTCTCTCTCTCTCTCTCTCTCTCTCACACACACACACACACACACACACACACACACACACACAAACACACACACACGCACACACTCATACATATATTTATATATGTATATGTGTGTGTGTGTGCGTGTAAGAGAGGGAGAGAGAGAGGGAGAGCACACACACACACACATACACGCACGCACACACACATATATATGTGTGTGTGTGTGCGTGAGAGAGAGAGAGAGAGAGAGAGACACACAGACATATACAGGGTGTTCGGGATAAATTGTACATACTTATATTTGGTTATTTTCCTCCGTGGGTTAGAGGTATTGACGCACACTTTTTAGAACTTGGATCATGATATATTGACGCAACTATTGAGAATAACTTGTATCATGATGATCTGCGCCGGCCATCAAAATAAGGACATTATGGTTGCTACCCATTGCTCCCCGCACCCTATAAAAACAATCAGGCATGAACTGGAGAATTGCAATGAAGACTACGAGGCTGTGGCTCAAGTAAGTAACATAACAGACCATCTGATTGAGTTCATACAGTAGAATTCCTTGAAATTCTACAGAAAAAAATGTTGGAGGATCCTGGCATTGGAATTCGAGCTTTGTCACGTAAATTTAATGTTTCAGTCTCTACCATGAAGCTTGCACCCAATGAAGACCTTCGCTACTACTCATAACACGTATAATAATATATGGCTTCCATACAGTCCAAAGGACACACATCGTGTTACGCAGACTAAATTTCCCCAAACTGTGATGGTTTTCGGATGTGTGTCCTCTGAAGGTGATGTGATACCACCGTATTTTTTCAGAGAGGGTATCAGGTTGAATTCAGATGCCTACGTGGAGTTTCTAAACACTGTAGTCAAGCCCTCGATAACAAGGGTAACCAATGGTAGGCCATATGTATGGCAGCAGTATTCGGACCCTTGCCACACCTCTGGGAAAAGTCAAAAATGGTTTTCGGCGAATTTCTACCTCTACACCAGCCCCAATGTTTGGCCTTCGAACTCTTCAGATCTTAACCCCAAGTTATTATGTATGTGGCGCTGTTTAGAAAGACAGTTAATCGACAGAATTAAGGTAGTTTTTGAGAGCCTTTCCAATGAAACTGTAACATCAGCTTGCTCCAGGTTCCGAAGCAGGATTGAGGCTGTGATCGATGCTAATGGTGGCTATTTTGAGTGAAACTTGTTGACAGTAGTCAATTTCCCTGCCTGTTGCATTTCTTTACAATCCATTACATTTTGTAGCTACGAAATACTTTTTCTTCTTCCTGTTGAAACTGACAAATTCTCCCGAACACCTGTATATATATATATGTGTGTGTGTGAGTGTATGTGTGTGTGTGTATGAGAGAGAGATAGAGAGAGAGAGAGACACACACACACACACACACACACACATATATATATATATATATGTGTATAATATACATATATATGTGTGCGTGTGTAAGTGTATGTGTGTGTGTGAGAGAGAAAGAGAGAGCACACACACACATATATATATGTATATATGTGTGTGTGTGTGTCTGTATGTATGTGTGCTTATATGTGCGCGCGCGTGTGTGGTAGAAATACAGATCAATCTCCATTAAATCTGAACAGTCTACAAAGTTAACGAGAGAATATCAACCAAAGAGTTTCAAATTTAACGAGACTTTAAATTTGATGCCGCCATTTCATAACATTTAGATGAAATTTTTTTCATTGCCATTTCGACTGATCATTTACTTCATCATTCATTTTTACAATTCGTGTGGACATATGCCTTGTCCTTTATCGTATGTGCATATGAATATAGATACACTAAAATGATTTCATTGTGGGGGAGGAGCAGACAATCCACGTACAATTATATCGTGGAAAATTCTTTTATTTAGATGTCGATATTTCGTGTTGGAGTGAACCCTTTGATTTTTGGCCAAAGAATTATATATATGTCCATTTTCGGATTTCCACTGCCTCTGGACAAATTACATAAACAAGAGAATAGTCTGAATGCGTATGTGGTCGACTGTCATTATCAATAAAACTGAACAATTGACAAATCGACAACTTAACTGACACCAATGGATAAAAACTTAAGAAATCCCTGATAGAACTAAAAATACAAAAAGAACAAACAGAATATTTCCAATGGCTAATAAACAAAATCAGAAATGCGGTTGAAGACAGAAAATCACGACTATCAAGGCAAATGATAAATGAAATTAGTAGCATGAAAAGCACATAGAGATCAAAGTTAAAAGCAGACAGCCAAGAAGATTGACTTCAAAAATAGAAAGACAACTTTCAGAAACTAATAACCAAAAGATCGTTAATCGCAAATTAGACACCAAACAATGAGACTTTAAGATGGACGAACATAAAAAAAAGTAGAAAAGGCGCAGGGCTCGACAAAATACACCCTTAGGTATGGAAGATGACGAAATTTGACGACACACTACTTAGCCTATGCAATTAGTGTATAAACAAAATTATAGTGAAAATGCATACTCCTTTTCCCAAAAAAATCATTAAGAACTACAGAGGCATACACTTACTGCTATAGTTGCTAACATATATAATACTCTTCTTAATCGCCTCCGACAGTAACTAAAGAAAATCCTTAGTAAATATCAAAACGGATTTCTTAAAAATCAATTTACAGCTTCTCAGATCTTGGAGAATCATAGAAGGTGTTCGAGCAAAGAATATTGAGGCAACGCTACTATTTGTAGATTTCTCCTCGGCATTTGACTCCATACACGGTGGCAAAATGGGTCAAATACTACTAACATACAGCCTCCCTAAAGAAACAGTTACCACGCTAATGATGCTCTACAAAGACAGTGAAGTAATAGTTCGTTCACCTGATGGTGACACAGATTTCTGTAACATTGGCACTGGAGTCCTGCATAGATATAGATATATATATTTTTAACATGCCTATATTACATACTTCGAGCGTTATTAGATCCCTTAAAATAAAAAAGCCTCACCTTTAAAAAAAGAAAGACAGGCAGCAGAGACTATTACGGGTGCGGTCTACGCATATGATCTGGTGCTTCTTGCAAATAACAAATTTGCAAGCCAACTCACAGCAACATAGCCTGGAAAAGGCAGCAAGTAGCATTGGCCTCTATGTAATCTCGATTAAAACTAATGTGTTTTAAAGAAGATGGAAGCATTTCCACATTCGATAGTAAGCCTCTAAAATACGTGGACCAGTTCACGTACCTAGGTAGTAATATCTCATCCACAAAAGGCAATGTTAATGCACGTATAGGGAAGGCATGGACTGCTATAGACAGATTATCAATCATATGAAAATCTGATCTCAATGATAAGTTAAAGCGATAATTCTTCCAATCAGTAGTTGTGTCAGTACTGCTGTACGGCTGCACCACTTAGATTCTAACGAAGCACCAAGATAGATGGGACTTGCTCAAGAATAAACAAATCGTGGAAACATCTCACAGGAAAGAAGCTGTATGGCTATCCCACAAAACACCCGAGTAAGACAAACAAGACATGCTGGACACTGATAGAGAACTCATATGTGACGTTCTCCTGTGGAAACTTGCACATGGGCACGCCAGTGTGGGCCGTTCCGCACAGACCTACATCGATCGGATTGTGGGTGCTGCACAGCGGGAATTGTGGAGGCGATGACCAATAGGGACGGTTTGCGAAAGATTCTCATGGATATCCGTGCTATCAGCACGACAGGATATGATGATGATGATGATGATGATGATGATTACGAAACCAAAAAATAGTACTGTTTTTAGTTTTTATATTAATGCATGAAATCCATGTGTAATTGTAACAACTATTATGGGATAGAATAGAAGATTTGGAATAAAAGTTGTATAAATCTCAAAATATTTTGTTATTCTAACATCTTTAGAAATAAAGAACTTGAGATACACTTCAATTCAATGAATTGAATGATTTTATAATACTCAAAAGATTTATAGATAAGACTCGTGAACATCAATTCAACACAAAATGTAAAGGATCATTTCAAATTAACAATTATTTCAATGTCCAAAATATTCATATTAACTTTATGTCATCAGTTTTTCATAAACTCAAAATTGCAAAGGTCAATTCAATAAAAATTGAAGCAACTACTCATTTATAATTCGAAAGTCAATATGGTGATTCAGATTGTTATTGCCCATAAATATGTGCGTTCCGACCTTTTTAAAAAATATGTTATTTTTCTAAACCAAAAATACCAGGATGTTTTTATTTAATATGCTGATATTGATTATATCAACGTCAGAATAATAAATGTTCATAATTTTCGTGCACACAATTCCTTATTAGCGTTTACGTCGATGTTATTCTGTAAAGATTCTAAATGTCTAGAAGAAGATTTTATGTTCTTCTCGTCTAGGATTGTCACTCTCTGTGGAATTTTGGGATTGCAATACCGCTTCACATAAAAAAATGCACTTTCTGTTTCATCTTAATTGGAGCAGAACCTGGTGATCAATTTCATCATCTGAATACAATACAGAATACAAAATTACTGGTGCGAAAAATATAAATATATAGACACACATCAAATAAAAACCTAATTTACTTCAATTAATCGCTTGTAGTGTTACAATATCGTAAACGTTTCTTACTAGTATCCACTTTAGACGATAGAAAAATATATTTTGACAAACTATTCCTCAGACGTACAACTCTATTGCTGAAAAAACAAAACAAACAAAAACAAAAAAATATATAGTTCATATAAATTTGTTTACCTTAACAGTAAAGGTCACCTTTTTTCTGGTTGATGACAGCATATATCGGTAAACTTTTCGATAGACTCATCCATGACTCACTCTCTAATATTGTTAAATCACATTCAAATGCTCATATTGTACATCAGTTACTAACTCAGTTGCAAATCTCTTAACTTTTTTTTAGACAATTTTTCTCTTACCAAATACGGTGACTATTCTGATATAAAAAAAACATTTTGATATTTTAGTATTCTTAATATATTGTTAACCCTAGCAGCAGCGTTGATAACATGCTCAGATTACAATGTTTGAGTAATTAATATAAGACCATTTTCATCATTTAGAGTAGATTTCCATCTATATAATAGTCCTAACATGTATGACATCTATCTCAATTAAAACCTGATAACCGTTCATTTGATCAAAACATTAATTCATGCACATCATCCTGTATTTTCATATAGTCTGTGATAAGATTGGATGCAACGATTTGATATCATCTCTAAATGGTTGATATTTTAGAGATCATTTATGCAACTACTCCAATTGAATTGGCTTCTTAAAAAGAGTTTCTGGTGGTTTTGTTAAAACGGCGATATCGACAAGATCCGATTCTACGTTATCATGGCCTACTGGTTGCTGCTGCTGCTGTGGCTAATATAGATCACCTACAACGAATATGCTGATATTGCCAAAGCAAGAATTCGGGTCACTACATCCCATGATGTCCTGCAAACGCCGGGAAATATGATAGAGAAACCCTACACCTACCATAGACTTTATCGATTATCAACAAAGTTCAGTTTATCAAGCTGGGAGAAGCTTTTGCTTTTTCTGGCTGATATTTCATTTTGCTGTCAGGTATAAAGCTGAACGTCAAGCTACCTATTCAATTACCAATCATTCCAAACAGTTAGTCAAACAGGAAAACCATTATGATAAAAATAGATTTCAAAAGTTTCATAGTTTTATAATAAACATTGTTAATTATGTGATTTTTTCCCAACATTTAGAGGATTATTATTTTGCGTTAATCATCCCTTGGTACCAATCAATCAATTTGAAGGTTGATTTGTTGTTTTAACATTTTCATCGGGATTTTCTACGGCTTCATTATAATTGTGGATTTACTTAACATATCATTAAATCGTGCATGAATTACTTATCTAGCTTCTGATGTTTCAGGGTAAAAGTTGATATTGATATTTGTGCCCTTTTCAGCATCTATCATGTCTGAAACTAAGAGGAGTTGCTTCTAGCCCTTTTCGACAGCACCAATATCTCACCTATTTACTGTATCGTCCATTAATAAGTACGCAATTCTTTTGTTAAACAGAAGTTAAGCTTATATTCATAGTAGAAGAATGTAAAGTAAAAACGGATCTTAGGTATTGTTTATTACCAAACTCTACAGTATTGAAACTCTGTAAAAAAATCATATGAATATGTATCAGTCCAAAAGTAGTCACACTTCCTAAAATGTATCTAGCAGTACAAATATAAGTACACTCCCAATAAAATTGCGTAAGATATATATTCCATGAAAGTTTATTTTTGGTCACAGAGTTTCTATGCGATATTGATTGGTAGTAACTAATACATAACAATGTAAGTTATGATTATATGATATGCCACTAGAAATAATAAAATTATTGTATCTTTAACTGAGAAGAAAATTAGCTTTTATTTCTTAATCGTTTGGGGCGTATTTATTTATGCAGGGCTTTGAGATAGGGGTAAGTCGAATTTCTGACTTAAAGACTCGACTTATATACACATACATACAGCATCCACTTTCATACCCTATAAAGTTACAGTCCATAGTAAGGCTTACAAAATTTTACTAGACACACTCAAAGTTATTATGTCATTGTGTTCTATTAGAAAATTAGGTAGAGCAGAGGACTATAGTTGCAAAGATTAATCGCTACAAATAATTCTTCTTACATCAGGGTCGGCGCCAAGACATATATCATTATACATCAGCCCTATAACGCCGTATAATAAATTACGATAAGGTAATTACACAAGATTCGATTAGATTATTCGAATGAATATTCAAATGGAAAGCACTAGACAGTTTCTTTTTTGAGAATTTAAGACATGCGATTGTAGCGCACTAGGCGAACACCTAATTTTCTTCGTGCGTAGTACTGGCATTGAACATCAGTTGATCTCACACTACGGTGTAACATATTACTATATATCTTCCATACATACATTTATACGTAATTAAGAAATCCGTTGATATTTTACTGATATATTTATTTAACTTGTATATCTGTGTAAGCTTCTCTATTTAACGATGTTCAAAGATGTAAGATCTTAGAAAAATGTAGATACACGGGTTTTGATGCAGTTCGCCAATGATGGTATCTAATAGTATACATTTACGAAATATATACAGATATTTACAAATGTAAAGTTATCGCAACATGCAAACGAATACTTAAGTTAAGCGGCATGAAATTCACGTTGCTCAAGCGCGTGATACGAAATATTCAACAACGTCAAAAGACAGCAAAAAAGACGATGCATTCATGAGGAGGAAGGTGAAGTGAGAAAGATGTATACAGAAAAATATACAAGGATTGTTTGAATGTAAGCAAGAGTAAGATTAATAGAGAGAGAAACAGTTTGATGGATTGATAGATGTACGAGGGGTACTGGAAAGTTCTCGGCTTCACTAAGAAGGATAAAAAAAAAGTACATGCTGTTCCATATATTCATCCTACATTTAATTTCACTTGGCTCGAGGTTTCTTAATTTTCATTAATTTATTTCTTGTTTGGGCTGAGAACTGTTCTCCACCTCTTCTTTTAATTAGCGTATATGTAAAAAAGCGAATGAAGAAATTAATCGGTGAACAATAAAAAGGCATTATATATTGATTGATGTGAGTAACAGAAAAACTGCAAAATATTCAAAATATTCAAATTAAATACCTTTTGAATATCAACAAGGATGGTGGAAAACTCCCGGGAATAAAAGGTTCGGACAATTTTAAAACAAAATCGAAGCAAATGTATATATATATATATATATATATATATATATATATATATATATATATATATATATATATAATTGAAACATACATAGCAGATAATATCTAACAAAAACACATAATATCTAACAAAAATGGGGAGGGAATGACAGACAGCAGACAAACAAAGAGAAGAAAGAGACTCAAATATATTTAATGCATCGATATGTTTCTAGATAGGAAAAACGGAATCGGTCAACAGTGAAATAAATTATTGAATGCATAATTCATATAACGAGTTTTATATTTATAAGGAACTCAATTGTATATCTTTTCGTATACATTGAAAGTGTTAGATACCATTGAAGAAACTGAAAATACCTCTTGAGATTTGTATGCAGATCAACTCAGCTGACAAATCTAAGTGATGGACTTACTCAAAACAAACAGGATTCCCTGCATGCAAATATTCAATGAATTATGTACGTATGTATGTATCGATTTCATAAATATGTATCTAAGTAGGTTGTTAATTAGATACACTTATATGTAGGTGTTCAAACAGGTGGTTGATTTGATACTAATAAAACACGCATGTTTATATAATAAATGGATCTTATTGGATAATAAATTTTAATGTGGGTTCTTTTTGCCTGTTGATTTTATTGCTGTATATAGTCTGATTATTCGTCAACGTTCACCTTTCTTTGAAAAGTGATTGGTCAGTTGTCATTGTGTTTTTTTTTTGGGGGGGGTTCACACAAATGCATTTCAAAGTTGACACGATTTGTGAGATGGACTGGGGAAAGAAAGGGATAAATGTAAGAGAAAGAAAAGAAGGAAAAATTGTTCTAAGAAAATAAGTGTTTTGACTGGGATGATCGAGATAGAGAATCTATAGATATGTAAATTTAGGAATAATAGGAAAAGTAAAAGTAAAAAATAATGAACGAAGTTGAGTGACAAGAAAGTGCAAAAACAATTAAAATTACAAAGAAGAAAAGGGAAAATTCTTCAGGAAAATGATAGGATGAAAAATTAAGTTAAAGTCCTGAAGAAGAAAAGATCGAGTAAGAAAAATCAAGGAAAGATAAATAAGAATGAAAAACTGAAGAAGAAAAAATAATGGAAGATAAAGAATTAGAAAGAGAGTACAAAGAAGCAAGGGAAGATGAAAAAAAAAGATTTGGGAAAACTGGTAAATTTAGAAGAACATGTAAGAATAATAAATTCATGAATGTGAAAAAGTTAACTTTTTGAAAAAAATTGTTGAAAGGCGAAGATGATAAAAAAAATGTTAAAAAGGAACAAACAGAAGAATAGATAAAATTCAAGAAAGAGAAAAAGATGGAAACTATAAAAAAATTAAGAATTTATAAATAAAATGAGAAAAACAAAACAAAAATAGGAAAATATGCACAAGTGAACGAATCGATTAAACATTCTCTGTACTTATCTTAATTCCTACTCTCAGTGAATGATTGTATCTTGAAGATTGTGATGCGCCAAACTGTAAACATTAACTTTTACTACGTATCAAAGAAAAAGAAGGAAAATTTAAAGTGAAGGATTATTAAATTAGAGGAAAAAAAACAAAAAAATATACATACAATTTTAACCCCAAAATATATCTATAATTAAAACATAATTTATGCATTTATCATTAATGTACTGGAAGTTATATAAAGAAACACACACACACACACACACACACACACACACACACATATATATATATATATATATATATATATATATATATATATATATATATATATATATGGACTATCTATTAAATATGTAAGAGGAGAAATAATAGGTACGTTAAAGAATGAGAGAGGGAATGAGAGAAGTGAGGAAAAGAAAAACCGACCAATGATAACAGTGGAAAGATAGAGTGGATCATTGGAAATGGGTTGCTTATTGCAGACAAAGATAAAAGTTTCAAAGAATATAAATCATTGAAAAGAAGGAGCTGAAAAATGAAAATGTAATGATGAATTCCGAAATTACAACGAAGAATAAAACTGAGGAAACAAATCTAAAAACAAAGAAAATCAAAACGAAGAAAAGGGAAAGAAGAATGAAAAATAAACAAGGGATAATAACCAGTTAATGCAGTTGTTACTGCGGCAGAATTCGTGCACTCTAAAGGCTACAAGTCTCGTGACACCCTCAACATGTGATGATCATATGACAACGCTTTGCCCTACACTCGCCGGCAAATGTAGTGTACGATAATCTACTTTCACTTTTGCTTTTGAATTTCATTTTCATTATCGGAAGATTTCATCACCGAATTAAAGAAGTACTAATATCTCTATCCTATTTAGCAGTTTTTACTCTAATTTCATTTGATAATTTATCTATTGAGGTACACTATAAACACAAAGTCATATATAGCAAGACATATATATATATATATATATATATATATATATATATATATATATATATATATATATATATATACTCGCTATTTCAACAATAAAATAAAAGCTAAATTCAGTACTGACTGAATTTCACGTACCCGATCTTTATGTGAAAGGAGGTTCAAATGTGGATACAAACTCACTCGAAGGTCGGGTACTAAGAGTCGTTGGTGAATTTATCAAGCTTTATTTTATAGTTACACTATTGTAAAATTGGTCTGCATTCTTGTGCATAGAGCACGATATTTTAGTGATTTAGGTCGTCTTTAGCAATAAATCTTAAATCATATATATATATATATATATATATATATATATATATATATATATGCAAAAGGATATGTGTAATAAAATGTCACTATTTTAAATCATTTCACGCATGTGCTTTGCTTGTTTCAGCTTTTGTCAACTTTGCAGCAAACTAGATTCCGTTGGGCACTCTCTGTGAATAAATAATGCAATTCACTCCTCCAGCAATTTCAAAACTGCTGCTCATTCTCAGTCGAAACTCCAACACGAAGATTTCAGAGATTTTCGGTGTCAATCTAAGGACAGTGCCGATTATTCGAAAACAGTTAGATTAATCCAATGATGCTTACGAATATATGGCAGCTCGGAATTTCACCTGTGTTGTTAAGATCCATGCCATGATTGACAACGATCAACCAGGTCATTAGCCAGGGATATCGGAGTTTCGTATCAAGAAGGTAATGCACGAAACCATTCGCTATTTCTCCTACAAGATAAGAAAGTGCCATTTTATCCCCGGCCATGAAGGTGAAGAGGAAAGAGTGTGCTCTAAAGCTTTTTAATAAACTCAAGCATCTCCTCAACCCGCACATGTTTTGATTTTTCTCTGATGAGAAAAATTTCTGCCAGGGTCAAATGGCGAACTCACAGCATAACAGTTGGCTTGTTCTGTCACCTCAAGACAAAACCTTACAGGATATTTCGAAATCTTCTGGTGGCCGTAATTGAAGCCAATGGCGATTTCTTTGAAGAAATTTAATTCATATTGTTTCAGAATATTTTCATGTAATTTTGGTGAATATAACTGATAAAGAGATTTAGATGGCAATTTACCCATCCCACCTCTCTCTCTCTCTCTCTCTCTCTCTCTCTATATATATATATATATATATATATATATAATATATATATATATATATATATACTTTGTCAACAAATATGGCGGCCAATGAGCCTTATCCTATCATAACAACTCGTCAGGTATTTACATTCAGAATTTTCTTTTACCTAGACTGGTTCCCCGTCCAATGCTCGAGAGTGGAGTCTATTTGATCCATAGTTTGAGAATGTGTAGACTGAGAACAGATTGATCATTACTTTTGCAAGACATTACTACAAAGTGAATGCGAACAGTGTCAGCTGGAATTTGAACTTGCACATCCACGTATGTATTGGTATTTAACTTACCCTGTCCAAAATCCAACCAAGAATATATATTTATTAATGCATTTACCAAATGTAACTTTTTTGCTCGCCTATCCCTTTATCGCACAACCCAAGGATGGCTTCGGCTATACCCAACACATTTCGTTAAGGAACCCCAGACTTTATCTCAGTTGTTAACCATATAGATATATAGCTGAACATTTACGACCAGGAAAACAATAATCTTATTTTTATCCATGAGTAAATTTCATTGATCAACGAGATTAGCTTCTTCGTCTTTCCTTCTTTGTTCTGTCGGAAATTTTGTCAAATTACTTAAACTTGTAAAGCTATGACAATTTTTCTTCTTTCGGTGCCTTGTTATGGACTAACAAATAATTGAAACCGTTGAATGCAGTTTTCTTTCTCCCTGTACATAGTACAATACTTTAAAAACAACCATATCGTAGTTATAAGGATGACATTAAAATGTAGGCATATCTCAAGCCAATCTGAACGATTCAATATTAATTGATGAGTCTCAAATGAATGATAAATTTATTTTCAGTTGTTTTCATAGTTTGCCAGGCAGGAGATTTTCCCAGAAAGTTGTATTGTGTGGTAATATATGGGAAACTATAGATATATACTGACATGTTTATATTTATTATGCGTATACTTTCTTTTTTTATGTTTCACCGATTTCATAATAAACAAGAAATCGCCCGTTTCATTTTGCTTTCACACTTTTTATCATAACATGAGTTACATAAAAATAACAATAATGAAATAAATTTCGAAAACTCATTTTCACATGTGTTATTATTTGCAAGAGATCCATCTTTTTAATATTGAACCTTTAATCATGAAAAAGCATGGAACATTTTTTTAATTGTAAATCGGTCATAAGAACTATTTTGAAGAAAATTCTAAGACATTTTTTTATAAGATTTGGTAGGTATTTACTATGCTTATCTTAGTCCCAAGAGCGGGAAACTCGGTGAGGAGTGAATTCGCTACAACAGAAAATAATGAGAGTAGCTTAGTTTTACGGTCGACACCATAGGTCGACATTTGTAAAGTTTTTAATATAAAAGATTTACAATGATACACGCTCCAGTTATAAACTTACTAAGCAAAATCAGTCAAATGAGGCAAAATTTGTCACAAACTTTAAAACTTTGTGAGAAGTATTCTTTTCGTAGTTTCCCAAGAATATATTGCATATTTTTTCTCGTAAAATATGTTACATAATTTAAGATAATATATTGGATTAAAAAATAACAAAATGATAGGCGATATGAATATATTAAACATGTATACAGAATACTCACGAAGTTATAGCGATTGTATTTTGCTAATTAGTTACTTACTAGCTGTAGTACCCGTCTACGCTGGGTAAAGGTCAAAACTTTGATTGAAGTTGGTTATTTTACTATCACTGTGGTCAATGAAAACTTTATACATGGTAATTATAGCACGGAAATTTCGGGCACCAGATATTAAAACGTAAATTACAATTTTTAGATACCGTTTTAAAGAAGTTGTTGTTGTTGTTGTAGTTGTTGTTGTTGTTGTTGTTGTTTTAATTGGGAAAAATAAATGAAAACGAGAAACAACTTTCATTATCACATGGAATGGGTCTGAGTCAAAATTCATTGTTTATTTTGTCGGTAAAAAACTTCGAATAGACACAATATTTGATGATTGACCGCATGAATCTTTTAAAGAATTGAAAATCTATCAAAAATAAAATAAAAAAGGGGATTTAATAAAAAAAAATGTTATTTCAATCACGACTCAACTGAACTGCACGCAGAAGCGTTTGCTTGAAAAATAAACAATCGTAATTCTTTTTTATTACTACGTTCAACATTGTAGATATGTAATAAAGTAATGTAATAATATTTACAGTTTAACCTCTCATACAGAAGTTTAGAGATTTGATGGGTAATAATCTATGTTATATTTTAGCATTTTAATGCCTCTTTCTGTTAATCTTTTAACTTGAAATAATGTTTTTATCGTATTCATTTTTAAGTTTCATTTAAACTATCATGAAATAGCATGGGTCTGCCAGAATAATGCTTAATGTAAACTTGTAAAACTAAAACTGTGTTGGAGTCTTTTGAAGGGCCGTTTTTAACTAAAAAAGGAAATATATTTTATAAAATAAACTTTAAAACAAAGAATTTATCGCTTAAGAAAACGCTAATGACTTCTTAAAATGTACATAATGGCACTCTTTAAAGGACCTTCATCGTTTGACTAAGCTTCTCGGCATACGTATATAAATCATAAGTGAAAAACAAACAAAAAAAGTTTTAAAATACTGGTAAACAATATTTTTCACCATATGTAATATAAATATTATTTAATGTAGTAACGGTAACAAAATTTTACTTTCCTGTTAAGAGTGAAAGTAATTGAACAGAAATTTTCAATTCTATGATAATTTGCTTAAAAAATTAACGCGAATGTATTCCTAGTTTCCTTGAAATATGTATCTAAAAAAAAGCTTTTAAAAATTTCATGGGGAGTGAATTCAGCCAAACAGTTAATTTTGAATATAATTAATTCGAAGTTCAATGAACCGGCCTTCTTTTCCTCGTTTCCACTTTTGTTTTCATTTCTTTCTCTCATTCATAGTGTTTTTCTTTCTTTCTTTCTTTCTTTCTTTCTTTCTTTCTTTCTTAATTTCTTTCTTTCTTTCTTCATAGTTTCTTAAACTTTTCACATTTTCCACGCGACTTTTTTTCTTTTTCTTTCTATCTTCATTTCAGCTTTTCTTCTTTTTTGTTTTTGTATTTCTTCTCGGTTTCCTGTCTTCTTTATTTCTTTCATTCTTTTCTTTCGGCGAATTTGATTGAAACAAAAGCAACTTTAACAATTCTGAATCCAATGACTTGCATAAAAATATAGTTTAACCAATTATTAAGACTCAATTACTTTGCTGAATGTTATTACTACTCAAAACCATCGTGTAAAAAATATAACTGAATCCTCTAATTAAAATGGAGATTAAACTCATTTACTTCCTATCACTCGAAGGCATAAAAGACAATTTTCAGCTCACGTCAGCCCACCTAGATTGAAATTTTCATTTAAAGCCAAACTATTAGCGAGTTGACGCATTCATGTTTAGTGTTAGTTTAGATTCTTTTAAAGGGGCTTTAAAAGGGATACCTTGAAATGTCCTTGCTCAGTAGAGAGATCAACTTGCATCACACCCATCACACACACACACACACACACATATATATATATATATATATATATATATATATATATGTATATATGTATGTATGTATATATATATATATATATATATATATATATATATATATGTATATATAAAGTCATATTGTTATATCGGAGTCGGTTGCGACATTTTTTATTATAGTTTAAGTGTAATTAGTGTAAGAAAATATATTTAGAGTAAGCAAATAAATATTAAAGTTGAATGTCTTTGTATAAAAGGGTTTATGTATATATATATATATATATATATTATATATATATATATATATATATATATATATATATATATATATATATATATCGGGGAGCTGATCGTATGTGTGTCGTCCAATTCAGACTTAAAACAATCTCCCTAGATCGCTAATATAAAATTTATAAACTCTATCACTGTCCGGCTGATACCGAAAATAGAGCGCTCCACTAACTTTACTTAATCACACACACACACACACACACACACACATATATATATATATATATATATATATATATATATATATATATATATATATAGACACAGATTTCTTTGACATTGCCGCTGGGGTCCTACAGGGAGATACTTTGGCTCCATATATATTCATTATTTGTCTAGACTATGTACTCCGAACTTCATTAGATACCATAAAAGAAAAAGGTTTCACACTAAAAAAGGCAAGAAGCCGGCGATACCCCGCACAAACTGTCACAGATGTAGACTATGCTGACGACCTCGCACTTCTTGCAGATACACCGACACAAGCTGAGGCACTACTACACAGCCTGGAGGAGGCAGCAAAAAATGTCGGCCTCTATGTGAACTCTGATAAAACCGAGTTCATGAGCTTCAAAAAGCAAGGAGACATCTCCACACTAGACGGTAGGCCTCTTAAACTAGTGGGAAAATTCACATACCTAGGTAGTAATATCTCATCCACAGAAAGCGATGTTAACACAAGAATAGGAAAGGCATGGTTGGCCACCAATAAACTATCAGTCGTATGGAAATCCGACCTCCGTGACAAACTAAAGAGACGATTCTTCCAGGCTGTGGTCATATCGGTACTGCTGTATGGCTGTACCACCTGGACCCTAACGAAGCGCCTTGAGAATAAGCTAGATGGGAGCTGCACAAGAATGCTGCGAGCAGTCCTGAATAAGTCGTGGAAACAGCACCCAACCAAGAAGCAGCTGTATGACCACCTGCCTCCCATATCACAAACCATACGAGTAAGGAGGGCTAGGCATGCGGGGCACTGCTGGAGAAGTAGGGATGAGCTCGTAAGCGACGTATTACTGTGGAAGCCAACACATGGACATGCTAACGTGGGCCGCCCAGCCAGAACCTACATTGACCAGCTATGTAAAGATACTGGATGCTGCGCGGAGGAGCTCCCAGAATCGATGAGTGATAGGGAGGGTTGGCGAGAGACCGTCATGGATATCCGTGCAAATTGCGCGACATGATGATGATGATGATATATATATATATATATATATATATATATATATATATATATATATACTCGCCTGTTGTTTACTGTCTGGAGTTCTCTAGAGATTGTGAAAGCATACATCCTGTAAGTTTGTTTGTATGAATTAATTGTTCGCCCCTGACCGAGAGGGTAGGGAGCTTGACAGACGAAAGTTCTGTCGGGTTTCGGCTAGAGGTAGCTGTTAAAAAGTCGAGTCGCACTGATGAGAAGTAAACTTAGAAAACACGTGTCTCTGGATGACTATATATATATATATATATATATATATATATATATATATATATATATATATATATATATATATATATATATAACAACGTTACTTTATATATATATTGGAAATGCAACGTGGTCATTCTACCGAGTAAGAAACTTTTCAGGTAATCCGGGTCTTTAAAAGAATTTAAACTAAAGATAAATATTCATATACCTAATAGAAAGACTAGACAAACCTTCAATATTCACTTGTTTTTGTTAATTTTCATCAATTATTAGTATGTTAACATAACCCTAATCTTATTACCTTTTATAAACATTTTCCTATTAATAAATTTATTATGATTTTGTATATATACTCCAGAAAACGAACAGATAGATACTAAACTTGAATCCTAAATGAAAAGTCAATCTAAGCTAAGCACAAAGCGCATATATACTACATTGATCCTAGGCAAACAATCTCCATCCATGCATAAATAATCTTGCCATTTTGATGAGAACTATACAATTAAATGAAAAATATAAAAAAACTATTTTTGCTTTCAAATCTTATTTATAGTTTAAGCGTGGAACTGTCAACAATAAGGAGGTCAAGATTTAAAAAACAAAACAAAAGTAAACAAATCTTAACACATAGAAAAAGAAAAACTTCGATGGTTACTTAACACTAGAAAAAGAAATACGCATTCAAGATTACACAATACACCATGGATGGTTTACAAACAAGAAAACGGGGAGCAAAAAGAAAGGGCATGTAAAATAGCTCGGATATGAAGCAATAAGAAATGACCCAATTACGATAACCAAAAATTAAACCATGAAAATGAACAGAGCCATTCATTAAATTACAGACACGCACACAGGCACGCATACATAAATACCCACTCATGTATGTATAGTTAAGCCAATATATTTGTTATTAAAAACTTGGAAACCAGCATATATTAAGAGAACTTTGAAAATCTCATTTTATTTCTTCAATTGAAATATTTTGTTGACTTTCAATCCTGACGATTTAATAAAAATGCCCGATATGCAAACGTAAGAATATTTCTTTTAGTCAAGATTCAGATCAGCTATGTTTGACGTATAATCTATAATCCATAATCTATGATTAAATATGCTTACATTTCTGTTTTATATAACACATACCATGTAATTCATTTGTGAATTTATATATATATATATATATATATATATATATATATATATATATATATATATATATATATATATATATGGGGAGAGAGAGTGTGAGTGTGTGTGTGTTAACATAAATTAGTATATATGCATAGCAATGTAGTAACGCATGTATATTTCCATGTAAATACCATTATAAGTTTGTACATATGTGTGTATACATAATTTATCACTACATATATTTAATGACACTCACATACATATACATAGGTAGACACATGTATGTTCACATATGTAGTAATATACAATATTGATATACGATTACAGCATTGATTCGTAGAATTTCTCAGAAAAACGAGATTCTTACTGAAAAAAAAATAAGAAAATGAGAAATGATCTTTTGAATTAAACTAGATTTGTAGCACAAAAATTTAAAGGAAAATTCTTAGATTTGTTGCATTTGTGGCTTGGAGAAAGACACTTCAGTGAACTGGTAAAACTGATTGATCTAATAATACCCTTTCTTTCCATGGCCTTTGCTATAGTCAAATTATATTGTCTACCATTTATCACTCTTCCAAAATACAGGGGTTACCATAGGGGAACGTAGCAAATAAATGCTTATGAAAGATATGTACTTATTGAAATATTTCAAACTCATCTTGCACCTCTATTAACGAAAAATTAAAATAATCTGAATGACATTAATTCTAATTAATAAACTGGAACTTAGCAAAATCAACTCTTTTTATTCAAAGATCATATAAAATGTATTTCTGAGGAAATTATCAAAAATATCTCAACATCCGTAGTAAAGCATCATCTGTTTCTGCCCGGATGACCATTACAATCATCAAAAGTAACAGATGAATGAAGGTATTTTTTAATGGAAACTAAAATGAAATAACTGCTATCATTATGGAAACAATTTTTTGACAATTATTTTAGATTGCGTCATTTCTACATTTTACAGGATTTCTATGTACATAAATTTAACATCAATGACCCTAGCTGAAAAGCAGCCCTACAGCCGCAATTCTTGAACTAGTATAACTGAACTATGCTTCATGTAAGATAATAAACGTCATCAATAAGTTATTATTTAAAACGCCCAAGTTGACTGTTGTTCAAGTTACAAGATTTTTTATGTTGTTGGAAAAAAAGTTAGAACTTTGATATCTGGTTAAGAAATTTTCCAGTAGATATCTACTTTATACAATTAAACATAATGAAAAGGGTTTGTTTTTTTTTCACCGGAATGTCACAAAGTAAGGTTGCAATTCAGCATTATATTTTAAATCGAACCCCTTGCTAAAAAGTTAAAAAATTTCAAAACTCTTGACCCACTGGTAGTAACTATCGAAATATTGGTTTCCATTCTTGAGTTATATGATTATAAACAAATAAACTAGAAATACACTTTATAAATGATAGTAAGATGGGTTAATATGTTAAAAATGATTCAACCTATCTATTTTTATAGTCAGTTATATCAAGATGCGTTTATAATTTCCAAAGCAATTTAGCGTGTTTCAAATATAACTTCTTCAAATGGGTTGAAAAAAGACAATATTTTTTAAGTATCATACAAATAGTCCAATAATTGTTTAAAAATCAAATATTATCAGCTTTTCTGTAGCAATGATGAATGTTGTCAGATACATCTTTTCCTGTTCAGTATCAAATTTATCGTTATCCTAGTCATAGGCAGGGGTTAAGAGATGAACGGTTATATACGAAATATATATTTAATGGTGAACATGTTAAACAAAAAACATTTCACCCACAGAGAAGGTGTTATACTCACTATTTGTAATATAAAGGAATACGGCCAACTGTGATTATTCTCACCCATCCGACCTTATTGAAAACGTCCATTTTGATTGTATAATGTTCCACAAAAATAGTAAAGTATGGTATCTTAGAAGAAAATTACATTTTATGAATAACTCGTATAGGTGTATTTGTCTATGGGGAATATTTCTTTCGTATGTAAAAAAAATTTTTAAATGATGACACAGGAGCTTCTTACTGGAAACGCTCTATCCAGCACAGAACGAGAGGCATCAGTGGAAAGTTAGCAAGATTAACTGAAAGGCGGGCACCCCAAGCGTGTCTAATCGTGAACTTTCAAATGGCGAATATAAAGGCAGACACCTCAAGGGGTATTGCCCCACAAACACTGCCAACTTTTCTTATCGCTAGATACATTCACGTCATTGTAAAAATCCAATAGGAACACGGTATAAATATCTTCACTGTCAATCTGTCTGTCTCGATAAAAGCACAAGCCGAGAAACAAGGGTCGAATTGATCAGGTATAGAAAAGATGCCCATCAGGGTAAAAAGAGTTTCATCATCTTCGCCTCGGGCCGGCCATGTTACACCTAGACGTAGGAAGTGCCTACAAGATCGATTACCCCATCGAGCAAAAGCATCCACTTTGTTGCTTTTTACACTTTAAAGGAAAAGTGCATTGGAAAGAATTCTAAACTTAAGTAAGGCGTCAATTTTAGTTAAAAAGCTCAAATTGATTTTATTTATAGATTGCATATCTACTCAGGTTTATAGGACGAATATCTATCTATCTATCTATCTTAGTCTATTCATCTGTTTCTAATCATATCTGCTTAACCACACACACACGCACACGCACACACACACACACACACATTATGTACCCAGGAAACAGCATCCCACAAAACACCAGTTGTACGGCCACTCACCTCCCATATTACAAACGATCCACTAAGAAGAACAAAACATACTGAGTACTGTTAGAGAAGCAGGGACGAACTCATAAGCAACGTTCTCCTGTGAACTCATACACATGGATATATCAGTGTTGACCGATCAGCAAAAACTTACATTCATCAGCTCTGTGCGGTCACTGGATTCTGTCTTGAGGGCTTGCCAAGAACGATAGCCCATACGGACGAATGGTGAGGGAGGGGGTATTCAGGGGAATTCAGTTATGCCTATATATATATATATATATATATATATATGTGTGTGTGTGTGTGTGCGTGCGTGTGTGTTACCATCTTAAATCAATTGTTTGACGCGGGCACTTTGTTTGTTTCAGATTTTGTCTATTGTGTAGCAAACTAGAGTCAGTTGGTTACCATCTGTAGGGAAAGCAGCACTACGATGCAATTCACACGTTTCGAAACGGCATGCTATACTGCTTGGCATTCACACCAGAAGCTCCAAATACGAAGATTTCAGAGAGTTTGATGCTAATCTGAGAAGAATATAGCGTATTCAAAAAGAGTTGGTCCAATGGTGATTACGAAGGTAGGGTATCTAGGAAGCCTCACCCTGATCGTTCTGATAAGAAAATAACTATGTTGTTGAGGTACAGGCCTTAATTGACAACAAATCAAACACTCTAACCAGCTCCATAGCCAGTGATATGCAGGTGTATGACTTTCTTATCAGGAAGGTAGTGCATGAAGACATTCACTATTTCTCATACAGTATAAGAAAGGGCTATTTTTTATCACGAGCCGTGAAGAACAAAAGGAAAGTCAGTGCTGCAAAGCTTTTCTAACAAACTCAACCACCTTATTAAACTGAACATATTTTCTTGTTATCAAACGAACCAAAAATTCTGCCTGGATCTGAAGCGTTACTTTGCTTTGTCCTCTCAAAATGTACTGATAGTGTTTCAAACCAAACACCCAGTCCACATCATGGTCCATGGGGTGGTCACTAGAAATATTGACGTTATGTCTCCATTGATATTTCCATCTGGCCTCACACTCAACTACACGTACCTGGAGGAGGTGCTCCTCCTGGATCGAGAGGGTGTTGATAGAAGAACATAGTGTAGCAACAAGACTCTGTATCATGCCATAAAAGCAGGTGAATCCGGTCTTGAGCCTAAGTAAATTTCTGCGACCACATCACTCCTAAAATCTCACCGCTTAATTCACCAGATTTCTTTGATTATTATGTGTGGGGTGGGGTAGAAACCAACAAAACTCCATGCAATACAATAAAAAAACTAAAGACAAAGTTAAAAGCAGAATTTAACAATTTAAACAAGATGATCGTTGAAAATGCTTGCAGGAAACTTTCATGGATGGAATTATTTCATTTGATGGCGTATTTTCTAATTAAAGACTAAAATATTATTAATCAACGTGAGGTATTTTGTAATATCTTCACACTAGTTTAACTAAGTAATGTGATAAATTGAAAAAAAAACCGGGTCTTTTTTTATCCTATTGTAATTCGAAATAATGCTAGATTCAACAATTTTTCTTAGTTCTTTGTTGTATGTTAACTAACATTTTGGATCCGTTAGAAGTGAAAAACTGCTTAGTTTATAGAATGTGTTTCGTTAATGCTTTATTTAAATGGCCGTTTTTTTATGTCGCTTTTGTACTTATAGATTCGTTTGTTAATATTTATTGAGGTCTCATCTATGTATTGTTTATTGTAATTTAAATATTGGATGGAATATAAGCCTGCATCCGATTTTATGTGGGTATGGTTGTTTTTATTATTGATTATGTTTCTGATTGTTTTTGAAGAGTTTGTGACAGTTCTGATTCCAAGGTTATTAAGTATTTTTCCTATAATGGTTGTAGCGTTGGCTGATAAAAAAATGTCATCGTTCTGAACACCTTGCTGAACACATAAAAATGTATCTATGAAAAAAAAAAAAACAAGTATTTTCCTGCATCGATAGCAATGCATCAATATGATTCTGTGATTGATATACAGTGTTTAATCAAAACTCATATTGACACCATAAACACTGTTAAGTGAATCAGAATAAAACATAAATGAAAGTGAAAAAAACAAAACAAAAAAAAGAAACAAAGTTATAAAAGCAAAAAAAAAAAAATAACAGACGCATGCAATATTATTCACATGATGAAACTCGCCAGTTTCTTATAATACTTGAGTAGCAATGCGTAAAACTAAAAACACGCACATAATATATATATATATATATATATATATATATATATATATATATATATATATATATATGAATAATATAATATATATATATATATATACATACATTATCTATAAATATATGTATATATATTTATACGTATATATATATGTATATATATACATATATATATATATTTATACATATATGTATATATTTATACGTGTATATATATATGTATATATATATATATGTATGTGTGTGTGTGTGTGTGTGTGTGTGTGATCTGGTGGTTACATGTAGGTTACTATGTATCTATAAACTAAATGTTAACTCTTATGAGAAACCAAGACCTGAGTAAGTAGAAAAATAATTCTTGAAAAAAAAACCATTGTATGTTATTCACCATCAGATGATACATGCAAATATTTTCACACTTAATTATATAGAGCATCGCACGAGACGAGCGGCTTTGTGGCTTAAAGAGCTTCATAGTTGCATCCATCGACAGGCTGCAGTGGTTCGCGCCTAGTTTTAATGCTGGTATTTTTAATGCTGTTTGTCAAACCTTCTCCAGTTTACTTCTAATGTGACAAACATTGTTGAAATAGTGACGGACGAAATAAAAGACACCTGAAAATAAATTTATAAGAGATCATAACACTTAATGCTAAAATTGAAATAATTATCAATACCCTTCCTAAAAAATTCCACAGGTTATAACAACACTCCTAGCTTCACCGAGATCTCATAATTATGGCGTTATATTCGATTATACGAAGAACTCCTTTGATGGCTTTACATTTCTCTCAGTCTCTCTGTCTGCCCCCGTTTGTCTTTCTATCTGTCCTCTCCCTCTCTCTCTCTCTCTCTCTCTCTCTCTCTCTCTCTCTCTCTCTCTCTCTCTCTCTCTCTCTCTCTCTCTATATATATATATATATATATATATATATATATATTAAACATGTTTTTTTAAAACTCGACTAACGATTCTTGTCGGACAAGTTTTTGTTCAATCCTTTCTAATTGTCTGGCCATCTTTTTAATGTCAGGGTGGAATTGATGTAGCAATCCACCAAAGTTTTCTTCACAAGCTTTCGACATATCCTTGTGCCATATTCTGGTGTGAAACTGTTGGAATGTTTCCGTTGTCTCGCTGTTAATACGAGCAGTAGCTGTAGGAATTATTAGTAGGCAGATAAATGCTACAGCTATCTGATACGAGCTCTATTATGCAACACTTAAAATCATATTCATGTCACATGTTCATGAAAAATATTAACCAAAAATACACTCACACTGCACAAAGAAAAAACAAACAAAAACTTCAAATAATTGAAGCCCTATATATCAAACAAAACAAACCCACCTTAAACAAGATAAACTTTGAAACTAGTCAACATGT
>CM042160.1:23397589-23440089 GCA_023376005.1 Doryteuthis pealeii | reverse complement strand
ATACCACAACCATTCTTCTACAAGGATAACCTTGGCATTAAATAACACACGAAGGTTGATATGCCATTAAACAAAGAAACCTGAACCTTTACGCAAACATAATGTTTTACCAAAATGTCGGTAGTAATTTTCTGAAATTCTAAACAAAAGAAAAATAATATGTTTTTTTTAATCTAATCATTCAGAATGCATTCTTAGCAGTATAGTTTTTGGCACACCGTTTGACTGTAAAAAGCTTGGTGCAACCGAAAGCCTAAATAATAAACTCGGAGAATTAAAGATGAAAATTATTCAGGAAGGTCTAATTCGTTCAGAAAGCAATGAAATTGTCATCTAGAGAGATGAAACCTTTGGGAGAAAAATCAATCAGAAACAAATCACTCTATCTAAATACATTTTTGACTAATGAGCAAATATTTATCAAATTTGGCATGTAAACTGCCTTGAACTCACTGAGTATTTTCAACGTATTTGCGGGAGGATGGGAATGAGTGAACGGGAGAATTGGTTATTCTTGGACTTAAATTAAAAGGGCGGAAACGATTTGTACATAAAGCAAATAGAATTATTTTTATTTAACAAAATATACTTTGAGATATTATTTTAAACAGGTGGCAAAACCTGGTCCTTCTGAAAGTATATATATATATATATGAGCGTTCGGCTAGAAGCCACAAGGTTCCTAGTTCGATACCGGCCCACGCCAACTCAGCGTATGAGTAGCACAGGGATCTGTGCGGTAAAGTAAGGAGCTGATGGTAGGTGTGGCGCTCCACCTCAGACACAAACCCAATCTCCTTGGTTTTGCGCTAGTGAAAAGGGGATAGACTCCCTCGCCGATTGGCTGATACCGACTTTAAGCCACCCCGACAACTTTACTTTATATATATATATATATATATATATATATAAATGCATGTAAATATGTGTGTAAGTCCGGGAATGAATGTGTGTTTAAATACATATATACATACATACATACATACATACATGGTTACATATATATTCATATGTAGGTTTATCGGTGAATGCACAAACACACACATGTACAATGTTCTAGAATTACGACTTAAATGGCTTGCATATCATCATACATAATTATTATTAATTAATTCATTGAGTAATCTGAGTATAAATTCATTAATTCATTAATTATTAATTAACCTTAGTATCTATTTTTAATAACACATAATATGCAGATATCATTTCATCCTAAAATTGATCATTCATCAACAGGGAACTCTTCTTTTATTTGACCTTCTCCTCATAATATCAAACATGTATGTTAGACAGAAAGTAGGTAGTTTTATGTAGGGCTCCATTTTCTCCCAGAAGTGATGTTTAGCAAGGTACTCTCGCATATCAATTACGACTAAGTCTTCAATTCGATATGATTGTTCAATACTTGTGGCCTTGTTCCATATCCATGCTACACGAGATGTCTCGATTAGTGAATTAGGCTAGTAAACAATGATTTCGTTTCTCATTGAGTGCTCCATACTTCTGGTTTTGTATCAAACTAATGAAAGCTTAGTAATTGACTATATTCTCTATTCACCATGGACAATGGTAACCACCATATTTCCACAGAAGTACAAATGTATTGCCGAAGAAAGTGTTGTCTTTTCCTAGGAGAAACATGCTGAGAATGTTACTAATTCTCTTCCCGAGAAAATACTAATACGAATAGATCATAGGTCAGAAGGGGAGAATGTTGAATGTAACAAAATCCATCTTTCAATTTACTAATTTCAGATTAGCTTAAAATAAATCCATAAGTATGTAGCATCCACTGAGAATCAAATCCACTAATTGTCTAGAAATATCCATGTTTGTATTTATGCAACACTTCCGCTACAGTATGAGACAAGGTAAATTTTAAAGCGAAGGACAGCTAGTTTGAACGATTTTTCCTTCTCCTAGTCTGGTTTCCTTACCATGATCAAAGAACATAGTCGGCCCTACTATTTACTCATAGCTGGCCGAAGAAGAGATTGGTTCATACCTTTTTCAAGTCCATTGCACTTCGGTTAAAGGATACATGGCTAATCTTTGGAGTTGTTAACATACACTTTTAGGATTCAAATATATTTGTTCCATTTCAGGCTCTGCATAAACTAAACTGTAGACAAAATCTTTAATTTATGACTACTTTTATATAAGTACTCCTATACATATACGCATATCCGTTTGTCCAACCAACTATCAGGTGTACGAACCCTAGATATTTTTTAATGAAGAGAAAACAACTCTTTTACTCGTTGAGTTCGGTAGCTGCAATTATAGGGTATTTACATTCTCTACAAAGATATAACCTGAGGAAATAAGGGGACATCATCGATACTAATAGAGTAAATTGCAATATCCTCTATACGGAATCATGTCATACGTTAAATTATGGTCAATTGGGTAGACATCTTTTCTTTAAAATTAATATTTAAAATTTGCTTTTTTCGTTATATTCACATTAAATTTGTTTCTAACTAACAATCTTTTTTGTAAACCGATGGTTAGCAAGATAGTGCTGTAGATAATTGACAGTGTGCTGAGTTTGATCCTCACTCGGTGCCCATCAGAGAAAGTTAAGCTGAAGTCGGCACACATAAACACGGTCATTCATGAACACTTTCTGTCTCTTTCTTACAACACGGACATTCACAAATATGTGCACACATGCATGCAGGATTAGATTCTTGTTTATCTGATCATAGAGACTCTGCGCTTGCATTGGCAGACACACGAGTGATTTATAAATATACACGTACGCACAGAAAAGCGCGCTTTCTGATATTGATCTTGCAAAAGAATCACATCAATCTCTCTTTTGCAGAAGCGTTTAGCGAGTACATTGCATTCAGTACTAACGAACTGGCATAGACGAAGCTCAGCTATCCTTGCTGTGCAGTTGCAAGATATATCTACGGATGCTCAGATAAAAACATGTGCTGACGCACGTGCGTGCATTGAGAAGATTCAGGGCAGCTATTTGGCGGCCATATCTTGTATTTTAGACATTTTCATTTCCTGTATCATGTATAATTCACGTGTAAAATGTTACACACTCATAGACACACACACACACACACACACACACACACACACACACACACACACACACACATATATATATATATATATATATATATATATATATATATATAAATATACTTCGATATATACCTAAAGATCCATCACCAACATTATATATATATATATATATATATATATATATATATATATATATATATATATATATATATATATATATATATATATATACTTCTCTCTAGATGGGGAGTGTTTATATGGTGATGCAGGTTTTGGTCCAGAATGGTGGATGATGGGGATTGATCAAGATGAATGAGTATGTATGTGTGTATGTCTGTTTTAATTGTCTTTTATATATGCGTGTGATGTGAACAAAGACAATTAAAACAGACATGCACACATGCACATACTCATTCATCTTGATCAATCCCCATCATCCACCATTCTGGACCAACACCTGCATCACCATATAAACACTCCCCATCTAGAGAGAAGAAAATCCACTACCCACCCCCAACCACGCCTGCCCCTACTGACAACCTACTGTTTTCACCATTTTGAAAATGTCCTTCATTAAAGCAAGAACTATATTCGAGTCCTGAAGAAGGTCTAAATGACCTAAACGTTGCACCGTCGACAATAAACATCCAGTTTCCATAACATCCCGTGTTTGTCTACTTTTCTCCACATATTGTCGGAATAATCTCCTCATATTTCTCCCACACACACACACATATATATATATATATATATAATATATATATATATATAGGGGGGTTTGGAGCTGTGGGGTTGTGGAGGTGAGTTTCTTTTTGATTTAATATTCATAATCATTGTCAACAAGAAAAGCACATTGATACGCAGGACTAAATAAAACAATATCGAGAGGTAGAGATACTATATCCGTAAAAAGACGTGTTTTAAAATACAAGCTATTTCTTTCTAAAAGCTTTTCACCTGTATGCCCATCTTCAGACGATTTTTCTTAAATTGAAGTGCAAAAAAATTAAGGACAGCTACCTAATTATGTGTAGTTCCTCCCTTCGCCTGAATAACAACGATTACACGACCAACGAGGCATAACGTCTGCGGAATGTTTCAGTCGTTGTGGTTGGTATATCTATTCACGTTTCAGGGCCGTCCATTGCTGAGTTGAGTTTGTTGGGTGTGGCTGGCTGGAATTTATTAAGGTCTACAACATGCTCCGTATATGACAAAAAAAAGGTTTACATCTGACGAGCGAGGAAGCCATCGGACTACTTAAAATTTGTTCCTGGAACCAGTTTCGTGTCACTTACACCCAATGAGGGGTTGCGTGATATATATCGATTGTAATGTTGAGTAAACTGTCTGAAACATACTCTGTGAAGAGAGATTCCAATTACAGAAGAGCCACCTCCCATTAGAGAATGACCACCGGCTAGCATATCACCCTTCAGAAAGCCTGGGTTCCTTGCTTTATACGGTCTCCTCCACAGGCCAACTTGACTGTATACTCAAAATTTCACTTGTCTGGTCAGCATTTTGAGGTTGTCCCAATCCCATGGTAATGTTCTCCAAGCAAGATTAGGCAAAATAATTTTGCGAAGTTAATGATTGTACCTTTACTGGTCAACGATTATGAAACCCCACGAATGCAATGTACATTGTTGACTTGTTGGATCGAATGGTAAGAGAATTCAATTGGGATGTGATCGGATGAAATGCACCAATTGTCAGGAATTCATATATTCCTGGTAGACCGAAGGCTATTGTGGCCCAACAACCATTTAGATTACCGATGACTATTGGGCCCTCCAATTTAGTAGCAAAATGGGATATCAACATAGTGTCTTCTAAAAGTTTAATATTTCGTCTTATTTAATTGATGTAATCTCCGAAACATTGACAGTTTTTATTTGATGTGTATTTCAATGTAAACGATTTCAACATGAATACATTTACAGATATCACCATTTATCTGCTACTTTCATTAAATTTCGAGTATGTAGAAAAAAAACAAATAAATGAAACGTGTTAAAAGAACAATCATAACCTTTTATCATCAATAACTTTCAAAAGAGTATTTAATATATTAATTTGAGTGTTGTATTAGTAACGACTTTCCTCTCGCCTTTATCTGAAGATGAGGATGTGTCCCTCTTTTTAGAAGGATATACATCGTGAAGGTTGAAGAATGAGTTGGCTGAAACATTAAATTGTTAACAACATCATGAATATGAAAAAGCTGTAAAATTGTCCGAACAAAATTGAAATAAAATTGTTTGATACAACTGAATATTTGCTGAGTATCGATGCAAATAGCTATCTTGGTGATTTAGATAAGATTATTTCCTGAAAATTGTAATATATATATATATATATATATATATATATATATATATATATATATATATATATATATATATATATATTGTACTTATGTATCAGTCAAAATAAAGTCAGATTAAAATATTCGTGATTACCATATTACATTTAACCTGATTAATATATATATATATATATATATATATATATATATGTGTGTGTGTGTGTGTGTGTGTATGTATGTATGTATGTATATATATAACATATTAATGACCTTAAGATACAGAGCTGAATACATAATCGTCCCCACCTCTACATGGACACATGACCTTGTAAAGTTGCCTCATGTGTAACTTGATTTCCAATGCTAAACAAATGCACCTCCAAATAAAAGTTTTATTTTACTACTCAGTTTGTCATAGAGGACTTTTTAGGTCAATTCATTTCTGCTGGGTTGGTACCAGGCGTTAAGGACAGACAAAACAATTTGATTTGAGAAATGAGGTTTTTGCGTGTTTAAGAGAAAAGCTACAAATCTACAATAAATGACACTCCCCAAAATGTAACATGAAAATATTACGGAACGATTCCCATAACTGACACATCGATTCATATACATGCACGCACATAACAAATAAATCCATAAGATATAGTGGAAATGACTGTAGCCACATAGAAAACAGAGAAAAGTCTATCTGTAGACATAGAAAGGCTGGTCCTATAATTTCTTACTTTAAAAATCAGTATTTCATTTTACTTATTACTCCCGCACTATTTCATTTCATATGTACATACAACAATATCTTTATAATTAAGGATACATTTGGGAAATTACTGTTTATACAGTAAATGAGTTGTTATGGTAAATGGTAAGTTTAAATTAATGGAAGAATTGTTTGTTGGAAGAAGAAATATAAGTAACGAAAGAGACTACCCAAGATTATAAGAGTCAATACATAACTCTCTCTCTCTCTCTCTCTCTCTCTCTCTCTCTCTCTCTCTCTCTCTCTCTCTCTCTCTCTCTCTCTCTCTCTCTCTCTCCCCCCCTCTCTCTCTCTAATCACGCTGACTTTATTGCCCTATATTATTCACGCAATAAATACATAAAGAGATAAATTGAAAATATGCATGTCTATTACAGACCGGGAAGTTCTTATGTAAACATTTCAAAATCAGCATTCATTTTTTGGATTGAACTAAAAACAAAAAAGAAAAAAAGAAAAAAAAACAATCAATCAGAGCTAAAATTTGAAATAATTCCGAAAGGAAAATAACAGAAGGTAAGCAATATTCACATTTTAAAAAATCCAGTGTGTAGTTTTGTTAATAAAGTATTTAGCCAACCATTAACATGATGCGAAAGAAAGTCAATTCTTAAGCTGATTTCAGTTTTCCTTCCCGGTCTGTTGCCATAAAAATGAGAATGAGTCCAACATACCCTATCAACCCATAACTAGGCGGAGAAGACAGAAATTGATGTCTTTTCGAATGTCATTTGCGCGAAACGAAACGAAAATAACCTTGTCCCAGGTTTGAGTTCGGATCGCTGAGTTCATTTCATACGTGATTTTACCGGTTTTGTGAATAAAGAAAGATCTCATTGTAACGGCACTGATACATTTTAACGGCATGTTTTGTTTTTATTTAAACTATTAGTAGATATTAGTTTGCCTCAACAGCATATAAAGATTCATGAACATTATTTTTTTAAATGAAAATTAGTATACCATTGAAACAACAGAGATCTGAAAAGAAATCCATAAGAAATCTTTAATGAATTAATGCAACCTGGCTTATGTAAAATCAACGCTACAGAAACCACAGTAGTTACATACTCCCAAGGGATCGAGGGGGGCATGAGATCCCCGATATTAATGATATTACGTAAACGAATATGGCTTTAAATATAGGGATATCGAGATTATCATGCCCATGCGGGAAAATATGTAAAAACGAACACGGACTAGAGATCCACCTGGCCAGAATAAAATGTCAAGTTAAAATAAACGATTTGTAGCGTAGAGGAGTTTCTCTTAGTGAGACGAAGGGGGTGAATGGCTGGGAGGCACACCACGGCGCCCAGTCCTTCCAATTAGAAGTCCCTCCAAGTAGAAGTTATTGAAACCCAATCATTTAGAAAGATAAAATGGCCAAGAGTAGCTAATAGACACGAAAAAGTGTAAAATGGATAAAAAGAAATCACACATGGGCAAACAAAAGTAATACCCAGCAAGATTTCCATTAAGGGTTTTTATCATCTACAATTAATCTGAAATGTAAAATCTTAGATTGCAATTCGGAGACTTCTGCATTTTACTGCATTTTTCAAGTCGTAATATTTTTAATATTGGTATTAATGTAATATAATAGCGTAAATGTTCTTAAATCCGGGGATTTTTTTGTAAATAACAGCCAACCTTCAACTGCTCCCTCCTCGTTTTTTTTTTTTTTTTTTTTTTTTAAATTTTTCATTTCTCCCCTCGAGGAAAAAAAGGGAAAAGATGGAGAAAAGGGAAAAAATGGAGAAAAAACATGCAAATCACTTTTTAGTCTGTTTCGAATATACATATAACCTTAGTGTTAGTTTTATTTTAATCCAATTAAATGTTTATATATAATTGTTAAACGAGTTTCTATCCGAGTATATTTGGGAATCCAGTTTTTTTTTGTTTGTTTTTTTGAAACACACATTTTTTTACAATTCAATATTTTCACCCGAATTATTTTTCTTAATAATATTATATTCATTAACTAAGTTTACATACTATTCGGCCATTCGCATTTCG
Source organism: Doryteuthis pealeii (assembly GCA_023376005.1). NCBI lineage: Eukaryota > Metazoa > Mollusca > Cephalopoda > Myopsida > Loliginidae > Doryteuthis > Doryteuthis pealeii. The sequence goes on along the minus strand of CM042160.1, from coordinate 23,431,948 downwards.
TAAGACATATAATTCCAGAAATCATTTTTAACCATCGGAATATTTTAATAAATATGATTATTTACTTTGTATAATTATTAAACGAGTTTTGATACACGCATTGTTTACACTTCCATCATTTTCATCCCAATTTAATCTTAATTTTCTGTTTTCAAACATCTTCTTTCCTTAACTAAGTATACAAACTTTCAGTTATTCACATTGCATTTCATAAGTTTTAGATACTTAAAACCTGTAAACAATTTCGACCATCGGAATATTTTGTTTCTTTCTAATTCAGCAAAATTTAATAGTTAACATCTCGATCAAGGCTTCTCAATTTTGCTTATTACTAATAGGGGAGGGGGGCGTTTCCTTTCTCTTTCCCATATACTTGCATTGCCTTTTTTTTCAAATTTTACCCCGAGAGTGTTGATATTACCGTTTATTTTTTCTTCTAAATATTGAACAGCATATTTTAATCCGACCACATATACGTGTGTCTGTAGATAGAATTGTACGGTTTTTGATTTTAGTCAGTAAAGTTGTATAAGTATTTTACACGTCGTGCCGCATTCATCATTATATTTCTTTTTTTCCCTTTAATTTTAAGGACAGTATTTTAATCCGTGTGTGCTTAGATAATTATGTGCGGTTTACTTATTTTAGTCAGTGAGGTTTTATAAATATTTAACTTGTCGTACCGCATCTGTCCTGATTCTTATCATTTTTAGTATGTTAAAAAGGAATGGTCTACTTACCTTTACGTCCAGCCATGCCAATGAATTATAAGAAAACGTATGTGCCTCATAGACCTGTTTTTAACACCTACTCCAGCATTAGCCAACTAGATGTAGAGATACCGAGGACTTCGTATCATAACTGTGGTTGTATATGGAACAATAGGATGGGAAAGAGTAATACAAAGCAATGGGGAGTTTATGTTTATTCATACATCTAACAGAAAATTTGATAATCATCGAGGATTATATAATAAAGGGAGTTTATTGTGTTCCTTGATAAAATTATGAATTAAAGTGACTTTTTATGTCTTTGTTAAAAGTAAAATAACTAAATAAAACAGAATTAAACGACAAGAATTTCAATGAAAGAAAGAAAAATAATTGGATGAAGCAATGTGAAGGGACATGTGAAAAATATGGAAAGGGTTAAGAGTGAAATGAGACAAATGTTTGGAAGATAATCATTGACAAGACATATAGTGATTGAATCTGGAATTTGAAGATAGATGCATTGTCACTCAGAAAATTGCAAAGTTGTTGAGGAAATTGTGAATTACAAAGACAGAGAGAGAGAGAGAGAGAGAGAGAGAGAGAGAGAGAAAAAAAAAAAGAAATAGAAAATAAAAATACAAAATATATATATATATATATATATATATATATATATATATATATATATATATATATATATATATAGAGAGAGAGAGAGGTAGTGTGTGAAACGGGAAGAGATAAAGAGAAGACGAAATAGAAAAAAGATCCATAGATGCATGTTGACATTGTATGTTTCTATCATTTACCATTCCCCCTCTCTCTTTTCCTTTTCCTTTTCTTTCACTTTCCTTTGCTTATTTTTTGATTGAGGAATGAAATGAAAGCTACTTGAATAGCAATTGCTGTCACTAGAGAATTATATTCTCACGCATGAAATATAAACAGTCTTTATAGAGCTAAATAATTAGTACGGTTGCTTATAAGTTACATTTTGAAGGTCCACGTGACACGCACACACAATAAAACACACACACACACACACATGAAGTCCATTATAATTTGCATGTTTGCCAGCTTATAGCTCATCAGACAAAGTAAAAAAAAGGAAGATAAAAGGACAGTTCATCAAAACTAATGTCAATGAAAAGTGTTGCAATTTTTTTATTCGATTCAATTCAAATTTTGTACAGGATACAGATTACTGAAAAGTTACTCATGAGAAGTAACATAGGTCAACGATTTTTTTTCCAATTTTTTTTTTTTCTAGAATTACCTTGAAAATTTACAAAGTGCTGCTGATTTCCTCCCATATCATCATAATATCGTCTTATAAGAAAAATAAAGTGAATACTTAATAACTCAAATGGTATCATTACGGTAATATTACTATTTTCTTTACATTTCATATTGTTTCTGGTTTATGCTTAATATGGAATATTTTTCAATGGTTTAATAAATGTTCAAGTAATTTATATAATTCATAATTAAAAAATAATTACAATTAAAGAATTAAATCAAATCAATTTATTTCAAAAATTAGTCTGACGAGTATTGATTAATGTTCTGAATCCGAATAATTCAAATGCCATATAAACTAAAGTATTGATTTGTTTAGTAAATTTGTTGCGGTTAACTTCATGTTATTTATGTTAAAAGATAATGAAAAACAAATTCTAGCGTATAAATAACTAAAGAAATATTCACATCATTTAAACCTGTTTTAAGTACACAATACAATTTTTAAATTAAACATAATTAATGGTATTTTCTGGCAATTACAGCCCAAAATTAAAATTCAAAGAAAATATCAATTTATACGTTTGAAAAGTGAAATAAAAGTTCGTGGTTTTTGTTTTATCAAACGTGGCATCATGTGTGTCTATAATATCACGGAAAAGATTATCCATACCTTTATCGTCGTCTGGTTTCAAGCGCATATGTTCTCTTAAGGAGAGCAAAAAGAGATTAGCAGAAACAACAAATACGACAATGTAGATGAGAATGCAGTTTGCAAGTGACTTGAAATGCTCGTGGTGTAAAAGGTTTCACCTGACAGACTGCAAATAGACATTTTGAACTCCCTCACTCCCTAGTGACAGGCCAGAAATCCTAAAAGACGAAAAGCTGTATCTCAGAATACACACATGAACAGTAGGTAAGAATAGTTTTCAGATATTATTTGGAACATTTTTACGCATATAAAAAATATTTTAACTTGAGAGACTAAGAAATGGTTGTTGGTTGGTTGGTTGGTTGTATTTCTTGTGAATAATTTTTTTTCATATCAATAATAAAAAAAATTTTTTTTCGCTAAATTTATAACACTTTGGCGTCTAATTCATTGAGATATATGTATTTTGCTCAAGTAAATAATAAAGTATACTATTTATATTAAGCACGTCCCTGTTGCCAACACCTCATGATATAAAATTTGTTTTGTTTTTTCCATTATGGGCATGAATAAATAGATGTTTAGTCCTTCCAGCTATAGAGAATAAAAATGTTCATATATAAGACAGGAATCCTCAAGATGTCATCCAGCAACTGTAATTGTTTGAGCTTGGGATTTATTGATGAACATAAAAAGATGATGTCAAAAAGTATCCTAAGACTGTTGGATGCTTGAGATACATAAACCTTTCACAATGTTGCATCTAAATATATATCATTCTCCAGAAATACAAGCATGTCTTTATATACATCATGTAACGTACAGAAAACTCGGATGTTTAATTTATTTTCACAGGGCCAGTGATTTTTATTTTGTGATGATGAAATCAGTAATTGAATATTGTACTATTTTTATATCGTATATTTTGCATTTTTAAAACCTGGAGTGTGCGTGCCTCGTAAACTGGAAAGGTGGCTTGTTTTGTTTTTGTTTTTTGTTTTGTTTACTTTTTTGTCGGCGAAGGAAATAGAAAAAAACGAAAAAGATACATGTAATGGTTGCGGTAGAATTGCTAGTGATGATGATAACTATAATAGCAGTAATGGAAATAATTGTAATAAGGGAATATGTAGGAAAGTTCATATTTCGAGAAACGAATTTGAGAATGGAGAAGTGAAGGAATGTAATGGGTTAACTCCACTATCACCGTCACTCAATGTCCGCTTATGTCGGGCGTAACAGACAGGGAGAGGTCAAAGGTTCGATCATAAAATCTCGTTCAGGGACTAGAGGCAATCACGCGAGACTTGAGATGATTTGAAAAAGGCAGTTGCCGCTAGAACAGCGAAGTCAACTGACTAAAGCAAAACCGGCTCTTCGGCGAGGGGTGGGGATGACCGATGTAAACTTCGACTAAGAGAACCACACTACGTATTTTAATATAGCTTCCAACCAATTTGAAGAATATGATATCAGAAATAAAAAAAATGAGTGCGTACGTATATATCTATGTGTGGGATGGGGAAATAAAACCTGTCTTTCCTTCCTGATATGGAGAATGAGTGACAACTTTTCTTCTACCTATTTTATCCTTTTGACATCTTCATTAGAACCACAGCACTCAAAAATATTATATAATATATATATATATATATATATATATATATATATATATATAAAGCATATTATTTTCTAGACAAGGATTTAGTGTATAGCTTTTTATTCAGTTTTTCTTGTCGGGGAACGAGATGTTGCACTGTGACTGAAGCGTTGATAACACCAGTCAGTTCTACCCTTCCCCCCACAACCAGCGTAAAATGTATGAGAATCGTCCAAGGGGAGTTCAAATAAAGATACTACTCATATAATTAATCATTCAGGAACGAGAAAAGAAGGCAGCTACAACGCTCGGAAACCACGAATGGAAGAACCCCATACAATATAGTGGAGGATTTTAGACCAACCCAGTATCAATATCAATATCAATGGATATAAGAGATGTCGACTATGCTCTACAAAAAAGTTCCTCCAAGGACTAGCTTCATCATATAAACACCTAAATGCTAAATCGGAATTATTTATACCTTGCTGACAGAAACATTTTCTTTAAACTCTTGGACTGGAAAAATAGCAACAAAAAATAAATACACTTAAAAGGAAAATCTTTTCTAACGAGGGTGACACGCGGACGAATAAAACGAGAATACTATGCATATCGGATATTCATTTGGGTGTCATTTACAACGCAATTTGTCTGATGATAAGCAACTAATCCCTTGAAACCTGTGGTAACAAATAGGCCATTGATATATATATATATATATATATATATATATATATATATATATATGGAATACATATTGTTTTTATAAATGTGAATTGAAAACTGAATAGCATATTATCCTGATCTTCATAATGGGTAGAAATAAACTCAAAATCACTAAATATGGAAAATATATCCATTCGTTGAAACCAGAAGAGTACGGTTACAATACAATAAGCGTTATTAAGTTTGCTTCGTCTAGCACACAGACCTTACGTTGCTTACTATACCTGTTGTTACTAACTGGATACCCATCTATGTAGGCTCTCATCATTGCTTAACTTTGCTGATCCAACGGTACCCGCTGTTTTCAGCATGACTTCACCGTAGTTCTTGCCAATCATGAATACAAAAAATACGAAAATAGCAATTGATATATAGGAAAACTCTGTTCGGAATTATGCCTCAACATGTTATTTTTAAGTTATTAAGAGCAATTATTTAAAGTCACGTTGGTAAACACGTGATTATTCTAAGTTTGAACGAATTGACTGAAAAACTGACTTTGAACAAGTCTTTTCTAAACTAGTTCACTTGGTGTATCATGCACGTTTAAAATCATTGAAGCTGTTTGAAATATGTATTGTTATCTCTTGTTAGTGCAATCGTGCCTTCTTCTCTGTTTCTACTTCTAACGCCACATTTACCGCCATTCCAAAAGCCAATGCATTTGCAGCTTCCAACTTCCAACTATCTAGAAAACTGTTATTACTAATCTTACAAACAAAACGTCTAGTGTTACTACAACTATTATTACTAAGCTACCAGGAGAATTAATCGAATGCTGTCTCTGGGAATATCGTGATATGAAAGCCAAACCATCCGAGGTTTTTATTTTGAGAGGAAGGGTCGTTCCGTGCAATCTCAACTGTTTACCATTTACGGCAGCTTTTTTTATACATCCAATCAACTTTCAGAAACCAGTATGTATGTCTCCACTGAGAGATCAGCGGTTTGGCGATAAACGTGTATAGTAACGAAGTCTCCATTCGGTATTTATTAGACTGGGATAAATATACAATCATGTACTTTTAAAGTAATGCGTACAATCTTTAAGAAGAAGTGATGTTGACTGAAGTTCGACAACTTTTTAATAATGATTCCTTAAACTTGGAGATATATCAGTTGTTGGCAACATTATTTGACACTTTTGACGTTGCTAAGCATTAAATACTAGCTGAAGAACCTATCTACATTGGGTATGAGGTCAAGACTTGAATGGCAGCTGTTTATAATGAGAGTTACACAATGCCTTAATGCAAATGATGAGTTAGTCAGTATTGTTTCGATCAGAGTTAAGTTATGCAAAACTGCTAGAGACATGTAATCCTGAAAAATTCAAGAATTTTTATGAAATACTTTACTTGATATCTTAAGAAGTTAATATTTTATAATTCTATAATAATATTCTTTCTTAGGAAGTTTATATGTTTTTGTCAACAATCTTACGGTATTTTACCCGGATTCTAAAAAAAATTCAATTGAGTGCCAATTTGTGATTTAACAATTTATATATATAACTATTTTACATCTGGACTGAAGAATCACCTGTAAACCTCATTAGTAATAGTTAATTAATCAATTTAATTAATTCTTTTTCTTTTTTCGTTTGAGAATTTCATTTTTGTACGATAAGTTACGTCTTGCAGTCATATGTCTTCCAGTTGATACTTGATAGGCTCTCTTTTCCCCAAGGTATTTTCATTTCACTTATAAAAATCTGGGCTTTGAATATACCTTAAAAATTTCATTACTGGCTCTTCAGTTCAGTTCTAAAACGAAACTCACTTCATAATCATTTGACAAACGAATTGGGTAATGATAATCTGTTTAATATCATCCGGTAGAAATAGAATATGTTGTCAACACATTATGTTGGGAATTACGGTTAATATACAATCAGGTTTTCTTGGTAATTCTGTTCTGTTCAGTGATTATTTGAGTTGATCAATGTGATTACCTGAGATGAGGAAAAATCTTAGAAATTGACGTGAAGAAAAAACTTTGTGTCACATACACACATCTCTCTCTCTCTCTCTCTCTCTCTCTCTCTCTCTCTCTCTCTCTCTCTCTCTCTCTCTCTCTCTCTCTCACACACACACACACACACACACATACACACACACATACACACACACACAGGCACAAACACACACATGTATGCACGCATACACACAAACAGACACATGCACAGATATATATACTATACCAAAAAGTAATTGACCAAATATTTGAAATTCAAGAAAAGAGAAGGAATAAACTGTCAGAGTTTTTACAAATCAGCCACCAACAATAGTCAGTCTATTTACATTGTCACTTGTATGCCACAGTCCAAAATAACCTATAATATTGTGACAAAAATGATTTGATATTCATTTAAATTAACAGGAGCCATGAAATATTATGTAACTATATCCGTGTATCTATTAAAACATCCCATATTCTTGTTTGACTGACTGAACCAAATTCAGATGTGACTTTCTATTTTCTTCACAAAAGGAAAATCAAGGAACAATGTTTATTTGGTGACATCCATTAATTTCGGAAAATCACGGATCTGTGCCTTGATCTTGACAATGTCGTATGGATATCTATCAGTTACTAATGCAGCAAGTCTCTGCGCCAGTGATGTCGTCCATGTAAGTTATCAGTATCGTTGTCGGAGCTTGGTTCATGCCTTTCCCAAGAAAATTAATATACCATGACTACAAATTGCTTCGGCTGGGAAAAATGTGGAGAACGAAAAGGAAGGAAAGAGATAGATAGATCGGTATATATATATATATATATATATATATATATATATATATATATATATATATATATATATATATATATATATTGACGTTGCAAAAAAAGAAAAAAGTTATACAACAGTTCGAATGTGAGCCACTTCCGCCGCATTTTTCTCGGTCATCAGATTATGTATATACTTATTGTAACAATATATATATATATATATATATATATATATATTATATAATATAGAGAGAGAGAGAGAGGGGGGAGATGGTATAAGATAGATAATGAAACCAAATGTGAGAAAAAAAATGAGTACATAAATTAAATGAGCGAAGGAAAATGTTAGAAAAGAAGGAGGAAGAAGTGAGAAAAAAGAAAGAACGAATGAGAAAAGAGGAGAAAGAAGAAGAGAAATGAGTGAGAAAAACGAAAATGAAGGAGTGAGAAAAAGAGGAAGAATGAGTGAGAAAACATCGGAGTTACAAAAAGAATAAGATGAAGTGAGAAAAAGAAGAGGAATAAGTGAGAAAAAGAGAAGAGAGGATTCGGAAAAAGAGAAGCAAGGAGTGAGAACAGGAAAATAATATTTTTGAAAAAAGCAGAAAAGGTGAATGAGAAAGCATCAAGGAAATATTGAGAAAAAGAGAACAAGCAAGATTTCTGATGAAATGAAGAAGAAAAAGAAAAATGATTAGAGACGAAGAAAAAGTAAAAATCTAAATTCAGTTAGAAAAGCCTAGAATAATCTAAAATGTATAAATGAAAAACGACTGAGATATGAGAAATAGTTCGATTTGAACAATTATGAAGTTCAGCTTTTTGCTTTTTGTGTTGACCACATTTTTATTATAAGAAAAATAATTTCTTTGTTCCTAAAACAAATTTATTCTTTTCTTGCTCTGATAACCATTACACTACACTCTCATTCTTTAATTTATTTGATGAAAAAGAAAAGAAGGGAAATATATTACATACAATTTGCATTCGTGACTTTCAGCTTCTGATATTTGCGACTAAGTTCGATTCATTCTTAAAGACATCATGAAGGACAATATGCATTGGGAAAATAGCATTTTTCTACTCTACCATTTTCCTTTGCATGACTATGATATTTAACTGTGCAATGCTATGACACAGTAAAAGGGAATAGTGTTGTCAGTGGCTAAATACTTAATTAAGAAAGAATAATCTGCCGAAAGTTTAGAACTTGATTATATCAGCTGTCAATAAACGTAGACAGAGAAAAAAAGTGAGAAAGAAAGATTATCGAACCCACTGAAATGTTGTTTTATTAAGAGAATCTATCTTAATGATACTTAAGATGCTTGAATGTCTGGACGATTATAAGTCGTATCAAATAATTATAATTTATGAAGGTTTTATTTTTTGCGTAAATAATCATATAACATTAATTTATATCAAAGATATTAAGGATGGTGTTTGAAATGTTTTCAAAGCAGTTTTTGTTTTGTTTGTTTATAAAAAGTAGGAGATAACAACTGTAATTTTAAGAAATTAAATTTTATTTGCGTCAGTTTCAAATTAGCGAAAAAATGGAAACATGTGGCATAATTAAAGTGGGACACATTTGTTCCAAAATTCGAACATTATCTTCATACTGTTAAAGATCTTATTACAATGGGTTTCACTGTAATTTGTTCCTATCGTAAAAGGAGAATAGAAAAGAAATTATCTTTTTTACTTCTCTTCGTAAATGATATACGTATAAAAGCAACAACAAAAAATTAACACCTGGGCTGTTCCACTTGTAAGATACTCTAAACCATTCTTAAAGTGGACAAGGGAATAACTCCGATGGATGGGCCAAAGGAAAAGGTAATTGATGACAATACTCAAAGCATTACACCTGGGAGACGACATAAACAGACTATTTGGAAACGAGGGGAATAGAGGACCCACCAGCATTGAAGATTGCGTAGATTCAACAATTCGAGGAACATACAAAAAAGAGCAAAGGAAGATTAATTATAGCAGCCAGTAACAGCACCTGCAACATATGGACAAACGTAAAAACTACAAAAACTAGAAAGCAAAAAGGGAAAGACAAACAATTATATGGATACTTCGAGAGATAAACTGAAGGAATCGCACATGAGAAGACCTGGACATTGCGAATCTCAAGAGGGAAACTGAATATCGGTAAAAAATAATGGCATAAGGACCATTCATACCAAAATGAAAATAGATAAGATCCAATAGAATAGCAAATGTAGGTCATGTGGAGATAGAAACGAAATGGCTAATCTCATAATGGGTGAATGCAGCAAACTAGCACAAAAGGAGTACAAGACCAAGAACTACTGGACGGTAAAGGTGATCCATTAGGAATTGTGCAAAAAATTAAAATCTACCAAATGGTATATATTATTATCAACCCCAGCATATGAGCAAGATGTGACATATGGTCAGTTTTTTAAGCGTATTTTAACAGGCTTGAATTCAGATTTCCTTCGCCTAGACTGGTTGCTTAACCAAGGTTAAAGAGCGCGGTCCGACCAACTATTTACCCATCGCTAGTGGGAGAATAGTAGGAGGCATACCTTTACCAAATATATTAGCACCATGTGAAATGCAAACATCCTAGTCCAGGATTTGAACTTAGGTCATCGAGTCCAAAGATGATAACGTGTCCCCTTATTACTAAGAAGTTGTATATGAATAAATCAGAATCAGCCCTAGAGAATGAGACGCATAAAATTCTCTGGTATTTTGAGATACAAACGAGATCATCTGACCTAGTGTTAATCAACAAGAAAAAAGAACTTGTCATCGAGTGGATTTTGGCATTCTGGCGAACAAAACCCTTGGGACTGGCTATAGAACTAAAAACAACTATGGAACATGAGGTTGATGGTCGTACCAATTGTAGTTGGTGCTCTTGGAACAGTCCCCAGGGTTTCGAAAAGAGAATAATTGAGACCATCCAAACAGCAATGTTGTTGACATCGGCAAGAATACTCAGAAGAGTCGTAGAGATCTGTGTAAACTTGCTTTCACTCATACTTCCGTGAAAGACCACCAGCTAACGCTAGTGTGAAAAGATCATATGGATTGATATAATAAAAACAGCAGCAATAATAATAATAATAATAATAATAATAATAATAATAATAATAATAATCTGGATGAATACCTAGACTTTATCAGAATTGAAAGAATTATGGAATATGAATGTGATGGTGACACCAATAATAGTCGACGCCCTTGGAGCAATTCCAAAGAAACTGACTTCACTTGAGATCCGTGGAAATATGTAAACCGTCCAGATACAGCAATATTGTGATCGGTAAAAATATTAATAAAAGTCTTAGACAGCTTAGGAAAATTGCTATCAATTAGAATTCAGTGAAAATCAACAGTTAATACTGGTATGAAAACTCACAAAGAGTATAACTAATATACTAAGGCATTGAAGTACTTGAATGCAACTTCATAAATAATATAAAGAACAAATATGATATTAAATAAGAATAAAAATAAGAAGGGGATACGCTAGGAAACCGGTTATCATAGAAAATGAAATCGACAACCCGAGTTCAAATTCAGAGCATTTCATTTCGGGCTAAAAGGTATGAATCCATTTCTTTCCCTCCAGTGATGGGTAAATATTTTGTTAGAATGGGTTTTTAGCCTTCGTTAGGTAACCAATCTAGAAGGAAATAATTGGATTCAAACCAGATCTATTTCACTTTTAAAGTGGCCTTGTGTCACATCTTGCCTGTGGTGAAGAAATATCGTTGAAACAATTCTGAACTGTAGAAATGTAATTAGAAAAAGATGAATACATAAACAGTATCAGTGATTGTAGATTTCTTCCCATGACTATTCTATTTTTATTCTTGGTCACTGGAGTTTAAGATTAAAAACGCAGTTGGAACGTTAAATATAATGGTATCCTGTTTGTTGTATAAATGTAAATATAACCAATTTTTAGTCTTGATTTTTCAACGACCAAAACAGTAATGGATAAATGTTTTGGAACTTTTAAGGTTGACGCTTACTTTCTATTAATATAACTATTTAGCTTAAGTAACCTAAAGGACAAAAAGTAAATGTTCAGTTTACCATTGTAAATCAAAGCCCTCACTAAAAACTTTAAAAGTTTTGGAATTTTCAAATCCTGATGTGCTAACCTCAATCTCTGTGGTTTCTTTACTATCTGGTCCTCTTGTCGGTATTAGGTGATCCGTTTATATCACAATTATTATTATTATTATTATTATAAAAAATTCTTCGTGATGATGTTAATAATAATGCAAAATCTAAGAATGAAAGAAAAAATATTGGCAAAAGAAAGGAAAGAAGAAATGTGATGTGATGTGGTCATGTTACAATGACAATCAAGAAGTAGAATAAAAGAAGAGCTAAATTTGGAACTTCCTGTCATTAGCACCGGTTGAAATTTTGCGAATTTTAATATTTTATTGTTGCTTATTTACCATTGCTATTTCTTCTTTATTTCTTAACATGGTCTTCTTCCTTCCTTTTTTCTTTTGTGTTGTTTGCTAATTTAATTTTTTGTGTCGATGAAGGCAAAATGTTAAAGAAGTTCTTTGCTTTTCATTTAATCGTTGAACGCTTTAGGTTTAGTCTTACTTGAAATGCTTCTCTGTTCTTATTCTTTTTCAAATAATTCATTTCATTTATATTAGTTCTTTCTTTCTTTCTTTTCCATACATCATCTTTCTTATATTACTTCTTTTTTATTGTTTCACCTTCCGTTTCTAAACATTTTTTCTTTTCTTCACTTCATATTTTTTTCTTTTTCTTCTTTCTTTCTTTTCCTGGTCTCTGTTTCCCACTGTAATAGCTTTTTATCTTTTCTTCTTTCCTTAATTTACTTTCCTATCCTGATCATCAGTTCTTATTTACTTCCTTTCTTTTTCTTCCTTGTTCTTTTCCTTTCTTTCCACCACTCCTTACATTTTTCCTTTAGCCTTTCCTTCTTCCATATCATGTTTTGGTCTCACTTTCTAGTCATTTTGTCTTCCTTTTCTTTCTTCTTTTCGTGTCTCTCATTATTTTCTTCTTCCAATCTCATTTTTTGTTTGCTTCGTCATCAGGATCTTATTCCGTGCGCTACATTTTTCTTGCCATATATTTCTACTTCTTGATTTCTTTTATTCTCATTTCTTTTCCGACATGCACAGAGCCAGCATCGATATGACAATTTTCGATTGCACTGTTCTAATTGGGAGGGCGTATACTGCAACTTTGGTTAATATACGCCGGTTCGTCGCCGGCATAGGAGGGTAAGAAAGCCCAGTGGGTAAGGCATAGAGTTTAGATGTGGAAAATGTTGACGTAGAGGACATGGATGTCGGTAATTGTGGTGAAGGTGTCGATGATAGTCGTAGTGTTAGAAGCAAAGGAAAAGCATTTATGTAATGGGTAGGGCCGTCCAATGGTGAGAAATTATTAAAGGGAATGCGGTGATGATTGAGAGAAAGTTATCATTATCATTATCATTGTCATTATCATACCTGATGTTCACAGTGGTACAACTTGTGTTGTTTTTATTATTATTATTATTATTATTATTATTATTATATATTATTATTATTATTATTTAGTATAAAGTTAAAAGAAAAAACAATAAAAGAAAGAGGGATAATCTGGATTTAGTAAGTAGATATATGACGGGAAATAACTTAATTTTCAAGATTAAAAAGATATTGACGATGTTAATAACCATTGTACTTATTATTTTTAAGAATCAGGATCAGAATCTTCATAACGAGAAGTATTTAATAAATTACAATCAGTTGTATAAATGCTTATAATCAAAAGTCACATTATTATCAACAGTAATAGAATTATAATGTCAATAATCTGTGACTAACAATACTATTACAATTAACGTTTCTACTTCTGATAGTCGGAAAAGTGAAATAATAATGATTGTATTGCAATAGTTCTCTTATATATATAAAAAAATGTGAAGATATCTTCATGTATATATATATTTAACGATCCTACAATCTGGTTTCACGAGAGAGTAATTAGAAATTGTATAGTAACACGGCGTATTACGTTATGGACTCTTCTGTTGACGTAGAAAAATAATTTTATGTTAAGTCAGATAAATAAATTTCATAATCATTCTATGGTGAATAGAAAGTTAATTATTGGGGTTATTATTTTTTTTTTATTTATTTGTTTATTATTTTGTTTTGTTTTTTGAGAGAGACAGAATGTTTTCTTAGAAAACAATAGACTTATTTATATGTGAATAAAAGAAAATTATGCTAATGGAAGTCTTGAATTGCATTTCCTAAATTAACCTTTAAAAATGTGTTGAAATATTCAGTATCACCCATAAATAAATAAACCCCTTACATAACCCAAAGATACTAGGTTTTTATCATTTATAATCAAAACAGGTACATTAGGTACTCTTTATAAGAACCTCCTACAACATTGAACATTTGTAACCGAAATATGCCCGTAAATTAGGAATAACTGATTTTCTTTAAAAAATAAACATTTTGTTTATTCCTATAAATCCTAATGAATTGTAAAATTACTTAATCACGGCATAAAAAGTAGGATTGAAAAAGCTACTTGCAAGTGAAACCGTGGCACCATCACTGACAGGGACTGATTTCAATTCAGGAAACTTCCACAACCATTTTTACTTATGTGAAACTGACTGTGATAATTAAGACAAAGGAATTGCCTTTAATAATCAGAAGAGTCCTGGAGACATTACAGACTTGCTGTCACTAAGACTACAGTGAAAGACCGCCAGAATTGATATAATAATAATAATAATAATTATTATTAGTAGTAGTAGTAGTAGTAGTAGTAGTAGTAGTAGTAGTAGTAGGAGGAGGAGGAGGAGGAGGAGGAGGAGTTTGATGAGGGGGGTGACATAAAACATTTTTCTCGTTTGAATAAAGAAAACACTGGCACAAATACATCCAGCAATAAAAATTGAATGGACTTTTAGAAAGATAGTCCTTTCATATTCATAGGAACTCTTGGGAGGGGACGATAATAGCACTCCTATCTATACCCGTGTTCGTCTCATTGAGACTTCACTAAACTTTTTTATCAAATTGAACATTTTGAAGGATTTTGTGAAATGTAGGATAAAAAGTGAACTAGAGCTTTTGTACTAAAAGTATTAATCAAGGAAAATCCAAATTGGACCATTTTATAAAGATAAGATCTATCTATTTTAAACCATTGTACAAGTTCCCATAAAGTTCATACTTATTACCAAGTAAATGGTAAAAGAACAAAGTCACATCACTGAAATATAGATGTAACAGGGCGAGGTATTTCACTGGTATTATAATTCATTAGTGGAATAATATGTTTTTTTTAATCAGGGACTTATCTCTTAATATGAAAAAACAAGTATCGGGTAATTCCATGTCAAATCATACAGAAAAAAAGTATAATTGTTCTGATTTTTTTCCATGTATGGACTATGTTAATATCAGGCAATCCCCAAAATTTGAGCTTCCAATTCCAAAAATTAAAAGATTAATATCGAATTTTAGCAATCCAAGTTTGGAGGGGGTCGCGAAAAATGGAGACTTTTTGTAATCTATTTTTGTCTGTAAAATGAGTTCTAGAGCTACTACTGAAAATTGGTTTATAAAATCATTTTTGCACAAGAAATCCGAAAATGCTATCAAAAAATTTTTAAGTCAACCAATTTTAAGTTATTGATGATTTTTGATTTTTTCATAGCAAGATCAATATCCCGATGTGGCACTGCATCTATGACAATTTCTTTTCTATTATTATTTCTCATATATTGAACATAAATTGTACTAAAAAGACAGTTTGATGTTTGCTCAGAACCGAATCTACAGCAGCAGTTAAAATTCTGCAAATCAGGAATCATTAACAATTTAAAATCGGTTAACTTTATGACTTTTTAATATCATTTTTTGATTCCTTTGGTCAAAATGCATTTATAAACCAATTTTTAGGAGTAGGAAAGCTCTAGAACAGACAAAAATAGATTACAAAATGTCGTCATTTTCCCGACCCCCACCCAAATTTTGAGAGCTAAAAATCAACATAACTGCCAATTTTTGAAATTGGAAGCTCAAATTTTGGGGATTGTTTAACTTTAATATTATCCACACCTGGACAAAATTTCAGAAAAATTGAAAAGAAAAATTTTAACAAATTTTTGCAAATTAAATTATTAGATATGTTCCCTTGCTGAAAAAGGGTTGCATATTAACATGTATGAAAGAATGGCACAACTAGAATTGGAAAATGAAATTATTTTTAAACATTTTAACTTTGTAAAAATATCATTAAAGACTCAGCCTGGGAAAAATCAATGTAGAATTTTAAAACCAAATTATAAAGTTTGAATTTTAAAAATTGAATAAGAATATATCTTTAAATTACATTACATTTTAGAACTGCTACCAGTATCCATTTATTTAATTTTATGAAATTTCTATTGTTGATATTGCCATCAAACCTTTCGCAGAAAATTTGCTCTAAATTGTAGAAGGAAAAATCTGTTTGAATTTTAAAACATTTTAAAAAGCTTTTTTTACAAATAGAAGTTCTTTTAAATGTAAAAAATTAATCTAAACAATGAATTTTTAAAATGTTTTCATGAAAAATTCATAAGTGTTTTGAAATTATTCCTTTATTTGTATATTTCTTGTAGCAATTTGGCATTGATAAAGCTGATAATTTATTTCATTGTTAATTTTCGGAAGAAAACTTTAAAACCATTTTAAAATATTAAAAATGTTTTATATATTTTGGTCTTCGCTAAGTAAAGATATGCATTTAGAGATAAAATAAATTGAAACTTGCAATGTATAAATTGTAAATTAATTACTGTTAAAAAAGAAAATACAAATAAAACAAATTACTTTGTAAAAAAAGACCTTCCCAAGGTCCCGCTTTTGATAGTGGCCCTCACCAATATAGCACATGAGTAGCATGACTTGAATCTGTGTGGTAAAGTGAGGGCTAATGGTAGGTTTGGTGCTCCACCTTAGACGCAAAAACAATCTTCCTGGTCTAGCACTAGCAAAAAAGGAGATAGACTCTCTCGCTGTCCGGCTTTACTCACTCAAGACAAACTCTTGTCTCCAAACTGCCGACTCTTGTACAAATTACCGATTCCCAACTCCAGCTCACCCCACTGAACGGAACAAAAGAGAATAACACAAATAAAAAAATCTAAAAAATCAATTATATCGCTTAGTGAAAAAGAACAAATACAGATTAGTAGACATAGCTGATCGGAACTTTCCGTTAAACATTTACGGAAAATTCCAGAAATTAACAAGAGGATAAGAGACACTTTATTTACAAAGTGCATGAGCTGTAAACTTTATGTTTGCTTTTAAAGCTTTTAAAAGATAATGTGAGAAATTAAAATAAACAAGAACAAAAAAGAAATTAGTGATCAAAATAGTGAAGAAGTGAAATGCAGAATAAATGAGATGATGTTTTTACGAATTTCTAAATTCTTATGAAAAAATCTGTCTCTTTTACCAAAATATTTTAAATAAAATGAAAAAAAGGAAAACTTATTTTCTGGGAGGGTATATATATATACCCCTGCATGTTTCCATGCTTTATTTAAGATAGAATGAAAATAAAAATAAGTAAAAATCCTCTAATATCCAATTCGTTTGCTTCTAGGGGTTTGTTGCATTGTTTTATTTTAAATACTTTATCTCATTGCATTAAAATCAGAATATCATTAATTTCCGTAATTTTCGGCAGACATGTCGCAGAAAAGTCTGATTAGACCTGGCTATGATTCTGTATTAGTGACCGTGATACTCTTGCAGATTTTCATTGCTTCCATTGAAATAAAGAATTATCGGTCAGATTTGGAGTTAACGTGCATCACTTTTAAAAATGTATACACTTGAAACACACGTAACAGTTTTCTTTAATTAAATTATTTTTTTGTTGGAGGATGTCGTTGTAACAATCCTACACTAGATCTTAATTTTCGAAAAAAATTAAGATCTAGGGCAACTTAGAAAATTCTCAGGATAAATTCTTTAGCCCCCACCCACCCTTGAAAATTTCCTCTCGTCCGCCTATGACTCTCGATGAGTACCTATTTTCCGATCAAGAACCAGTAAATATGCATTCCAAATTTGAGAGCTCTACATAAACCGTTTGGTCGTCGATAAATGACAAACTCCAATTATTAATACAGATCCAACTACTACTGCTGCAAACACCACCACCACCACCACCACCACCAATACTACTACTACTACTACTACTACTAATAATAATAATAATAATAATAATAAGAAGAAGAAGAAGAAGAAGAAGAAGAAGAAGAAGAAGAAGAATTCAATACAATAATAATAACAACAATAATTATTATTCTCATGATTAGCAGAGTCGAACAAGGGTTGAAAGGTAGCTAATGAGTAGGAGGAATGAAAAAGAAAAATCGAACTTGGGTTAGGAAGAGGAGGATCAGAGGGACGAAAAGAAAGTAAACGGTCTGAAAGAATCGAGTAACAGAAATATGGTGGCTCATTTTGCCAAAAAGCAAAAATTCAGAGAGAGAGAGAGAGAGAGAGAGAGAGAGAGAGAGAGATGACAAATTAGGGTACAAGAAGCACAGAAATAAGCAAAATTAAAGGCTGATGTGTAATGAGTAAAGGAGAAAGAAAAGAGATTTAAGGAAAGGATAAAGAAAAGAAAGTAATGAAGAAGAAAGAAAGAAAAGAGATTTATCTACACCATAAGAAAAAAGGGAATGAGAAATATATTATAAAATGAAAGAGTATGAAAATAAAGAATCGCAGAAATATTAGAGAATGTATGAAAAACACTCTAAGAGAAGGAAAGGAGAAGTATGTTCATTTGTGCAATGAAACATGAGAATTTATGAAAAGAGAATGAAAACATATAAAAACAGAGAAACGAAAATTTAGAAGAAGAAAAATAAGAAATAAAGAAAAGGGCGTGGGTGATATAAACGTAACGTAACTGAATGTTAGTAGAGATGGAGAAAGACAAGAGAAACACACAGAAAAATTGGAAGAGATCATAGAAAGGAAAAAGAGACAGACAGAATTAATATCCAGAAAAATAAAAGATCGAAAGAGAAACAAACAGAAAAGTAGACAAACAAAACAATAGACGGAAAAAATTGTTAATGTTAAGAAAGAGAAGCATAAGAGACAAAAAGATAGAAAGAAAAGCTGGTCGTTTCAACCAAAACATTAAATAATAAACTTAGGATGGCATTTAGTTAAATAACAGTCTTAATATTAATAATGAGAAATAAAAGCGGTTTTACATACCGTAATAAAGAAAAAGAAAACGGGAAATACTAGCGGTAGTGAGAAATGTTGTTAGAGAAAGAAACGACTTGGAGAATTGAGAAAAGTAAAAGACCTATGAGTATTTACTAAAGAGATAAAGAGAAGACACAGAACTGAGAAAGCTATGAAACCTTGACGTGATAGTGATACCAATACTAGCTTGATCACTTGGAACAATCCAAAAATATATGAAAAAGAGATTGTCGGAACTGGATATCCGTGGAAGGATTGAATTGTTGAGGCCAGGAAAAACCTGCAAAGATAATAATAATAATAATAATAATAATAATAATAATAATAACAGAAGTACCCAAATGGATGACAAAAGGGATAACTACCCTAAAAAGAAGGAAACATCCCTAGCAATTACTGACCAATAACTTGTCTACCCATGATGTGGAAAATATTGAGTGCGGTAATAAAAGAAGAAATATACTTCTCACTTAATTAGCGTAAACTTTTCCCAGAAGAATAGAAAGGATGCCGCAAGGGAAAAAGAGAAACACATGACTTACTTTATATAGATTAACACATCCTTAAAGAAGTTAAAAATAGGCGAAAAATATTGCAATGGCATGGATCGACTACTGAAAGGTCTATAACATGGTCCCACACACCTGGATTTTAGAATGTCTAAAAATATCAAAAATATCCAACAAGATAATAAATTTCATCAAAAAGCAACAAAAAAAAAGCCATGGAAAACTGACGAGTCCAATTAAAAGCCGGGGGGCAATTCCTGACAGAAGTAAAAATCCAAAGAGATATTTTTCAAGGAGACTCGTTATCACCACTACCATTTATTATAGCAATGATGCCACTCAATCATATACTTAACAAATGTACAGGGGGATACAAATTCACAAACTCACAAGAAAAGATAAACCACCTTATGTACATGGATGACATAAAAGTTTTTGGCAAAAACTGAAAAAGAATTAGAAACAAAGCATAAGAATATATAGCCAAGATATAGGGATGGAATTCGGAATCGAAAAATGTGCTATGCTAGAAATAAAACGAGGTAAAAGAAAATTAATGGACAGATTACAACTGCCAAATCAGGACACTATAAAATCACTTAATGAAAATGAAAGTTACAAATACTTATGAATTTTAGAAGCAGACAATATCAAGCAAGCAGAAATGAAAGGAAAAGTTAAAAAAAACGAATACCTCAGGAGAACAAGAAAACTCAGAGAAACCAAACTCAACAGCAGGATTCTAATTAAAGGAATTAATACCTGAGCTGTCCCCATTATAAGATACTCTGGGCCATTCTTAAAATGGTCAAAAGAAGACCTAAGACAGATTGACCAAAGGACTAGAAAATTAATGACCATGCACAAGGCTCTACACCCGAGAGACGATAGAGATAGACTATATGTATCAGGAAAGGAAGGTGGAAGAGGTCTTGCCAACATAGTGGACTGTGTAGAGGCCACAATCCAACAACTCGAAGAATACACAAAAAAGAGCAGACAGATTACTTATGGCAGCCAACATCAGCAGATGTAATATATGAACAAACAGAAAAACAACAAAAACTAGAAAACAAAAATGGGAAGAAAAACAATTATATGGAAACTTCAAACGACAAATCGGGGGGTTGCACATGAAAAGATTTTGGCGTAGCTAAGAAAAGGAAACCTCAAAAGAGAAACTGAATCACTAATAATTGCTGCACAAAGAAATGCCATAAAGACAAACTATATCAAAGCAAAAATTGATAAGACCCAACAAACTAGTAAATGTAGACTATGTGGTGACAGAGATGAGACGGTAAACCATGTACTAAGCGAATTTAGCAAACTCGCACAACGGGAATACAAAACTAGGCACGACTGGGTTGGGAAGGTGATCCACTGGGAATTATGCAAAAAATTAAATTTTGACCATAAAAAATGGTATATGCATAAACCACTTTTCACGATGCCCCTCAAATTTGGAGAACTAAAAATCGACAAAACTCCGCCAATTCTTGGAATTGAAAGCTCAAATTTTGGGTATTATCTAACTTTAACATAGTCCACACCTGCACAAATTTCAGAAAAATTGAAGGGTGTGGGTAACATGGCCTGGGTGATTTGACATGGAATTACTCACTAGAAACCAAAGTTTGAAGCAATAACTTGATAAGATAAATACATTGTAAGTATCACTGGTAAGATACTCTGGACCCTTCGCAAACTGGATAAGAATCTCAGAAACATAAACCGCAGAATGAGAACAATTGCTGACGATGCCCAAGGCGTTACATCCGAAAATAATGATAATATGTGACAAAAAGGGGAAGAGGAGTTTCCAGCATTGGTAATC
This sequence comes from Doryteuthis pealeii, assembly GCA_023376005.1. NCBI lineage: Eukaryota > Metazoa > Mollusca > Cephalopoda > Myopsida > Loliginidae > Doryteuthis > Doryteuthis pealeii. Next base: position 23,410,630 of record CM042160.1, on the reverse strand, counting down.
CGGGGACTAAAAGAATATAAAAATAAGATTGAAAAAAGATTAATTACAGCAGCCAATAATAGCAACAAGTGAAGAATAACAGGAATTATGAAACTAAGAAAACAAAAATAGGAAGAAAATAAACTTTATAGAGATTTCAGAAGATAAACTAAAGGCATTACACCCGAACTTATCTGGGCACAGATATGAAGAGGAAACACAAAGAGAGAAACAAAATAACCATTAATAGCAGCCCCAATAAGAACTAAAAGCTAAAATAAGACACAAGAAAATAGCAAGTGTAGAATAAAGAGACACAAAGCAGTAAACCACATAACAAGGAAATGCAACAAACTTGCCATCATTCTTCTTCTTATTATTATTATTATTATTATTATTATCATCATCAATAATAATAATAATAATAATAATAATAATAATAATAAAACACGAATGAAACCAAGCTAAATAAAGAGGAGAAATATGATGATACTGAAATGTGGTCAAATCTTATAAGTGCAATAACTATACTTTTCTCCTTTTGGAGGTGGGTGGATGGTGGGTATGGTCTTTTCATCAGAAATTATACTTTCCTCATTTGTGGTTAAATTTTATTTGATTGTTTGACTTTTGTGATTTTCCCTCTCATATACCATGATGCTTTCATCTGGACAGGTGGCGCTGTTTTCATGCCTTTCTTAACCTACTCAGTTTTATTCTCTCTCCTCTATCTAATTCATTCAGCCTTTCCTTCTATTTTTATTTCTTACTTTTCGTTCTTACCTTTGTTCAAAGTTCTTTCTTTTTATAAACACTTTCTTTTCAGTTTTTCCACAAAAAATTATTCGTTTCTTGTTTTTATCTAATATTCTTTTTCTCATTCTACATTATCGTCTTTACTTATTTTTCTTACCCTTTTTATTTNCTCTCTTTTTATGCCTGTACATATTCCTCCTTCTATTTCTCCCCTTTTGATTTTTTCTATATTTATGGTCACTGATCTTTCTCTTGTTCTTTAATATATTTTGTAATATCTATCAACGCGATATAATATATATATATACATATACACACACACATATATATTATATATATAATATATATATATATATATGTGTGGTGTGTGTGTGTGTGTGTGTGTGTGTGTCAATTGTTACATCTTCCTAAAAGCTATATCTCCATGTAATGCTTTCTGTTTCATTGCCATGTCAATATCGCTGAGATGACTCTTGAGACCAGCATTCGACTTCATCGGCATATATGGCAGATTAACTCTGTAACTTTAACTGGATTCGATCTGCGATTCTATATTTTCTCGTGAACCATTATGTGATTCTTCAGTATAGATATTGATTTGTAGACATTGTGCCTAAAACATGTTATTTAAACATATATAGAGATAGACCGGTGTTATTTTGCTTGCTTTTCATTAATAGCATGAACCTTAAGATGATTCACAAAACATTCACACACACCACGCTGGGTTTTAGAATATCAAACATTTCTTGGTGGAAGCTATTTAGACTACAGGGCGTTTCAAGTAGAGTTTCTATCATTTCGTAATCTAAATATTTGAACCAATTCTCGTTCAAATTATCTCAGATTTTAACAGCAGATGAAGAAACAACTCAAAATTCTATGTTTAATGCTTTATGTTCATATTCATTTCACTGAAAAGTGAAAAATGTATTTAAATCATGGAACATAGAAATTCCTGAAAGTATAATTAAATAATCACGACAGCAATACTTGCTAGTACATACTGCTGCTAGCTCTTGGCGATAGCCTTTTACTGGACAGCTGTTTCGACCCTTATATTTGTCTCATCAGCATTCCGTATCTCCCCCAGAACAGATCGAATCATGGACCCCAGAGCAAGTGAGGCTCTAGTAGCTACCACCAAACATCGAACACTATGAACTTGTCACATAGATAAATGCGCCACTCATTCAACCTTTGCTTTGTCTTGTAGCTGCATCACAACTGAAAAAGCACACGGTTACTTATAGATCCGTATACGACTTCAACAACATGTATATAATAAAATGCGCCATGGAGTCTCTCTGCTCTTGTTCCCGAGACCCCGTTCGATCACTAGTCGGTAACACTGCTATAAAGACTTAATAATACGGTCCGACACACTGACACCACTTGTTCCGCCACTTCATCCGAATTCACGAGTTTGCTTGTACATGATTATTATTATATCAATTATCTCTCTATGTATCTTCTACATTTCTGTCTTGTTCGTGCTTATATGGCACTTGTTGATGTGCCGGACATATTGAGAAGTTATCTCTCTTTTTTTTCAAGTCAGTGTCAACTCAATGGCTCGCACTTCGAGTTTTCCGATATTCAACACCGAAGTAACAGAAATGATTGAACTGACTGGCTGGAGACGGGCATCACACCTCTTATTTCTAAAATCACGAGAGAAACACACACCAAAATAAATGCTGAGATATTTCTTTTAAAGACGAAAATATTTAAATGAAAGAACAGTCATTTGTAAAAAAGCGAGCGTGTTGTAAGTTTTTTCTTTGAAACAAAACAAACAAAGCAAAAAAAAATAAGCTATTTATATCCACAGAGATTTCAACTTCTGTGTGTGAATCTTTGCATTACATTGTTATATGTTTCGTGTACAGTCGATTTTGGGAGCCTACGTTTTATGCAAAAACATTTGCTATGGACCTATGCATGTTAATTAATTCTCGGTTGGAAATACAGACATTTGGCAAGGACTAAGATGAACACTTTTGCTTCAAAAATGATAAAAATTATGGATTTCCTCATCATAAATCAACGTCGACCGATACCCAAGACCAACTTCTACACGAATACATACGGTACTAAACAGTTTAATTTATTTTATCATGCGTTCCTATATATATAGAGAGAGAGATAGATAGAATTTATATATATATATATATAAATAATCCCCTTTCTCTCTCACATACACAACACGCAAAGAAATGTAGTTTGTGTATGCTTACATTGGACCAAAAGGTGTATGAGTGATTTTTTTTTTTTTTTTTTTTTTCTGTGAAGAAAGTATTGGTTAGTGGACGGGGGCGCTATGTGGCAGCATAAAATACATAATACATGATTGTATACTTTGCTTAGACATTTTAAACAAATGTGTGTTATCTGGACTATGAAACTTAATCTTTCACATCATCCAAAATCATTGTTATTATATTATTATTTTTATTATTAAATTTTTCAAAAGCAAGCAAAAACAAAAACTTGTCACTGCCATGTTATAGATACTTATCTATCTTACCTGGTCTATTTATTTATCTATCGCTTGTGATTTATTTATTCCAAATTTTGTTGCGATGGGATTTCGCATTATTATTCCTGTTTCGTTTCCCTCTCCCCCCCTCACCACTTGTATAATTACTTGTAAATTTATTGAAATTGTTTAAATTTAATTCAAATTCTCGAACGAAAATTGCTGTGAAAATTTCGCATACGTTGATGAAATGATATCCATGTAAGTGCGAAAAACATCTTTTATGTTGATTGGCTTTTTTAGTCCAGTTATTTTAATCAATGCTTTTTTTCTTGGAGGCTGTTCTGAGAAAGTACCTCAATAAGGCATGATCAGTTTTCGTGAGAAAATGATTTCTTCTCAACCTCCTGATCCTCCCTTTTCAACAAATTGTTAATATTATAATGATAATGATGATGATAATAACCAAACCATACACACGCACTTCAAAACTCTCTTCATCATACTAAAAGGAAAAAAAAAACAGAAACAAAACACTCTTTGCATTCAACCCCGCAACAACTTATCGATGATGTACGGTGTGGAGGCTTGTACATTACCAGTGAAATATCTTAACAATACAAAAAAATATTCCTGTAATATGTGTTATATCTTTATTTAACAAAAAACAAATGTTTTGATTCGTACGTATTGTATGTACATTAGTGCGCACATGTATACTTATTTGAATTTTGACAGTTTAAACTTTTTTAATTTTGAGTCTATTTAATGTTCTTATTAAAAAATTACCTTATGTCTATCCTTGAAACGTTTTTTCTCGACGTGCGTGTGTGATCCAATATGTATGAACTGATTGATAGAGATAAAATCAAAAGAATAGATTAGATATATATTATAGACAGGTACAAGATAGATAAGAAGTATTTTTTCAATAGCTATTTACGTACGCACACGTTACAAAACCACAGTTGTGTTAAATCTTCTACATATCATTTTGTGGATGATAGAACCGAGGCGGTGGGGATTCTTTGTAGCTAGTTCTACTAAAATATAAAAATTTGTATTATTTATTTTTTAAATTTTTTTTCAACTCGTTAAAGTAGAATGCACGAAAAACATTGATTCGTGAACGTATCGTCAGCCTCGTCAGCTTCTGCAAATTAGTTTTTTCGTAACTTATAACAGGCGAATTTATAGGTTTAAGAACTTATACTTACTAAAAGTTTTTTTTGTTTTTTATTTATTTATCGTAATCTTCAGCAAGATTCTTCCATCCTGAATTCTACTTGTTGGTCCACTTACCAAAAAACCTAGAAATGCCTAGAATAGTCATGACATGGATAGTATAGTAGTCTTTGTTTTGATTGTGGTAGGCCAATAAAGTTTACAACTTCTGAAAACTTCTTTGTATATGAAAATATATTTTCAAGATTTACCTTTGTCTTAAGCATTTATAGGAATTAAACAATAACAACAACCATAGCAAACAAAAACAACTGGACCAAAAATTTTTTTAATGTTTTTTTATGACGGAATTAACTCTTTTTTTAAATAATTGTTTTTGTGATTATTTAAAACAAACCTGGAGAAAGAATCGAAAAATTAAAAAAAGATAATTTTAAAAAAAAATATTAAAAAACATAACTACAGTAAAGCAAACAATAAAATATTTAGAGAATAAGTACTGGAGATTGAAAAAGAGATCATTTTTTCGATTCTTTCTCCAGGTTGTTTAAAAAATATAACCACAAAACAACTTATTTAAAAAAAAAGAGTTAATTCGTCATAAACAAAAACATTAAAAAAATTTTTGGTCCAGTGTTTTTGTTGCTATTGTTGTTGTTATTGTTTAATTCCTAAATGCTTAAGACAAAGGTAAATCTTGAAAATATATTTTCATATAAAAGAAGTTTTCAAGAAGTTTAAACTTTATTGGCCTTACAACAATCAAAACAAAGACTACTATAACTATCCATTGTCATGAACTATACTAGCATTTCTAGGTTTTTGTGAAGTGGACTCAACAAAGTAGAATTCAGGATGGAAGATTTGCTGAAGATTACGATAAATAACATAAAAACAAAAAAAATTTTTAGTAAGTATAAGTTTCTTAACCCTATAATTCGCCTGGTATAATACGAATAAACTGAATTTGCAAAGAAGCTGACGAGGGCTGACGAATAAACGTTCACGAATCAATGTTTTCGTGGCATGTCTAACTTTAACGAAGTTGAAAAAAAATTTAAAAAATAAATAAAATTACAAATTTTATATTTAGTAGACTAGCTACATAAAGAATCCCACCCGCCTCGGTTCTATCAATCCACAATTGATATGTAAGAAGATTTACACAACTGTGTTTGTTACGTGTGCGTACGTAAATGCAGCTATTGAAAAAAAATACTTCTTATCTATTCTTGTACCTGTCTTATATATATCTTCGTTTCTTTGATTTTATACTCCTATCGATCAGTTCATACATATTGGATCACACACGACGTCGAGAAAAAACGTTTCAAGGAAGACATAAGTATTTTTAATAGAACATTAAATAGACTCAAAATTAAAAAAGTTTTACTTGTCAAAAATTCAAATAAGTATACATGTGCGCACGTATGTACAACAATACGTAACGAATCAAACATTTTTTTGTTAAATAAGATATACAATACATTATTACAGGAATATTTTGTTTGTATTGTAAGATATTTCACTGGTATGTACAACCTCCACACCGGTACATACATCGATAGTTGTTGCGGGGTTTGAATGCAAAGGAGTGTTTTGTTTGTTTTTTTTTTCTTTTTTAGTATGATGAAGAAGGAGTTTGAAGTGCGTGTGTAATGGTTTGGTTAATTATCATCATCATTCATTATAATAATTAACAAATTTGTTGAAAAAGGAGGATCAGAGAGGTTGAGAAGAAAATCATTTTCTCACGAAAACTGATCATCCTTATTGAGGTACTTTCTCAGAACAGCCTCCAAGAAAAAAAGCATTGATTAAATAACTGGACTAAAAGCCAATCACATAAAAAAAGATGTTTTTCGCCAACTACATGGATTCATTTCATTTCACGTATGCGAAATTTCACAGCAATTTTCGTTCGAAATTTGAATTAAATTTAAACATTTCAATAATTTACAAGTAAATTATACAAGGGTGAGGGGGGAGGGAAACGAAACAGGAATAATATGCGATCCCACGCAAACAAAATTTGGAATAAATAAATACAGCGATAGATAAATAAATAGACAGGTAGATAGATAAGTATCTATACATGGCAGTGACAAGTTTTGTTTTGCTTGCTCTTTTGAAAAATTTATAAAAATAATAATGATAATAACAATGATTTGGATGATTGTGAAAGATTAAGTTTTCATAGTCCAGATAACACACATTTGTTTGATGTCTAGGCAAAGTATACACATGTATTATGTATATTTATGCTGCCACATAGCGCCACCCGTCCAACTAACCAAACTTCTCACAGAAAAAAAAAAAAAAAAAAAAAAAATCAACTATACACCTTTGGGTCAATGTAGCATACACACACTACATTTCTTTGCGTGTGTGTATGTGAGAGAGAAAGGGGATTATTTATATATATATATCTTAAATTCTATCTATCTCTCTCTCTATATATAGGAACGCATGATAAAAATAAACTGTTAGTACCGTATGTATTCGTGTAGAAGTTGGTCTTGGGTATCGGTCGACCGTTGATTTATGATGAGGAAATCCATAATTTGTTATTCATTTTTGAAGCAAAGTGTTCATCTTAGTCCTTGCCATAATGTCTGTATTTCAACGAGAATTATTACACATGCATAGGTCCATAGCAAATGTTTTGCATAAAACGTAGGTCTCCAAAATCCGACCTGTACACGAACATATACAGCATGTAAATGCAAAAGATTCACACACAGAGAGTTGAAATCTCTGTGGATATAATAGCTTATTTTTTTTGCTTGTTTTGTTTTGTTTCAAAGAAAAAAAAAACTTACACACGCTCGCTTACATGACTGTTCTTTCATTTTATATTTTCGTCTTTAAAAGAATCTCAGCATTTATTTTGTGTGTGTTTTCTCTCGTGATTTTAGCAAATAAGAGGTGTGATGCCGTCTCCAGCCAGTCAGATTCAATCATTTCTGTTACTTCCGGTGTTGAATAGTCGGAAACTCGAAGTGCGAGCCATTGGAGTTGACCTGACTTTGAACGTCCAAATTTGAAGTCAGCATCAGCCAATTTGCTTAGATCTAGGTTACCTAACTCAAGCTGCCAGTTACTGGGCAGTTGCAGCACGTCGGTCAGGTATCCAATCGCCAGAGTGCATTGTCCACCTGATGGGTCGGCTACGACCACTGGGTGATGCGTGGTCAAATGCGTCGTTGTCGTCGTTGTTTGTTGTGCCGGCTGTGGTCAGTGGCAAGGTGATTTGATGAGGGAAAACTTTAGCCTCGCCCGCACTTATTTCAACCAACCGCCGGCACCAGAGCCGACTGTAAGCCTGCTGACTATATTCGAGGCCCCGACGATACCAGCGCGGCCCCCAACGGCAGGTAACCCCCCTGAATCACTTTAAACGTGGCTTGCTCTTGTGGGAAGCGGCTGGAGTTTCGAAAACTTCCTCTGGTAGAAACTCACCGTTTCCGGGTTTGATGGTGTGTAAATGGAAGGACTGGACGGAACCTTAGCCGGTGGGGTTAATTGGCTGGGTGGTCGGCCACACTCTTACTAGCCTGATACTTCCTTTAAATTTCTTTATCAATGGTCAGTTTTAGTTTTAGGCCGATGGGCTGTATGACAGAGTTCGTGTGTAGTGTGGAAGATTTGACAATGCCGCCGTTTGCTATTCCACCATTGCCTGGTTTTTGTTGTTTTTTTCTCCCTTTTGACTTTTGCATGAAATCTTTGCAGCTTTGACACCTGCTCCACCTCCACCGCTGTTGCCATCAGTCTTTGCACCGGCGGTTTTTAGCCTTTTTTCGCGGCGGTATTTGTAATCCGGGTATCCTGCATGTGTTAGTAACCGGAGACGTTCGGCTTCGTCGACGAAAGGTTGCGGTCGATTTCATTCAGCAATTTCCACTGACGACCAAGCCGTTTGCTTATTTCGGCATTGTGCATATCAGGCTGCACTTCGGAGATCTTTCGTCGTTCGATCTGTGACCAGACCATAAAGGCATTCACGGCCTTTTCACGTGGTTTGATGATTTCTTGCAGTTTGTGGCATCGGTGTAAGCGTGTGCGAACCCGGGTCAACGAGTTGCGAACCAAAAAGCAATGAATTTGACAAGCCTTAGCAGCCAGAGTTGCTCCTGCACTCGTTATGATGGAGGTATTTTGTGGAACCATGGTTGTTGGAATTTTAGGTGCTTATTCAAATCAAAAGTCGTTATTTAATAATACGGTGGTAGAAATGTAAGTGTAAGGACAACTGATTATAAATGATTGAAGTGGGGAAGAAAAAAGTCTTTTAGCCCGTAATGGAAATAGTCAGACGATAATGAGAAAAACACGCGTAAATTTCTCTTTTTTTTAAAAAAAAAAATCCACAAAAATTATTTTCCTCTCCTATTCAAGAGTTTTAAAAAGCTACTTAAAAATATAATTAGGAATATATGAATCTTGAGGGCTGAGTTTTGTTTTTTTAAATTGTCCACGCCAAGCTATGATCGGACGAATAAAAAAGTCACAATTTATATGTATATGTTTATATATTATAGACACTTAAGCTGTTGTATTTTTAAAAATCTAAAAAAAAGTGGCAGTAGGAACAAGGGGTTCAGAACGTTATCAACTTTTTTAAATAAAAAGTTAAACAATTTTGTAGAACAAAAAAATGAGAAATTATACCAAATGTTTTGTATAAACCCCTCCTGACGTTGCATGTAGAATAGGTGTCGATTTTTTTTTTCTTCTTTCAAACGTAAAAGTTCCGATTTTATTCTTAGTAGTAATCCTCTGCTTTGGGGAGCCCGCGTGGTACATACGAGATGTGTCAGTAAGTGGAATGTAAGAAAGGTCGGCTTTAGTCAGGCACGCTCCTACTTAGTAAACGACAGCACTGTAATATGTAACAGTGCTTCCCCGTCTAGCGCGGGATGTCTCTTATAAGCCTCACAGTCAGCCTTTACCCCTAAATCTAACTTCTCACTCTCCGGTTAAGCAGCGTGCTTTTTCCCCCAAAAAAATTCTGGCTATAAAATGGAGTAAATCTATTACTACCAGTATATAAACCTATAAACATAAAAATAAATCTATGTTCTTAGCTAACAGATCTATGTGTATATATGTTATATATATATGTATATATATAAATATGAATTTATATATATATAGACATATTATATATACACACACACACACTCGTGCAGATACGCACTTACAGGTACGTACTTGCCCGGCGTGTGTCTATATTTCTCTAGTTTCACTAGGACGTGATGAATTTAAATTTGTTAGGGTACGTAATTAAACGCATAGGCACAACGAGATACATACATGCGTGCGTTTATGTACATAGGGACGTCAAACAGAAAGCCAGTCTCTTCGTGTTGTCTTTTCGAGTGAGATGTCTATTTTTTAAAAAGTGTTATAAAATAGATCTGTCTAGTATTATACATCTGTATGTGCATGGATGCTTACTGTTGTTGGGTTTTATTTAGTTTTTTTTTTTGTTTTTTTTTTTTCAAATGAAAGGTAATGAGAATGTGTGTGTGTTTGTGTGTGCGTGAGTGTAATCGTTTCCAGGAGAAGGCCGTAGACGAGATTGTAAGGTATCCTTCGTCAGTAGATCCGCGGTGGAAAATGTTTATTAATTGAAGGGTTTTGGATGTCCTTTTTAAGTTACACACATATAAGATTCAATTTTTTTCAATTTAGAATTAATCCGTTTGGTTATGAAGCAGGTAAGTAAGGATCTTTTTTACCCTTACTATTTTTTTCCTTCTTAAGTTTCCTGGTCCAGTTGCTTCTTTAGGTAGAGACACATTTAAAAAAAAAATGAATACATGGAAAAACTGCGAAGGAATTTATATATAAAATTGTCAATAAGACTGTGCGTTGTGCATGTAGATAGATTAGAGTAAAGAAGATACATAATATATAAGATAATGGTATTTGTGTAGATATTGTCTATCTCCTTTTCGTGTGCGAGTATATATGTATATATCTTTAACTATCACAAGTCGTAGCGTCGTTTGTTGGTTTGAGAGTGTGTAAAATGTTTTTGCTTGATTCCTGAGTTTGGTAGCCGTTCCTTAATATATGTACACATATATATATAATTTATTTATTAATCCTTTTTTTTTTATCTGTTCTCTGTATGATATTAGTCCAGAGTTTTAACGCAAGCCTTCTTGCGAAGGTTTCGTGGGTGCGTTGGGTCTCATTCGTGTTTGCCACTCGACACGAGTCCGTGACTACTGGCTTCGCCTTCGTTTTCAGACGAGTTTAAAATCGCCATCAGTAAGTGATTACCGGCTGTCAATTTCCGCTCATTTCTCGTTGGGCTGAATCAGCAACTGTGGGCGGAGCTAAATCGCATGCACAAACAGGCCACGCCCACTGCTGTGTCTACATTGGCCAAATGAAAACATAAACAAACCATTTCTTTCTTTTTTTCTTCTCTCACTCCTCTCTTTTCTTGTACTCTTTTCCCCCTAATTTTCCCTCTCCTTTTATTAATTCAGTTTATTATTATTATTATTATTATTATTATTATTATTATTATTATTATTATTATTATTATTATATTAACAACTTTTTCAGAAGCAAAAGAACAGAGAGGGTCACAGAGAAGGAAGAGTGAGCAAAACCGGATTGAAGTTTGGCACGCTTCTCACTGAAATTTGAGTGTGCACCAAAATGTTGTCATTTTTTTATTTATTTATTTATAATTTTTCTAGTGGAGTGTTTAATTTTATTTTTATTTTAAAGGTAAAGTTCTCCACATCTATTTTTTTCTTTCACTAGTTTAGAATTTTTTATTTCTGTTTTAATCATCATAATCGTCAATCCCCTAAACATAATCTTTATTTATTAATTTTACTTACATAACTATGTACTAATTTCTTACCATCATCATAATTACTATTTCCCCGATGATGTTGTAATCATGGTGAAATATTAAAAAATATTTTTTAAGGATTTTTGTTTTTATTCAATTATTTTTTAAAGTTATTTATTTCATTTTTTAAAAACTTATTTACTTTTCCTTTTTATTTTATTCAATTTTGTAGTTTTCTTTAGCATTCACCACCCTCCACTGATCTCATGTCCACCCCCCACAGAAACTTTATAAAATAACCAGATGACAACTTTCAATTCCAAGGCGTTAAAAATGTAGGCTTTAAAAAACATTTGTAGTGTTTGAACGTCACACTGACCAACACTAAGGCCGTTGAGGTCAACACTGCTAAGGCCACCAACACCACCAACACCAACACCATTGTAATTATATATTAAGAAATAAATGAAAATAAAGAAAATACAAATAATCAATCAAACCAACAAAAAAGCATCATAGATTTTAATTTCCATTTCTCCACCGCTTTTCATATCTTTTTTTTTTTTTTCTTTTTCAACTTGTATCATTTCTTACATTGGCGATTATATTCGTTGTTTCTCGCATCTACGAAAAAAAGAGTTTTCAACGATTTTTCAGGGAATACTTTTTTTCATTAGTTTTATTTATTTATTTTTGTTTAGTTTAGTTTCCGAGAGTGAATTTAGAAGAAAAAAAAATTTGACAAACAAATAAGCGAAGTTATTTACATTTCTTTATTCATTAAACCTTCGAAATATAACTTAATCGACAATTAATTCAAGTCGATAGATAAAGCTAAATAATTATACTGATAGACAGACCGATACACAACAAAACAGACCAAGGAGATGCAAACTTAATGAAAGCAGAATTAATGAAATTGTACGTATTTATCAACACAAGCACACACAGATATGGACAGACAGACAACAGACAAATAGATAGATAGATAGATAGATAGGTAGGTAGATAAATGTAAACAGACTGGCATTACATCGACGTGCATGAGACAACGATAGAGAAACGATGCGGTACAATCATGTTGGTTTCGTAGACGCTCATTCACATGAACATTGATAGACACTCACATTTAAAGTCTGACACAAGGCCAGAGTTGATTTATATGGAGCTGGGAGAGAGAGAGAGAGAGAGGGAGAGAGAGAGGGGGGTAAGAAGAAAAGAGACCGAAGCTTAGGCATTAAACAATTCCCGAAACTAAACGTCAAAACTGAGAGAGAGAGGAGGCTATATCGACGTGGGTATTAGAATCGAGAAAGAGAGAAAAGGATTAAAGAAGAAAAGAAAAATAAAGTGAGAGAAAAAAAAAAGTTGAATGAAAGAAAAAGTCGAATAAAATAAACGAAGGAAAAACAAAATAAAAACAAACCAAAACAAATACATTTTTTGACAACAATCAACAGAGATTGAATGATAGAAAAAAAATCTAGTGAAAAAGGGAAGAATAAGACCGGGCACAAGCAAGATTTAAGCACCGGAAAAAGTAGAAAATATCTATAAAAATGTGTGCTGATAAAAGTTTGTTGTATAACATGTATAAAGATCTATTTTTCTTTCGTCATTTATATTTGATTAGTGTTTCAGGACAAAAAGAGTTTGTAATTTTTATTTGTAGAAATGATCTCATATTTTGTTGTATTTTCAATACTTGGGACACACATGGCGATAAATGTACACACACACGTACGCACGCACACACATACACACGCACACACATACACACGCACACACACACGCACACACACACACACACACA
>CM042160.1:23360089-23392589 GCA_023376005.1 Doryteuthis pealeii | reverse complement strand
GTTTATTTTAGTAGAAGGTGAATATTTCAATAGGAATACTAGAAACCAAACGGTACAGGCAAGTATTTATCATCGATCTCTTAATCTCTCTCTCTGTCTGTATATATATATATATATATATATATATATATATATATATATATATATATATATATATAAAATGTGTGTGTGTATGTGTGTGATGTGATGGCTAAATTGTCGACTAAATAAAATAAAAATTAAAACAACCTCAACATCTCACTTTATCAGACACATTTACCAAAGTTACATGAAAATATATTGAAACCCTATCAATTAAATTTATTCAAAGAAAGTGCCATTGGCTTCAGACGACTTCGAGGTCTGCTGTAAGCCTTTCTGCCGGTCTCCTTGCTTAAATTGGTAAATAATGCCGTTATCCATGCCTTCAATTCATATTTGGTGTTGCACGGTGTTTTGTTGCCCCCCCCCCCTTTAACTGTGCCCCACACATCAAGGGGATTGCAATTTGGATAGGCGATCAAATATTAGAGGTGATGTCGCAGTAATTGTCTCATTGTCAAAACTGGGTTCTCCGGTTTATATGGTACGGCACAAAATCCTGTTGCCAGACTTCTCAATCCGGGACAGTACTACCTCATATGGCGCTTAATATAGGTCTCTGTGTTGAGCCAGAGACCATGTTGGAAGATGAATCACGCCACTATAGCTAGTTACTATCCCAAACACTATGATGTGATCTGGGTGTTAGCTTTTCATCACTATCAGTTTATATTGTGGGAACAGGGGCAAGCCAATTGTTGTTCTGTGAATTCACTTTCTGATCCTAGTAGAAAGTATATTCACGCGGAGGGGATGATTGACTTTGTAAAAAAATATTTGCAGTGCGGTCTTTGCTCTTGTCCTTCTTGACCTGTGATAAAAAAAAAACGATCCTTTCTCATCTTGTATAAAGAAATAGCGAATGTTTTCTTGCATTACTGCCAGAGAAGAAACCCCGACACTCTCAATTCCCTGACCATGAACCTGATAGTTGTCAATCATGGTCTGGGTCTCAGTAACAAATTCAGGAGTTATTTTTTATCAGTATGATCAGCTTGAAGTTTCAGAGCTTCTCTACATTCGTAATCACCATTTGACTCATGCAACTCTCTCCGAATCCTCTGCACTGTCCACAGATTGACACCCAAACACTCTGAAATTTTTGTATTGGAGGTTGTATGAATACCAAGCAGTACAGCATACTGTTTCGAAATTTCTGGAAATGTGAATTGCATCATGGTGCTGCTTTCCTTACATATAGTACCCAACTGAATCTACTTTGCTGTATAGTAGACAAAACCCGAAACAAAGTTCATGCACAAATTAATAATATAAAATGTCGTCAATTTACCCATCGCACTCTATATATAATAATATATACCTAGGTATGTGTATATGTATATATGTTTGTGTGTGTTTGTGTGTGTATGTGTGTTTCTTTAGGCAGCAGGCATGTTTTATCAAAAATGACACACAATGATTTGTGTTTAATTTTTCATTCAGCTTTTCTTTATGCAAATATGTGGTTGTAGGCTGTTTAAAAATTGTCCAAAGTCTCTGTGTAGTCCGAGTATGAGTTGTTCCGAACATCATCGGTCATTTTCAAGGACGTAGGTACAACTGTGTTGTGGAGTGCTTGGTTGATACTGTACCCAAGGAATTTCTAGATGGGTTTAACGTCATATATGAACGTGCAGGCCATTGCTGCTAGTTTAAAGTGTTCTTATAAATTGACTGAAGATGGTTGAAAGTAACGTTAAACGGACTACACAAACACAGACTTTGAACAGATTGGAACTGCCTATAGACACATTTTTTGGCTAAAATTATGGAATTTTCTAAATAAAAACCATAACATCAAGTCCTTGTCTGTCATATCTTATAAAATATGTTTCCCATATATATATATATATATATATATATATATATATATATATATATATATATATATATATATATATATATATATATATATTTGTGTGTGTGTTTATCTTAAAAGAAAAAGGCCTCACACTAAAAATGGTAAGAAGCAGGTGATATCCTGTAGAGACTATTACAGATGATGACGACGCAGATGAGCTAGCACTTTTTGCAAATACTCCTGCACAAGCCAAATCCCTGTTACATAGCTTGGAGAGGGCAGCAGGGAACATCTGTCTATGTGATCTCCAATAAAACAGAGTTCATGTTTTAAAAAGGAAGTATGCATCTCCCCACTCGACGGTAAGCCTCTAAAGTCGGTGCAACAATTCATATGCCAAAGTAGTAATATCTCATCAAGAGAAAGCGATGTTAATGCACATATAGGGAAGGCATGGTCTGCTATAAACAGATTATCAGTAATATGGAAATCTGATCTAACTGATAAGTTAAAGTATCAATTCTTCCAAGTCGTAGTTGTATCAGCACTACTGTACGTATACACCACTAAGGACACGCCTAGAGAATAAGCAAGATGAGAGCTGTACAAGAATGCTGCATATAATCGTAAACAAAACGTGGTAAGAATACCCCACAAGAAAACAGCTGTACGACCACTTGCTCCCTATCACACAAACCATCCGAGTGAGACGAACAAGAGATGCTGGACACTGCTGGAGAAGCAAGGACAAGCTCATCTTACGTTCTCCTGTGGAAACCCGCTCATGGACACGCCAGCGTGGGCAGTACAGCAACGACATACATTGACCAGTTATACGCGGATACTGGATGCTGTGCAAAAGATCTCCTAAGAGGGACGATTTATAAGGACAAATGTCGAGAGATTGTCATGGATATTCGTGCTATTAGTACAACCTGATTTATATATATATATATATATATATATTATATATATATATATTATATATATATGAGGGGGTTGAATGTGTGTGAGAGATAGTGAGATAAAAGAGTGAAGTGTGAGTTGATATAAAAGTTAACATTCCAGAATATTGGTAGACTAAGTTCGAACTCTGATTCATGAATATCCAGCGAAAGACACGGAGCCATCATTCCCAGCATTTTGTCCAATCAATCTTTCCTTATGATTGTTTTACTGGCATGTAACAATACTAGAATAAATATTTATCGAGTGAGTAGAAAGGTAATTCATTCTCCCATAATTACCTTACCTATAGAGGTAATTACAACAAAATCATTGTCATGACTGAGGGATGTTAATACGAGGGTGTTGGACAGAGAGTAAGAGAAACATTACTTACTGAAATATATACTAATGTATATTTCGAAAGATGTATGCATGGGCACCAAGTTAAGTTTGAGTATCATTTCGCATTTTTATATTTGAATGAGAACAGAATTATTCGTTTTAATTTGTGCATTTAGGAATTATTTTAGAACATCGAATGCTATCGATTCATTTGATTTCATCAAGTAATCAATAGGCTGACAACTATTTTTACAGAGAGTTAATTTTCTTCTAAAGATATCAGGATTTTATTATTTCTACTTGAACATTAAGCAATCAAAACGGATATTATTAGGCTCTATCTATGCTCCAATTCTACAGCATTTAAACTCAATAACGTAGAAATGAATAAATTTCAGTTTGAAAATATACTTACTATACAGAATTTTGCGTAGGGAGTAGGTTTATATATGGACAACTACATATTGAAAATTTGGTTACAGATTTGTAATCTTGTATATTTCTGTAATAAATGATACCTAATAATATCCGTTTTGATTGATTTTGATCCCACTAAAACCACCCAGGTAAGACGAACAACACATTCTGATATTCTTGTTAACCGATGTTAACAGATATCGGATGATATGCACAGAACTTGCTAGGAGTGATGGACGATAGGGACGGGTAGAGAGAGAGAGAGAGAGAGAGAGAGAGAGAGAGAGAGAGAGAGAGAGAGGAGAGAGAGAGAGAGAGAGTCATGGGAATCCGTGCTGTTAGTACGACGTGATGATGGGAAATGATAAAACCCTGGTATTTTTGGTTTAGAAAAAAAGTTATATTTGGGCGTTACGATAGTAAACAAAAGTGTAAAACATTATCTGTAGATGATAGTGCAATGCAAATATATAAACATATATGATTGAGCAAGGACAGTAATTAATTAAGTATAATGAAAACGATTTGGATTCGATCATATAAACGGGTATCTTTATAGAATTTGGACCGTTAAAAACCGAATAATCTATCTATCAAAATCAGGAAAGAGAAAAAATAACAAGATTATGTGTTGTTTTAGGTAAGAATTCAACAAATATCAGGACGATCCTTTTAATAATGGTAATGTTTGTGCCATTGAAAGACTGGGAATAACCGTCAATAGTCTTGCAAAGAGACTGGAATAATAAAGGTGGTTCGAGATAATGCTAGAGTTTTGAGGAGGAGGAGATTTGAGGTGAATTGGTTTCACTAAATATTTCATTATAGTGCCATTTGGTAGAAAAAATTTGATTTTTTGTAGAATAATTTCCCATTTTCAGATAATCCTCGGTATAGGCTTCCTTATGAGTATACTAATTGAACCTTTTATCAGTTGATATTTGGTACTCATATATAAATGCCTACTCATTGGCTAAAATTTTAACTTATCAAAAATTACTAAAACTTTTATCTAAAAATTAAATCATCATAAGTATTTATGTCATAGTGCAAAACCTACCGACATTGTATATCGATATCTGACGGAAAACCACCACTGCAAAAACCCCAATGAAGATTGAAATCACTCAGTATACATTTTGAGATGCCAAAAGCATAATTTAATGCAATAACTTCTGCTATCGGTATACATTATAATTAATAGCCAGAAAGTTAAAGTTAGGAAAGAAACATTATACAGTATTAGTTTTCCAATTAGGATCCGTTTTTCTTTTTCTTTTCCGCCTGCGAACCGCCATTGGCGGCTTCATGGAGAAAGACATTCTTCTCATCCTAACAGTTTTTTTACGTGCATTATTCAAAATACACTTATTCTTGTTGATTGAATTAATAATATCTACGAAATCATTTTGCATTAGTAATAAAGTATAAACGATCACAAAATGCACTTTTGTACCCGATTAAATGTCTATTTCATCACAGAGGCGTACACACACTGATGCACACACTGATGCACACACGCAAACACATGCACGCCTGCATGCATACACAAGCCGCGTTTACATAAACGATCGCGATCACTTGCACACCCACACAGCCAACGCGGTCCAATGTGTTAGATGACTTTTCTCGTGTGTCTGTGTGCTCGTCATAGTCACCCTTTCGTTTACTCCCTGCCTCACTAAGATTTCCACCTTAAGGCGATGATTTCTAAGTTACTCTTACAAGCCTATTATTATGAGCTCGTTTCTCACTGGGTGCACTTAGAATAAATATTATGAAAAAGACTCTGGTACAAGGCTACAAATGTGGAGCTCACAGCAATGATTTATTTTAATGTTTTTTTTAGATAAATCTGTTGATTAATGAACCAGCGAAAGTGTTTCGAGAGACATTCAGAATGGAACCTTGTGCTTTGTTTGACATAGTAAAGTCGACAGAGTGACCTATTGTAGCTATCAACCAGACAGAGAGAGTCTATCTCCTTTTCACTAGCACTAGTCCAGGGTGATTATTTTTGCGTCTGAGGTGGGGTGCCACACCTACCATCAGCTCTCCCACTGTTTGACATAAGGCATATTGTGGAGCCCAAATAAATCTCAGTATCAATTGGCTGCAAGATAACTCACCAACCTTTGGCACAATTCTCTCTCTCGCTCTCCCCCCCTCTCTCTCTCTCTCTCTCTCTCTCTGTTACAAACTTTGGCGAATAACAGCATTTATGACTGGCACACTTTTTGGCAAATGCTGTATTTTGTGTCAAAGTTGAATAAAAAAAACATCTGAAACACGAGCTGTAATGCAGAATTTAGTGAACACAATTCATATTAAACGTAGATTACAAAAGAAAAATAAAAGAAATGTTGAAAAATATTTGTTTGTTTTATGGATGTTAATCTTTCATACGTATTCTATTCATTTTGAAGCTGTATACGAAGATTTTGCTATGCATTAGCAACCTAGTCTCGCTAAGACAACACACACACACACACATACACAACACACACATTGTCCGTTAATGGGAAGGGATTATGCTTGAATCATAAAACCAATATAGTAAATAGCAGTAGTTATGATCATGATGTAAATAATATAAAATGTATATATATATATATATATATATATATATATATGTAAGAGAGAGAGAGAGAGAGAGAGAGAGAGAGAGAGAGAGGAGAGAGAGAGAGAGAGAGAGAGAGAGAGAGCATATATATATATCTATATATATAAAAGAATGTTTCTGGTATGTACGTGTCGACTTATAACTCCGAAAAGAGATGTCATTCTGATTTGAAATCTTGCTCACACATTAATGTGTTTCTAACTAAGAAACACATAATATTTGGTTTTTGATTTTTACTAATTAAGTGATATAATTTAATAATTAAACAAAAATTAACCGATTTCTAGAACTCTTTACAGTAGGGAAAAATAAAGTAAGGAAAAATTGGGTCAAAAATAAAATGAATTATACTAATACATTTCACTTTAACTCAACAGGCTAGGTAGTTTCACTTTTAGCCAGTCTGTTCGTCTTTCTCTCTCTCTCGCTCTCTCTCTCTCTCTCTCTCTCTCTCTCTCTTCTGTGTTCGTCTCTCTCAAATAAAATTATGTTTTCAAACAAGTTTAAGATTACATTTTTAAGAATAATATTTTAAATGTAAAAAAAAGGCATTTCCTAAAAAAACCCAAAAAACATTGTAATATACGAATTCTCGTTGATTTTTAAAATTTTATCAATATTTTCCTCTTATTCTCTCTTACTCCTGTTTTCCCTCTTTCTCGCTGGTGTTCTTAAAAAATAGTCCGGTCATGGACCGGGTACTTTTGCTAGTATATATATAAATACTTTAAATATACAATATGAAACACTTACGTATGTCATTAATGTGTGTGTGTGTGTGTGTGTGTGTGTACAACCTTTTGAAAAAATTGATACAGGTGATGAAATTCGAGTGTATGGCTCTAAGGACGAAACAAAAAAGCAGTTAACACATTTTACTCAAACATCGCCATTACGACTTAAGAAAACAAATAAAAAAAATCCCATCTGATTAAAAAAAATTTGTTGCTGATTGAATTTTTTGATTGCTATAACATCATTCATTATGAGTGATGAGACGATGAACAAAGAGTTTGATTTGAAAAGTCTTGAGGTATTTTGTGAAATTAAATCTACAGAAATAGTCCTAAGGGGTGAACAGACAAAACCTTGACGCTGCACCAGGAAACGTAGTGGCTCATATATCACTCCCTATGAAAATTTGACGAAACAAAAGGCAACTGTCATCTTTCAACCTCACTACTCTCCGGATTTTGTTCTCAGTGATTAGATCTACCCAGAAAGGTTGTCGATTTCAGATAATAGAAGGAAATTTACTTTAATCCCTGCAAACTATCAATCAAGTTAAATTCTGGTGTGCATTTCAGAATTGCTAAAAGAAAAATATTGAAACGGAGAATACACAGTTTGAGTGGATGCACACTGTTTTATTAAGTTGTAAGGAAAGCAATTTCATCACACACACACACACACCACACACAACACACACACACCACACACACATACACACACACACACACACACACATATATATATAATATATATATATATATATATATTATATATATTAAATAATGTTTTGATTTGGGTGCAAAGCATGAGTAATGTATGAAATAAATGAGAAACTGTGTTGGGTGTCATGTACTAAGTTCCAGTTTATTTCATCCAATATTTCTAGGAATGGCAAGAATTTTTTTTTTAGACTGGCTGGCTACAGTGGTCGCTGGCGTTTTTATGAGTCAGTGATTTGGATTTTCTCGGCCTGCTTTTGAAGTTCAGTTGCCCTCTGGATTGGGTGAATTGAAATTGGCTGAAGACAGGAGTGTTGATTTCTCGGCTTACTTTTGATGTTCAGCTGTCTTCGCTACCCTCTTTATTGTCGAGGTTAGAATTGGCTGGAGTCGGAGGGGTGTAGGTATGTAGGTCGTTGGTGCAGGGGGTGTTGAAATATTTCTAAGCACTTCAGTTACCCAAATCTGTGTTTAACTCATGTGTAACCGGAAGCAGACTATCCCCTTAGTTTCAGTGTGTTTGCGTTTTTGTGTGGATGGAAAGTTGTGATCTAACGTATTTCAAGTTTTCTAATGTGTGTTACGGCTTATTAAAATGTTTTGCTATTGGGGCGTATTGGGTTTTCTGTCTATTGATTAATTTATGGTTATTGAATCTGAGTCTAAATGCTGTTTGGGTTTCTCCTCTGTATCCGCCGTTTTGGCATTTAGTGCAACAGATGATATTTGCACTGTCACAGTGAATATCTTAATATTGGTGTGAATTATTGTGAATGGGAAGTCAGTTATTAGGTGTATGCATACTAGGCCCCTTGATTTGTTGCACTTTTGGTTGCCTTTTTGTGTGTTAATGTTTATGTTTCAATTTTGTTTTTTGATACGGTGAGGATGTTGCATAAGTTGGGTAGTTGCCGTATGGCATTGATGTGTGGTAGATGCGGAAGGTAGATTTTGTTTTGAGGTTAGATAGTAGGTTTTTGAACTCTTTTCTGGAGTGTTTGGGTCAGTTTGTGCATGTGTTGGTCATGGGGGAAGACAATTGGGATTCAGTCATTAGTTTTTTTTTGTTTCTATTTGAGGAGCTCTTGTCTGTTTAGGGATGATGCTTTGTTTGTGGCTGTTTTGGTGAGTTTTTTGTGGTAGAGGCTTTTTTTAGGAATTTTTGAATTAAATTGGTGGTGTGATATGAGTATTCCTGGGGGTCGGAGCATATGCACCTTATCCGTATGCATGCGCTGTATATATCCGATTTTTTTTAGGTTCAGAGGGTGGTTGCTGTTGAAGTTTGAATATGTGGTTGTCGATGGGTTTCGTGTAATGGTGATGTAGATATAACCAATAAAGAAGCATACCGAGCTATGGTTAGCGGAATGAGAACAGGATATCCCCAGTGGACTGAATAAAGGCTTAGGTTCAAAGTTCCATGAGGGCTCCCGATTACGACAAGAAGGTTCCCAAGTTTGAAAAGAAAGTTCCCGAGTCCGAGAAAATTCCCGAGTCCGACAAAAAAATACCTGAAGAAGGCTGGCGGGCACATCAGCCGAAACGTTGTACAGATAACAATGAAGATGAGGACAACTGTCCGAATAATCCAAATAATACTAGTTCTAATTATATTTCAGGAATTATATATAATCCTATTTAAAATTAATAACTATTCCAAAAGATATTTCATGTATTTCGTTAAAATCTAATAGTGCAATTCTAATTATATTTTTAGTGACGGTTCAACATATGTCACAATTGCCTATTAATTCAATCTATTATTCAAAAGATTCTTCTTATCTGTGAATCTCTATTATTGCTAATTTTTCGTGTTGTGATATAAAACAGGGATCATTTAGAACACTGCACACGTTTGATTTTCTAAGATATTTCCATTCAATGATTCGTGATATATTTTGATCTTTAAATCACAAATAATATCTAGATAGAATTGTTGCGTTCTTAATTTATAAAATGATATCTGATTTGTAAATCTAGTTTTAAGTTCCGACTTTGTGCATTCCACGTAGAATTATTAGATGTCACTGAGGTATGGCAAATAACCTTTAGTCAAGCATCTTCTCTCGTGGGGCACATTGTTCGTTTCGACAGTCATTGTTTCTCTCTATCCTTTTCGTTATTCTATTTTTGTGTGCTTATATATTATTCTATAATGTGTTTTTTTTTAAATCTTTCTATATTGTCTGTACAAGAGAAACTAATTTTTAAATTGTTCTGTTAAAATTCCGTGTAATAATTTCTCTCTCTCTCTCTCTCTCTCTCTCCTTATATATTATATAATATATATATATATATTAATATATATATAATAATATAGATTAAAGAAATCAATCTGAGTAGTCTGCCAGTATGAGAAACGAATCCTTTGAAGCAATCCATTGTCTTGAAGAAGGTCTAACAGACCAACAGTTTATAAGTCGACATCACTTACTTACAATAAACATACATCCTGTACAACATCCCGTATTTTTCTACCTCCCACAATATATATGTATATATGCGTATAATTCTATATATATGCATATATATATATATATTTATACAGACAGAAACAGACACATACGTATATATATATTATAAAATATATATATATATATAATATTATATATATATATAGTATATATATATAATATATGGTTTATTTGCCAATTATCAGATAGTATTGTGTTTTTTAACATCAAAATTATTTGATCTTCTTGAATTGTCCAACGAGACTGTATTCAAAAACATCACAACAAAAAATTTGTTTAAGAGTTTCTAAACCTATTCAATTTGAACTATTAAAAAATTGACTTGTTATATGGGAGTCACTTAAATTTTTTTTGAACCTACTATTTCCAAGTGATTTTGCTATATGTTCATCATTGAAAAACTTGTTTTTTGCTCCAATATGAATGAGTAGAAAAATATATTTGGGCAGAATGGATATGTATTTTCTGAACCGATGTTCTTCCATCACCATAAGAATGTTTGAACAACCAAGTGCTTCTTCAAATTCTTCTTTCCCATAATCAAATATTTTCATCTAATGCTGCCTTTTTAAAGACTTAATTGCGATGTCATTAGCAGATCCACATTTATCGACCGCTTCAAATAATTTGGCAAAACCTAACGCAGGATAAAACTGCAATGGTCTCGGTTAGTCCATGTAATTTATACGACGAAATACTGTATTGTCATTTTTGTCACACACTCTGCCACGTTTACCACGTAAGTGACTATTTAAAATATTTGACTTATACTCAAAATTAGTATTTTTGAAGGAATTAGATGTGAGAATATACTACCATTTTCCTAAATCAATCTTAAACTCCAGAAGTACGAGTCATTGGTAAAATCATAGTACGATTATTTTCATTTTGGTTTTACAAGTTTTGTAAATGCCAATGAGTATATTTTTCATAAATGTCAATTGGATATGATGATGTGTGTCTGTTTTATCCTGTTTCCCTATATACACAATATAAGCAAATGATAAAATGTGCCCATCTTTAATATAAGAATTTGTTTATTTAATTCTCAGAGATGGATTATCCCCATTTTAACAGTCCATATCTATGAGTATCTCGTATCAGTTAATCCTTCCTAATTAATCTATTCTGAGATTTTAATAGGAAGAGGGTTTGCTATGAGTTTACCATTATCTCAGTGAAGATAAGTATATGCATGGAATACTTAAATAAATGACATTAAAATAATGCCACACAGGCCAGCTGATTCTCCTCAAAGAGGATGCGGAAGTTCTTGTTGACCAGTGAACTCTAATATAGTTCTCAATATAATTCAGAAAAGAAAGCCGACAAAAGATAAAACTGGCCCTTGGTTTGGAAGTACAATTATCAGAAGATGCTTTGAATACATCTAGTATCGTCAGCCAATAATCACCAGAAAAAAATCTGAACTTCGATTTCAATCATTCAAACAGCGTGAAGAAAGAAGATCGTGCAGTGTCTAAAAGATCCGGGAAAACGCACGTAGCAACCCAGGTGATGAACAAGAAAGAAGCAGTATTAAAAGATCTTTTTGAATAAAAACAGGTACCACGAGCAGAGATAAGAAAGTCGAGACAGAGTAGAGATTGTCACGATCAGTTTAATTTACATAAGAGGTACGTCGGAAACGAATCAGAGAAATCTAGTCAATAATACACACCCGAAGTATTCAAAAGCACTTCCAGTCCTTCAGACATCAACTTTTGTGGAATGTGAAATTGGAGAAATTTTAATAGGGGGTGGTTGAGGAAATTTACGCCTGAAATTTTCTAAGTGCCCTTCATCTAATTTTCGTGGAGAAGATCGAAGTAGAGCAGGGTCTTTACAACAAACCCACCGTAAAGGTGTTATTTTTTAAAGTAAAGAAAGCAGTTACATGTGTTTCAAGTATATACATTTTTAGAATAATGCATGTTAACTCCACAACGATTGAATATTCCACATTCAATAAAAGCAGAGTATTTTTCAGGAATATTACCCGTAACTACAACAGAATAGTAGCCAGGTCTGATCGGAGCTTTCTGTGGGCACAATTACGGAAACTGACGGAAATTAAACGATACACAACATATTAATGCCAATGAGATAAGCATTTAAAAATGAAACTGTGCAACAAACTCCTTGAATCAAATGAATTGTACATTAAGACGTTTTACTTTTTTCTCATCCTATCTTAAAAAAGCATCGAGGAAGATGGGTGTCTATATGAGGCTTTTTTCCCCTGAAGAAAATTTTTAACTTTTTTTAAAAGATTTTTTTTACAATGTATTACTTGAAGGACAGAATTTTTCTTTGTAAAGACATTCTGCATTAAACTTTTTCACAATTTTAATTATTAATTTTTCTTGTTCTTATTTATTTTAATTTCTTATATTATCTTTCAAAAGTTTTAAAAGCAAACATGAATTTTTAATGGCTATTACCCTTTGTAGACACAACGACTATAATCCTCTGTGTTAATTTCTGGAATTTTTCGGAAATAATTTTCCGGAAAGTTCCGATCAGCCATGGTTACAATTCTATATTTGTACCAGTATACATCATTCACTAATTGATAGTTATCTCGTTCTAAAGGTTATAAAAATCAAAGTATATTTACCGCAACTTTCTTCCAATTCTATTTCAGCCATTTTTTCTGTACTTTCGTGAGACGCAACCCCTTTTCAGCAGGGTAATATCTAATAATCCTAATCAACAGGAAAATATGTAATAAACCTTGGTTGATTTGGGAATAAATCATTTTACATAAGAGTCTTCATTACATGAGGAATAAATGTGTGTCCATTTCGGCTTTCTTGGAATAATATTATTGTAATTGAAAATAATAATTAAGCGTTGAATTCATTTTTGTATGATACAGTACGAAAGGAGAAATACAGTTCACTTACTTAGTTGGTGGTGGATATGACCTTCTCTTGATATTGTCTAATATATTTTGTGATTGTATTACGCTTTGGTGGATTTGTCTATACTTCAGTGATGTGGTTTTATTTATTTCCCCATTTATTTTATTGGGATTTACAACATTGGTTTAAAACAGATACAGCCTATCTTTGAGGTGTTATCGTCGTCTCAGATCCTGGGTATTTCGAAATATTCCTGGTTCGAAATCTCTCTTTATAAAACACCGCTTCTAAGCATCAATTTTAATTCCTGGATGGATTTAAATACAAACCACATTAAATACAAGTCAACAATAAACATTTCTAAAATGTTCTGGCAAGGATTTGGACGATGTACCAAAATGATGGCAAAATCTGATGATTTAAAAAATTCTAGTCGGTTGGTTTCCAGAGACAACTTACCTCGTTCATGAGTTTGTGAGTTGATTCACCTATGCCAACACTGTGCTTCACAGCCATCTGGTGTGCAGTGAGAACGGGAGGAACTTTTTTGCTGTCAGAATGGTGAAAGTCACAGGGTCACTCCACACCAAATTAAAAGACCTTGTCTCACATATTGCTTGCATGGCAAAGTGTTAATCAAAGTTTTTGTCGGTTGGACAATTCAACCTTTTCTTTCGTCCCTAGTGTTTAAAAAGCTATTTAGGGAAACGTTACTACGTCTTAACGCCATCAAAATATCCAACTTCAAGTATGTTTCTTGTCTTCATTTTGGCTGAAATATTGAAAACGTAAAGTTTTAACGTAAAAATATAAACAGAATTTTGCCCTAAAAATAACTAGCTTTTGTCCTGAAAAGGTACACATTTTCTATGGTTTCGTGCCAAAGCACCATTACCACTACCACACAGTACCCAGCAATATCTTACGATACCAACAAATTTTGCTGGTTTACTGTCACATCATGGGTATGTCTGATAAAGATGCAGCCTCTTATATATATATATATATATATATAATATATATATATATATATATATTATATCTGCATGTGTGTTTAGGTTAGGTATTTTAAATACGAGTAGCCGCAGTTTTGTACGTATTTCTTCAAACAGCATATTACAAATATAAGTAAAATATTCATGAATTTAGTTTGAACTATATGGGAATAATGTGAAAGGTAGATAGATAAATATGAACAGGTTTGAGTTCGAGATTCCGTCAGGTCCGTTTACATTCATTACACAGAATCCATGGATATAATAGCAGTGCTTATATTCTAATTCAATAAGTTGTAAAGGCAAAGGAAAACAACTCTACTATCGCCCTCGAAAAGCACTCATTATAATGCATAGTTTTTACTGATAAATAAAGCTGTGAAGAGCCATGATCCTTCGAGACTCGTGATGCTTTCTATTCCAATTGAAAAGCTCGAATAAACGATATGTGACAACAAAAACTCCGAAAACTTGTATAAAATCAATTTTATTGTAAGAAAAATGAATGGAGAAAATTTTGAACTAAAACTTTTCTTTCATTATTCAGAACGTTGATTCTTGTTGTTTGTCAGCTTGATGACACTTACTGAATGTCCGATGTCAATGTCAATTATTTTAATGACATGTGAATGTCTTGTGAATGACAAAAAATTACCTCAATTGGAATTGTCCTTTTAGAATGAAGGTGGCACAGACAAACAAATAAGAAGCTTATTTATCAGTATGAAGTAAATTTATAATGAAAACTGTTCCGTCAAATCGTCAGATGATTTTGAAAGAGATAATCACAGGGTTTTCATGTCAGAAAATTATACTGTGAGTGAAATTGTATTTGTGTGCTTACTTACTAACATGTGATATCATACTGCAATACACCACCTGTTTTAAATTTAAAAAAAAATACTAAATTTGTCTAAACTTTTTCTTTTAATTTAAATCCATTGAAATTGAAAATTGCTTCTAATCTGGAGCACGCTCAACGAAAATTAATTTAAGGAAGAAGAAAAAAGAAAATATAAAAAGCGGTACAAGGCGAAAACCAAAGAAAAAAAGAAGAAGTTCCTTGAATGAGAAGAAGCTGAAAAGACGATATTTAGAGAAAATGAAATGAAAGAAAATTGAAAAATAAAGAGATTACCCGAATAGAAAGAAAAGTAAAGAGAAGGAAAGAAAAGCTGAAAATAGAAAGATATGATTCAAACATGAAGATATGATTCTAACAGAGAGAAAAGTGAAATGAAGAAAGAAAAAAAAGAAAAAAAAGAAAGAAAAGGTCAAAGCAGAGATAGAAAAGTGATAAATAATTAACAAATGAATATTTTTAAAATGATAAATATACAGGAAAAAAAAATGATAACAATGACATGTAAAGAAAGTTGGATATACGAAGTGTCCCAAAAAAGAAACCGACCTTTTTTTCAAAAAAGAAATTTAATTCTTTAGTCTTCTTCAAAATATATTCGATACATTTTTTCGTTTTAAGGGATAGTGTTCAGGTCAGGAAGCACATCGTTTGTACATATAACGTTGATATCATTTCGCAATCGACATTTATGAAAGAAAGAAATCGGGATGGTAGAGTAGCCAGCTCTTAACTGATGTGATTCTGATTTTATTAAAATAATAACAGACTCGCAGAATTGGGCATCAACATAATACAAGAATATTTTTCTTTTAATTCATGTGGCAGATGAAAGAAAAACAAAATATAATTGCACTACATGCATCTAACATGTTGAATCAGGTAAGTCGCCCGCAACCTATAGTGGTGGTGGCTATTTTCACAGGTTTGTATATTTCTTGCACAAATCTATATTCCAATGGCCAACTATATTGCTATGACCTACTTGAAGATCCTTACCATTCTAAGAATCAAAGGTGATCTAATTGAAACTTTCAAATAATTCATGGAATTCATAATTATGGTAGGTATTTTTTACTTTTTTCAAAAATCACATCTTGCAACTTACCTGAAAATTGGAACTCTGACTCCCCCCTTTTTATTCTTATCTATTCAAATTGATTTAAAGCACTGTATTTAAAGCACTGCACAGCATACGGACTGAACTAAGAATTCTCTAATCTAGACATAGTAACATTTAAATTGTAAGAGATTCTAAGATGAAGTGATAAAAACGAATGAAAAATCCTCATCAAAACTGTTAAATAACCTCTTCGACAGGAACACGTCGTCTTTCTCCTTCTTATTGGTCGCCTTAGATATTTCATTGTGTTAACTGCTACGTCGAAGACGGTGACATCTTTCTTCGGGAAGAACAAACACTAGGGTATCTTTCGTGTACACATTTCTTTATTTTCATTTGACTAATGCATCATCTATATGTAAAGTAAAACCCATCTGCTACTTAAAGAACATGAATTCGCTTAAAATCTCAGATCCAATTATTACCCTAATTTATAACATCTTAGTCAATAACTGATTAGATTTCAAAAATACCCTCCTGATCACATGACTGAAATCATCCAATTTATCACCATCATAACAACTGACATTGGGATATCAATGAGAATCAAAATCATTGGACTCAATATTTTTAAATACAATTTCTATTTCTCTTTTACAATTGTTGGATTTTTTTTGTGATATAAGGCATGGGCAAATGGTACTTCTAAATATAGACTCGTTGACTACCAACGTGACCCGAGAAAGATTCCTATTGCCCAATCACTGGCAGTGGCTGCTGCCTGTTGCTGTATTTATAGAGGCCTGATTCTAAACTTATGTCATTGACACTGCGACCATCTTGGACGACGGCCTTACAAAGAATACTAATAACACAGGATACTTATTGGCTTGCTTACTTATTCACTACATCTGGAACTAAGGATGCCGGTCAGATAATCAAACAACATTCAACGCTAACTCTCAGAATAATAGATCAACTTCTATTATTAATAAAAACATTAAACAAAATTAAAAGATAGAATGGATGGGAGTTAACGTTCAGTAGTTTTTAAATCGATTAGATAAGATTTCTCAACAGCCCAAAATGGGATGTTCACTTGAACCGTTGATGTAGCACAAACGTTTTATAATATATTAAGCAAAATAGTCGTACCAAGAATATTTGCTATGATTAAATTCCAAATATATTTAACCAATATTCGAATCAAAGCCAGACTATTTGGATCGCCTAAGAATTTTACAAATCAAGATATGGGAGATTCATTGGTTTCCAAAATAAAAAAAAGGAATCAAAAGAATAATATTTCGTTTGTTTTATTTTCTATCTACACTGTCTGGCCAATACAGTTATTGCAACAAGAGAACACAACGCAATGCAACATAGAAATATTGCCTGGAAGTGTGTTCTTGAATGCATTTAAAGAAATATAGTGCCTTAGATTTTTAAACGCTTTAGTTCTTGATTTTCTACGAAGTTGTCCAACGAAACAAAGCAAAGAATACGCTTTGTTTTTTATCTTCCAAGTAGATTGAGTTTAGAATAATGGCTGAAAAAAAGTGAAAAAGATACAGACAGCTCTAATTTATTTGAATCGTCGAGATAGATACGGAAACAGAAGATATATCTAAATAGACTAGAATATATAGATAGATTTATATAAATTGGAATGAATTGATAGAATAGATTCGAATAGAAGGACATGTGGCAACATTGGTGCTTTTATACAACTGGAGTTACTGAGAAAAGTCTCGTTGACTATAAGGTAGCAAAACTTAAGTTCGTAGAATAGCAATTGCCAAGACTTTGGCGCTTAAGATAGAGAAATAGACCTGGTCACATCATTAGAAAGAAAAACATCAGAAAATCGAATTTATGATATAAATATTACAAGGAAAAAGATTCTAAAGTCGACTTGAACAGAGAAGTTTTTGCTAGAAACAACAAAAAGGACAAAATATAATAGAATGATCAGATCGTATTTTCCTCCGCTAACAGAATATAACCGTTTCAATTGGTTAAATCGAAAAGTAAATAAACTCTTAGATAAATACTGCAGCTGTTGGCACTGTCTTTATTGTTTCTAGGCAAACCTTTCTCTGTCAAGTCGACTTTAAGTCAATCTTTTTCCGTTGTAATATTATATATAGAAATTCGATTTTCTGATGTTTTCTTTCTAAATGAATGTGACCTAGGCTATTTTCTCTATCTTAAGCGCCAAGGTCTTTTGAATTGCTCTTCTTACGAACTTAAGTTTTGCTGACCTTATAAGTCAAGAAGACTTTTCTCAAGTTAAACTCTGTTGTATAAAGCACCAATGTTGCTACATGTCCTTCTATTCGAATCTATCTATCATTCCATTCCAATTTATATAAATCTATGCTATAATATTCTAGTCTATTTAGATATATCTCTGTTTCCGTATGCTATCTCGAGATTCAATAGAGCTTGTCTGTATCTTTTTCACTCTTTTTCAGCCTTACATTCTAAAACTGCATTTTCTACTTGGAAGAATAAAAACAAGGTATTTCTTTTGCTTTGTTTCGTTGGACACTCGTAGAAAATCAAGAACTAAAAAGGTTTTAAAATCTAAGGCTACTATATTTCTTAAGATGCTTCAGAACACCTTCCAGCAATATTATTTCTATTGTTTGCATTGCGTTGTGTTCTCTGTTTTGCAATAACTGTATTGGCCATGAAGTTAAGATAGAAAATAACAAACCGAAATATTATTCCTTTTTGAATCCTGTTTTTTTATTTGGAAAACCAATGAATCTCCCATATCTTGAATTTGTAAAAATCTTGGTCGATCCACGAAGTCTGGCTTCTTTTGAATTTTTCGCGAATATGGTTAAATATATTTGGGAATTAATTGCATAGCAAAATATCTTGGTACGACTATTTTTGCTTAATATATTTATAAAACGGTTTTGTGTACATGCAACGGTCAAGTGAATCATCCCATTTTGGGGGGTTGGAAAATCTTAATCTAAATCACGATTTAAAAACTACTGACGTTAACTCCTCTCATTTTATCTTTTAATTTGTTTAATTGTTTTATTAATATAATAGATTAGTTGTATCTATTATTCTGAGAGTAGCGTTGAATTGTTGTGAGTATCTGACCGGCATCCTTAGTTCACAGATGTAGTGAATAAGTAAGGCAGGCCAATAAGTATCTGTGTTATAGTATTCTTTGTAAGGCCGTCGTCCAAGATGGTCCGAGTGTCAATGACATAAAGTTTAGAATCAGGCCTCTATAAATACAGCACAGCAGCAAGCACTGCAGTGATTGGACAATATGGAATGCTTTCTCGGTCACGTGGTAGTCAACGAGTCTATATTTAGAGTGACCATTTGCCCCATGCCTTATATCACAAATCCAACAATTGTAAAAGAGAAATAGAAATTGTATTTAAATAATTGAGTCCAATGATTTTGATTCTCATTGATTCCAATGTCAGTTATGTTATGATTGGCTGATATTGGATGATTTGCAGTCATGTGATCAGGAAGGGTAGTTTTGAAATCTAATCAGTTATTTGACTAGATGTTTATAATTAGGTAATAAGTTGGATCTGAGATTTTAAAGCGAATTCATGTTCTTTAAGGTAGCAGATGGGTTTACTTTACATATAGATGATGCATTAAGTGCAAAAGAATAAAGAAATGTGTACACGAAGATACCTAGTGTTGTCTTCCCGAAGAAAGATGTCACCGTCTTCGAAAACTGTAGCAGTTAACACAATGAAATAATCTAAAGGAGAAAGACGACGTGTTCCTGTCGAAGAGGTTATTTAACCAGTTTGGATGAGGATTTTCATTCAGTTTTTATCACTTCATCTTAGAATCTCTTACAATTTAAATGGTTACTATGTCCTAGATTAGAGTTTCTTAGTTCAGTCCGTATGCGTGCAGTGCTTTAAATACAGTGCTTAAATCAATTTGAATAGTAAGAATAAAAAGGGGAGTTCGAGTTCCAATTTTCAGGTAAGTTGCAAGATGTGATTTTGAAAAAAGTAAAAATACCTACATAATTTGTTCATTTATTGAGTTTTTAGTCTTTGATTACTTGTGTAAGGATCTTCATAGTAAGGTCATGCATTGTTTGGCCATTGGAATATAGATTTGTGCAAGAATATACAACCTGTGAAATAGCACCACCACTATAGGTTGCGGGCGACTTTACCTGATTCAACATGTTAGATGCATGTAGTGCACATTATATTTGTTTTTCTTGTTCATCTGCCACATGATAAGAATTTCTTGTATTAGTGATGCCATATTCTGCAGAGTCTGTTATTATTTTAATAAATCAGATCACATCAGTTAAGATGCTAGCTCTAGCATCCCGATTTTTTCTTCATAAATGTCGATTGCGAAATGATATCAACGTTATATGTACAACGATGTGCTTCCTGACCTGAACACTATCCCTTAAAACCAAAAAATGTTCGAATATATTTGAAAGAAGACTAAAGAATTAAAATTTCTTTTTTGAAAAAAGGTCGGTTTCTTTTGGGCACACTTCGTATATCCACTTTTTTACATGTCATTGTTTATCATTTTTTTTTTTTCCTGTATTTTTATCATTTTAAAAATTATTATTTGTTAATTATTTATCACTTTTTCTATCTCTGCTTTGACCTTTCTTTCTTTTTTTTTCTTTTTTTTCTTTCTTCATTTCACTTTTCTCTCTGTAGAATCATATCTTTCATGTGAAATCATATCTTTCTATTTTTCAGCTTTCTTTTCCTTCTCTTTACTTTTTTTTCTATTCGGGGTATCTCTTATTTTTCAATTTTTCTTTCATTTCATTTTCTCTTAATATCGTCTTTTTTCAGCTTCTTTTCATTCAGGAACTTTCTTCTTTTTTTCTTTTGGTTTTCGCCTGTACCGCTTTTATATTTTCTTTTTTCTTTTCTTCCTTAAATTAATTTTCGTTGTAGCGTGCTCCAGATTAGAAGCAATTTTCAATTTCAAATGGATTTAAATTAAAGAAAAAAGTTAGACAAATTTATGTATTTTTTTTTTAAATTTAAAACAGGTGGTGTATTGCAGTATGATTCACATGTTAGTCAAGTAAGCACACAAAATACATTTTCACTCACAGTATAATTTTCTGACATGAAACCCTGTGATTATCTCTTTCAAAATCATCTGACGATTTGACGAACAGTTTTCATATAAATTTACTTCATACTGATAAATAAGCTCTTATTTGTTTGTCTGTGCCACCTTCATTCTAAAAGGACAATTCCAATTGAGGTAATTTTTTGTCATTCACAAGACATTCACATGTCATTAAATAATTGACATTGACATCGGACATCAGTAAGTGTCATCAGCTGACAAACAACAAGAATCAACGTTTCTGAATAATGAAAGAAAAGTTTTAGTTCAAAATTTTCTCATTCATTTTTCTTAACAATAAAATTGATTTTATACAAAGTTTCGGAGTTTTGTTGTCACATATCGTTTATTCGAGCTTTTCAATTGGAATAGAAAGATCACGAGTCTCGAAGGATCATGGCTCTCACAGCTTTATTTTATCAGTAAACTATGCATTATAATGAGTGCTTTTCGAGGCGATAGTAGAGTTGTTTTCCTTTGCCTTTTAACAAACTTTTGGAATTTAGGAATATAAGCACTGCTATTAATATCCATGGATTCTGTGTAATGAATGTAACGGACCTGCGGAATCTCGAATCAACCTGTTCAATTTATCTATCTACCTTTCACATTATTCCCATATAGTTCAAACTAAATCATGAATATTTTACTTATATTTGTATATTGCTGTTTGAAGAAATACGTACCAAACTGCGGCTACTCGTATTTAAATACCTAACTAAACACACATGCAGAGTATATATATATTATATAATTATATATATATATATATATATATAATAATATAATAAGAGGCTGCATCTTTATCAAGACATACCCATGATGTGAACAGTAAACCAGAAAATTTGTTGGTATCGTAAGATATTGCTGGGGTACTGTGTGGGTAGTGGTAATGGTGCTTTGGCCACGAAACCATAGAAATGTGTACCTTTTCAGGACAAAAAGCTAGTTATTTTTAGGGCAAAATTCTGTTTTATGATTTTACGTTAAACTTTACGTTTTCAATATTTCAGCCAAAATGAAGACAAGAAACATACTTGAAGTTGGATATTTTGATGCGTTAAGACGTAGTAACGTTTCCCTAATAGCTTTTTTAAACACTAGGGGAACGAAAGAAAAGGTTGAATTGTCCAACCGACAAAAACTTTGATTTAACACTTTGCCATGGCAAGCAATATGTGAGACAAGGTCTTTTTAATTTGGTGTGAGTGACCCTGTGACTTTCACCAATTCATGGACAGCAAAAAAGTTCCTCCAGTTCTCACTGCACACCAGATGGCTGTGAAGCACAGTGTTGGCATAGGTGAATCAACTCACAAACTCATGACGAGTAAGTTGTCTCTGGAAACCAACCGACTAGAATTTTTTTAAATCATCAGATTTTGCATCATTTTGGTACATCGTCCAAATCCTTGCAGAACATTTTAGAAATGTTTATTGTTGACTTGTATTTAATGTGGTTGTATAAATCCATCAGGAATTAAAATTGATGCTTAGAAGCGGTGTTTTTATAAAGAGAGATTTCGAACCAGGATATTTCGAATACCCAGGATCTGAGACGACGAATAACACCTCAAAGATAGGCTGTATCTGTTTTAAACGCATGTTGTAAATCCCAATAAATAAATGGGAAATAAATAAACCACATCACTGAAGTATAGACAAATTCCACAAAGCGTAATACAATCACAAAATATATATAGACAATATCAAGAGAAGGTCATATCCACCACCAACATAAGTAAGTGAACTGTATTTCTCCTTTCGTACTGTATCATACAAAATGAATTCAACGCTAATTTATTTTCAATTACAATTAATATTATTCCAAGAAAGCCGAAATGGACACACATTTATTCCTCATGTAATTGAAGACTTCTTATGTAAATGATTTTATTCCCAAATCAACCAAGGTTTATTACATATTTTCCTGTTGATTAGGATTATTAGATATTACCCTGCTGAAAGGGGTTGCGTCTCACGAAGTACAGAAAAAATGGCTGAAAATAGAATTGGAAAAATGTTGCGGTAAATATACTTTGATTTTTATAACCTTTAGAACGAGATAACTATCAATTAGTGAATGATGGATACTGGTACAAATATAGAATTGGTAACCATGGCTGATCGAACTTTCCGGAAATATTTCGAAAAATTCCAGAAATTAACAGAGGATTATAGTCGTTGTGGTCTACAAAGGGTAATAGCCATAAAATTCATGTTTGCTTTTAAAATTTTGAAAGATAATATATAAGAATTAAAATAAATAAGAACAAGAAAATTAATAATTAAAATTGTGAAAAAGTTTAATGCAGAATGTCTTTACAAAGAAAAATTCTGTTCCTTCAAGTAATCATTGTAAAAAAAAATCTTTTAAAAGTAAAATTTTCTCAGGGGGAAAAAGCCTCATATAGACACCCCATCTTCCTCGATGCTTTTTTAAGATAGGATGAGAAAAGTAAAACGTCTTTAATGTACAATTCATTTGATTCAAGGAGTTTGTTTGCACAGTTTCATTTAAATGCTTTATCTCATTGGCATTAATATGTTGGTATCGTTAATTTCCGTCAGTTTCCGTAATTGTGCCACAGAAAGCTCCGATCAGACCTGGCTACTATTCTGTTGTAGTACGGTAATATTCCTGAAAGAATACTCTGCTTTTATTGAAATGTGGAATTATCATCGTTGTGGAGTTAACATGCATTATTCTAAAATGTATATACTTGAAACACATGTAACTGCTTTCTTTACTTAAAAAAATAACACTTTACGGTGGGTTTGTTGTAAAGACCCTGCTCTACTTCGATCTTCTCCCAACGAAAATTAAGATGAAGGGCAACTTAGAAATTTTCAGGGTAATTTCCTCAACTACCCCTATAAAATTTCCTCCCAATTTCATTCCACAAAAGTTGATGTCTGAAGGATGGAAGTGCTTTTGAATACTGTTCGGGTGTTGTATTATTGACTAGATTCTTCTGATTCGTTTCCGACGTACCTCTTATGTAATTAAACTGATCGTGACAATCTTCTACTTGTCTCGACCTTTCTATCTCTGCTCGTGGTACCTGTTTTTAATTCAAAAAGATTCTTTCTAATACTGCTTCTTTTCTTGTTAGTATACACCTGGGTTGCTACGTGCGTTTTTCCCGGATCTTTAGACACTGCACGATCTTCTTCTTCACGCTGTTTGGATGATTGAAATCGAAGTTCAGATTTTTTTTTCTGGTGATTATTGGCTGACGATACATAGATGTATTCAAAGCATCTTCTGATAATTGTACTTCCAACAAGGGCCAGTTTTATCTTTTGTCGGCTTTTCTTTTCTGAATTATATTGAGGAACTTATAGAGTTCACGTGGTCCAACAAGACTTCCGCATCCTTTTGAGGAGAATCATGCCTGGCCTGTGTGGCATTATTTTTAATGTCATTTATTTTAAGTATTCCATGCATATACTTATCATCACTGGAGATAATGGTAAACTCATAGCTAAACCCTCTTCCTATTAAAATCTCAAGAATAGATTAATTAGGAAGGATTAACTGATACGAGATACTCATAGAGTATGGACTGTAAAATGGGGATAATCCATCTCTGAGAATTAAATAAACAATTCTATATAAAGATGGGTCCATTTTATCAGTTTGTATATTTGTGTATTAGGGAAACAGGATATAAACAGACAACATCATCATATCCAGATTTGACATTTATGAAAAATATACTCATTGGCAATTTACAAAAACTTGTAAACCAAAATGAAAATAATCGTACTATGATTTTACAATGACTCGTACTTCTGGAGTTTAAGATTGATTAGGAAAATGGTAGTATATATTCTCACATCTAGTCCTTCAAAAATACTAT
The DNA here is from genome assembly GCA_023376005.1 of Doryteuthis pealeii. Taxonomy (NCBI): domain Eukaryota; kingdom Metazoa; phylum Mollusca; class Cephalopoda; order Myopsida; family Loliginidae; genus Doryteuthis; species Doryteuthis pealeii. Next base: position 23,367,663 of record CM042160.1, on the reverse strand, counting down.
TTTGAGTGATAAGTCAAATATTTTAAATAGTCACTTACGTGGTAAAACGTGGCAGAGTGTGTGACAAAATGACAATACAAGTATTTTCGTCGTATAAAATTACATGGACTAACCGAGACCATTGCAGTTTTTATCCTGCGTTAGGGTTTTGCCAATATTTGAAGCGGTCGATAAATGTGGATCTGCTAATGACATCGCAATTAAGTCTTTAAAAGGTCAGCATTAGATGAAAAATATTTGATTATGGCGAAAGAAGTAATTTGAAGAAGCACTTGGTTGTTCAAACATTCTTATGGTGATGGAAGAACATCGGTTCAGAAAATACATATCCATTCTGCCCGAAATATATTTTTCTACTCTTCATTATTGGAGCAAAAACAAGTTTTTTCAATGATGAACATATAGCAAAATCACTTGGAAATAGTAGGTTCAAAAAAATTTAAGTGACTCCCATATACAAGTCAATTTTTTAATAGTTCAAATTGAATAGGTTTAGAAACTCTTAAACAAATTTTTTGTTGTTGATGTTTTTGAATACAGTCTCGTTGGACATTCAAGAAGATCAAATAATTTTGATGTTAAAAACACAATACTATCTGATAATTGGCAAATAACCATATAAATATATATATATATATATATATATAATATATATATATATATATATATATTATATATATATATATATACGTATGTGTCTGTTTCTGTCTGTATAAATATATATATATATATGCATATATATAGATATATACGCATATATACATATATATGTGGGGGGAGGTAGAAAAATACGGGATGTTGTACAGGATGTATGTTTATTGTAAGTAGTGATGTCGACGTTATAACGTGTTGGTCTGTTAGACCTTCTTCAAGACAATGGATTGCTTCAAAGGATGTCGTTCTCATACTGGCAGACTACTTCAGAATGGATTTCCTTTTATTTCTCATATATATATATATATATATAATATATATATATATATATATATATATATATATAGAGAGAGAGAGAGAGAGAGAGAGAGAGAGAGAGATTTATTACACGGAATTTTTAACAAGAACAATTTAAAAATTAGTTTCTCTTGTACAGACATATAGAAAGGATTAAAAAAAACACAATTATAGAATAATATATAAAGCACACACAAAATAGAAATAACGAAAAGGATAGAGAGAAACAATGCAACTGTGCGAACGGACAATGTGCCCACGAAAGAGAAGATGCTTGACTAAGGTGTTATTTGCCATACTCAGTGACATCTAACTAAATTCTACGTGAATGCACAAAGTCGGAACTTAAAACTAGATTACAAATCATAAATATTCATTTTATAATATTAAGAAACGCAACAATTCTATCTAGATATATTTGTGATTTAAAGGATCAAAATATATCACGAATCATTGAATGGAATATCTTAAGAAAATCAAACGTGTGCAGTGTTCTAAATGATCCCTGTTTTATATCACAACACGAAAAATTAGCAATAATTAGATTCACAGATAAGAAGAATCTTTTGAATAATAGAATTGAATTAATAGGCAATTGTAGACATATGTTGAACCGGTCACTAAAATATAATTAGAATTGCACTATTAGATTTTAACGAAATACATGAAATATCTTTTGGAATAGTTATTAATTTTAAATAGGATTATATATAATTCCTGAAATATAATTAGAACTAGTATTATTTGGATTATTCGGACAGTTGTCCTCATCTTCATTGTTATCTGTACAACGTTTCGGCTGATGTGCCCGCCAGCCTTCTTCAGGTATTTTTTTGTCGGACTCGGGAATTTTCTCGGACTCGGGAACTTTCTTTTCAAACTTGGGAACCTTCTTGTCGTAATCGGGAGCCCTCATGGAACTTTGAACCTAAGCCTTTATTCAGTCCACTGGGGTATCCTGTTCTCATTCCGCTAACCATAGCTCGGGTATGCTTCTTTATTGTATATCTACATCACCATACACGAAACCATCGACAACACATATTCATAGACTTCACAGCAACCACCCTCTGAACCTAAAAAAATCGATAATATACAGCGCATGCATACGGATAAGGTGCATATGCTCCGACCCCCAGGAATACTCATATCACACCACCAATTTAATTCAAAATTCCTAAAAAAAGCCTCTACCACAAAAAACTCACCAAAAAACAGCCACAAACAAAGCATCATCCTAAACGACAAGAGCTCCTCAAATAGAAACAAAAAAAACTAATGACTGAATCCCAATTGTCTTCCCCCATGACCAACACATGCACAAACTGACCCAAACACTCCAGAAAAGAGTTCAAAACCTATATCTAACCTCAAAACAAATCTACCTTCCGCATCTACCACACATCAATGCCAAACGGCAACTACCCAACTTATGCAACATCTCACCGTATCAAAAAAAAAATTGAAACATAAACATTAACACACAAAAAGGCAACCAAAGTGCAACAAATCAAGGGCCTAGTATGCATACACCTATAACTGACTTCCCATTCACAATATTCACACCAATATTAAGATATTCACCTGTGACAGTGCAAATATCATCTGTTGCACTAAATGCCAAAACGGCGGATAGAGGAGAAACCCAAACAGCATTTAGACTCAGATTCAATAACCATAAATTAATCAATAGACAGAAAACCCAATACGCCCCAATAGCAAAAACATTTTAATAAGCCGTAACACACATTAGAAAACTTGAAATACGTTAGATCACAACTTTCCATCCAACACAAAAACGCAAACACACTGAAACTAAGGGGATAGTCTGCTTCCGGTTACACTGAGTTAAACACAGATTTGGGTAACTGAAGTGTTAGAAATATTCAACACCCCTGCACCAACGACCTACATACCTACACCCTCCGACTCCAGCCAATTCTAACCCGACAAATAAAGAGGGTAGCGAAGACAGCTGAACATCAAAAAGTAAGCCGAGAAATCAACACTCCCTGTCTTCAGCCAATTTAATTCACCCAATCCAGAGGGCAACTGGAACTTCAAAGCAGCGCGAGAAATCCAAAATCACTGACTCATAAAAACGCCAGCGACCACTGTAGCCAGCCAGTCTAAAAAAAAAATTCTTGCCATTCCGCCTAGAAATATTGGATGAAATAAACTGGAACTTAGTACTGACACCCAACACTAGTTTCTCATTTATTTCATACATTACTCATGCTTTGCACCAAATCAAAACATTATTTAATTATATATAATATATATATATATATATATATATATAATATGTGTGTGTGTGTGGTGTGTGTGTATGTGTGTGTGTGTGTGTGTGTGTGTGTGTGTGTGTGTGTGTGTGTTGTGTGATGAAATTGCTTTCTTACAACTTAATAAGAACAGTGTGCATCCACTCAAACTGTGTATTCTCCGTTTTCAATATTTTTCTTAGCAATTCCTGAATGCACACCAGAATTTAACTTGATTGATAGTTTGCAGGGATTAAAAGTAAATTTCCTTCTATTTCTGAAATCGACAACCTTTCTGGGTAGATCTAATCACTGAGACAAAATCCGGAGAGTAGTGAGGTTGAAAGATGACAGTTGCCTTTTTGTTTCGTCAATATTTTCATAGGGAGTGGAATATATGAGCCACTACGTTCCTGGTCAGCGTCAAGGTTTTTGTCTGTTCACCCTTAGGACTATTTCTGTAAGATTTAATTTCACAAAAACCTCGACTTTTCAAATCAAACTCTTTGTTCATCGTCTCATCACTCATATGAATGATGTTATAGCAATCAAAATTCAATCACGGCAACAAATTGTTTTTTAATCAGATGGGATTTTTTTTTATTATGTTTTCTTAGTCGTAAATGGCGATGTTTGAGTAAAAATGTGTTAACTGCTTTTTTGTTTCGTCCTTCAGAGCCATACACTCGATATTCATCAACTGTTCATTTTTTTTCAAAAAGGTTGTACACACACACACACACATACACACCATTAAATGACATACGTAAGTGTTTTCATATTGTAATATTTAAAGTATTTATAGATATACTAGCAAAAGTTACCCGGTCCAATGACGCGGACTATTTTTTAGACACCAGCGAGAAAGAGGAAAACAGGAGTAAGAAGAGAATGAGGATAAATATTGATAAATTTTAAAAATCAACGAAGAATTCGTATATTACAATGTTTTGGGTTTTTTAGGAAATGCGCTTTTTTTTTACATTTAAAATATTATTCTTAAAAATGTAATCTTTAAACTTGTTGAAAACATAATTTTATTTGAGAGAGACGAACACAAAGAAGAGAGAGAGAGAGAGAGAGAGAGAGAAGCGAGAGAGAGAGAAAGACGAACAGACTGGCTAAAAGTGAAACTACCTAGCCTGTTAGTAAAAGTGAAATGTTATAGTATAATTTCATTTTATTTTTTGACGCAATTTTTCGCTTACTTTATTTTCCCTACTGTAAAGAGTTCTAGAAATGCGTTAATTTTTGTTTAATATTAAATTTATATCTTATTAGTAAAAATCAAAAAAACCAAATATTTGTGTTTCTTAGTTTAGAAACACATTAATTGTGAGCAAGATTTCAATCAAGAAATGACATCTGCTTTCGGAGTTATAAAGTCGACACGTACATACCAGAAACATTCTTTATATATTAGATATATATATATGCTCTCTCTGCTCTCTCTGCTCTCTCAGCTCTTCTGTCGTCTCTCCTCTCTCTCTCTCTCCTCTCTCTCTCTCTCTCTTACATATATATATATATATATATATATATATATATACATTTTATATTATTTACCATCATGAGCATAAATACTGCTATTTACTATTATGGTTTTATGATTCAAAGGCATATATCCTCGCCATTAACGACATGTGTTGTGTGTGTGTATGTGTGTGTGTGTGTGTGTGTGTGTCTTAGCGAGACTAGGTTGCTAATGCATAGCAAAATCTTCGTATACAGCTTCAAATGAATAGAATACGTGATGAAAGATTAACATCCATAAAACAAACAAATATTTTCAACATTTCCTTTATTTTTCTTTGTAATCTACGTTAATATGAATTGTGTTTCACTAAATTCTAGCATTACAGCTCGTGTTCAGATGTTTTTTTATTCAACTTTGGACGCAAAATAAGCATTTGCCAAAAAGTGTGCCAGTCATAAATGCTGTTATTCGCCAAAGTTTGTAACAGAGAGGAGAGAGAGGAGAGAGAGAGAGAGAGGGGGGGAAGAGCGAGAGGAGATTGTGCAAAGGTTGGTGAGTTATCTTGCAGCCATTGAATAATGAGATTATTTTGGCTCCACAAATGCTTATGTCAAACAGTGGGGAGCTGAATGGTAGGTGTGGCACACCTCAGACGCAAAAATAATCACCCTGGAGCTAGTGCTAGTGAAAGGAGATAGACTCTCTCTGTCTGGTTGATAGCTACAATAGGTCACTCTGTCGCTTTACTATGTCAAACATAAGCACAAGGTTCCATTCGAAATGTCTCTCGAAAACACTTTCGCTGGTTCATTAATCAATCAGATTTATCTAAAAAATAACATTAAATAAATCATTGCTGTGAGTCCACATTTGTAGCCTTGTACCAGAGTCTTTTTATAATATTTATTCTAAGTGCAGCCCAGTGAGAAGCGAGGCTCAATATAATAGGCTTGTAAGAGTAACTTAGAAATCATCGCCTTAAGGTGGAAATCTTAGTGAGGCAGGGAGTAAACGAAAGGGTGACTATGACGAGCAACACCAGACACCGAGAAAAAGTCATCTAACACATTAGGAACCGCGTTTGGCTGTGTGGTGTGCAAGTGATCGCGATCGTTTATGTTAAACTGCGGCTTGTGTATGCATGCGCAGGCGTGCATGTGTTTGCGTGTGTGCATCAGTGTGTGCATCAGTGTGTGTACGCCTCTGTGATGAAATAGCATTTTACGGGTAAGCAAAAGTGCATTTTGTGATCGTTTATACTTTATTACTAATGCAAAATGATTTGTAGATATTATTAATTCAATCAACAAGAATAAGTGTATTTTGAATAATGCACGTAAAAAAATGTTTAGGATGAGAAGAATGTCTTCTCTCAATGAAGCCGCATGGCGGTTCGCAAGGCGGAAAAGAAAAAGAAAACGGATCCTAATTGAAAAGCTAATACTGTATAATGTTTCCTTTCCTAACTTTAACTTTCTGGCTATTGAATTATAATGTATACCGATAAGCAGAAGTTATTGCATTAAATTATGCTTTTGGCATCTCAAAATGTTATACTGAGTGATTTCAATCTTCATTGGGGGTTTTTGCAGTGGTGTATTTCCGTCAGTATCGATATACAATGTCGTAGGTTTTTTGCACTATGAACATAAATACTTATGAATTTAATTTTAGATAAAGTTTTAGTATTTTTGATAAGTTAAAAAATTTTAGCCAATGAGTAGGCATTTATTATGAGTAGCCAAATTCAACTGATAAAAGGTTCAATTAGTAATACTGCATAAGGAAGCCTATACGAGGATTATCTGAAATGGGAAATTATTCTACAAAAAACAAAAATTTTTTCTACCAATGGCCACTATAATGAATATTTAGTGAAACAATTCACCTCCAAATCTCCTCCTCCTCAAAACTCTAGCAAATTATCTCGAGCCACCTTTATTATTCCAGTCCTTTGCAGACTATTGACCGGTTATTCCATGCTTTCAATGGCACAACATTACCATTAATTAAAAGGATGCGTTCCTGAATATTTGTTGATTCTTACCTAAAAAACAACATAATTTGTTATTTTTTCTCTTTCCTGATTTTGATAGATAGATTATTCGGTTTTTAACGGTCGCAATTCTATAAAGATACCGCGTTTATATGATCGAATCCAAATCGTTTTCATTATACTTAATTAATACTGTTTCCTTGCTCAACATATATGTTTAATATTTTGCCATTCACTATCATCTACAGATAATGTTTTACACTTTTGTTTACTATCGTAACGCCCAAATATAACTTTTTTTCTAAACCATAAAAATACGCAGGGTTTTATCATTTCCCATCATCAACGTCGTACTAACAGCACGGATTCCCATGACTCTCTCTCTCTCTCTCTCTCTTCTCTTCTCTCTCTCTGCTCTCTCTCTCTCTCTTCTCTCTCTCTCTACCCGTCCTATCGTCCATACACTCCCTAGCAAGTTCTGTGCATATGCATCCGATATCTGTAAATCGGTTAACAAGATATCAGAATGTGTTGTTCGTCTTACCTGGGTGGTTTCTTAGTGGGATCAAAATCATTCAAAACGGATATTAATTAGGTATCATTTATTACAGAAATACAAGATTACAAATCTGTAAACCAAATTTTCAATAATGTAAGTTGTCCATATATAAACGCTACTCCCTACGCAAAATTCTGTATAGTAAGTATATTTTTCAAAGCTGAAATTTATTCATTTCTACGTTATTGAGTTTAAATGCTGTAGAATTGGAGCATAGATAGAGCCTAATAATATCCGTTTTGATTGCTTTAATGTTCAGTAGAAAATAATTAAAATCGATATCTTTAGAAGAAATTAACTCTCTGTTAAAAATAGTTGTCAGCCCTATTA
>CM042160.1:23339812-23359989 GCA_023376005.1 Doryteuthis pealeii | reverse complement strand
GAATTTTTAATATTTTATTGGTTGGCTTATTTACCATTTGCTATTTCTTCTTTATTTTTCTTAACCTGTCTTCTTCCTTCCTTTTTCTTTTGGTGTTGTTTTGCTAATTTAAATTTTTTGGTTGTCGATAAGGCAAAAAATGTAAAGAAGTTCTTGCTTTTCATTTAATCGTTGAAACGCTTTTAGGTTTAGTCTTAATTGGAAATGCTTCTCTGTTCTTATTCTTTTTCAAAATAAATCATTTCATTTATATAGTTCTTTCTTTCTTTCTTTTTCTCCATATCATCATCTTCTTATATTACTTCTCTTTTTATTGTCTTCACCTTCCGCGTTTCTAAACATTTTTCTTTTCTTTCACTGCAATATTTTTTCTTTTCTTCTGCTTTCTTTTCCTGGTCTCTGTTTCCCACTGTAATAGCTTTTTATCCTTTTCTTCTTTCCTAAATTTACTTTTCCCTTCCTGATCATCAGTTTTATTTACTCCTTTCTTTTTTTTCTTCCTTGTTCTTCCTTTCTTTTCCACCACTCCTTTACATTTTTCCTTAAGCCTTTCTCTTTCCATATCATGTTTTGTCTTCACTTTTCTTAGTAGTTTGTCTTCCTTTTCTTTCTTCTTTTCGTGGTCTTCATTATTTTCTTTCTTTCAATCTCATTTTTTGTTTTGCTTCGTCATCAGGATCTGATTTCCTGTGCCGCTTACATTTTTCTTGCCAAATTATATTTCGATTCGTTGATTCCCTTTTATTCTCAATTTCTTTTCCGACATGCACAGAAAAGCCCAGCATCGAAATATGGACAATTTTCGATTGCCACTGTTTTCTAATGGGAGGCGTATAACTGCAAACCTTTGGTTTAATATACCGGCCGGTCCGTCGCGTCATTAGGGAGGTAAAAGAAAGGCCCAGGTAAGGCCATAAGAGTTAGATGTGGGAAAAATTTGTTTGACGTAGAGGACATGATGGTCGGTAATTTGTGGTGGAAGGTGTCGATGAATAGTGTGTGTTAGAAGCAAAGGAAAAGCATTATGTAAATGGGTAGGGCCGTCCCAATGGTGGAGAAAAATTATTAAAGGAGGAATGCGGTGATGATGAGAGAAAGTATTCATTAGTCAGTATTTTCATTTCATTATCATACCTATGTTCACAGTGTAACACTTGTGTTGTTTTTGTTATTATTATTATTATGATTATTATTATTTATTATTATTTATTTATTATATTATTATTATTATTTATTATTATTATTATTATTTTTTAGTATAAAGTTAAAAAAGAAAAAAACAACTAAAAAAGAAAGAGGGATTAATCTGATTAGTAAGTAGATATATGACGGGAAATAACTAATATTTCAAGATTAAAAAGATATGACGATACTGTTAATAACCCATTGATTATTATTTTTTAAGATCAGGATTTTCAGAATCTTTTCATAAAAACGAGAAGTATTAATAAAATTACAATCCAGTTGTATAATGGCTTTATAATCAAAAGTTCACATTATTATCAAAACAGTAATAGAATTATAATGTCAAAATCTGTGACTAACAATTACTATTTTACAATTTAACGTTTCTACTTCTGATAGTCGGAAAAAGTGAAAATAATAATGATTGTATTGCAAATAAGTTCTCTTATATAATAAAAAATGTTTGAAGATATCCTTCATGTATATAGATATTTAAACGATCCCTACCAATTCTGGTTTCCACGAGAGAGGTAATTAGGGAAATTGTATAGTAACACGCGATTACGTTATGGACTCTTTCTGTTTGACGTAAAGAAAAATAATTTTTATGTTAAGTCAGATAAATAAATTTTCATAACATTCTATGGGTGAATAGAAAGTTAATTATTGGGTTTATTATTTTTTTATTTATTTATTGTTTATTATTTTGTTGGTTTTTTTTGGAGAGGAAGGACAGAATGTTTCTTAGAAAACAATAGAACTTATTTATATGTGAATAAAAGAAAAATTAATGCTAATGGAGTCTTGAATTGCCATTTCCTTAATTACCTTTAAACAATGTGTTGAAATATTCAGTATCCACCCATAAATAATAAACCCCTTACATAACCCAAAGAACTAGGTTTTATCATTAAATTCACAAAACAGGTACCATAGGTACTCTTTTATAAAGGAAACCTCCCTACAAACAGAACAAGTTGTAAACCGAAAACTATTGCCCGTAAAATTAGGGAATAAAACTGGGATTTTTTCTTTAAAAAAATAAACATTTTGTTTTATTCCTATAAATCCTAATGAAGTGTAAAATACTTAATCACGGCATAAAAAGTAGGATTGAAAAAGCTACTTGCAAGTGAAACCGTTGGCACCAATCATGACAGGGACTGATCAATTCAGGAAACTTCCACAACCATTTTTTACTTATGTGAACTGACTTGGGATAAATTAAGACAAAGGATTTGCCTTTAAAATCAGAAGAGTCCTGGAAGACATTACAGACTTGCTTGTCACTAAGACTACAGTGAAGAACCGCCAGAAATTTGAATAATAATATAATAATAAAATTTATTATTAGTTAGTAGTAGTAGTAGTATAAATAGTAGTAGTAGTAGTAGAGGAGAGGAGGAGGAGGAGGAGGAGTTTGATGAGGGGGGTGACAAAAACATTTTTTCTCGTTTGAATAAAAGAAAAAACAACTGGCCAAAAATAACATCCAGCAAAAAAATTGGAATGGACTTTAGAAAGATAGGTCCTTCAATCCATAGGAAACTCTTGGGGGGGGACGATTAATAGCACTTCCTATCTATACCCGTGTTCGTCTCATTGAGACTTTTCACTAAAACCTTTTTTATCAAATTGAACATTTGAAGATTTTGTGAAAATGTAGGATAAAAAGTGAACTAGAGCTTTTGTACTAAAAGTATTAATCAAAGGAAAAATCCAAAATTGGACCATTTTATAAAGATAAAGATCTATCTATTTAAAAACCATTGTACAATTCCATAAAAGTTCATAACTTATTACCAATAAAATGTAAAAGAACAAAGTCACAATCACTGAAAATATAATGTAACAGGCGAGGATTCACTGGTATTATAAATTCATTAGTGGATAATAGGTTTTTTAAATCAGGGACTTATCTCTTAATATTGAAAAAAAACAGTATCGGGTAATTCCATGTCAAATCATACAGAAAAAAAAGAAGTATAATGTTCTGATTTTTTTCCCATGTATGGACTATGTTAAATACAGGCAATCCCCAAAATTTGAGCTCCAATTCCAAAATTAAAAGATTAATATCGAATTTAGCAATCCAAGTTTGGAGGGGTCGCGAAAAATGGAGACTTTTTGTAATCTATTTTGTCTGTAAAATGAGTTCTAGAGCTACTACTGAAAAATTGGTTTATAAAATCATTTTGCACAAGAAATCCGAAAATGCTATCAAAAAATTTTTAAGTCAACCAAATTTTAAGTATTGATGATTTTGATTTTTCATAGCAAGATCAATATCCCGATGTGGCACTGCATCTATGACAATTTCTTTCTATTATTATTTCTCATATATTGAACATAAATTGTACTAAAAAGACAGTTTGATGTTTGCTCAGAAACCGAATCTACAGCAGCAGTTAAAAATTCTGCAATTCAGGAATCATTAACAATTTAAAATCGGTAAACTTTATGACTTTTTAATATCATTTTTTGATTCCTTTGTCCAAAATGCATTTATAAACCAATTTTTAGGAGTAGGAAAGCTCTAGAACAGACACAAAATAGATTACAAAATGTCGTCATTTTCCCGACCCCCACCCAAATTTTGAGAGCTAAAAAATTAACATAACTGCCAATTTTTGAAAATTGGAGCTCAAATTTTGGGGATTGTTTAACTTTAAATTTATCCACACCTGGACAAAAAAAATTCAAAAAATTGAAAAGAAAAATTTTAACAAAATTTTGCAAATTAAATTATTAGATATGTTCCCTTGCTGAAAAAAGGGTTGCATATTAACATGTATGAAAGAATGGCACAACTAGAATTGGAAAATGAAAAAATATTTTTAAACATTTTAACTTTGTAAAAAATATCATTAAAGACTCAGCCTGGGAAAAAAATCAATGTAGAATTTTAAAAACCAAATTATAAAGTTTGAATTTTAAAAATTGAATAAAATATCTTTAAATTACATTACATTTTAGAACTGCTACCAGTATCCATTTATTTAATTTTATTGAATGTTCTATTGTTGATATTGCCATCAAACCTTTTCGCAGAAAATTTGCTCTAAAATTGTAGAAGGAAAAATCTGTTTGAATTTTAAAACATTTTAAAAGCTTTTTTTACAAATAGAAGTTCTTTTAAAATGTAAAAAATTAATCTAAACAATGAATTTTTAAAATGTTTTCATGAAAAATTCATAAGTGTTTTGAAATTATTCCTTTATTTGATATTTTCTTGTAGCAATTTGGCATTATAAAGCTGATAATTTATTTCATTGTTAATTTTCGGGAAGAAAACTTTTAAACCATTTTAAATATTAAAAATGTTTTATATATTTGGTCTTCGCTAAGTAAAGATATGCATTTAGAGATAAAATAAATTGAAACTTGCAATGTATAAATTGTAAATTAATTACTGTTAAAAAAGAAAAATACAAATAAAACAAATTACTTTGTAAAAAAAGACCTTCCAAGGGTCCCGCTTTTGATAGTGGCCCTCACCAATATAGCACATGAGTAGCATGGACTTGAATCTGTGTGTAAAGTGAGGGCTAATGGTAGGTTTGGTGCTTCCACCTTAGACGCAAAAACAATCTTCCTGGTCTAGCACTAGCAAAAAAGGAGATAGACTCTCTCGCTGTCCGGCTTTACTCACTCAAGACAAAAACTCTTGTCTCCAAACTGCCGACTCTTGTACAAATTACCGATTTCCCAACTCCAGCTCACCCCACTGAACGGAACAAAAGAGAATAACACAAATAAAAAAATCTAAAAAACAATATATCGCTTAGTGAAAAAAGAACAAATACAGATTAGTAGACATAGCTGAATCGGAACTTTCCGTTAAACATTTACGGAAATTCCAGAAATTAACAAGAGGGAATAAGAGACACTTTATTTTACAAAGTGCATGAGCTGTAAACTTTATGTTGCTTTTAAAGCTTTAAAAGATAATGTGAGAAATTAAAATAAACAAGAACAAAAAAGAAATTAGTGATCAAAATAGTGAAGAAGTGAAATGCAGAAATAAATGAGATGATGTTTTTACGAATTTCTAAATTCTTATGAAAAAATCTGTCTCTTTTACCAAAATATTTTTAAAAAAAAATGAAAAAAAGGAAAACTTATTTTCTGGGAGGGGTTATATATATATACCCCTGCATGTTTCCATGCTTTATTTAAGATAGAATGAAAATAAAAATAAGTAAAAATCCTCTAATATCCAATTCGTTGCTTCTAGGGGTTGTTGCATTGTTTTATTTTAAAATACTTTATCTCATTGCATTAAAATCAGAATATCATTAATTTCCGTAATTTTCGGCAGACATGTCGCAGAAAAGTCTGATTAGACCTGGCTATGATTCTGTATTAGTGACCGTGATACTCTTGCAGATTTTTCATTGCTTCCATTGAAATAAAGAATTATCGGTCAGATTTGGAGTTAACGTGCATCACTTTTAAAAATGTATACACTTGAAACACACGTAACAGTTTTCTTTAATTAAATTATTTTTTTGTTGGAGGATGTCGTTGTAACAATCCTACACTAGATTCTTAATTTCGAAAAAAAATTAAGATCTAGGGCAACTTAGAAAATTCTCAGGATAAATTCTTTAGCCCCCACCCCACCTTGAAAATTCCTCTCGTCCGCTATTGACTCTCGATGAGTACCTATTTTCCGATCAAGAACCAGTAAATATGCATTCAAATTTGAGAGCTCTACATAAACGTTTGGTCGTCGATAAATGACAAACTCCAATTATTAATACAGATCCAACTACTACTGCTGCAAAACCCACCACCACCACCACCACCACCAATACTACTACTACTACTACTACTACTAATAATAATAATAATAATAATAATAATAAGAAGAAGAAGAGAAGAAGAAGAAGAGAAAGAAGAAAGAAGAATTCAATACAATAATAATAACAACAATAATTATTATTCTCATGATTAGCAGAGTCGAACAAGGGTTGAAAGTAGCTAATGAGTAGGAGGAATGAAAAAGAAAAATCGAACTTGGGTTAGGAAAGAGAGGATCAGAGGGACGAAAAGAAAGTAAACGGTCTGAAAGAATCGAGTAACAGAAATATGGTGGCTCATTTTGCCAAAAAGCAAAAATTCAGAGAGAGAGAGAGAGAGAGAGAGAGAGAGAGAGAGAGATGACAAATTAGGGTACAAGAAGCACAGAAATAAGCAAAATTAAAGGCTGATGTGTAAATGAGTAAAGGAGAAAAGAAAAGAGAATTTAAGGAAAGGATAAAGAAAAGAAAGTAATGAAGAAGAAGAAAGAAAAGAGATTTATCTACACCATAAGAAAAAAGGGAATGAGAAATATATTAAAAAATGAAAGAGTATGAAATAAAGAATCGCAGAAATATTAGAGAATGTATGAAAAACACTCTAAGAGAAGGAAAGGAGAAGTATGTTCATTTGTGCAATGAAACATGAGAATTTATGAAAAGAGAATGAAAACATATAAAAACAGAGAAACGAAATTTAGAAGAAGAAAAATAAGAAATAAAGAAAAGGGCGTGGGTGATATAAACGTAACGTAACTGAATGTTAGTAGAGATGGGAGAAAGACAAGAGAAACACACAGAAAAATTGGAAAGAGATCATAGAAAGGAAAAAGAAGACAGACAGAATTAATATCCAGAAAAATAAAAGATCGAAAGAGAAACAAACAGAAAAGTAGACAAACAAAACAATAGACGGAAAAAATTGTTAATGTTAAGAAAGAGAAGCATAAGAGACAAAAAGATAGAAAGAAAAGCTGGTCGTTTCAACCAAAACATTAAAATATAAACTTAGGATGGCATTTAGTTAAATAACAGTCTTAATATTAATAATGAGAAATAAAAGCGGTTTTACATACCGTAATAAAGAAAAAGAAAAACGGGAAATACTAGCGGTAGTGAGAAATGTTGTTAGAGAAAGAAACGACTTGGAGAATTGAGAAAAGTAAAAGACCTATGAGTATTTACTAAAGAGATAAAGAGAAGACACAGAACTGAGAAAGCTATGAAACCTTGACGTGATAGTGATACCAATACTAGCTTGATCACTTGGAACAATCCAAAAATATTGAAAAAGAGATTGTCGGAACTGGATATCCGTGGAAGGATTGAATTGTTGAGGCCAGGAAAAACCTGCAAAGATAATAATAATAATAATAATAATAATAATTAATAAAATAACAGAGTACCCAAATGGATGACAAAAGGGATAACTACCCTAAAAAGAAGGAAACATCCCTAGCAATTACTGACCAATAACTTGTCTACCCATGATGTGGAAAATATTGAGTGCGGTAATAAAAGAAGAAATATACTTCTCACTTAATTAGCGTAAACTTTTTTCCCAGAAGAATAGAAAGGATGCCGCAAGGGAAAAGAGAAACACATGACTTACTTTATATAGATTAACACATCCTTAAAGAAGTTAAAAATAGGCGAAAAATATTGCAATGGCATGGATCGACTACTGAAAGGTCTATAACATGGTCCCACACACCTGGATTTTAGAATGTCTAAAAAATATCAAAATATCCAACAAGATAATAAATTTCATCAAAAAGCAACAAAAAAAAAAGCCATGGAAAAACTGACGAGTCCAATTAAAAGCCGGGGGGCAATTCCTGACAGAAGTAAAAAATCCAAAGAGATATTTTTCAAGAGAACTCGTTATCACCACTACCATTTATTATAGCAAATGATGCCACTCAATCATATACTTAACAAATGTACAGGGGGATACAAATTCACAAAACTCACAAGAAAAGATAAACCACCTTATGTACATGGATGACATAAAAGTTTTTGGCAAAAAACTGAAAAAGAATTAGAAAAACAAAGCATAAGATATATAGCCAAGATATAGGGATGGAATTCGAATCGAAAAATGTGCTATGCTAGAAAATAAAACGAGGTAAAGAAAATTAATGGACAGATTACAACTGCCAAATCAGGACACTATAAAATCACTTAATGAAAATGAAAGTTACAAATACTTATGAATTTTAGAAGCAGACAATATCAAGCAAGCAGAAATGAAAGGAAAAGTTAAAAAAAACGAATACCTCAGGAGAACAAGAAAACTCAGAGAAACCAAACTCAACAGCAGGATTCTAATTAAAGGAATTAATACCTGAGCTGTCCCCCATTATAAGATACTCTGGGCCATTCTTAAAATGGTCAAAAAGAAGACCCTAAGACAGATTGACCAAAGGACTAGAAAATTAATGACCATGCACAAGGCTCTACACCCGAGAGACGATAGAGATAGACTATATGTATCAGGAAAGGAAGGTGGAAGAGGTCTTGCCAACATAGTGGACTGTGTAGAGGCCACAATCCAACAACTCGAAGAATACACAAAAAAGAGCAGACAGATTACTTATGGCAGCCAACATCAGCAGATGTAATATATGAACAAACAGAAAAACAACAAAAACTAGAAAACAAAAATGGGAAGAAAAACAATTATATGGAAACTTCAAACGACAAATCGGGGGGGTTGCACATGAAAAGATTTTGGCGTAGCTAAGAAAAGGAAACCTCAAAAGAGAAACTGAATCACTAATAATTGCTGCACAAAGAAATGCCATAAAGACAAACTATATCAAAGCAAAAATTGATAAGACCCAACAAACTAGTAAATGTAGACTATGTGGTGACAGAGATGAGACGGTAAACCATGTACTAAGCGAATTTAGCAAACTCGCACAACGGGAATACAAAACTAGGCACGACTGGGTTGGGAAGGTGATCCACTGGGAATTATGCAAAAAATTAAATTTTGACCATAAAAAATGGTATATGCATAAACCACTTTTCACGATGCCCCTCAAATTTGGAGAACTAAAAATCGACAAAACTCCGCCAATTCTTGGAATTGAAAGCTCAAATTTTGGGTATTATCTAACTTTAACATAGTCCACACCTGCACAAATTTCAGAAAAATTGAAGGTGTGGGTAACATGGCCTGGGTGATTTGACATGGAATTACTCACTAGAAACCAAAGTTTGAAGCAATAACTTGATAAGATAAATACATTGTAAGTATCACTGGTAAGATACTCTGGACCCTTCGCAAACTGGATAAGAATCTCAGAAACATAAACCGCAGAATGAGAACAATTGCTGACGATGCCCAAGGCGTTACATCCGAAAATAATGATAATATGTGACAAAAAGGGGAAGAGGAGTTTCCAGCATTGGTAATCCGGGGACTAAAAGAATATAAAAATAAGATTGAAAAAAGATTAATTACAGCAGCCAATAATAGCAACAAGTGAAGAATAACAGGAATTATGAAACTAAGAAAACAAAAATAGGAAGAAAATAAACTTTATAGAGATTTCAGAAGATAAACTAAAGGCATTACACCCGAACTTATCTGGGCACAGATATGAAGAGGAAACACAAAGAGAGAAACAAAATAACCATTAATAGCAGCCCCAATAAGAACTAAAAGCTAAAATAAGACACAAGAAAATAGCAAGTGTAGAATAAAGAGACACAAAGCAGTAAACCACATAACAAGGAAATGCAACAAACTTGCCATCATTCTTCTTCTTATTATTATTATTATTATTATTATTATCATCATCAATAATAATAATAATAATAATAATAATAATAATAATAAAACACGAATGAAACCAAGCTAAATAAAGAGGAGAAATATGATGATACTGAAATGTGGTCAAATCTTATAAGTGCAATAACTATACTTTTCTCCTTTTGGAGGTGGGTGGATGGTGGGTATGGTCTTTTCATCAGAAATTATACTTTCCTCATTTGTGGTTAAATTTTATTTGATTGTTTGACTTTTGTGATTTTCCCTCTCATATACCATGATGCTTTCATCTGGACAGGTGGCGCTGTTTTCATGCCTTTCTTAACCTACTCAGTTTTATTCTCTCTCCTCTATCTAATTCATTCAGCCTTTCCTTCTATTTTTATTTCTTACTTTTCGTTCTTACCTTTGTTCAAAGTTCTTTCTTTTTATAAACACTTTCTTTTCAGTTTTTCCACAAAAAATTATTCGTTTCTTGTTTTATCTAATATTCTTTTCTCATTCTACATTATCGTCTTTACTTATTTTTCTTACCCTTTTTATTTCTTCTCTTTATGCCTTGTACATATTCCTCCTTCTATTTCTCCCTCTTTTGATTTTTTTTCTATATTTTATGGTCACTGATCTTCTCTTGTTCTTAATATATTTTGTACATATCTATCACCCGATATATATATATATATACATATACACACACATATATATATATATATATATATATATATATATGTGTGTGTGTGTGTGTGTGTGTGTGTGTGTGTCAATTGTTACATCTTCCTAAAAGCTATATCTCCATGTAATGCTTTCTGTTTCATTGCCATGTTCAATATCGCTGAGATGACTCTTGAGACCAGCATTCGACTTCATCGGCATATATGGCAGATTAACTCTGTAACTTTAACTGGGTGATTCGATCTGGATTTTCTATAGTTTTCTCGTGAACCATTATGTGATTCTTCAGTATAGATATTGATTTGTAGACATTGTTGCTAAAGACATGTGTATTGTCAACATATATAGAGATAGACCGGTGTATTTTGCTTGCTTTTCATTAATAGCATGAACCTTAAGATGA
The DNA here is from genome assembly GCA_023376005.1 of Doryteuthis pealeii. Taxonomy (NCBI): domain Eukaryota; kingdom Metazoa; phylum Mollusca; class Cephalopoda; order Myopsida; family Loliginidae; genus Doryteuthis; species Doryteuthis pealeii. The sequence continues at coordinate 23,349,143 of CM042160.1, read as the reverse complement.
TTCACATAAACATTCACACACACCACGCTGGGTGTTTAGGATATATCAAACATTTCTTGGTGGAAGCTATTTAGACTACAGGGCGTTTCAAGTAGGTTGTTATCATTTCGTAATCTAAATATTTGACCAATTCTCGTTCAAATTATCTCGGATTTTAACAGCAGATGAAGAAACAACTCAAAATTCTATGTTTAATGCTTTATGTTTATTCTTTTCACTGAAAAGGAAAATGTATTTAAATATGGAACATAGAATTCTGAGTAATTAAATAATCACGACAAGCAAACTTGGTGAATACTGCGTGTGGCGTGCGGAACACTGGACAGCTGTTTCGACCTATATTTGGTCTCATCAGCATACCGTGATCTCCCCCCAGACAGATCGAATCAGGGACCCCAGAAAGCAGAGTGAGGGACTCTATCTTTAGTCTACCCACCCAAACTCGACACATGAACTTGTCAATGATAAATGCGCCACTGCATTAACCTTGTTTGTCTTGTAGTTGCATCCACAACTGAACAAAGGACACGGTTACCTTATAGAGTCACGACTTCCCAACATGTATCAATAATAAATGCGCCATGGAGTCTCTGGCTCTGCGTTCCCGAGACCCCGTTTCGATCACTGTCGGTATACACTGCTGATAAGACTTAATATAGGTCGGAACAGCTGCACACTGTTCCGCACATCTCATGCGATATTCACCGAGTTTGCTTGTCATGATTATTTAATTATATCAATATCTCTCTATGTATCTTTCTACATTTCTGTGCTTGTCGTGTATATGTGCACGTGGTTGTGTGCCGACATATTGAGAAGTTGTGACTCCGGGAGATAACCGTGTTCTCACGTTGCTTTCAGAATGCTCCACAAGTTTATCATTTGTCTTGAGAATTGGCCTGCCAGTTTATTTTCTGAGGTCATCAGAAGCCTGATTTTTGTAGGTACTCTGTAAGTCTATACGTTGAATGTGGAGAAGCATTATCTTTCAAGTGATGGTTCTCCTGAAGGTGTCTGTTTTTAGCCAAGATTCCAGGTGCTTTTTGAGGAAAACTATTTTTAGCAATTGCGGTTATTTTCATTCCGACAGGCACTCTCCATTGACCAACCACGATACCTCCAACAATACCAGTCCAAATCATAACACAATCTCTTCATTATTCAGATGTTATATCTTTCTCAGAAGGGGTCAAATTGCACGATTATACTGACGCTTGTTTATAGACTGGAATAGTTCTATATCGTGTTAATATTGCAAATGGCTACCATTTGTTTTCTCTTGTGCAAAACAATACAATACAGTTTTTGTAAAGCTTGTGCATCTATCTATTACCATTATACTGTGAAAATGTCGTTAAATTCCGACTGATAGTTTTTGGATAAAATGAAAAAATGTCACTTCGTTAATAATTTGAAAAGCAGTGCATATGGGTGAGTGTTATTCATCGGACAATATTTAGCGATAAAGAATATTTTGGATAATAAATATCCGATAAATGGAGAAGTGTAGCGGGTGGTTTTATTGATATTTCAATGATTATTCACATAATATTTAAACTATATTATTTAAAGTAAAACGTTGGAATATTAATAAAATCAGCCATAAATCTAAATGAGGATTTGTTATTACCAGATCTATTTGGATTATGTTAAAAGGAACATCCTGTTGCTATGTTGTAGCATATAAGTGATTTATATTTGATAATTGATTGCGGATTCAATCAATGCAAACGCTTCCTTCATTTTCGATGATAGAATCACATCGAACGAGCAAATTACATATATTTGGGCAAATGTTTTAGTCAATACACACAATATTCAGCTTAACACTAAATACATTAGATATTCCCGAAATAAAAACGGAAAGTAAAGGACACTACGTTATAAATATTACTGCCTTATATAATGAAACAGCAACTTTAGAATAATCAAAAAAAGTAAGAGGGATTTTCCAGTATATATATATATATATATATATATATATATATATATATATATATGGCGGGGAAACAGTTATGTAAACTTATGTGTTAATAATGCCCAGACGTGAGAAAAAGCGAATATTCCCTTTCACGAAATAAAATCGCGCGGTTTGCGTGTCCGAAAATCATTGGTCGTTGTGAAACCATTTTACAAGTCCTCGAGGCGTTTTCGAATTTCCTTAAACTTTGATTATCTCGAGGTGAGGTTCCTGATTACCTAAGACTGATTGTTCATGGCACATGTCGGCAAGAATACGAACGCCAGGAAAATTACATTGCCTTCAGGCAATTGCCAGTAAAAGTCTTCTTTCACACGTTATACCCTTCCTGTATACTTGTTTGTCTAAGAATGAGAATCAACTTTTGTGTTGTTGCCACCGGATAGGACACATCATACCGGCTATTATGACTGGCATTGATTGATTGAAGATGTAAGAATGGTAGTTGGTTGTGGTTTTCTTTTCTTTTTTTTCTTTTTTATGTTTTAATGTATTTTCTGGCAGTTCCAATTTCGAATCATCCTGAAGTACGTTCTGAATATGTTACGGTAAGCAGTGCATGCATTTCTTTGTTTCAGTTTAATACCAAATAGATTCGCTAAAATGCAAGAATATTTATGTCATAACGTTCGGTTTAGATTATTGCTTTCATTAAAATATTTAAACTTTTGAAAAGCTGTAATTTTCTATCGTTTATTTCACACATACGTTCATATATATATATATATATATATATATATATATATATATATATATATATATATATATATATATATATCATAAAAAAGTGCTGATACCACGGATTCTCTATATTCTCTCTCTCTCTCTCTCTCTCTCTCTTCTCTATATATATATATATATATATATATATATATATATATATATATATATATATATATATATATATATCGACCATTGCTCCGAGCAAATCATCAACTCGATATCCAGTGTTCGTTCATAGCTGTTGTATGCAATTTTTTGCTAGCCAGCACTGGTGTGCCCATGTGAAGAATTCAGTTATGAGTTCGTCCTTACTTTTCCAGCCGTACCCAACATGTATTGTTTATTTTATTTGGATGATTTGACTGATACGAGGTAAATGGTTGTATAGCTGCTGTTTTGTAGGATGATGCTTCCAAGATCTTTTCAAAGCAACATGTAGCATCCTTATGCAGTGCAAATCTCCATATGTCTCCTTAAATTCCAAGTGATACATTCATTCAGTAATATTTTACGATTACAGCTTTGAAGAATTATCGTTTTACTTTATCAGAGATTAGATTTCTATGCGATCTATAAGCTGTCAATAACAACAGCCCATGCCTTTCCTAAGTGTATATTGACATCACTTTCAGTAGATAAGATACTGTTACCTATTTATGTGAACATGTCGTGTGAGAATTCACAAACAGCTAATTCAAGTTCCAAATGTCTGAAATACATCATGTTCGGAGTATTTTACATGTGGATCAGGAAAAATAGTCCCCTTATTCAAACAGAAATGAAAGAAGACACTATATTGCAAAAACAATGGATGGATTCTTTGTAGAAATATTAAATGTTAAATTAAACTCAATCTAAAACACACACAAAACACGCACGCGCAACACACACACACACACACACACACACACACAAGCTATCACATATATTGCTTGCAAACATCTACGGCGATGAAAACCAATGGAATCAATTAAGAGTTTTTGTTTACAAATATTTTGGATAAGTTTCGCTCTCTTTAACATTTAATATTTTCTTCATTTTAATATTCTATTCATTTTTATGTAAGAGCTGAACGCGATTGATTGATTAATTGATTGGTTGTTTTACTTTTTATTGTTCATTTTTTAATTAAAATAATTCTTACTCTCTATTTATATTTATTGCATTATACTTATTATAATAACTTTAATAATATATTTTCCAGCAATGGAGGAAGGAGAAATTAAAAATGGGACTCATCATATTTAACAAGCTACAAACGTATCACTTCCCTATGTGTTCTTCCATAAATAAACAGTTCTGTTGAGGGAAGTCTGTAACAATCAGGTCAATATCAAATGAAATAAAACAAGTTGCCCCTGTGAAATTGGTAAATTTATCACCATATAAAATATATGTTTAAATATTAACTTAACATTTCTGCTTGAAGAAGGCTATCAGCTTGAAAACGAAAATATTGTACGAAGAATTTTTTTTTGAAAAACAAATATATAAACTGTACCAAGAAAAACATTATCTATCTATCTATCTATCTATCTATCTATATATATATATATATATATATATAACACACACACACACACACACACACACACAACATATATATATATATATATATATATATATATATATATATTATTACCAAATCAATATGCGGAATGCATTGGATTACGACAATATGTCAGGAGAGAGCGGGGGGGGTGTATATAACACGAGCAAATCAGTAAAACCAATGCAGATAGAAGATCGTCAGAGCAAAACAGATATGAACAGACCGAATAAAATGAGGTAGAAATGAACACGAGAAATGAACGATACGAATATTGAAACAGACTAAATTAGATACGCAACAAAATTGATGAATGGATAACTAACTAAATAATTAAGATCAGTTTAAAATATGAACAAGACCCTCTTCAGTATTAAAATGTATTTACTTATTGATGAATAAGTGAAGAATTCCGTGAATATATTATTTCGTTCATGACGTCATCATAATACACAAACGAGAAACGCTATAAGTGGGGGTGGGAAAATGGAGGTCGATTTTTTTTATTTGGCGCTTTCTATGGCCATTTTTGCTGCTGCTTACAAGTTTGATGATCTTTTGTATGTAACGTCATTTTAGATTGGTTCCGTGACGGCTAGAAACCGTTAAAGAAAATTAAGAATCTTATGAGTTCTAGTGGCGTAAAATATCTAATTATAGGTTTTCTGAGTCACAGAATATGAAAATATATTCATTATAATAATTTAACAAACTCTTATCTTTTTATTATGTATTCTAAGCGAAAATTATACAATTATGTCCAACTTTTTATGCTATTGTGTATCGAGAAGCTGATTGCAAAGTTTTACTTGATGACTTTAGTGCACACCCTGATAAGTTACTAAAATGTTGTGCTCACATCATATTGTCTATAGACCATGTCATAGACCAAGTCTTCAAAGCACTGCGCAGATTGGGATTCAAAAATTGTTATTCGTCATTGCTGGCAAGAAATCCTTCAGTTCCTCCGGAACGTCTGTTAATACATTTGGATTTATTGCTATTGATAAATTATTTCCCTAACTCATGCAGCAAACTCTGTTTAATTATATTATGTTTATAGGCAGTGAATGTAAAGAAACATGTTTAACATGAGGCATTCAAAGGTTTTGCATCAAACAGATTTGGACGTATTGCAAACTTGGCAAAATTATTTGTTAGGAGCACATACAAGTTTTCTTTGATGACATCGTTGATATAAACAGCAACAAGTTGGTACTTGCCGTTTCTACATACATTTAGAATGAATGTTTTTTTTCAGTGCTTGGAAATCTACAATGGGGGACATCATCATATTCCATCTGATGAACTTTTTAAGGATTGATGAAACGGCTTACCACTTGACAGAAAGTGGACTGAGGTGAGAATTTTCTTTGAACAAGTTCTCAAGTAATTAAAGGATGCGAAATGAGAGGGTGAACCAAATGAGATTGAATGTAATGGAGGAAGTTATTGATGCTATTGAATGCTGTTGAACCTAGAACAGTTCTGGCAATATGATAATGGTTATAGAGAAGGACTACGGTATGGACCCCTCAAAAACCTAGGATATGAATCCCAGTTTGCTAAATTTCATAACCGAATCAGAGTTAGTGGAGGTAGCACATCGGTTACAACGTACTCGCGAATAAATGTGATCTGAACAACAACAAAAATTGTAAGCGCCATGGTGGTCCTGTCACTGCTTCTTCATTAGATTTATTTAACAAATTGACAGATCAACTTTTGGTCGAAGTCAGTTTCTTCATAGCACCTACTATTTTTCAGAAGAAGCGAATCAAAACATTGGATGGGCGATAACAGATGGAGAAATTTGGGATTGAATAATTAAAATCTACCATAAAAAATGTGTTGAAACTTGAATCAGAGATAAATAAGACAGTGAACAGTCTTCTCAAGACAAATCTGTAAATCAAGTGACTAACTTTTACGGAAAATTCAATTCTTATGTGTGGATGTTAACTATTGCAAACTTTGATATATAATTGGTGATATCCATGGGAAAAATTTTGATAATTCTATTATAATTTTCATTTTTTCACATGATAAAGAAATTAGAGTTGATTAAATCAATAAATGAATGTATTTTCATATTCTGTGACTAAGGAAACCTATGATTAGACATATTACACCATTATTAAGCCATATATTGTCAATTTTCTTCTTTTTTTTAAAAGAAAGATTTCCAGCCGCCATTTTTAAAATCATCACGGAACCAACTAAAATGATATGTGAATCAGCAGCAAAATTGCCTTAAAACACTCGTCTTACTAAATTTTTAGGGAAAAAAGTATTCATTTGCCCACGCCTTTTTCCGATAAGTATGATCGAAAAAAGTTAAATCGAAAAAAATGTGGACAAAATTTAAATTTCATTCGACGTTTCCAGACATAACGTTATTTTCTATATAAACAAGAAAAATAAAAAGAAGTTGTATTAATATACGGAATATGATCAAAATCCATCGAAACTGAAGTTATAAAGGAAATGAACAATGAATGCAAGATAAATGTTCTTCAAGATAGTGACATTCCACATACTTATTCCACCAAGTTTTTCATTGGTCAAAGCACTTGTGAAACTGTTTTTACGACATGGTGTGATGCTGCACTGTTGTATTTCTTTTAAAATCTTACACGTTCTCAAATAAACACACACTCACACACACAAACACACACACACACACACACACACACACACATATATATATATATATATATATATATATATATATATATATATATATATATATATATATTGTCGCCGGAGTTAAATGCTATTTTATTTATGTTAGTTTTTATGTTTTTTACGAGAATAGCCTCGAAAATTTGTAGGTGTTTTTTATTGTTATTTTTATAGATGATTTTCGTATTGTCGGTGAGAATCTTCCGTATATACGAGGCAGAAAAATACACATCTTACAGAGAGAAGCCGGTTATTTTGAGGACAAATAATTCTATTCTATTTTATGTTATCGATATTACAAAAACAAAAAAGCCTCCGTATTATTTTTCACAAGAAGCATACCTGAATTTATATATTTAAGTCATGTTAAGTCATAGCACCATGGCCATTGAGGCCTTTTTAAACACTAGGGGATGAAAGACAATGTTAAATTAAGTCCAAGCGACTATAATTGGGATTAAATCGCTACCTCGTGCAAACAATATATGACGCTATTTTTTATGTGGGCTGTATAAACTAGCTCCATTCAGTAGTCAGAATATTTCATCCAAACCTCATAGCCCTTCAGATGATCACAAAACACAGAGAGAACAGAGGAGGAGTAGGGGCAACTCACAAACAAACTTACAAAAGAGTAAGTGGCGTCTGTCAACCAATCAACTAGAATTTTCTAAAATCATTGGATTTTGACATCATTTTGATAAATCGTCCAAACCTTTGAAGAAAATTTTAGTGGCATTTATTGCTGGCTTGTCTTTGATGTTGCTGGCACAAACACCTCCAGCAATAAAAGGCATTATCACCCAGAAGCGGTGTTTTAGAAAGAGAGTTTTTTCCATATACCCAGGACCCCTAGGTGGGTGAAAGATGATAACACCTCTATCTACACCTGTGATGTTCTCATTGAGGTTTCGCTTAATTTGATGGTGTTGTAAAAGGTGTTGGTGATGTTTAGCCTAAGAGGTGAACCAGGGAATATTCGCGTTTTTTGTCAAAATTATTTAACAATAATCCAAATTAGAGGATTTAACAAAGATAGGCATTGTAGTAAATTCCCATATATAATATTTGTAAATATTTGTAAATATGTATTAACTAAAAATCATGGGGTCAGATTTTTTTTGCTTCTTTAAAAAAAATCACTAAATTATATATTCAAAACTTAATTTAAATTATTTCTTTATTCAAAAATCTAAACTTAACTCCAAAATAGTTAGTAATTAATTCATTATCACGAAAAAACGAGGCTATAGTTTTTGCTTCATTAAAATATAACTAGATTATATATCTAAAAATTCGGTTTTATTTGCTTGAAAACAAGAGTATATTTATGTTAATAATTCTAAGAATTACGTCTTTGATTAAAAATGTGAGTGGACTTAACCCCCAAAGCCCATCAGTTTGTCGGTCAAGAAAGTATTTGCCTATTTTAGTACCGTTACATACCTGTAAAATTACATTGCTTCTATTGAAATTATACATAGTATTTGCAATTATCATGCATTATACTAAAACTAGAAGGGGCTACCCAGCGCTAAGTGGGTAGAGAGATTTAGAAAGGCTGGACACTTTTATGTAGAATTTCTATGCTATTTATATGTACATTTTGATTGTTAAATATCTTCTAACATAAATCAAATCTTCATAATTTTTGCGCAAAAATGAAGAACTTCTGATATATATATATATATATATATATATATATATATATATATATATATATATATATATATATATATATATATTTACTTTGTCGTTAATTGTTTTATTTTCGTAGTTACATTCGGACATACCTACATACATTCATACTAAATGCCCTTTATATATGTATAGATAGACGGTATACACTTAAAACTATTTTCTTTAATAGGAGAAGTAAACAATTTTTTTTGTTGGGGGGTAGTTGTAAAGACTCTACTCTAATTTTCCTCTACCCCAACATAAACAATGAAAATTAAGATCTAGTGCAACTTCATTAAAAAAGAATCACCCGTTATTGAATTAAATTGAGGTTTTCTTGATTAAAATATTTCTAATCATTAAGATTGTTTTTTTTAAATATGTAAACAACTTTTCATGCACCCACTTTTCACAAACATTTTAGATTTTATAGATTGAATGTTCTCTGGCCCTTTTCTTGATCAATGGCACAAAACATTGGATGATCAAATTTACTTTTATACAAGTTTAATGTATTTTCTCAAGTGTAGATTTTCCACGGGAAGTTGTTGTTCATATCTAGAGTATATCAATCTTTTCATAGCATTTACGTTGTATCATAAGGAATCTAGAGTTTATTTAAAGTATATAAATATATATATATATGTTATACAACATTTTCTATACGGGAATTAATCCTGGGATCATTATTGTTTTACTTCTAAACACACACA
>CM042160.1:23217312-23332312 GCA_023376005.1 Doryteuthis pealeii | reverse complement strand
GAGAGAGAAATGAAAGTATTAGCTATTTAAAACATGTTAAATGAGGTGAACTATAAAAACAAAACAAGGAAGTGTAAATAATTTCGATAAAACTCTAATGTTTATTCGTGTCATTCATATAAAACTAATCATAATGTACATTTTTTATCAGATAGGAAGGTTATATAAAAGGAATAATTAAAAAAAGAAATGTTTAAACAAACATCAGATTTGTTTGATGAGTATAATGTAATTAAACATCTGAATATTGACAAAATCTATATTAATAAATGGGAAGCATTTGTTGGTCTGTTCTCTATAAAGAACGGTTTAATATAGTTTAATTAGGTATGCATGCATATTGGATTGGGGAGATTTTGAAAGGTGCTCTTTTCAATAAGATAAAAAAAAAACGCAATCAACATGAAGCCTAGTTACAGCAAGACAGAATTTAATCTAACAGAATTTATATTTCCTAACTTCAAAATAATTGACTTTCTGAAACTATTATCTACGTTTACTTAAACATGACTAATTAAAACTGGGAATGTAAAATAATTGTAAAGCTTTATTGCTTCGATGAGTCAAACAATCCGGGCACAAAGAAATATTTATATTACTAAAAAAATACATCTCTCTAAAAGTCCATGTAATTTTCACGGAAAAATAAGAAAATACAAAAATATAATAACTAAATCTCTGAAGTAGATTTTCCCTTAGACATAATATTTACCATTTATATCTGTTTGTTTAAAATTCACCACAAAACTATCAAATCGACATTGTTTACAAAAATGAAATAAGTAGAAGTAACAGTTGATATTTGTCTCTTGGTTTTCTCTTGTTATCCAAATATTCACCTGTTATCCCACATGGAAGGGTACTTCAGCTAGTTAGTATATATTTATTTGTTCCGTCAACCGATTTATTTACTGGCAAGTCTCTTTCAATTCTCTTTCAAATAAGGGTCACTTGACCCGTAATGGGAAATCCAGATTTGATACCTCATGTGGTCAAATGTCTCTGTTCTGCAGAAACCAGTCGAAAATTATTCTTCATGCAAATGCTTTCTGCACCCGAAATGTTTTCCTCACCTTCCTTTCTCTGACATTTTAACAAATACTGTTTTCTAATGAATATTTATTCAGTTCTGAATGCACCCGACTTCCATTTAGAGATATACTTACCTTATCTATACACCAACCTGTCGGGGCTCGGGTACTGTAATTCAAATGTGAAGGCACTGATACTTTCCTTCGCAACTATTTGTTCTTAGCATTGTGCGCTGCACATAGAGTAACTAAGCTAGCAGATCAATGTTCGTGAGTTCAATTCTCCTTGAATGCCTTATGCCTTAAACCAAACTAACCAAAACATATTAATTAAAATAAGTAGGTGGCCGAAAGTCGGTATCAGGTAGGCTAAAAAGGGCAAAAGGCTAGTGATATCCCGCAGATATTAAAGATAATGACTACGCAGATGATCTGGCACTTCTCGCAAATACACTTGCACAAGTCGAATCCCTGCTGCATAGCCCAGAGAATGCAACAAGAGGCATTGGCCTCTATGGGAATTTAATGTGAGATAAAACTGATTTCATGTGTTTTAAACAAGATGAGGACATCTCTACACTAGATGGTGAGTCTCTAAATTCAGTAGACCTGGGCACATACCTGGTTAGTAATATCTCATCTACAGAAAGTGATGTCAATGTATGCACCGGAAAGTCGCAGACTGTTATAGGCATATATGATTTGTCTGATAATATAAAGCGAGAATTTTCTTAAGTCGTTTCAGTGCTACTATACACTCACATCACATTGACTCTAACGAAGTGTCTTGTGAAAAAGCAGCGTGGGAACTATACATGGATGTTGTGTGCTGTCTTAACAAATCCTGGAAAAAGTATCCCCACAAGAAATCAACTGTACAACCGTATGTCCTACATGAAATATCCAAGTAAGACGAACAATACATACTGGACACTGCTGGTTACTTACACATAGATACACCAGTGTAGGTCGACCAGCAAAAACCTACATCAACAAACACTGTGCGGATTCTGGATGCTGCAGAGCGGACCTCTTTGGGACGATGGTCGATAGGAACGGTTAGAGAGAGGGGGAGAGAGAGAGTCATAGATATCCTTGCTGTCAGCAACCCCATGTAAGCTTTTAACCCCCTCCCCCCACTTTTAAATTTGTAGTTAGAAAAATGCTATATATGTTGTATGCTTTGGAAATAAATTTACAGTTGAAGCAAGAATGTAAAAGACGGTCAAAACGAAACTAATTTCTTGCCAAATTCTGTAAAGAAAGCCTCACGTTTATTTTCAAACTGTCGACAGTATACATTGAAAGATATAGCCAAAGAAAGAATGAAATTTAAAAAAAACGACCCAAAATCTCTAAAAGGTATGTGCATTTAAATTGGCAATTGTTTTCGAGTTACTATAAATGTATTTTAATTAAGAAATTTGTTTAGTTTTAATTAATATTTAGGAAATTTACTACAAAAAACATGTAGAAAATGTGAATTTAATGAAAAGAAAAAAATACATAGAGAGAATATCTATCTCACATTAACATGGGATAGTACTTTGGACTTTAACTAAGTTAAAACTTTGATTACCTAACATGCCCTCCTTTTTATTCTCTCTCTGCAAGAGATTTATACTGAAGTGTACATGCCATAAAAGAATGACATACATGAAACGATGGGTAGCAGCGTGGTGGATGTGATAAACGGCAGATGATCCCAAACTGGGACAATGGCGTTGCTCATATGATGCTGGGCGGGGGAAACCTAAAATGGTCAACGGCCAGGATCAAATAGTTCAGTTAGGAAACTACTGCTCCTCATCTCTAAGATTAGCGCCTATTGATGAGTCAACAGCCACCGATAATGACAACAATCCAAAATCCAAAATCCCTATGAGAAAACGCAAGATCGAAACGACTCACGAGGTTGCCATCCCTGTCGATACAACAAAATGTGCGCGTTCTGTTGAGGCTCGAGCTCTGGCCCAATGTTCGAAAAATAAGCTACAGAGCCCCAATGACAACACAACCCTCAAAACACATATTTCTCAGCACAAAAACACAACTCGCACACACTACGAAGACCAGCGCTCTGGTTACATCATCTGAAAATACAGACACAGAAATGAAAAACAATACAAACCTACTTAGATGCAAAAAAAGACTATTAAACTAGCAACATTTAACGTTCGAACGCTAAGAACGATAAGCCAACTACCCGTCTGCAGCCGAAAAAAATATAGACATCATATGCGTACAAGAACACAGATTTGAGCATAGTGATCTAGAAGTAAAATACCATGAATCTAGTAATGGCTGAACATTTGTCTCGGCATCAGCATGGAAAAACTCAGTTAATGCCACCATAGGGGGCGTAGGAATACTTCTCAGCCTTCGGGCACTAAAATCAGTGAATAGCATAGAAAAAATCTAACCGAGAATTATGAGTACTACGTTTAATGGCAATCCATGCCTGACTATAGTCTCGTGTTACAGCCCCACAAACATCAGCACTGAAAATGACATAGAAACGTTTTACAACGAGTTATCCTCCCTGTGTAGACACACTCCCAAACATAACGTGCTTATCATTGGGGAGACATGAACTCACAGATAGGCAGAAACAAAAACAATAGATTCTGCTTACACGACACCCTAAACAGGAATGGCGAACTCCTAGCTGAGTTCTCAATTGAGAACCGGCTTGTATGTCTAAACACTAAATTCCAAAAGCGAAAAGGCAAATTATGGACATACACCTACCCAAATAACACAAAAGCGCAACTAGACTACCTCCTAATAAATAGAAAATGGTCAAACAGTGCTATGAACTGCGAGGCATACTCCTCTTTTGAAGGAGTATCCTCCGATCACAGAATAGTCACAGCCAAAATACGCCTAAGCCTACGCAGAAACAAAAAGCCAAACCAGTAAATCGATACGATACGACTGATCCTCACTTACCAACAGCGACATACGCAATCGCTACTCGATAACAGTTAGGAATAAATTTGACATCCTCCAGGAGACCTCAGCAACATACACTCCAAATGAGGAATACGAAAACTTTGTCAATGCCTACCTAGAAGCTGCAGCAGAATGCATACCGACCAAACAAAAAACAAACATGCTGTCCCCTGGGAGGCGGAAGCTGTTAGATTAAAAAGGGGAGATAATAAAAAAGCATCCAAACACGTTAAAAATAACCCAACTAACACCAACAAAGAAAATATTTAAGAAGCACAGGTAGAACTAACAGACATATACAAAAAAGAACAGATAGAATACATACAAGAACAAATAAATAAAATCAGACGGGCAGTCGAAGTCAGACAGTCGCGTCTAGCATGGCAAACTGTAAACGAAATTAGTGGCAAGAAAAGTAGCACTAGAACAAAGATAAAGGCAAACAGCCAAAAAGATGGACTTCAAAAATGGAAAGATCACTTCCAGAAATTGCTGCCCCCCCTAAACCCATAGAAAATGACATACAAAAAATAACAAATAACGAACTAGACATTAAGCTAGGGGACTTTATGTAGGAAGAATTTAATGAAGTACTAAGAAAGCTTAAAAACAGGAAGGCCGCAGGCCTCGACGAAGTACCACCTGACGTCTGGAAAATAAGGAAATTTGATGATATACTGCTTAGACTATGTAATGCAGTATACAGGCAAAATTCGATAGAAAAATGGACGAAGGGCTGCATTTTCCCATTCCCCACAAGAGGCGACCTAGGAATTGCCAAGAATTACAGAGGCATTACTCTTACTGCCATAGCTGCCAAGATATATAATGCCCTTTTCCTTAATCGCATCCGACCCGAAATAGAGAAAATCCTTACAAAAAACAAAACGGATTCCGCAGAAATCGATCTACAACCATACAGATCCTGGTCATTAGCCGAATCATAGAAGGGGTCCGAGCAAAGAATCTCGAGGCAACCCCACTATTTGTAGACTTCTCCAAAGCATTTGACTTCATACACAGAGGAAAAATGGAGCAAATACTGCTAGCATATGGCCTGCCCAAGGAAACAGTTAACGTCATAATGATGCTCTACCAAAATACAAAAGCAATGGTACGATCACCAGATGGCGACACAGACTTCTTTGACATTGTCACCGGGGTCCTACAAGGGATACACTAGCGCCATATATATTCATAATATGCATAGAATACGTGTACTGCAAACATCACAAGATCCCATAAAAGAAAAAGGCCTCACACTAAGAAAAGTGAGAAGCAGCCGATATCCCGCACATACTATTACAGATGCGGACTATGCTGAGGACCTAGCACTACTCACAAATACACATGCACAAGCCGAATCCTTGCTACACCGCCTAGAATAGGCAGCACGAAATGTCGGCTTATACGTAAACTCTGATAAAACTGAGTTCATGTCTTTCAAAAACAAAAGAGACATCTCCACCAACTCGGTAGAACAATTTAGATACTTAGGCAGTAACATCTCCTCTACAGAAAACGACGTTAATGCCCGTATAGGAAAGGCATGGGCCGCTATAAATAAATTATCGGTCATATGGAAATCCAATCTCACAGACAAGTTAAAGAGACAGTTCTTCCAGGCCGTTATCGGGTCAGTGCTGTTGTATGGCTGCACCACCTGGACCCCAACGAAGCTACTAGAGAATAAACTAGATGGGAGCTGCACAAGAATGCTGCGGGTGATCCTGAAAAAGACGTGGAAACAGCACCCCACGAGAAAGCAGCTGTACGGCCACCTGCCACATATCACCCAAACCATCCGAGTAAGACGGACAAGACACGCAGGACACTACTGGAGAAGCAAGGACGAGCTCATAAGCGACGTCCCCCTATGGAAGCCAGCACATGGGCACGCCAGTGTGGGGTGACCAGCAAAGGCGTACATTGATCAGCTCTGTGCGGATACAGGATGCTGCACAGAGGACCTTCCGAGAATGATGAGCGATAGGAACGGATGGAGAGAGATTGTCATGGATATCCGTGCCAACAGTGCGACTTGATGATATATATATATCATCATCATCATGTCGCGCTATTAGCACGGATATCCATGACAATCTCTCGCCAACCTTTCCTATCATTCATTTTCCCAGGGAGGTCCTCTGTGCAGCAACCTGCGTCTTTGCTTAGTTGGTCAATGTAGGTCCTTGCTGGGCGGCCCACACTAGCATGTCCGTGTGTTGGCTTCCACAGGAGAACGTCACTTATGAGCTCATCCTTGCTTCTCCAGCAGTGCCCGGCATGTCTTGTCCGTCTCACTCGAATGGTTTGTGAGATGGGGGGCAAGTGGCCATATAGCTGTTTCGTCGTGGGGTGCTGCTTCCACGATTTGTTCAGGACTGCACGCAGCATTCTTGTGCAGCTCCCATCCAGCTTATTCTCAAGGTGCCTCGTTAGGGTCCATGTGGTGCATCCGTACAGCAACACTGATACAACCACCGCCTGGAAGAATTGTCGCTTTAGCTTGTCAGTGAGATCGGATTTCCATATTACTGATAATTTGTTTGTGGCCGACCACGCTTTTCCTATTCGTGTATTTACATCGCTTTCTGTGGATAGGATATTACCACCTAGGTATGTGAATTGTTCTACTGGCTTAAGGGGCTTGCCGTTGAGTGTGGTTATGTCTCCTTTCCTTTTGAAACATATGTACTCTGTTTTATCGGAGTTTACATGAAGGCCAATATTATTTGTAGCCTTCTCTAGGCTATACAGTAGTGACTCGGCCTGTGGTGGTGTATCTGTAAGGAGTGCAAGGTCATCAGCGTAGTCAGCATCTGTGATTTTCTGTGCGGGATATCGCCTGCTTCTTGCCTTTTTTAGTGTGAAGCCTTCTTCTTTTATGGTATCTAATGATGTTCGGAGTACATAGTCTAAGCATATGATAAATATATATGGTGCTAGTGTATCTCCTTGTAGGACTCCAGTTCCGATGTCGAAGAAATCTGTGTCGCCATCGGGTGAGCGTACCATTGCTTGTGTATCTTTGTAGAGCATCATTATAGCAGCAACAGTTTCTTCTGGTAGCCCGTATGCTAGTAGTATTTGTTCCATTTTTCCTCTGTGTATGGAATCAAATGCCTTGGAAAAATCTACGAATAGTAGCGTTGCCTCTAGATTCTTTGCTCGAATCCCTTCTATGATTCGTCGTATAGTCAGGATCTGAGAGGTTGTGGAACGGTTTCTACGGAATCCGTTTTTCCTAAGAATTTTCTCTATTTCGGGTCGGATGCGATTAAGAAGAAGGGCATTATAGATCTTGGCTGCGATAGCCGTAAGAGTTATGCCTCTGTAGTTTTTAGCTATTCCTAGGTCTCCCTTTTTGGGAACGGGAGGATGCATCCTTTTGTCCATTTATCTATTCTATTTTGTCTATATACTGCATTGCATAGCCTAAGCAGTATGTCGCTGAACTTGCCCATTTTCCATACCTCCGGGGTATTTCGTCAAGACCCGCCGCCCTTCTACTTTTTAGTTTATTTAAGACTACGTGGAGTTCTTCTGTTGTAAAATCCCCCAGTTTTATGTCTAGTTGTCTATCTATGATCTTTTGAGTGTTATTTACCATGATTTTAGGTGTGTTCCCCAGAAGTTTCTGGAAGTGGTCTTTCCATTTTTGGAGTCTTTCTTTTTGGCTGTTTGCCTTTAGTTTTGATCTAGAGGTACTTTTCCTACCACTAATTTCATTTACTGTTTGCCATGCTAATCGCGACTGTCTGTCTTCTACCGATGATCTAATATTATTTATTTGTGCTTGTATATATTCTGTTTGTTCTTTTTTGTATGTTTTGGTTAATTCTATTTGGGCTTTCCTAAGGTTGTGTAAATTGGTGTTAGTTGGGTTTGTTTTATTGAGTTGGGCTGCTTTTTTTTATATAGTTTCTTTTTTCCCTAACTGCTTCTGTCTCCCAGGGAACAGAGTGTTCGGCTTTTAATTTGGTTGGTATGCACTCGGCTGCCGCTTCTAAGTGAGCACTAACAAAGTTTTCGTATTCCTCGTTTGGTGTGGAGCTTTCGGATGTCTCCTGGAGGATATCGAATTTATTTCTTACTGTAACAGCGTAGCGATTGCAAATATCGCTGTTGGCAAGTGTCGACCAGTCGTATCGTTCAGATTTGCTGGTTTGTTTTTTGTTTCTACGTAGGCTAAGTCGTAATTTTGCTGTGACTATTCTGTGATCGGAGGATACTCCTTCAAAGGAAGAATACGCTTCACAGTTCATTGCACTATTTGTCCATTTTTTGTTTATTAGGATGTAGTCTAGTTGCGCTTTTGTGCTATTTGGGTACGTGTATGTCCATAGTTTGCCCTTCCGTTTTTGGAATTTAGTGTTCAGGCAGACAAGCCTGTTCTCAAGGGAGAACTCGGCTAGGAGATCACCGTTCCTGTTTGGGGTGTTGTGTAGGCCGAATCTATTGTTTTCGTTTCTTCCTATCTGTGCATTCATGTCTCCCCCAATTATCAGTACGTTATGTTTGGGGGGGTGTCTGCATAGGGAGGATAGCCCATTGTAAAATGTTTCAATGTCCGTTTCGTCGCTGACGTTTGTTGGGCTGTAACATGAGACTATAGTCATGCAGGGATTGCCATTAAACGTAGCACTCATGATTCTAGGTTGGATTTTTTCTATGCTGTTAAGTGATTTTAGCGCTCGAGGGCTGAGAAGCATTCCTACACCTCCTATAGTTGCATTGACGGAGTTTTTCCATGCAGATGCTGACACAAACGTCCAGCCATTTCCAGATTCATGGTATTTTAGTTCTACATCACCATGGTCAAATCTGTGTTCTTGCACACATATGATGTCTATATTATTTTCGGCTGCAGACGCCGTGAGTTCGGGGAGTTGGCCTATCGCTTTTAGTGTTCTAACGTTAAATGTTGCTAGCTGGAGTGATTTTTTACATCTAAGTAGGTTTGTATTGAATTTGGGTTCTATGTCTGTCTTATTAGATATTGCGGTTAGGGTTATGTCTTCAGTAGAGTGTGTGTCTTGTTTGTCTGTGGTGAGAGTGGTGTGATTTAGGTGTGTGGTGTAGTTGGAGCCCCGTAATTTATTTATCGAACACTGGGCCGGTGCTCGAACCTCAGCAGAACGTGTACTCTTTTTGATAGCAGGAAGTACGTTGCTACAGGTTTCCTCAGCTCTGTGAAATGTCATGAAAAGTTTCGGTTAGGTCGAGGTTATCGATATCTATCGGTAGCTGTTTGACTCATCAATAGGCGCTGGTCTTAGAGATGAGGAGCAGTAGTTGCCTAACTGAACTGGTTGATCCTGGCCGTTGACCCGTTTTGAGTTCTTCCGCCCAGCATCTTATGATGTACGCCGTTGGCCTATTTAGGCTCTTCCGCCGCATCTCAAATCCACCACGCTGCTACCCATGGTTTTGTTTTGCATGCTGTCAGGGCATGTAAATTTTTGCAGGAAGAAGGAGAAAGACAAAAGGAAAGGAGACAGGCGAGGAAAAGGATCGGGGAATAGAAGCTATAGAAATAAGTGTTAAGTTAGAAATAAGTCAGAAATAAGTTAGAAATAAGTTTTAACTTAGTATAAGTCCACAAGTCCCCTCCTATATTAGCGTTAACGAAGGTGGAGCAAGTGGCGGAGAGAAGTATGGGGAGAAAGAGGGGGGATAAAAGTGGTGGCTACATCAATAGAAGGAAAAGTTCATTAGCGGCTATTTTTAGAATATCGAAACCAAAATTCATTCACAGTGTTAATTCCACATTCTAATACACAATGGTTAAAAGTTAAACGAGTTTTAGAACCAATACGAAACAAAATATTATTTTGAAAGTAAGTCTTTAAATTCAATTTAACAAATTAAATCGTTCACCTTAATTCGCTTCGCTTCGGGTTGACTTAACCATCAGTACCTTAGTCGAGGAATGGAATGTAAATTCAAGATTTATAGCGACTTAAAAGGGTTAACACGAGGAGGTAGGGGGGGGCAGTAGACGAAAATGGAGACATAAGAAGCAGAGAAGAAGAAAAAGAAAAGAAAAAAAGAAAAATAATAGTAATGGGTGCTACATCAATTGAAGAAAAGTTAAAGTTCATTAAACGGCCACTTTTAGAATATCGAAACCAGAAAATTCATTCACAGTGTTAATTCCACATTCTAATACACAATGGTTAAAAGTTAAACGAGTTTTAGAACCAATACGAAACAAAATATTATTTTGAAAGTAAGTCTTTAAATTCAATTTAACAAATTAAATCGTTCACCTTAATTCGCTTCGCTTCGGGTTGACTTAACCATCAGTACCTTAGTCGAGGAATGACATGTAAATTCAAGATTTATAGCGACTTAAAAGGGTTAACACGAGGAGGTAGGGGGGGGGCAGTAGACGAAAATGGAGACATAAGAAGCAGAGAAGAAGAAAAAGAAAAAAAAAAAAGAAAAATAATAGTAATGGGTGCTACATCAATTGAAGAAAAGTTAAAGTTCATTAAACGGCCACTTTTAGAATATCGAAACCAGAAAATTCATTCACAGTGTTAATTCCACATTCTAATACACAATGGTTAAAAGTTAAACGAGTTTTAGAACCAATACGAAACAAAATATTATTTTGAAAGTAAGTCTTTAAATTCAATTTAACAAATTAAATCGTTCACCTTAATTCGCTTCGCTTCGGGTTGACTTAACCATCAGTACCTTAGTCGAGGAATGAATGTAAATTCAAGATTTATAGCGACTTAAAAGGGTTAACACGAGGAGGTAGGGGGGGCAGTAGACGAAAATGGAGACATAAGAAGCAGAGAAGAAGAAAAAGAAAAGAAAAAAAAGAAAAATAATAGTAATGGGTGCTACATCAATTGAAAAAAAGTTAAAGTTCATTAAACGGCCACTTTTAGAATATCGAAACCAGAAAATTCATTCACAGTGTTAATTCCACATTCTAATACACAATGGTTAAAAGTTAACGAGTTTTAGAACCAATACGAAACAAAATATTATTTTTGAAAGTAAGACTTATATATATATATATATATATATATATAGAGAGAGAGAGAGAGAGAGAGAGAGAGAGAGAGAGAGAGAGAGGGAGAGAGAGAGAGAGAGAGAGAGAGAGAGAGGCTTAAAAAATCGGATATTTTGCGGTTATATAACCATTTCTGCCCACAGGTATCTGAATATACCCATGAGTTTCATCAGACCGCTAACTTTATTGAAAATGGTATACAGATAAATCACGAAGTTTCTTTTATATTTTTTCTCCCGTCCCCTGTGATGGTATCTGGTTTCAATTAATCTTATCTTTTTAGGAAGTTGTTATGTTTCTGACACGGAGGAAGGTTTAGAGCATTCAATCAGCATAGGGGAAGGGCCGTTGGCACCTTATTGTCTGCTCTGTTGGAATTCTTCAGACTGGTCATTTTCAGTTCAAAGTTTTATTTTTTTATATTTTTTTTATATTCTTTATTCTTTTATTCTCATGTTTCTTCTCAATCTTAATCCTTTTTACACAGCATTCATAACCTTATTCTTAAGAATACCGATAAATATCTAGATATCTATTTAAGGTATTTTCTGAAAGCTTTTGATTCAGTTTCCTAATTTTTCTCGTCATATTAAACAGGATATTAATACCTATCCTTACTAATTCAAATTCAGACTTTCTTAATAAGGATTTTAGTAGCCAAATTAATTTCCTTTTAGGAAAATTTAAAGGTGTGAAATATGTTGGTGTATGCTAAATAATTTCACTCTTGAGAGTTTATCAATTTTGACAGATTAAAACAAATTCTGCTATAAACCATTTCCAAATAATGCAGAGTTTACATTTATTTGAAAAAATCTGGAAAAACGTGTATTTTGCCTCTTTTTAAAACAAATCCTCTTATTTATTGAATGACCCCCATATATATATATATATATATATATATATATATATATATATATATATATATATAATATCAGTAATTCATTCGTTTATTTAGATCAGCTCTGATATAAACTACTTCTCATTCATATTTGGAAAAACTAGACGCGAGATATAAAGGATATATCTACCTACTTAACTAAACACTTGATAAATAGGATAATGTTTTGACATGCTTTATTCATATGCACTTAATTTCATTATTTATCTCATCCTGTTAATATCTATTAAGCTATCTGTCAGGTTGTTCCGTCTTCACTAAATTTGTTCCTGTCTCTACATGATAAATAATGAGTCAGTCGAATATTCTTATCTCTATTAAAATGTGATGACCTGAAATTTTACTTTGCTTTAATTATATTTTATTATTCTTAACTCAATTATCATCTGGTAATAACTCTGTCCAGAAATGATTCACCGTACTACACAGAAATTTAACTGTTGTACCATTAATAATGACAGTGAAGTTTAAACCATACTCTACTCTGTGTCTGAGATACTTACCTGGCGTAGCCACCCGGTTTCGACTGGGGGTCCGGCGAGCTTCGGCCGCTGGACCGGTTATGTTATAATAATAGCGTCGATCCCAGAGGGCCATCCCTCCAGGCAATACCTGCCCCCTTTGGGGACAGGGCTGGGTTTATTGCCCAGCGCCTGAGGCGCCCCCCTTGAGGGAGAATGCCGATGGGATCGACGAAATTTTTGTTCTCTCTCACCCATTAGCTTCGGCTTGTGGGTGGGCCCACGTTAAAACGGAGCCTTGTGCCCAGTCCATACAGGTGGGGTATGAGACAAATAAATACTCTGTGTCTGAGATAGTTAGACTTTTACAAGTCACAAATTGTACTTGTTGTTTACATCGACTATCATTAGTAGTACTAAATTTAATGCAAGAAATTGAGGAAGAAATTGATTATCATGTTAATGAGTTTGATTCCCACGGGGTACCCCATACACCTGGTCACTTAGCTTAAAGCATGACTTATTTACTGAAAATAGGGTGATATTAATTTATATAGTAGTACATAGGATATTGAAATCAAGTTGGAACTCATAGATAGAACCTGTATGTCTAAGTTCCTGTCTGTCAGCCTCCCTTCCCCCTCTCTCTCCCTCACTTTCTCTCTCTCTCTCTCTCTCTCTCTCTCTTCTATATATATATATATATATATATATATATATATATATATATATATCGCCGTTTGATTCTCACTATATAATTACCAACCCGTCAGGGTTTATCACTTATTGTTGAGCTTCTAATAATCTACCATTACTTTGTTTAGATACATCTCACCATAAAGGTTGTTTCACTGTTTATGTAGTCATTTTGCTACGAATGAAGAGCAAAATTTACATTCGAAATAGGCAAATGCACGAGTTTATATGATATGATATTTCCTATATACATATATAAAGTCCATATTGATGTAACTTAAAGCCATGTTCATTTTTAAAAGTCAAATATCGGACACCGAATTATACTCGTATTTCTGCTTCTCCTCCACCTCTCTCTCTCTCTCTCTCTCTCTCTCTCTCTCTCTCTCTCTCTCTCTCTCTCTCTCTCTCTCTATCTATCTATCTATCTATCTCTTGTTATTACCGTCTCATTATCTCTGCAAACTTTCAATGCATCAGGTTTGATCTCTTCTCATTGAACTTCGCTAGCAAAACATCATAGAGGTTGCTAAACACCATACTAATCATAATATTTAATCTTGATAAAAGTCATATTAGTTATAATTGTATTGATTATTTAATTGAGGGGGCGGGGGATATCGGATATCTGAACTTGAAGCTAGAAAGTTTAGGCTTTCAATTGATTACGCAATTTCATCTTTTTTCACTATTTTCTAATTTTTTATTCACTAATCATATAATTTATTCTGATTTTTATAAGTTTATTATAAGATATCATGAAAAATTAAGTCGGATTTTAATTAATTATGTTTTATTTCTTAATTAAAGTAATTATCAATCCATTTTCCGTCAAAACGCGGAAAGGCAGAAGTAAACATGCATAAGGGTTTGTTGGAAACGAGGTTTGGTCACCGCTGGATTTAAATGAATTTTGGGCTAACCCGCTGACAACTCTCCAAAAAACGAAAACCGAGAAAGTAATCCTGATCGGGGGATTCTAAATTTGCAGCAGCACCTCCCTATTGCATTATGTTTGCATTCATCATTTAGATTAATTGATCTTATTTTACTCTCAATTATCTATAGAAGGTTCCCATTTTTAATTTTCAAGAAATGCAGTCATCGCCGGGTTTACAATCCCACTTAAAAAATTTGACAATGCGTTTCCCCAAATAATGGTAATAAAAGTTCTCTGAAATAGCCATCCAACCCCATGATGCTTGTCCATACGTCTTTCTGTTTTAGAAACTGTTTGGCAGAGTACGCAGTCTGCATACAACATTTCAATTGCTAGAAAAGAAAAGAAATTTGTCCGAAATCGACCGTTACCTTCTTAGCTTGTCTGGCGACAGAAATGCTTGAATCTGTCGTCGATTTAACCAAGTTACCCCCAAAGAAAGTACACAAAGTTTCTTGGAGGCCAGAATTTAAGTTGAAAATTAGGAATATAATTTTTAGTAAATTTAATTGATAAGGATACTGTAGTACAGCAGCCATGGGGGATCGTAGTAACAATGGAACTAATTTGATACATGGAAAGCAGCCTAGAATATTTATTTAGTTTGGTTGATGTTTTCAAAGTGAGAATCAAATTTATCAACAAAGATTGATTTACTAACAATCAGTTTACAAGAGTTCAATAATTAAAGGATTTTAATTACATAAAATTAATCTAGTCTTTTTATTGATTTCTATTTTCAGCTTCGTAGCTGTGTTCATTTTTCATTTGAATGTAGTGATTTATATAATCAGTTGATTTTCCTTATTTCTGTTATGCTGATATTTTCGAAAATAATGCTAGAATATTTGTCACAGCGACATTTTTAGAAACATTTGCATCATAGAAAATTAATGTGAAAGTTTCATTTTCATATAAATAATTTAAATTTTCTAGAATTTATACAAGACAATGTTTATGATAAAATTGTAATGGTTTAATAAGCTTCAAATTAAAGATTAGTTTAAGTTCTTCTTTAAATAATCATAATTATTATCTTAAAATAATTTTTTTAAATACATTAGCAAAATTCAAAACGATTGTTCTAAGCTTGATTCGCCTGTATTATACTAATAAACAGTAATTTCGCCAATATATTAACCAATAATCAATATTGTTTTAGAATATGTTTATTAGACATAAATCACAGACTATAGTCTCCCTTTTGTAACATTCACTTGATAATAGCTATATATTAATGTGAGAGCGGCTATGTATAAAACTTTTCTCTTTCTCATATCTGAATCTCTTACACATTTCTCTCACTTTAACTTTTTTTCTTTTTCTGCCCGTCTTTTTGTCCCCCGTCATCCTTTTCTAGGGATAAGCATTTTTGTCATCTGCTAGGAATTTTAAAAGAGAATTAAAAATAATTAAATCTATTATTTAAGGTCAAACTTTGTTTAAATCGATAAGTAGTAACATAATGACCATCATTAAAAAAGAAAAATATTATTACAATATGCAATTTATTTTTAATACATTTCATACATTAAAAATCGTCCGAATTTTGACAAAAATTTACGTTGAATTTATTTTGATTTATCGTGTTCAATAATAGTTTTAAAATATTTTTAAAATACTTATAAACATTTCCTTTTAGTAATAAGTAAAGCGTTACTTTAAATACATATTTATTAGATATTACTGAAATTTTACTCACTCGTTTTAACTTTTAACCAAGTAAAATCCGTTTTTTGTATGTAAAAAATATATTAGTTTCGTTTGAAAATAAGATCTGTGTTCTGTTTCTGTTTCGTGTATGGGATTCCATAAATGCCATAGTATTTTAAACTTTTTTGTCTTGTTTCATTGACGTAAA
The DNA here is from genome assembly GCA_023376005.1 of Doryteuthis pealeii. Classification (NCBI taxonomy): domain Eukaryota; kingdom Metazoa; phylum Mollusca; class Cephalopoda; order Myopsida; family Loliginidae; genus Doryteuthis; species Doryteuthis pealeii. The sequence continues at coordinate 23,316,431 of CM042160.1, read as the reverse complement.
ATCCGTTTTTTGACAAAATAAATTTTTTTGTAAATTATTTTCTGTAGCCCCCCCTACAGAAAATAATTTACCAAAAATTAGTGAATTATCGGATTTTTATGAAATTTTCAGTGTTGATTAATCAATGAATGAACTTTAAAATGCATTATTTATCGCTAAAAAAAATCCCCGTACGGGGAAATGAGCATCCCTGAAAACTCAAAAAATAAAGAACTTTTAAGAATTTTTTTTTTAATCTGATAGATTGGTGTGTAATCAATAATAATCCATTGAAGGGGAAAAAAGATTTTTTAGCGGTTCCGATAGGGGGGATCGATTTACGATAAACTTATACGGGGAACTAAGCACCCCTGAAAACTCGAAAAATAAAGAACTTTTTAGAATTTTTATTTTCTGGGTCATTTCTAAAGTCATTTTGTCAAAAACGCATTTTAGGTTCTGTTTGCCAGTCCTTATCATTTTCACTATCGTCTTATATGTTAGAATTTATATTCTTCCAATTAAGCGATACCATTATAAGTGCCATGATCGATTCACCATGTTTGGTACAAGAAAAAAGTTATGTTTCAGTCGCCGTTACTATTTTTTTATATAAAAGATATTTATATATTTTTCTCTGGGAGATTTAGCTTTATCTGATAATTTTGAATTTGTAATACATCACAAGAAAAGAAACAAACGAAAGACAGATTTACAGGAAACGAAAATAAATTTACTTTCAATTAACAAAGATATTAAACTGAAAGAGAATAAACATAAAAAAATTACAGTATGAACAATATAGAGAAATTACGAATAGAGATTTAATTATTAGTAATGACTGAATATTGAAACTCAAAATTCAGATTCAATGAAAATTCAGTTTTCTAAGAAGAATTGAATTACTACACATATTTATTTATTACTTATCTATTATTTTCTTTATTTAAAAATATTGCAATTTTGCTGCAAATAAATATTTTAGCTTAATTAGAAACCCAATCAAGTAGGAATCCTATTGAATTATGCTGACTCAAAATTATTATCAGTTTAAAGATTTTATTAATTTGATAATAAATGTATAATCAAATGTTTTAAAAACTCACAAAATACCTTACACCTGAGTTATACATTTGAAATATTGCATCTAAAAGTTACAGAAAGTGTGACAAAAATTATAAATTGTTCACAAATAAATATTTCACTTGTCCTGGACTGATAATTCCATTTTTTAACGTGTTTATGAAACACTGCAGCCCATGAATTTAATTTGTATGGCGACTGGGAATAACAGAACACGAATAATTATGAACAAAGGGAGATAACTAGAAGTGACTAAACAACACTTGAATATTTTCGTCAGCACGCCTTTGCGGCTGCGAACGAATTATTTTGTATAAAGGCAACTGTGTAAAATGACACGTATATATGTATGTGTATATATATGAGAAGAGCATATATGGACAAATAAATAATTTTGCGTGTATTCTGACAATGAATAATATAAATATATGTTCTTTAAGGAGTGAGTCAATGCGTGCACGCATTGAGGGGAATATGTTTGACACGGAGGGATGCTTAAGTTTTATTCTAACCCTCCATCTGTCTCTTTACCAATCTCAGTCTATGCGTATCTATCGATTAAACTGTCTCAATCTGTTCCGATAAATGCCTGAAATGGGTGTATATTGGCCACTAGCACTTGATGTTCCTGTAAAATATCCAGACAAATTTATGTATCAATTTATATTATTACAGAATACTAGCATTATCCCTGTCCAACTTTGTATATACTTATGTGTCCATTTCCCGATTAAATATATATATATATATATATATATATATATATATATATATATATATATATATATATATATATATATATATATATATATATATATATATGGGTGTGTCTGGGTGCATCTATGTATTACTAAATATTCATAGAAAAGTAATAAATAGTGAGAGGCATCCTATTTCGAAATCAATATTAGATTGTATTCACAACAGAGAAATGTCCGAATTCATGTGAAATATTAAGAAATGAAAAACAAGCAAGCAAAATATTCAAGCAAATATATATTTGACTTATAAATAGAGCTCAGAGTTTCATGAAAAAACTCTCAGGTCATTCCTAAAAGTACTAAACTAAAATAGTTTAGATACAAATAGTCAAAAATAAGTTTGCATTCTTTTAAAAACATTATCGACAAATGAATTGTAACATTCAGTAAAACTTATATAAAAGGATTTCATGAAGTATTTTAAAAGCGCTTCATACGTTCAGAGCCAGATTTTGTAATTCAATATATAGCTCCAGACTTTCAGAAAACTTCTGACGAAGAAATCTACTGAATAAGAGATCTTTATCTCGAAATATTAAGAATGAATCAAAGGTAAGAAAATTCGGCTTTTGTAATAAAATATTCGTTATATATACTAGCAAATATATGCACCCTCCGGGTGCAAGTATTTAAGTTTTAATGTAATAAAATATTATATTAAATTGGAACGACTAATGAACTAAATAAGAAGGCAGATAAAAAGATTTGAAACAGAAGGGGGTATAATCGAAAAATAGAACAACTGAAACTTACTCTTCCATCACTCTCGTCTTTCGTTGTTATTTTTTTCTAATTTAAGTATTTAGTTAAAAGAGGGAGTACAGAATAAAAATTTTCTTTTTAATGGATTTCATTTAAGATTCATTGAAGAGATTTTTGCTTATATTCATTAAAATAAAGCCAAACAGTTAGAAATCAATAATACCAAGCACATATTTATTAAAATCAAATTTATGATATCAATATGCAAATTAGCCTTCCCATTCACTCTGTAAACCGCTATTTTGTTGTATATATAAATACAATTGTATGCTAATAGTATGTAGATATGGTCAACAGTGGCTTCGGCCTCTGGACCATTGATATAATTAATGGCGTCGATCCCAGGGGGCCATCCCCCCAGGCAACACCTGCCCCCTTGATTTAAAGGGGCAGGGCTGGGTTTATTGCCCAGTGCCTGAGGCGCCCCCCCCCTTGAGGGGGGAATGCCGACGGGATCGACGCAATTTTTCACCTGCCACTCCATGAGCTTCGGTTTGTGGGTGGTCCCACGTTAATAGGGACTTTGTGCCTGACCCGTACAAGTGGGGTACGCGGTAAATATCATGTAGATATGGTCAACAGTATCAATAATGTAAATCAATTTTATTAATAATTGAGGTTTAAATAAAAATAAAATCATTGAGAATGTGATGTCAATAACTAAGGGAATTATGACTTGAGTAGTAATATAGTTTCGGTTACAAACAGAAAAACACACAATCTCCATTATAATAAGATATACGCACACACACACACACATATATATATATAAATCATTCAACTGATATATATATATATATATATATATATATATATATATATATATATCAGTTGAATGATATTTTGATTTTGACATAGTAAAGGAAGATTAATGTTTCTTTCCTTATAGAAATTTTTAAGAATCATCAAAATAGCATGATATCAAATAGCAATTACATTTTTTTAAATCCACAAATTTATTATTTGGAACACACAAACTCACACACACACACGCGCACACATACACATTTTCAAAATTCACGATACGCAGTTTTGCAGAAAAACATTTGAAGTTTATGACTAAGTTTTTCGACAGCGCCAGGTGTTCCATTGTCAGTCAAGGTGTCAAAAACTACACGTGTTTTGAAGGCCTTTTGTTTGGTTGAATTACGCTAAACATATTTTAGAATGGTTTCGTAGAAGACATTTCGGGAAATCACCACCGGCGTCGAAGGGTGTAAGAAATTTGAAACTAAAGTATGTCTGCGCAAACATAAAAGTCCGGGCAGACGATCAGTATCTGATTTTTTTAAATTAGAGTAAGTGCTAGGAAACCCCAAGGTGGGCAGATAAAGAGTCAGAAATTTCCCACAACTGTTTGGAAAATATTTCTGAAACGCTTGAAAATAATTCCTTACAAATTTCAATTATTGCAAAGTCAAACTGAGTAGCCCCCTGAAACCGCATGAATTAAAAATGTCTGTGTTTAGGGTCGTACATGACAACTAAGTCTTTAAATCCTTCGTCAACATTAACACCACACAGTGATGATTGCGACTAATAATTTTTATTGTCAATTAAAAGCCAATAAATACATATCTAAAAAAAATATTTTTGTTAAAAATAAAGGGAAAAATACTATTACTGACCGAGTTCAAAAATAAAACGTACAACTGTCAGTCACTGTCACTGACTGAGTTAGCCTCCTCCTTCCGACCCCCCCCCGAAAAAAAGGGGTGAGAGACAATGCGTTGATAACAGACTGTTTCTTAACAACATATTGTCTTAAGGAAATTAAACGACCGTTTTCACCCAAGAATTATTTTTAATCTAGAGTACTGTAGAAGCGCCGTGTGAGAGCGCAGTCAGCGTGGTGACCGCACCTGTCCTTGTTGAGGGCCGAATGCGTGTTTGATATGTCTGGTTTCAGTGATCAAGACAAAATGATACGTTGATTTATGTGAAAAATAATGGAGCATTGTAAAGATAAAAATGGATTTATGGAGAGTCTAATTTTCATTAGTAAACTTCAAGCGTTTCTCTACAAAAATTAATATCATGTCAATAGTTTACATCGTTTTTATTTGATAATTTTTTTAACTATTTCTCTTGTAGACACCGTATATATATATATATATATATATATATATATATATATATATATAGAGAGAGAGAGAGAGAGAGAGAGAGAGAGAGAGAACTTCAGGAAATTTCAAGAACTTTTGATAAATCTTTATATTTATATATATATATATACAAAATATAAAGTATACCTTTATATTTTGTATATATTGACTAGTAAAATTTGTAGTAGATTTTGACCAACGAAATACTATATTTTACTAACAAATCTAATTCAATAATTATTGCTATGTATTAGTACTATAATACAGTATATGTATTTATTAAATGCAAATACATTGAATTTGAAAACTTGAAAATTTTAGTTGAACTTATAGGTATGCATCTAAATCACTGTCTATCGTAAATATATAGGCATATTTATTGATATAATATGATTGATATTAGTGAGAAAAAGATGTTATATATATATATATATATATATATATATATATATATATATATACGAGGGGCGTTCAATAAGTAATGCCCCTGACCTTCTTCCCATAGCAGTAGAGCAACGAAACTTGGCACAGTTATTAGTCTTTTTCTACATAGGAACCACCCAGAGTACCGCATTTCTCCCATTGTTTGGTGCATCTCTGGAGTTCGTTTTTGTAGAATACCCAGGTTGGTCCTCCAACCACGACGTGACTTCAGAAATCAAGGCTGCATCATCTGGAAAACGCTTTCCTTTCGAAAACAACTTCATGGCTGGGAAGAGGTGAAAGTCAGAGGGTGCAAGGTCAGGAGAGTAGGGGGATTGGGGAGTAGTTAATAGCCGCACGCCTGTGCTTCTGATCTGGCGATACGCGAGTTGTGGACCGGAGCGTTGTCCTGCAGGAGGCGGGTGCCTTTGCTGATCTTGCCCCGCCTCTTGATTTTGATAGCTTCTATTAATTTCCTCAAAAGTGAAGCATAATAGGCTCCTGTAATTGTGGTACCCTTTGCCAAGAAATCTGTCATCACTACTCCGTCCTGGTCCCAGAAAACTGTGAGCATGACCTTGCCAGCGGAGGGCTGCACCCTTGCCTTCTTTGGAGGAGGTGAGTCAAGGTGCTTCCATTGCATTGACCGGGCTTTGGTCTCTGGATCATAGTGATGGACCCAGGTTTCATCCTGTGTAATCAGTCTTTTGAAAATGTTTGACTCATCTTCTTGGCACGTCTCCAAATTCATCATCGAGCACTCGATGCGTTCTTACTTCTGGAAAGTTGTGAGCAACCTGGGAATCCATCTGGCAGACACCTTTTGCATATGATAATTGCCATGAATGATAGTTTCCACAGACCCGGTATTAATCTTGACATCATGGGCTATTTGGCGAATAGTTATGCGTCAATCTTCCAAAATGGCAGCCTCAACTTGACAAATAGATGCCTCATAAATGGCAGAAGGGGCGACCAGATCTGGGACCTGTTTCCACAGAGTTCCGACCATGTTTGAATTTACGATGCCAGCGTTTAACAAGGTCATATGATGCGGCATCATCACCATAAGTCTCCCCGTGGTGTGCGTCCTTTCAAATACAAAAACCGGATCACTGCTCAACACTCAACAGGCTCCATTTCACACTTGACTCAGTTCAAACACCTGTAAATCAGAAACCACAATAATTTCAGAGCTGTCATTTGCCGCTTAATCTATAGAGATAGAAATAATTGCACATGCAAAATTTCAGCTAGATCGAACAACTGAAAGAGGGTCAAGGGCATTACTTATTGAACGCCCCTCCGTATATATATATATATATATATATATATATATATATATATATATATATATATATATATATTTGTGTGCATTTGATAAACGGAATAAAAACAATGTTTTCCAATGGATCTAAAATATTAACAAATTTTGAATTAAATGTTGTTATATTCGTACAATATGCTACATACTTTGCATATCAATGCAAGAGTGATTTGATTCGAGATAAAGTGGCACCAAGTCTGCAAATCGTCTCTACAGTAATGCAGTGACTTTATTTTTCTTGTAATCTCGAGTTTTTCGCCGTGGTTGCTGCAACTTAATTTTGCTTAATCGTCAATTAAAGAATAATCTAATTACTTTCCCGGCGTCACAATCAAATCATCCGTAACCAAAAAAGTTAGTTTAAAAGAATCTAAACTCGATAGAAGTCATGTCGAGTTATAAGATTATATTTTTTCTCAGAAGAACAATAAAATTGAGTTTGATTATCACAGACTGAGAGGAAAGAAAAATGTAAGACACGTAATGAATTTGTACAATATGTGGTATTATATATCAAGTGGTTCAGTAAGAGACTAGAGCTTGACCACAACAAAGCATTGATAAATCCAGAAACACTAACAAATAAATTTGAAATGGCTGAAAGAGGTACAGGAATCCTTCAAGGCCCTCTGGAGTGCAACTAAAACTTTTACATCTGACAAAAAGGTAAAATTACAGAGGTGGGGGGTATCAGTATTGCCAACTATATATATATATATATATATATATATATATATATATATATATGTGTGTGTGTGTGTGTGTGTGTGTGTGTGTGTGTGTGTGTGTGTAATTAGAGGGGGGACATTAATGTGATCTTAAGTGTTGCATGATCGAGATTGTATCAGTTAAATGTAGTGTTAACCGGCCAGACAAAGTCATCGTTGTGTGACCAATGTACGTGGTTTCAATTCTAGAAAGGCAGTGTCCTACTGGACATTTGAATTTATACACAAGATTGGTCTCCTTGAGACGACTAGTTTTTTGGGGGGATGAATTTTTGCTTGTGAAAAGGTTAGTTTAAACTTTGGATAATGATTAGTTTAACTTTGTTGTTGAACTCAATGAAAGAAACATTATTACGAATTAATTTTTAACGCAGTTTCGTCAAGTTTATGGTTTCGGTGCATCCGATTGCGATAATATATATTGTGAGTGGAGTTGATGGAACTTAACACCTGATGATGGCACTAGTCAGACAAGAATTGTCCGGAGAGTTCAACAAAATATGCATAAGAGAAAAAATGCTGCCAATATATATATATATATATATATATATATATATATATATATATAAACTCCTCCGCATGAGTAGGATGTGCCATATGGTCAATTACTTAAGCAGGGTTGAACAGATTTGAATTCAGAGTTTTCCTTCTCCTAGGCCAGTTGCCTAAAGAGCCAAAGCCCCTTAAAGAGCCAATTCCGCCCTACTATTTAACCATAAATGTAATGTGAATAGTTGGATGCATACTTTCCTATCGCTATGGGAAATGCAAACAGTTTGCCCATGTTCCAATATATGATGGTGGAATTTCTTGAGATGATCATGTATCTACGAAGACGGTTTGGCTTCTCAAGGAGCTTGAGCAATACTGCTCTAAACGTGACCTCCAACACCCTTGAGCTTCTATTTAGGAACCTTTCAGATGAATTTGTGATAACTAAGACGGGGGATACTGTGCAGTACTGCGGGCCCTAAAGTGACAGAAAACGGAATTGAGATCTGTGGCAGAATCACGTTTAAGGCAAATTGGAACGGTGGCATAAGGATGATTACTTGGGTTACTTTCTAAGTTGCAGGGTCAGCCAAAGGGTGGGAACGACAGCATCCATCCAGAAGAGGCATATGCAAGAATTAATGAGGTACGGTCAGCAGGATAGTGTGATGCAGTCAACAGAACAAAACTGGATAAAATGTCAGAGGGCAAATATTCACTTTTTTGGCGGGCTGACTTCTACCATAGTGGATGTTTGGTTCAAATACCATGCAGTCCAGCAAACCTTCACACAAGAGGAGAGAAACACCTTTTTCCCTCAAAAAATACAAGAAAATAGCCTATTTAGCATCACCTCAGTAGCCGACGCAAGGTTTTGGGTGATGCAGATTATCGTTGGGACAAACATCTGGTTGTGGGAGTCATTGTTAACGCCATAAAACCCAGAGAATATTACCTCAGATAGAAAACTATTCACTTTCTTAAAGATCTAGTCAATACCACAGGCAAAAGCGTGTTTACTTTCCTTACACCCATATTGACAACTGAAAGTTAAAATTTCCTGATGACATAATACAAACAACACGCGGATGAAGCCAAGTAGACGATCCTGTGGAATTAACAGATGCCCAACCCACGGAGGAACATCTGAAGGAAGCTCATGATGGGAAACTCACCAAGTAACCGAAGATTGCTTAAACAATGCAGAAGACAGAGCTAGTGAGCCCTCTGTCAGCCAATGCAGGAGGGTTACTGAGGGCGTTCACTCTATATGGCTTTGGGTAGAATTATTATAATAGTAACAGCTAAAACGGGGGTCAGATGCATCATTAGTGATGTGTCTTTATATATATATATATATATATATATGTGTGTGTGTGTGTGTGTGTGTGTGTGTGTGTGTGTGTGTGTAATACTTTTGATAAAAGCAAAATACATTTTTTATTCCATAAATATAAACTCTACATTGTTTGGAATTGATTTATAGCAAAGATCATTCTAATCATGCCAAAATATTTGTTCTTGGATTATTAAAAATAGCGGCAAATAAATCAGTGCACATAGACGAACAGGTCTGCCATCAAATTTGTGGTGCCCGATAAATGCAAACCATGTGAAATGTTCAGAATAATATGTGATGTGTACAGAGAAGCCCTGTTTTAGTCAAAAATGGGCCAAATATGAGTTTGCCACATCAAACCTGAAATAAAAAGACGGCCTATAGAGTGGAAACACACTAACTCTACGGTAAAGAAAAAGTACTGGGTGCCGCGATCAGCAACAAAGATGATTCTGATAGTTCTCAGTTGCATGAAAGGACCCATAATTATTGATTTCCTTGGAAACAGTGCTTTCCATGGCCAACTATTTAGCTAAAATTCACCTTATTTATTAAATGAAACTCGTATATATAATATATATATATATATATATATATATATATATATATATATATATATATATATTGTCATCCACAGACATCGTGTTTCGACGTATCGCGTCTCCCCAGTCTGGCTAGATTTAACAGGCTATTTGTGGATGGGATAAAACTTGACTGATTTAATCAATTGGCTATCAGCCACATACATAGGTATATATATGTTACAGCCGCTAGAGAGCTCACATCCGGTTTATAGGAGAGCCCTGCTATTTAAACTTAGTTTGCGACCGTCAATCAAAATATACATGAAGACAACTTATGATTGCCTTACAACGTTTTTTTTTTGGGTTTTTTTTTGTAGTGAGATTTATTAATACAGGCTTGTAATAATGAATACTCTGTTATTATAGCCTGCCTCAATTTTATATTATTATCTATCGCAATTGACGATGCCTCAACAGATGACCATATTTTGATCCGATTGGTTGCCTTTTCGTTTATACAAAATGTCTAAATAAATGCTGAGGACTATAATTTACAGAAATCTGTTTTTCTCTCCTAAAATGTTTTATCAGCTTAATTTGTATATTTCAATCAAAAATTATTATATATTATGGATGAATAATTGCTCGGTCCAGATGAAGAGGTGACCTGTACATAAAATCACTTCATATATGCGAGTATTGCTGTGATTTGGAAAGTGTTACGTGAATCCAATTAAAAGAATATCGGGAAATATGACGCTTCTTATCAAAAAGTAATGAGCTTTTGAAGATATCCATCTCTTTATCCTTTCACATAGTTTATACATTCTTTTAATGACATAAAACATCAAGAAATAAGAAGTGAATGAAATGAATGAAGTAGCGATTGAGTATTCTGGCGGGGATAGTGGCCGAGGATTATTTGAATTAATAAGCAACTGCTTCTTCCGTAAATTGAGTACACAGATGCACATACTGGTAGTGATAAAGCGTATATATATATATATATATATATCAAAACCAACCAGCAAACCCACATATATATAATATATATATATATATATATATATATATATATATATATATGTATGTATGTATGTATGTATGGGTTTGCTAGTTGGTTTTGAAGGGTATCACCATGCAAGTGTAAAGAAAAAAGAAGGTAACTGTGGTGTTGTTTGTTAACCTGTGATTTATTCTCAATTCTTAATATTTCGGGATAAAATCCCTTCTATAGAAGATTACTAGAACTGAAGTTGTTGCTAGTGGCTGTTCCTTTGTTCTGTCTCATGTCTTCCAAATTCTGTGTCGGGGGTGCTTGTTTATGTGTGTGTTTGTGTGTGTGTGTAAGTGTATGTGTGTAAGCGCTTATGTCTATGTGTCTGTTCATTTCCTTTTTTTTTTCCTTTTTTAAAAATTATTATTCCAGATTTGGCTCGCCCTCTAAGTATGTTTTTTTGTTTACTAACAGGACCATCTGATCCCATTTCTTTTTCTTTTCTTTTTTTTATTAATATGTGTCTGAGATTAACATTCCAGATATCGTTTGATTGTTTATGTGTGTAAATTTACTGTCTATCAAAATCACCTGTTGTCCTGTTGTGTGTGTGTAGTGTATTTGTTCTAAAGTCCCAACACCATGTGTGTGTGTGTGTGTGTGTGTGTGTGTGTGTGTGTGTTATTTGTAGGGTGTGTGTGTTCTGTTTGCGTGAGTGCAATGTTTATATACGTTAATATGTGTGTATGTGTGAGTTGGATTTAGTAGCTTAGAATGAAATTAATTTTATTAAAAATTGTAAGATTCTATTTTGTTTTGTTTTTTAATATTATATTTATCTTATTTTATCTTATTTATTTATTTTATTTTATTTTATTTTATTTTTTATTTTTAGAAGTTTTTTTTAATTTCTTATTTGCCTTGCTCATATCAATGTATATCCAGTGTGTGTGTTGGATTTTAAAAGGTTAGAATAAAACTAATATCTATCAAGAACTATGGTTATAGATTCTGCTGATTTGTTTTTAGGGGTTAGGTAAAAGGTAGGTTAATACTGTGATTTTCCTTCTTTTTTTAAATATTATTATACATATATCATATATATGTTTTATCCACAGCCTGGTCACATGAATTAATTATTAAGAGATTTGCAAGGGAAATTCATATTCTTTAATGTAAGGTCAATTATTTAGTCATATTCAGCAATAATCAGAGTAAATCCTATTTGTTAACAACTAGTGCATTGGCTCGCGCGCGCGCACGCGCGTGTGTGTGTGTGTGTGTGTGTGTGTGTGTGTTCTGGTCTGTGGATATGGGTTCGTGTTTTGCATTTGTCTTATTGTAGATTTGTTGCGTTATGAATTCTCTATTGTGTATGTGGGTGTATGTTGCGTGTGTGTGTGCATATATATATATATATATATATATATATATATATATATACACACACGTATGTGTCTATGCATTGCTTTATTCATTCACTAAAATTTACGACACACTCATATTTCAAGAAAAAAATACAATCAGAAATGTGTTAACAAAACGAACAATTGAAAGAACTTTTACCGTGTTTGCGACTGAAACGCTGCATATCGATGGCCTTTATCCTTTGTAAAAAAAACAATTAATCACACTATGTTGGCTAGTATTTAGCTATACATAATCGTGTGTATAATTTTCTTGTTTTGTTTATGTTTTGTTTTGTTTTTTGTTTTTTTGTTTTTCACAATCTAAATATGTTTCGGTAAAATCCTGTTTAAAATTAGCAAGAACATTTAGTTTACGTATATTGCAACAAAGAATTGTTTGGCCAGTGTAACGAGAGGTATGAACCTTTCAAACCTAGAAGAACATCCTCCAAAGATTCTTTCTAAACAGGATGAACTTAGAATCTGTACCTTTATTTTCCGAAAACTGAAATCTAATATGAAAGATTGTCGGTTTCTGATGATATAACTAAAAGGAAAAACTCAACAAAATTTGCACACATTTTTAATAATGAAAAAGAGAAAATTAAAACATTAGTAAACAATTACATTTCTTTGTATTAATATATCAATATACATAACACACACAGAGAGAGAGAGAGAGAGAGAGAGAGAGAGAAAGAGAGAGAGACCCCATATATATATATATATATATATATATATATATATATATATATATATATATATAAGTGTTAAGTCAATTCCGCAGTGTGGCCTATTGTTGGCATCAGCTAGACAGTGCGGTATTCTATCCTCTTTTCACTAGGTTCAGACCATGGAGATTGTTTTTTCGTCTAAGGGGGAGTGTCACATCTACCAACAGCTCTCTACTTTCACGCACAGATCCAAGCTGTTCAACTCATATACTAAGTTGGTAAGGGCCGGTATCAAACCCTGAAATGTGTGGATCCTAAGCGGATGCTTAAACCGGCGCTTTAAACTAATGCTAATGCAGGCCTGCCTCTGCTCTATATATATATATATATATATATATATATATATATATATATATATATATATATATATATATATATATATATATATATATATATATATATATATATATATATATATATATATATATATATATATATATATATATATATATATATATATATATATATGTATGTGTGTGTGTGTGTGTGTGTGTGTATGTTAATTAATCTGTATTCTGACTATTATTTTCTGAATTTTTATTTAAATTCTAACTATTGGATTATCACCACTAATTCATTGTATTTATCAAGAAGATTATGCCGAATTTTTTTTTTTTTTTTTTTTTTTGTGTAAAATAAATTATTTTACATCTTTAAGGGAAAGACTTATTGGTTTAACTATGTTTATATTATTTTCTTGAATGATAGCATTTAGTTTTTCTAACTCTTCAGCCAAAATTATGTTCCCCTGTCCGAAAATATTTTCTCTCCATAGCGATTTTCAGTTTGACTTTAAACCCCAAAAGCTCATTAAGAAAGTTAACCTGGGGGAAACTTTTACAAAAAGTCAGAATACACTGGAATGAACGAAGTCAATAATGGGGTAGTGGATAACGTACTGGCCTGCAACATCGTAGTAAGCGAGTTCGAATTCCAGTATTTCCGGTGAATACCGCCATCCCCCGGTTTTTGGTTTAAATAGAACGAATACAAGAATGGCTTTAGCATTGAATAATCTACGTCGCTTTCTGATCTGCATAAACTTAACTATGCATACAAAATCCCTTCGAACAACCAAGAAGTTAACTTGAACTTAATTTGACTATTTGATGTAGGTACACCTCTGCAAACTCGAACTTAATTTGATTGATTCCAAAGGAAACGGTGATGAGAAACTAGATGTCCGTTAGAGAATCGCAGATTATTATTATATATTCTCTTCTATCTTGTTCGTCTACATAGACTTTCTTTGATTGTGTTCTTTTCATTAAGTTTAATGAATCAAAAAACAAATCGACAGACTAACGGCACGCCAACCAGCCAGCCAGCCAGCCAGCCAGATAGTTAGATGAAAAGAGACTGAGATAAATAGATAGGTTAATCTGTGTGGATCTAGATTGCAATTTGTTGTAGGTTCCAGTTTGCTTCAATGTTTGCGTCCTTGATGTACGAAATGTACAAATATATTTCCACACTCACACAAACACACACAAACGCACACTCATACTAATAAAAATATTCGCAGAGACATACTCGAGCATTTGTATACACACACACACATATATATATATATATTATAATATATATATATTATATATATATATAGAGAGAGAGAGAGAGAGAGAGAGAGATAGAGATAGAGACAGACAGACAGACAGACAGACAGACAGAGAGAGACATACAGACGTAAAATTGTATATTCATACCTCTGTGAGTGTGTGTGTGTGTGTGTGTGTGTGTGTGTATGTGTGTGTGTGTGCGTGCACGCATGCGTGCGCTTATGACTAAGTATACAAATACTTATGGTGAGAAGGCATAAAAAGTCCATATCTTAGTAAGTTAATGCCATGCACAGATAATTTTATTTACATCGAGATATGCGCTTGTATGTACCGAGATGCGTGTAAATTTTTTTCATGACATCTGTTTGGAATCTATTATCCTAGTATACACTCTCATACACGCACACACACACACACACAACACACACAACAACACACACACACACACACGCACACACACATATATATATATATATATATATATATATATATATATATATATATATATATACATTGTGTACACGTCTGAGTGCTTGTGTGTATATAGATAGATACAGATGTGTAGATATTTGTATTTGTGTACATATTTATATGTGCGTATGTATGGATATAAATAGATACAAATGTGTGTACATATCTTATGTGTACGTACATATATATGTGTGTGTGTATGAGTGTGTGTGTGTGTGCGCGTGTATGTTTATCCATTTACCTACAAACACGTAGTGTGTATGTGCACGTATATTTTAATGGCTTGGATTTCCTGTGCGTTTATTTGAGTACAATTAAAAGGAACGATTTAGAAATCTTCATTTTAGCCACACAGTCCTTCCTTATTTAAAAAAAACGGCGCAAAAATAATTTCTCTCAATTTCTCTAAACGTGAAATTATCATTGTTTATTCGAATTCAGCAGATTTTTATTTAAAAAGTTGTCACAAATGGAAAAAAATAAAAAATAAAAAATACACAAAAGTTAAAGAAGTTGAATTTATAATTTATATAATAATTGTAGATATAATTTTCAATATTATTTATTATAGCTGGAGAGTTGCCCACACATAGAGACTTGGATTCTAACGAAACGCATAGAGAAAAAACTAGATGGGAATTACACAAGGATGTTGCGTGCTGTCTTGAACAAATCTTGGAAGCAGCACCTCCACAAAAAAAGCAGCTGTACGGCTACTTACCTCCTATCACACAAACCATACAAGTAAGACGAACAAGATTTGCTGGATACTGATGAAGAAGCAAAGACGAACTTATAAGTGACCGGCAAAAACTTCATCAATCAGCTATGTGCGGATACTGGATGTTGTGTGGAAGAACTACCGGGAGCAATGGCCGATAGGAACGGTTGGTGAGAGAGAGTGAGTGATAGAAACCTCTGCTGTCAGCACGACCTGATGATATATATATATATATATATATATTATATATATATATATATATATATGGTGAATGCCACTTCTTCGCAGAAGAAGGTCATTTTTACAAGTAGTTCAATTGTGTGAATGCAAATGTCTCAGGCGTCCAATTTTGTTTTTACTGAGTGACTCACGTGATTCTTTTCCTCTCGTATGTGACCGTACATGACTAAGAAGCTCAGCCCGGGACAGGCAGGCCCTGCCACACACGTCACATTTATGGCCCGGCTTAAATGTAGAAAATGTGTTCATGACGTCCGTCGCATGCCGCTTATGTAGAGACCGCTTCAGGATGGAGTGCTCGAGCCTCCTTACCTCAAACCCCTTGCAACTATCATAAATGAGTTTCCTCCAAGCCCTGCGATTCGTAGCTATCCTCTCCCACTCATGAGCGTTTATATTGAGAATTTTAATGTTGTTTTCATAACATCCCTAAAACGCTTTTGGGGTTTGTGCCTTGGACGTTTCCCACATTGCAGTTCTCCATAGAATAGTTGCTTCGGGAGTTTGCCGTCTTCCAAAAAGATGTCCAGCCCAACGCATCTGGTTTCGTATGATGCGCATTTCTATGCTCTTTTTTCGTGTTAAATTGAATCTAATTCCCAATTAATGGAATCTAATAGAATCAAAGATTCCTTTCCTTTTCTTGTGTTCTAGTTATCCCCCCCTCCGCGTCCGTTAAATACGTAGTCCTGGTTTAGTTTAATTCAGTAGCAAACACCCCCTCCTCAGGAATGCAGAAGTTAAAAAGCAACATACATGACGGAAGGTCCGGCTTGAAATTCTCTGATAAATTGATAAGTCTGTATTATCAATTTTGAATATTTTTTAATATAAGGTAAATTTTCAGATTTTTTTTTCTAAATTTCAGGTATTATCTTGTCATGTATGTGTTATTTATTTATATATTTATTGTAAGCTCAGTCGGTAGAGCAGTCAGCTAGGGATCACAAGGCTCCTGGTTCGATACCGGCCCTCGCCAACTCAGCGTATGAGTAGCACAGGGATCTGTGCGGTAAAGTGAGGAGCTGATGGTAGGTGTGGTGCTCCATCTCAGACGCTAAAATAATCTCCTTAGTCTAGCGCTAGTGAAAAGGGGATATACTCCCTCGCTGTATGGCTGATACCGACATTAGGCCGCCCCGATGACTTTACTTACTTATATACATATATATATATATATATATATATATGTGTGTGTGTGTGTGTGTGTGTGTGTGTGTGTGTGTGGTTCAGTACCGGCAGACTGATCTTTACTTAAGTACTTTTATGTAAGATCACTTCTTTTTAAGGGTAGTGGGGAAAACTTGTTGAGACACATTCATGTATATGGATAGAGAACACATCTTTCAATTTGAAATTCAAAACAAAAAAAAAACATTTAATAGGTTTGTACACAGCTAAGTCAATTTCCGTATTTTCTGAACAAGAGTTTTTGGTGAAATAGAAACATGCACGCGCGGCACTCTTTAATTCCCACTGCCTAGCTTCGTGCACCTTTTTCTTTTTCCCTAAATAGTAAATACATCACAAGAGGAGGTGGGAGACATTAACACAAATACGACAGAGCAATTTCATAAGATAATTTGCAGAGGTTCTTCAACAATTTTAAAATCTCTAGAATGACAAGTAGACTATTTCCAAGAAAATTAAAGTTTCATTCATTGTTCATTTTTGGCTTGGTAAATATATCTTCAGTCTCGATATCGGCAGATTTCCAAAAATGTTTTTAGTTAAAAAAAAAAAAAAAGTATTACCAGAAGTTGTTTTTAATTCATTATATCTTCCAGCCACAATAAATTGCATCGTAAATAACCACGATAGATAGATAGATAGATAGATAGATAGATAGATAGATCTGTGAATAGGGTTCGATTTTTCACTGATATTTTCTAAGCTAGTGATTTATATACAATTTTTTCTGAATAGTATAGTCACATATTTATATATATGAGTACCTGACACTCCCCTGCCTGCCATTCTCGTCAACTTGCTGGCGCCTTAAACCACAAACACATACCTTGCTTAAAATGCTTCTCGCCCCGTCTCTGCCTTGAGCCTTTGACCTCACTTTTAAAATTAGGTTAATACTAAACCGGAATAAATGAGGTACACATCCTTGACCGTTGATTCACCGTACTTTTTAGGTCGGCAGACAAATAGAATACGTTAATAAAAAATTTTCAGAATAGAACCACATCCACTAAAACACGCATATATGCACAGTTTCTAAACTTGAATGCGCACAGGCGCGCGTGCACCACGCTATCATGCAACCGTACGGAGAGTTTTCGTTGTCCATTCGGCTTTTAGCTGTAAAGGACGGATTGAACATTTCTGTATTCATAATTTAATTACCAAAGCCGTTTAGTTAACATTAGTAAATATTTCAGTTTGCGTTTGCATCACATTCAGAGCATTAAGAATTAGACTTTCTTGTATTGTAAAATCTATAGCAACCATGCATCCAAAACATCAATACACACACGTGCACACACACACACACATACACACACACACACACACATATATATATATATATATATATATATATATATATATATATATATATATAAATTCTTTTGTTTTGTTATTTTATGCAGAATGCCCAGCGATACATTTATATAGATAATTATAACAATTATAATGATGAATAATAAGTAATGATAATTAGTATTTTTAACGGAAGATTGTGACAATATCATGTCAAATGAAACTGCATAAAAAAGAATAAACTTGTTTGGATTAGCGGAAAAAGCAAAAATGTCATCAAACAGCCATTTGAACGATTGCATTGAACATGTAAGACGTGTCATGGACTATCTAATCAAAAACATTGATTATATATATATATATATATATATATATATATATATATATATATATATATATATATATATATATATATATATATATGAAAAATAGATGGAAATTAATCCGACAGTATGAAATTTAACATTTTGAAAAAATTTAACATTTAGAAAAGCATAACTAACATAACAAACATCATATGTTTTTTCAAAATGTTAAATTTCATATATATATATATATCATCATCATTTCATATATTTCATATATATATATATATATCATCATCATCATCATCATCATGTCGCGCAAGCAGCACGGATACCTATGACAATCTCTCGCCAACCTTCCCTATCCCACATTGCCCCTGTGCAGCATCCAGAATCCTCGCATAGTTGGTCAATGTAGGTCCTTAGTGGGCGTCTTACGTTAGCATGTCCATGTGTTGGCTTCCACAGGAGAACATCGCTTATGAGCTCGTCCCCGATTCTCCAGCAGTGTTGTGCATGCCTAGTCCGTCCCACCCGAATGGTTTGTGAAATGGGGGGGGGCAGGTGACCATATAGTTGCTTCCTTGTGGGGTGCTTTTTCCATGACTTGTTCAGGACTGCACGCAATATTCTTGTGTAGGTCCCATCTAGCTTATTCTCAAGGCGCTTTGTTAGGGTCCAGGTGGTGCAGCCATACAGCAGTACTGATATAACCGCAGCCTGGAAGAATTATCGCTTTAGCTTGTCAGTGAGATCGGATTTCCATATGACTAATAATTTGTTTGTGGCCGCCCATGCCTTTCCTATACGTGTATTAACATCGCTTTCTGTGGATGAGATATTACTACCTTGGTATGTGAACTGTTCTACTGGCTTAAGAGGCTTACCGTCGAGTGTGGAGATGTCTCCTTTCTTTTTTTTTTTTGAGACACATGAACTCGGTTTTATCGGAGTTCACATAGAGGCCGATATCTTTGCTGCCCCCGCCAAGATATGTAGTAGTGACTCAGCCTGTGCCGGTGTATCTGCAAGAAGCGCAAGGTCATCAGCGTAGTCTGCATCTGTGACTATTTGTGCAGGATATCGCCTGCCTCTTGCCTTTCTTAGTGTAAAGCCTTTTTCTTTTATGGTATCTAATGATGTTCGAAGTGCATAGCCTAGGCATATCATAAATATATATGGTGCTAATGTATCTCCTTGTAGCACTCCAGCGGTGATGTCAAAGAAATCTGTGTCACCATCAGGTGGGCGTACCATTGCTTTAGTGTCTTTGTAGAGCATCATTATAGCGGAAACCGTTTCTTTGGAGAGACCGTACGCTAGTAGTATTTGTTCCATTTTCCCTCTGTATATGGTATCAAATGCCTTGGAGAAGTCTACGAATAAGAGCGTTGCCTCTAGATTCTTTGCCCGAACCCCTTCTATGATCCTTTGAATAGTTAGGATCTGGGAGGTTGTGGATCGATTTCAGCAGAATCCGTTTTGGTTTTTCCTAAGGATTTTCTCTATTTCGGGTCGAATGCGATTAAGAAGAAGGGCATTATATATTTTAGCTGCAATAGCAGTAAGAGGTATGCCTCTGTAGTTTTTTAGCGATTCTGAGGTCTCTCTTTTTGGGGAATGGGAGGATGCATCCTTTCGTCCATTTGTCTATTCTATTTTGTCTATATACTGCATTGCATAGCCTAAGCAGTATGTCATTGAACTTTCCTATCTTCCATACCTCAGGTGGTATATCATCAATTCCTCCAGCTTTTCTACCTTTTAGCTTCTTTAAGACTTCATTTAGTTCTTCTATTGTGAAATCCCCAAGTGATTATAATCAAATTAAAGATATTTACAATTTAAATATTTTAAAATATGAATTGTAAAACACAATTTATTTGTTATCAACTGATACAACGCTATCAAATACAGAGCACTTGCGGGATATAAATAGGAGTACAATTCAACTTTGTAAAATCTTTTTGTGCATCTAATGATCGAAGAAATCTTTTTTAACTGTGACTTTTAGAGTTTTACATCCTTCCCCCCCTCTCTCTCTCTCTCTCTCTCTCTCTCTCCTCTCTCTCTCTCTCTCTCTCTCTCTCTCTCTCTGCACATACTCACTCATATAAACACACACACACACACACACACATATATATATATAGAGAGAGATAGATAGACAGAGACAGACAATCAGACAAACATACATATTGTTTATTATTCTTTCAGAGGAGTGATTGACATTCCAAAGTTTGACTGAAGAAAAAGTGATAACTTATATTGCAATGTGTTCTTGTTCTGCAAAAAAAACTTCTTTCTTTAGATATTTTACACCTGGTGAACACTGTAGAATGATTCGGTCAAAACATTGTGATAACATCTTCAAAAATACAGTTCTATTTTTTGAAGAAAATCTATAATGTCGTCTAGATAATCATATCACTTAATACATAACTATTACTTTCATATATACACATATATAATTCTCTTTCACTCACCCACTCTCTCACCCTCTGTCATTTATCTCCATAACATTTACATGCAAACGTGTATGTGTGTATTTGTGTGCATCTTTGTATATGCATGTATATATGCGTATATGTGTATATACAAAAATAAGGGTCCTTACTTGGTTATTTAAGATGTAGATGAATAAAATGTAAAGTTGTTGTTGTTGTTTTGTTACTACAGCATTCACCCTGGATCGGTTGAGCCGGCCTCATCCAACCAATTCACCGTATCCCGAATGAACGTGATAGTTAGTGAATTCCTGAAAAGAGTAGTCAGAGGAATATGCCCTTTTTTGCCGCAAATTTTCCACAGACATAGTGATAGGTACGCCAAAAGCCATTGATTTCTGACAATAATGGAGAAGCCCTTTAAATTCTTACCAGAACCCTTTTACCTGGGTTGTAGTCCAATCCGCATTGGAAGTCCCCACCGGATGGCATGGCTTTGACACTACCACGTTGTCACCACCCTGCCACGGCGAGAAGGGGTTAGACTTTTGGGTATAAAATGTATAGTGATAAAATAGTGCTGTGTTCTTGTAAAACATCAACGCGTTTTGGTGAATTTGAACTTAAACAAATATTGGAGCCATACCTAAATAACAAATCAATTCAACCAAATTAGTTTAACAATGACAGAAATAATTAATCTCATATTTCATAAGACCTACGTACTTTTATGTATTTTGCAGGTTTATATTAATAATATTTTAATACTTCATAAGCGAATGATTTTCAAAGTTGTTTCCCGTTTGCATGATATCAATTAGTTTTTGCATTGGTTTCTTGGATCCGCAATTTAGTTTTAATTCCACTCTTCTGATATTGCAAATTCACAAAATAAATGTAGAAAAAAAAAGATGAATAAAAAGTAATTTTCCAGAGCTGAGAGATTGAAGAAGTTTCTTTTTTCGGCATTTGTTTGTGTTTGGTGTTATGTTACGTATTCATAAAACTATCAGTGGTTTTAAAATCTGACTTCAAATTGATCGTGATATATGACGTCTCTCGAAATGATGAAGGACGTGTCTTAAATGTTATTTTTATACTCAAGCTGGTAACATTTAAATTGGACTAAAAGCCGACTTAAATCGTGAGCAGAGATAAATAAAAACCACTTGACTTCTCTAAATAGAGAAACTAATCTCCTTGTTTGGAGTTTAGTGCTGCTGTAGTTAACCACTTTGCAAAGGTAGTGCAATACTCTGAAAGAATAATTGTACATTCTATGAGATTAAACATGTTGATAGAAAGAAACATCTATTGACTGTCTTACAAGTAGAAGAATGCAAGTTCGTTCCTTGCTAGAACCAATGAAAATGTATTGATAGAAAGAACTGTGACAAAAGTGCAGTTTTGTAGAATACCCAGTGAAAAACCAACTCACTCAAGCTTTTGTAACCATTATTCCAACACTATACAACATTATTTTCCAGCGTCATTTCCGCAATGGCGAGAGGTGTTAGCATGATACACGCAGAAATAAAGAAAAAAAGAACTGTAAAAATTCTACTCTGTAATGGATTGAAATATAATCATAGAAAATTGGAATTAGTCGTAATGCAAAATCTAATGAAACCAGAATATCAATAAAAGGTGCATCAATTTCAGTGCCCATATTTCTCGTTAGATAACTTCTGATTATGTACAGATAACTATGAAAAAACGTAAATATGATAGTATGTGTTTTTTTTTTTTTTTTTTTACTAATACTGATTAAAAGAAGCTACAGGTGCCTTTTTATTTTACTTTGTTACAAAATATTTGCAAATAGATCTTTAGCAGCAGCAAAATTACAAAGATATCTGAAACCAAATTACTCAACTAATAAAGATAAAGATATTTATTTTCTTTTTAAAGTACCTCAAGTCATAAGAAATATTAATAAGAAAATAATAAATTTCATAAATAAAAAAAAATTAAATCAGAATCAATTGCAACACAACCAATATACACACATACACATGACCAAATATATAGATGAGGTACATATTGGTGGATTAATTAATAAACCTTATGTAAAAACAAAGCTACTCCCTCTGGCGACGACGAAATTGACCGATGTAAGATGAAAGTATAAGTAAAGTTAAATGTAATGTAGATTGCAATGAAGCAAAAGCGTTGTTAGGAAAGCTGACTGATGCTGCAACACAAAAACCAAGATTAATACAAATAATGTAAATGTGAATGCTGCATTCTGCACACATATGTATTAGTTACAAATTCATTTACAAATCTGCTGATTATACATTTTTTACCAATTATCGGCCATTGCAATAGCGTTTGTTTTTTTGTTTTTTTTGGGTTTTTTTGTGTTTTTCTTTTGGGGGGGTTGGGGGTCATCTTTTTTAGCTTTATTTTAAGATATAATTGCAGAAAAGACACGGTCTATTTTATATAACAATTTTTTTATCATTCTGCATATTAAACAAACACAATATGGTTTTCAAAAAGGGCATATTGAAATGATATTTTTGAAAAACTGAACAATGAGAAAATTGTGATTTTTTTTCAAGTTTAAGATACAATGTACCGTTATAAAGTAATTTGTAATACTGGATTTGTGCTGTAGAACAAAATACACTTGACTGTATTCCAATATTTAGTGACTTCCTTCAAGAATCTTGACCGGAAAATGCAATAAACAAAAAATCATCTAATTATTAGAATATCAAAATATTTTCCAAATTTGAAGACCAATAATTATTCGATACAAAATATAATTAAAGTCTACAATACTTCTTGCTGCGGATTATGAAAATATAATTTAATTAGTTCAGATAAGGGTGAAAGGTTATGTTTGAAGGTAGCAATTTTCTGATGCGATATATTTGAAAAATATCTTGATTTACCAAAACGGGCTATTCAGTTTCTGTTACTGTTTCTAAATATTTTAGTTATGAGAAATGAATGCTGTATGAGATATATAGATTTTATTATCCAATAAGCATTTAAAAACAGTTTTTTATGTTTCATTTATTATGATTTTTCATATGAATAGATATTCTCTCTAAATCAACCCTTATTGTTACTTATAGACATTAGAGTAGACGGGTTTATCTGTAAAATATGATTTTAATATAATTATTTACGCGATGTTTGGAAGTGGTATAAGAGTTGGAAGCTTGGAAGGATTCCACGTCAAAATAAATTTAGAAACCACTACTCTACAGCAAGTGTCAGTATATACGCATCTCAGTTTAATTGTGTCACTAAGTCATGATTGAACTTACTAACAATAGCCTGCAAGTCTAGCTTGATAACTGTGGCTCTCTTAGTAAATACTTACGCCTAGCTACAATAGTTAGATGACCAGTGATGATCGAACTTAGTAGCAATGGCTAGTCATATTAGTTTGCTACACACCGTCGTGTAAGTGTATAATACATAAGTAAAGCGGTAGTTGAATACTTACTGTTAACCTAACTATATACTTTGTCTATTTACCATAATATGTTATACATTAGCAAGAGGTTGCTCTGTACTTCTGATCTTGTGCCAAACTGAGTTAAGCTACATCTATCATACTAGCAAGTTAGCCGTGCAGGCCTTAGTCAATAAGTTAATATAAAAACCCAGTGACCTAGAAATGTGGTCTTACATTAAGTAAATATCAATGAACCGAGATGGCCAATGGCCATGTCACTTGGGATTTTAGCAATGGGAAAGCAGCAGACTGTTTTCCTTCTGTTTTTGTTTTGAAGTAATTTACTTGAGGTAAGCACGTTGGGGTGTAAATTGCTCCAACATAAACATTTCAAATAAATTTCCTTTTCTTTTCTTCTTACACTATTTTATGTCAATGTTTTTCATTTCTTCATTTGATTTTCTAATTCTTTTTCTCCATCTTCTTTTATTTTATTTGGTTTCGACCTTCTCTTATCCTTTTCATTTTTAACTTTAATTCATTGATCTTTTTTCATATATTTTCTCTTTTTTTTTGCATCTGCTTTCATTTCTGCATATAATTCCTCTTTCTTCTATTTTTCAAATTATTCTTTTCTTTTCTTTTTTTCTGCTTTATTTTCCTCGTATAGAAAAAATGAGTGGATAGTAAATAGGTTAGGGGAAAAGAGAAATTGAAAGTTAAGATTAGACTACATTTTAGAAGTCCTGACTAGTCAGCCCTAATATTTTTTTAAAATCATGAAGAGAGTCTCGACCTTTTAAACGAAATATTTTAATGAAACACAGAATTGTGAAAAATCAGCATCTTTCATTTTCAACACACCTAGTTATGATTATTCTTTTCATAAGTGAAAAGTAATCTCAAAGGTTAGATTTGATGACGTGGAGGACATTAAATGAAATAATACGGTATAGATTCACACCATATCCCAAGAGAAGTTTTAAATGGGCTGGTATAAGTGCGTTGAATGTACAAAAAAAATAACGTTTTATTTATCGTTCATTTCTTTCTTGATAAATTCAGATTTAGTCTCGATACTTTTAAAAATACCTCGTATTATTTACCAAGAATATCATAGAGAGGAAATTGATGTTTGAAGAAGAAAAGAAAGAAAATAAATAGAAAAAAAAAGAGGCAATAGGAAAGATGAAGGTCAAAAGAAAAGAAAGACAAAAATATCGGAAGGAAGGACTAATAAATAGTAGAGAAAAATAAAAAGGAAAATTAATATAAATAAAGAAAAGAATAATGGTGAAATAAAACAGATGGATAAATATGGAACATTCACGATAATACGACTACTTCTATCTCTACTACTACTACTACTACTACTACTAATAATAATAATAATAATAATAATAATAATAATAATAATAATAACTTTAAAATTCTCTTTGGTCTGTTCTCATTGATAATTAGTTTCCACCCATTCTAAAGGAAATCATTAAACGTCTATTGAGATTAAAGATTAAATTGACTGACATTGCTAAAAACTCTGATGTCATTCAAAACGTAGAAGAAAGAAATACACAAATACGAAATAAAAACGTTTCTTTTAGCTAATAAATATTTTATTACTTTATATGTCTTGTTCTTTTTTCTTGCCTCCGCTGATAGACAAAAGTTTTTTTGGGTTTTTTTTACTATTCAGACGCAGATGAAAACTATTAAATGGCTAAAATGAAAAATTTAAATTGACAATAAAGAAATGAAATCATCATGATCATGATGATAATCATCATCATCATCATGATCATCAACAACAACAACAACAACAGCCGCTGCTGCTGCTGCTCTAACATCAACAACAATTACAGCAGCTACAACAGCAACAAAACGATAATAATAATAATAATAATAATAATAATAATAATAATAATAATAATAATAATATCATCAACAATGATATGTATAAAATACTTTTATTAACTTCATGTGTATTAATAGATTGGTAGAAATACTTTTTTGTTAGATCTTTCATTAAATTGTGAAGAAATATTTGTTGGTCATTTTGTTTAATGGCATATCAACCCTTGTGGGCCACTCAATGCTAAATTCTTTCTTTTTGTATAAATACTTTGTAAGTTAAACGTTTGTTGGTAAATATTTCTGTTTCGTTTGGTTTTATAAAAAGATAGAAATAATTTTCATTAACTCAACTATATTGTTAGAAATTATTTTATGTTAATTTTTTATTAACTTCATTTGTATCAATAAATTAGAAGAATTAACTTCATATGTATCCAAAAACTGGTAGTGATCATTTTTATCAAATTCGAATACTTTTTAAGCAAATACTTTTGTTTAGTTTAGTTTTATAAACTGGTAGAAATAGTTGGGTTTTTTTAATGGTCTTTCATTGACTTAAGTATTAATAAATTGGTATAATTGAATTTCACTAACTTGCAAACTGATACGTTTGACCGTTATATGAGAACTTAACAAGTACTAATACTCCAGGTCAGAGTGGATCTGAGAGTAATGACAAAGGGGTCATCCACAATCCCCAGAGCACCAGAAATAGAACCTCACCACTAGATGCAGTTTTGCATCATATCCAAGACTCGAGATTATTAGAATATAAAGAATAGGTTGGAATAATCATATAGGTGTTAGGGCTTACATGACCAGCTAATTGATTGGAAGGGGCCTCTCTGACCGCTTGTCTCGCCCAAGTAAGGGCCGAAGCATAGAGTTGTATACTATAAGACGACTTGTTACGCGGGTCCCACACTGCTCATCTAACAGTCCTGCGCTCAGGCATTTTGGATCACTACCCTAGGCCAACAGATGGCTCCATTATGGGGTATTATCCCCCAGCAGAAGATACAATAAAGGAATCAGCGAAAGACTGCATCCGCCCATTCACGAAGAAAGGCGACCTCAGAATCACTAAGAAATACAGGTATAGATCTTACTGCCATAGCTGCTACGATTTTTTTCAATCGCATTAGACTTGAATAGAAAAGTCCTTATGAAAAACCAAAACGGTTTTCATGGAAAACGATCAACACCTTTTTAGGGATTTGAGCACAAAATCCCGAAGCAACCCCATTGTTTGCAGATTTCTTCAAAGCATTTAACCCATACACAGAGGAAATATGAAGCAAATTCTGCTAGTATATGGTCTTCCAAAGAAACTGTTACTATAATGGTGCTCCACAGAGACAGGAAAGCAAGGGTTCTTTCATCTAATAGTGACAGGGGATTTCTTTGAAATTATCGCTGGAGTTTTACAAGGAGATACATTTGCACCATTTTCATCTATAATATATCTTGTCTACGTACTACGAACATCATTAGATCTAAGTCAAGAAGCCTAGTGCTTCTCACAAATACACCTGCACGACCCGGATCACTCAATTCATTTCTAGACGAAATGAAGACATTTCTACGCAGGATCTGAAATTAGTTGATTAGTCCTATTACCTAAGTAATAATATCCCATCTACAGAAAGCGATGTCAATATACGCATAGGAAGGGCATAGACTGCTAAAGACAGATTATGATTATATGGAAATCTGTTCTCTTAAATAAGATAATGCGAGAATTCTTCCAAGCTGAAGCCGTGCCAGTGCTACTGTATGACTGCACCACTTGGACTCATACGAAAAAACAGCAATATCAAAAGAAATAACTTAAGGAAACTGAACAAAATGTAGAAAACAAAAATGAAAAAGTAACAAAAATCAACTGTATGGATACTTCATCCAAAAAAAGGAAATTGCGCACGAAATGACCTAGGCATATCAAAGAAAAGGAAACTTCGTGAGAGAAACTGAATATTTCCATTATTCCACTGTTTGGATACTTCAGGCGACAAATTAAGGAAATCTTAGAAATAATGTCCTGGCCATGGTGGAAACCTAAAGAGATACATTGAATCTTTTTGAATATCAGTACAAAATAATTTCATGGGAATTACTTATGTCAAATCTCTTGTGATAGAGATGAAACAGTTAATTAATAATAAACGAATGCAGCCAATTGACACAAAAGGAATACAAAACCGGGCCTAACTGGGTAGGAAAGGTGATCCATTGGGAATTGTAAAAACGACTTGAATTTGATCTGATTAACAAACGATATATATACCAACCATAATATATCCTAGAAAATGAGACACATAAAATTCTCTGAGATTTTGATATACAAACGGACCACTAAATCTCATTCAGGTGACCATAGCTAGTGTTAATTAACAAGAAGAAAAGTACTTGTCATCTAGTGGATTTTGTCGTTCCCGAAGACCCCCGAGTGAAAATATGAGAACGTTTAAAACTGGGCATGTATTACTAGAGAGTTGAAAAAGTTGTGGAACATAGAGGTGAATGCGATGCCAATTGTTGTTGGAACCCTTAGAACTGTTCACAAGAACCTGGAAAAGAGACTGGGTGAACTGGAGATCAGAGGAAAAATTGAGACCACTTAGAACGTATCACTTCTAAAATCAGCTTGAGTCCTGGCAGTCTGAAGAGACTTATTTATACTTACTGTGGTAATTTAAATTGATGTTCAGCCAAACCTTATTTACAAAACTTATAATTGATTGCAAAGAAAGAAAGAAAGAAAGAAAGAAAGAAAAGTACTCAATAATTAGAGAAATCATCACTATTGACGCTAATAGTAAGTTGCACATTATCACGGAAATGTATTTCTTCTTCAAGTGAGAGCATTTTAATTCTATTGCGGTGACAAATATCTCGCTACTTTGTGCCATTTTGCTTTTTATGATAACATATTACACAAATGATAGAGACAATGATATTCATGTTGATTTTATGTCAAGTCTCGCATTTTTATTATTACAATTTCCTCTTTACTACTACTACTACTACTACTACTACTAAGAACAAGAACAAGAACAAGAACAAAAAGAAGAACAAGAACAAAAAGAAGAACAAGAACAAGAAAACAACAACAACAATAACATTGGTGCCATTTATAAAACTGTAATTTTATGATTCATTCATCCATTTTGTTCACAAAATAGCAAAATCAATTGGTCAAGTTATTTCCGTCTTCCTTTTTCGCTTTCTTTTCAAGCAGAACGTGTTATTTCATTTATTCAATATATTTAGTTGATTTTAATAGCAATTTCTGGTTATGTATTTGCCTTTTCCAAGAGAGCACATGTGCGTGCACGTTTATCTGCAGGTACATTTGCACCAACATTCCAATTCAGGTGTGTAAGTGTGTCTGCAGGTGAATGTGGGTATGCAGGTTGCTGAGCTGTTAAACGTACACGTGCTTCTCGATTCGATATTTTATGAAAGGCTATTTCAATACTTGTGCGTGCCTGAACACCATCGTATTTATATTAATTTCAAAGAACACACACACACACACACCACACACACACACACACACACACACTGAGAGAGGGAGAGAGATACAGAGAGAAAGATAGAGAGACAGAGAGATTTATAAAAATGCATTCCGACAAAAAAAAAAAGGCAGGATTTTTAGTGAGATGAATTTGCTGGTAGAAACGACAGGAAATCCCACAAAGAGTTATTGACACTGATATTTTAAATTAATTTTAGAGAGCAGTAGTCAAATAGAGAACCTTCGTAGAATATGCATAAAATCAAAAACTTCGAATCCAATATATATATATATATATATATATATATATATATATATATATATATATATAGAGAGAGAGAGAGAGAGAGAGAGAGAGAGATTAATTATTGGTTAATATGACTGACCAACATTTATAATCAGTCTACAAGTTGTATGATATTTTTTTTTAAATGAGCGTTTTCAAGACTTTTTGTATGAATGGCCTTTGAAAAATAATTATGGAGGAACCCCCACTCCCACAGTGAAATATACTTTATTTAATATGTTTGATTTTATCTTTATTAGCTTCTAGAATCTTTTTCTTTTTTTTTTTCTTAATAAAATCCTTTTATAGCCCTAATTAGTGCTATGTAAAAAAAAATCATTAACTAAAACTGAATTATGATCTCACTTAATGCATTGTTATGTGTACAAATATCGCAATGATTTGATAAGTGGTATGTCTACGGGGGAAAGTGGTGAAAGTTTGAAAGAATTAAAAATTGTTTTTCTTTTTTGGTGTTGAGGTTGTAATCTCTTAATGGCCACGACAATTTGTAAGTAACATTGGTTTTATATAAAGGTATTTTTGTTGGTTCACTGTTATAAGCGACAATCAGGCTTTTTTTTATTTTTAAAATTTTTGATGACAAATCTTTACAGTTCATTTCTATGAGTGAAGTTAATGAAGTGCACCTAATACATGTGTCATACTCCATACCTGGGCGAAATCACAGACAGATGTCCCCTTAAACTTGTCATCAATGTTTATGCGTTCCACTGATGAACACGCCCATTTAAGAATTGATAATACTCCATTTTTGCAAACAGAGTATACAAACACCATAATACTTACATTCTTGATAATGACCAAAAGAGGGTCGAAAGTAGTCTAGAGACATCTTTCCAGCATCTTACTCTCTAGCAAGAAAAAGCTCAATAAAAAAATGAATAAAATAAACAATTCTGTCTGTCACATTTAACGAAAGATGCATTAAAAGACATTTGTGCCTAAATCCACACAAATAATGTCAGTTTACATCTGCCTTTATATTATTATTATTATTATTATTATTATTATTATTATTATTATTGTTGTTGTTGTTGTTGTTGTTATTATTATTATTATTATTTCTTTTCAGAATGTTAATTGGTAATATTGAAGCTGCCGGCATACGATGTTGCGTTCTTATTCCATTCATAAGAAGGCAACCAATTTTATTACGACTTTCTCCACCTTTATCTCCACTTG
The DNA here is from genome assembly GCA_023376005.1 of Doryteuthis pealeii. Lineage (NCBI taxonomy): Eukaryota > Metazoa > Mollusca > Cephalopoda > Myopsida > Loliginidae > Doryteuthis > Doryteuthis pealeii. The sequence continues at coordinate 23,285,251 of CM042160.1, read as the reverse complement.
AATTTAATGAGAAAATTAAGCGAAGGCATTAGCAAATGGTTTAATTAAAACACTCACGTGGCTGAATGCATGATCAGTTACACTTGCTGCCAATTGAACATTGAAATTCATAAAAAATTCTCTTTGTGAGTAATTGCTGCACACACATACATGCATACACATAGATGTTTGTCTAAAGTAGTATATAATAAAGCAATATTAAATAGGTAGATCTCAAAAGCCATTGATCGTGTGTCCGTTCAGTACTGAATGTCCCAAGATTGATGCTAAACCAAACTATTCGAAGCTTAGAAATTAATTGGATCAGTTTGTATCTAAAATTCGCATACTACCCGTGAATAAACGCAACGATGAAAGAGGACACGAATTTTTAAAAATGTTTTTAAAAAATTAATAAAAGCACTTTGTGAGGAGGGAGTTAGGCATCATTCTCTTAACTAAATACCATCGAGGGCGTCTCATCATAGTGTAATGGTTAGCAATGTAGTCTATCAAATCCATTACTAGTGGATGCCAACGTATTTGCGATCTTGTGTCACATCCTACTCGTGGCGAACGAGTTGGGTACGTACCTACTAAATACCAGCAATCTCTCTGTGGTCGTATCTCGTAAAGGATGCAACTCTAAAATTAAAACAGAAGCATTCCTGCAGTTTGTCTTATCAGAAGAAAATAATTATCGTTATATTTGGTAAGATCCAGCTTTGTCGCTCAGCCACCAATTGAAGAGGTTTTCGGCTGTTGAAAATAGGGTAGGATGATTAAAATAAACATTTGCCTTTCTCTTGTACTGGACGTACTAGACAGGACAGATTCCATTCAATATTCAAATCTTGGCGACTCAACGTTGGAAGTTGGGGATTTTCTCTCATCGATCCAATGCTAATACGTACTCACCACAATTGAACTTGATTACTGCACAAACCGTTTCATTTTCGAAATGGTTGTCTCATTCAATAAGTTATATATCATTTACATAAATGAAATATGAAGTATTCTGCAGGGTTGAGCCTATTTTGTATATTTTTCATTTACATAAAGAGATGTCATGATCCAGAACAATGTCCATAGATTTATAGATATAAGTATTTTCTGGGACTACCTCTCTTTGGGGGACTGCTGAATCAGCATGGATTCACAGATAAATCTTTCTATTATATTGACACAGAACAAATTTTTCTAGCATTCATTTCCTGTCATAAATGTTGGACATAGTGCCACTTAAAACTATTTTTTCAGATGCAGCATATGAACGGTTCCATATATGTTCCCGTGGTGTCTATGGTCGACATCTAATCTCTTGTTCTGTGGAATTTCTACCTAGAACTGCTGGATGGCTATGATATCTATATGCAGTCTGTCCGAAAACAATCTTTGCAGCTCAATCCTGCCATTTATCTCGTATCTCTTCTCTGACCTGCATTCCGGTCTACATTAACTTGTGGTGTTTGATGTTCCTGTTCATCTGGTTCAGTTGCTCTTAGAGTTCTCATATGCTTACACAAGAGGAAATTTTCCATAATGCTTACATTTTCTGTGGCTTTATCACTGGGAACATATTCTACAATTTGATGATACTGAACAAATGTGTCTAATTTGAATAACAGAAAAAATGAACAGATATCAGAAGAAAACGTTAAGGAGGAGAAAACAGCAAAAAACACGGATACTGAGGTAAAATCTACTAATTTAAAACAATTATAAAAAGAACAATAATAATTTTCATTTACAAGTGCTAAATTGAAAATATACGAAATGTGTAAAAAAATGTATTAAATCTGAAGCATGTTCCCCAACACAAAAATGATTGAGAAATGAAACGTCAATTTTCTTTAAACTAGTCCTCATAACATTCAAAATACTTATTCTAGCCTGTTTTACATTGGACGAAACATTTCTGAAATTTCACTTTTGATTTGGTGTAAATCTGTGAGGTTATAAATCTTTAAATGTTCCTGGTCCTTAAATCTTAATGCTGGAATGAATTTTAAGTTTAGTAAACGAAAGAATTACACAGAACTAGATTTGATGAGAATGTGGTCTACTTTCACAATTATGTGTCTTGCCAAAAAACTGCTTATCGACATGTATCGGGATTGCTGATCAAAAACCATTGAAAATTGGCACCGATCGGTCTAAGATGCAATCCCTTTAATATATAAGTTGTTCAGATGAACACATATCTTTATATAAATTTTATAAAAAATTAATTTAAAAATAATATTTTTTAAATTGGTATTCTTCTTTATTACATGTTAATAAATAAAATAAGATGCTGAAAAATCTCTTTATATTTTGCAATTGTTTTCATTTTTAGTTTGCTTGCAAGAAAATAGCATCAAATTAATCATAAAAAATTTGATCGACAAAACAATAGTTTACATTGCAATTTTAAATTTCCAGATTATGGCCATTAATTAATCCTCATCGAACGAATTGCAGGTAAATATTACATTATTCAATTATTTTTCTTTTTAATAATTTAAATTTCATAAAAATTCATTAAACCGTTGAAAGATATGTCAGTTAATATGAAATTTAGTGATATTACCACAATTATACGTTTTGAATTTGGTTTAATGTCATATCACACTTTGTGGTTTACTTGTCAAATGTTATATTTTGTTTTGTATTTATTTTGGGATGGATTTATTTTTTTTTTGTTTGTTTGGGGGTGCGTAATGGGTGCGATGGTTAAATTATCGCCATTCTAAATTAATTATTTTGTTCATATGCTTTGTTTGTTTCAGATGAATATCATCTGTGAGAAAAGCAGCACCATGATGCATTTCACTCCTTCATAAATGTGGAAACGGCATGCTGTACTGCTTGGCCTTACGTTGGAATCTTCAATACAAAAATTTCTTAGTATTTGGGTGTCAATACGAGGACAGTGCAGAGGATTCGAAACATTTGAATGATTTTAATGGCGATCACAAAGGTACGACAGAACAGAAAACCCTCTCGTTCTAATAAGAAGATAACTCCTCAATTTGTTGCTGGAATCAAAGTCATGATGGAAAACGAATCGAGCAAGTCAATCAGGGGGATAAGACGTGGGATTGTCTAAGTTTCTTAGATAATGTATGAAGACATTTGGTATTGCTCATACAAGATAAAAAAGGAACAATTTTTATTACATACCATGAAAGGATAAGAGGAAATGTTGATAGTTTTGTTTGCCATTAGTGCAATTTGTATAATACAGCCTGGATTTAATCATATAGGTACAATTAATCGGGTTGGACTTCTCCAATCGCCCATTTAACCCAATTAAATGTCGAAGTGGAATGTTGCCTGTCACGTGATCATTATTTATATTTATATTTATAGCCTTTATACCACACAGACACAATAAGTTAATAAATAATGGTAAGTACTCAATAATAAGCAGTTAAGGATTAACTCTCTTGAGAGATCCTAATGCTTGGGATTAGCAGATACCCACTCTATTATTGTTGTTATTATTATTAATGTTATTATATGTTTTTATTATTGTTGTTATTATTATTATAGTTTTTTTTTTTAATTTTCATTCTTAAAATCAACAGGAAAAACTAAAAGGTTCTCGTGGTTTCATCTCATATTATTGTCCTTGTCGGCTGGGGCTGTAGAATACGTCGACTTTCTCTCTGGGACAACCTGTGGGCCATGGATGGCGACCCGTAATGTCTGAGGACAAGATCATGGAGGCTGAGTGGTATGTGATTCGGGTAATTAATGATATAACTATAAAAGTGCATTAGTGCATAAAGTAGGAGACTGTGAGCTCTCTAGTTTTAGGTCGGTCACTATTTTAAGCGAAGGATATCTGAGTTTGGAACCAGAAGCTGGAAACCTTATCTTCTGTGTTACTGCTTTGGGATTTAACTTCTGGCCGTGTCCGACTTACCATGTCAGTGGAGTTCAGCTGTGCATGTCAGAATTATATTTCTTTCCTTATTGATGGACTTGTTTGAATTGTTGGTCAATAATATCTGATATTTATGAGAATAAATATTTGAATCCCTTACCCCTGTAAATATAGATGCAAATAACATAGTCATAGTCATTAACTATAAACAGAAGGCAAAAGTTTGACAAATCCTCAAGTTTTCATCCAATTTCAAATACCAACGGTTGTCGTGCTACGTAGGCACTGCACACTCAACAAAGATGAAAATTCCGTCCTAAACTATAAGCTCACTCTATTAAGTCAGCGTGCAGGATCAATTATTTCTTGAAAATAATCATGTATCATAATAGAGAAATATTTTTCTATCATCTGTTATCAAATATTTCAGTATTTGTAATGGAAAAATTAACAGCTAGTTGAATCATGATATGACACTGGGTAAATGAACAAGTAATGAATGAGTGAAAATAAAAAAAAGTCGAAGAGAGAGCGATTTTTGAATTGGTCGACATCTTGTACTTCTTTCGTGCTGAAAAGTTATATACATACATTTGGTGAGTGAATTAATTTATTTAAAAACTGAGTGTTGTATAAAAGAAAGGGCCAATCAGCTGTCATTTAATTTTACGACATTTCTATGAAATGCATTTGGAGGCTAAAATTATTTTCATTTCTATAAGGATAAAACCCCATAAAAATATTTAGTAATAATTATAATAGACTATTAAATTAAGGATTGTAGCATACCTGGTGACAATAAACAGTATACACCATTAAAAATAACCTCTCCTCTGACAGGGAAATTCCGAGACAATTGATTACTGTAGCCTTCTATATTCTACGACTCATACACAGGGCATATCATCATAATATCAGCAAAATGAGAAAACAATACAAAATTAAAAAGAAAATATGTGAAGAAGTGGAATGCGCCAAAGGACAGCTTCTAAGTGTAGTAAATTTCACTCCAGAACACTATGTCTTCTCCCGAAAAGCAATCACAGAACGTTTTTGTAATTCTTTTTAGATAACTTTAATCCTTTTCTAAAAATAAAGTCAACAGACAAAATAGCAATAGCTTTAATGTCAGTTCTATGAGTGTATGGAAATTGTACGGAAATGCAGCTTCCTTTGCAAATCATCTAAACACTTTTATCGTCTAAATATGTATATCATTGTAAAAAATGGTGGTCTAGTCTCATAATATATTTTTTAAGTGGATTAAAATATTTATTAGAATAGGAAAATTAATAAAACAAAACAAAGATATTGATGATGTATAAATCTTCTGGGATCAATGTATCTTCTCGTCTTTCTCACACATTTTGAGTGTGGATGGTGCATTCGTGTATGTGTGTGCATACGGCACAAACGCACTTAATTCTATATGTAAACGTATGTTGGAATCATGGAAAATTCCATTGAACTTTTACAGACTGGATGTGACCAGGTTTTATAGATATTGATAATCAATTTCTCTGAAAAAGTCCACCTACAAGCAAATCCTAAAGAATGATCTAGAATAATTTACGAGGGAAAAGTAAATATTTCAGTTTTCTGGTTACCTTGATCGAAATTCGAGTCAAGTTGAGTAACTAGATAGATAGATAAATTTGAAGGCTTGATACTATGAAATTTTGATATTTTTGAACGAAAGAAAAGATTTTGCAAGTGCAGCGTCTCCAAACTCACCAGAATTCTAAATGACTTTTCCTTATTTCCTAAATTGACAATTGGATTCAGAATGTGGAATAGAATTTAAAAAATACAATAGCACAGTCTGACATCATAGCCAAAAAATAATTTTATAGGTACTTCGACCACTGTAAAAATCGATGGAATGAGAAGTTATACCAAAAGGACTATTCTGAAGAAGATCAACATTTTATCAATTGTTAATCTCTTTCTTGGTAACTACAGCATCAGTCTCAATATTTTTAGACACACGTGGTAGATAGTTATTCTCAGGTGTTATATAGATATATACATTTAAAAACCATGTAGAGTCCTGAACAATCAGTATTGCTTATATAGAAGCGTTTTCAGTAAGCCTAAAACAGCCACCCCTGGGAATTTCTAGTGCATGAGACAACATATGAAACATTACTTACCAAGGATGTCCCTAACACAAAATATAGAGAAGAAATTGGTGATTACATAAGGCAAAAGGAAACAAATTTGTATCGGACGATCAAAAACTCATATCTTATTGAGTTTTTCTTATTGGTACTTTTCACTTTTTCTTTATCACAAGGAAGCATAAAATATTAGCATAAAGGAAGAAGTAAGAGAAAATAAATTATTAAATTCCATTGGCAAAAAATGCATACAGGAAACCACGCAATAGCTTCGTATGCACATTCTAGCAAATTATTTAATCAAAGATCGGAGGTTTTAAATAAGTGTAGACATAAAAAGCCTGGCGTTTTGGCAAAGAGAACTTTTTATCTTACTTCAATATTTTTATAAAGTACCTTATTCCCTATTTTTCACACTTTTGAAGTTTGGACATTTACATTTTGTACAATTAGATACATCTTACAGCAACATTGTTACCTGTTGATTACTGTTTATTGTATGTTGTTAGATATATCTCTTGTGCAGAGTCACAATTTCTTATGAGGAACCAAAAATATGTATGCCTACCAAATGTATTAGCTGTACATCAAATTATCGTCTATAAAGGACTGAGTAATAACTCTTCCCAATTACATATAGATGTATTCTTAGTGATTGAAAACGTCATCTGCTTTACTTTCAAAACAAAGTTACTGACACATTTTAATAAGCCAGGAGTTGAGAATGACTAAAACGTGATCTTATTATCCTGTGACTACAAGTGCAGGTGACTTCTTGTGAATATCGTTAAGCTGTCATAAGCAAATGTGTTTAAGGTAAGGTTTCCAAGGAGTTGTTGATAGGATAAGGAAACGGTGATCTCATCGTAAACTGGCGACACCTGCTGGGATTGGCAGAAACAAACGATTTATGTGCAAAGGGGAATTAAGTGTTGAGAAATCTTGGCTAAACCGACAAAGATATAAAACCAAGAATAAAAGTTGAGAACTTCCGCTCTAATTATTTCTCATTTATCTCTTTTATGCCGGTCAAATATTTCCCCTTTTTTTCACACACCACACTTTTTGTCGTTGCAGCTGTTGTGATTGAGGTGGTGATGTAAGTTTCTTTCAGCCAAGATATTCTTGTAACTCTAATTTATTTTCTCTGTTACTTTCATTGTTAAATATTCTTTTCTTTTAAACATCTCTTTCTGTCTATCGTATTTTCTTTCTCCACTTTTCATCTTTCTCGCTCTTTTTCTCTTTTTATATTATTATTTTTATTCATAACACGCTTAAACGTTGCACTTGGTAACCATTAAGCTTCATCCCATTTATAGAATTTATATTATAACTGAAAATAAATAAAATTCGGATATAGTTGCATTTTGATATGTAATACACTCTATAATCAACATTTAATACATAACATAGATTGTTTCTATCTATTTTTGTTTATATCTACCTAGGTTAATATCTCCCTTAAAACCCTGAAACCAAAGATAGAATTTCATAAATAAATGGTTGTACTTATTTTCATTAAGATGCTCTAAATATTTTGTTCATTTCTGTTTTATTCAATTATTTTCAATTTACAGACCGGCTTAAAATATGGAAAACTGGCCTATAAGAAATAAGTTTTTGTTTACATTTTACTGTATGAAGTAAAAAGTCCTGATGATTTCGTCATCATATCAGTTTGACAAACATAATTTGATATTGACACTTTTTTGTTGACGTTGAAACGTACAGTTTTCATCTGCAATTTAAACTAAAGTACCTTTTTGTTTAACAAATTTTATAAACTAATTTATAATGAGTATGCTTCAGAAAAAGAAGATAATTAACCATTTAATATCCGATAAAGAGTGATAGAGATATAGCGGTTAGTAGATATGCGAGTGGTTCTTCTTACTACAAATAGAGTTGTAATTATTTAATCTCAACCAATCTTCTTTCTTCTTCTAGAGGTTTCATATATCGACATGCAAGGGGAGTTAAAAACAAAGGCTGATTGGATAATCATTAAAATCAGATTCTTTCTATACGAAAGAAATATGTGTGATATAGATAAGTTAAGAGTAGTTTCCTACAGTTTGGGAATACTGTGTTTTCGTTTGAGTATTTGAATGTCCGGTAAAAGGTGTGTAAGAATTGAATGGTTATGTTTTACTTTCAGGTGATGGGGTAATCCGATTTCATAGCTGAATTTGATGTGATATTTCTTATTCCCTGAAAGGAGCCGCAGTGTAGAATATTTCAGTTGGGTAAGCCGAATTCTGATTGGTAAAAAAAGTTGTTCTGTCGCAAGACGTATTCGCTACGAGTAGGATGGGAGACAAAGACACTAGTATGGGAGGATCTAAATCGCTATTCATAGTCATGGATCTGCAAGACAAGTTTGCTAACCATTTCACCACGATGTGATGCTTAACGTATTCCGTAGTATATGCGCTAGGAAAGTTTTATACACAGAGCTGCTACCGAAATGTGCCTAAGTTCTGAGTAAATAGCGTCTTGTATTGAATTTTCATCGGTTTATTTTATGTTCTAATGATAATTAAACTCTTTTCAATTTGATAGTTGAAAGAATTTTTCATTACGGAAATCAGATGTTTTACAGTTCTTTTCAAATCCCCCAATTAAAACTGACATAAAAAAAAGAGAAAAGGAAAGAAACTGTACAACTAATTTTGTTGTGTTTAACTTATGCGGTCATATTTGATTCTCTTGGCTAATTCTGCAGACATACGACGAGTAATTTACGCACCAATGATTTATTCATTATTTTATCTAAAAATTTAAAACGCATTGAGTTCAAAAGAGTGGAATGTTACGTAGAAATGAAGCGTCTGTTGATTAGTCTTTTCCAAAAGAAGCATTTTAATGCCAAAAAAGAAAAAGAATAAATCTCTCTCTCTCTCTCTCTCTCTCTCTCTCTCTCTCTCTCTCTCTCTCTCTCTTCCATTTCTTTATATCTTTTTCCTTCCATTATTATTCAACCATCTAGATATTTTCTGTCTTCCAGGTAAATTGTCTGGGTCATCATAAAAGAACAATTCCTATTTCGATGATTTTTTTCTACACTTTTAACTTGTGAAACTATTAACAAGGCGAAATGGGAGAGAGAAAGGGGGGGTCTAAATGCAAAAGGTTTTCCCTGACATGTGGAAGAAAGTTTTAAAGTTCCTTGATAGTTTACTGCGTCATATTTGCAGGACGAGGTTATACGATTTCATTCAGAAAAATAACCAGTGAACATCCTTACCCTCAGCAAAAATAAATATATGTTGCAATACATCATTCAAAATATTTGGTAGCTGAGAAGTAAAAAATATGAGAAATATACTGAAAAATGTGTGATGTGTACGAAAAAGCATGTTTTAGACAAAATGTTTACAAATGGTTTAATTTGTTTAAAGAAGGTCAGAAACGTATTCATGATGACGACAGGCCCATAATGCTGAGCTCGTCGGTAATGGTAGATTCAGTTAATGCGCTCATTTTGGCAGACAGCAGAGTTACAATAAGGAATTCCTGTGGGGACAGCACATAAAATTTTGCATGGAGACCTTGGCTTTTCTATGATCAGTTGTCGTCGGGTTTCACCAGAAAAATACAATGCCTCATACAGCATCAATAACAGTGGAAACTATCGGTTAGTTTGGTTTGAAATAGTTGTCTCATCCTCCTTACTGTCCAGATCTGACCTCCCTTGATTTCCACGTGTTTGGGCCCTTTTAAAAGATTTATGCGTTTAACAAAGTTTTCAAGTGATGATGAATTAAAGAGTACTGTGAGCAAATGGCTAAAAATTCAGAACAAAGATTTCTATGCAGAGGGAGAAAATATATTGTAAAGAATGTAAATTATATTGAAAAATAAAGAAAACATTTTTACTGGCTGAAATGTGAATCGTTTTGTTGCAAGATTTCCCCTCGTATTTTTAAAGAGACAGATAAATAGAAAGATGAAAGAAAATTTAATGACTACGCATTTCGACAAAAAAAATCAAGTTTTGCACGGACACAGTTCATTCTAACTTTTTCCATCATCTGCTTAAATTAACTTTAGGCTTATATATCCATTATCAGTCCGAACAGATGAAGGTGGGATGTATATAAAAAGACTTATATTTAAAAAATGCTTTATGAAATCGATCAAATTCTGAAAGATGTAAATGAAAGCCAGAGATTGTTATAAAAGAAAAATTGATAAATGAACGATCCGTTTCGCAGTAAACAAAGTTGTTGAATTAAAAGGTTACCGGATGTATAATTCATTAAAAAGCATCTGCTTGCCTCAGAGGTAAATATTAGATTCATAATAGAAATTTAAATGTGCTTCATAAAATACCGATTCGTAAATGTGCACATAAATTTTCTCGAACAATATAAGACATGTGGCAACGCTGTATTGAAAGACTATATTATCTAGAAATTTGAATTTTTAAGTCATGCCCTAAGTTCATTTCAACATCCATTTTTGTATGTTGTGTCAGCAGTCACGTTTTCCCCATTGTACACTTCCCAATATTTTGACATTAAGTTTAGTTAATAAATTAAAGTAATGTTGTAAAACTGGGAATTTATAGGTTCAAAAGACTTTGAACCAGTTATTTTCTTACTAACTGTCAAAGATCTCGATAATTTATCCGAGTGTTTAACTTACTCTACGAGAAAATCTCTCCAAAGAAATATTATCATAGTCAAAATGGTGTGATTATTTACATATAGATAACAATTCCTGCCTAGGATCAGAAATCCGTACCTTTATGGTCAACTTAAGTTTAATATGCCATCCCCTTGTACGACTGGCCAAGATCAAAACATAATTCCTAGTCCATTGGGCGGGTGTCAGAGTGCTGTATTCGTTACATATATACACACACACATACACACACACACACATACACACACACATATATATATAGTGTGTGTGTGTGTGTGTGTGTGTGTGTGTGTGTTTCTGTGTGTGTAATGCATAAATATTAAGTCCAAATAGTAAGAAAATATGAAATATTATGAATTCATAAATATTTCAACATAATTTTGCATTTCGAAATTGTCAAAATTTGGACTAAACATTAAGAATAATCCAAAAACAAAAAATGAATATTGAAATAAAATGTTCCTGACTTTTGAATTTGATGTATTGATATTTCATCCCGAGTTTGAAGCTGAAAATAAAGTTGTTTCATAATGTATACATTACTCAGTAGGGAGACCACATATATCTAAAGTTTATATGTACTGACATAGTTAGCGAAACTTAGGCAATTTAGGCACCTGTGCACACTTTTAACAACAAAGTGACATGTATCGATAAAAATGCCCGTAACTCGTAACATGTTAATTTTTACAATTATTTACAAACTTTCAACCGATTTCTTTGTTTTTTGTTGGGATTGTTTTGCTTTCTTTTTTATAAGATAAATTTATATGTATTTGGTTTCTGACATTATGATTTTTTATGCGCACACTACTTATAACTCGTGCTCTTACGTCTGACACCAGCTAGACATTGTCATTACTAGGTGTGCAAATCTTGCAAGCATCGTTCACGCATCAACACACGCTGTTTAGGCAACACGGAGAAGACACGGAGAACTTCCTAGGCAATCTCCAAGAAGCCTTTACAAACAAGACGCCAGATAAAGATAAAGCATTCATTAACGCTAGATGGTCTCACATCAGAGATGCCATCTACAACTAGGCTATCACCGCCAACGGAAAGAAGGAACAAAATGAAGCCTACTGGGAAGAAATAAAGCTGAAGATTGAAGCCAAGAGGACAGCTCTCCTGGCATACAAGGTAGCGCCTAGTCAAAATACTCTTGACGCCTGGAGGTGCGCCATCACAAAAACTGCACGACTCAAATCTAAAAGGGGGTAAGTCATCATTGACCAAGGGAAGCAGCTGCAATGTTGTATTGAGAATTACCTAATTGCCATCTCTGATCTACCAGTCATGAATATGCTGGACACATCACCAACAATGGAAGAGCTTGGCAAAGCCATCAACCGCCTTGTTGATAAGAAGGCAGCCAGGGGTAATGTCCCGCCATCAGAAATCTAGGTGAGCGGGAAAACAGCGCTGAATCAACAACTAAATGATCTACTTTGCAGCTGCTGGGTACAAGGACACATCCCTTGGGACATGTGGGATGCCATGATCGTCACCTTATACATGGACAAAGGAAACCAGAGCAACAATTCCCGTGACATCCCCCCTCTTGGCATAGTTGGGAATGTTTTTGTTCGCGTTACACTGGCGCGCCTACAGACATTTACCCGGAGACTCAATGTGGCTTCCAAGCAAACTGGTTAACTGTGGATATGTTTTTCTCACTACGCCAGGAAAAGTGCGAGGAGCCGTGGATGCTACTTTACACCGCATTCATAGACTTAACGAAGGCATTCGACCTGGTCAGCAGAAGCGGACTCTTTAAACTGCTACAGAAGACTTATTGAGATCACAATCTCCTTCCACGAAAATATGCACAGCACAGTCTGTTATAATGGTGCCACATCTGAGGCATTTCCAGTCAGCAGTGGGGTGAAGCAGGGCTGTGTCCTTGCACCTACGTTGTTCAGGATATTTTTCTTCTTGCTTCTCTAGTACACCTTCAAAGATTGCAGCGAAGGAGTCTACATACACACCAGAACTGATGGCAAGTTGTTTAACATCACTCGCCTTGAGCTACAACCAAAGTCACGAAGATCCTCATTCGTGAAATACTATTTACCGTCGATGCAGCCTTAATGTCACACACTGTCACTTGTCACTCGCCTCATACATGCTTGCAAGTTCGAACTTACCATAAGTCTAAATGACAAAAGTCATTACACAAAGCGCAAACACCCCTACAAATATCGACATCAACGGCTGGAAGCTGTGGAGAGCTTCAAGTACCTCGGGTCCACTATTGACAACTTAGTCTTTACTGATAGTGAAGTCAACAGCAGAATCGCGAGAGCAGCGGCAGTTATGGCCAAACTGAGTCAGAGAGTCTGAAACAATGCCAGCCTTACTAAGAAAACCAAACTGTGCGTCTACAAAGCGTGCATTGTCAGTACACTTCTTTACAGTATTGAAGCTTGGACCACACACCCAAGCCACGAGAGGAAACTTGACAATTTCCACCTCAGATGCCTACGCTGCGTCCTACACATTAGCTGGCAAGACAAAGTGTCCAACACAGACGTGCTAGACCGAGCAAACATTAACAGCATGTTCACCATCATCTGTGAGAGGCGCCTGCGCTGACTTGGTCATGTCAAGAGGATGGACAAAAGCCGCATCCTCAAAGCCCTATTGTATGGTGAATTAGTAGAAGGCTCACGACAGGTAAGGAGACACGCTTACGCTTTAAAATATGTCTGCAAGAAGGACATGAAAACATGCCACATCAACACCAACACAAGGGAGGTTGGTGCAGAAGCCCGAGCGGCCTGGCGCCTTCTTGTAAAACAAGGTACAAAAAGGAGTGATAAAGAAGGAAAGAAGCCGCCACAGAAAAGAGAGCCAGAAGGAAGGAGAGAGAACAGCACCTCCAGCAAGCATCACAATATTTTGCAGTCAGTGCACCAGAAATTGCCATTAAAAAATTTGCCTGTTCAGGCATTTATGCAGTGGACATTACGCCATCGTCTTTAGCAGACGGAATGATACCAACATATACAACATATACTTCTAACTTTAGGATCTAACAACATTCCTTACATTTACACATATAAAAAGAGATAGATAGATAGATAGATAGATAGATAGACAGGCACATTCTGAGTCTTCACACCCAGAAGGTAAATAACAGTTTAGTTACAGGCTCACTTGCTGCACCTAGTCTTATCGCCTAAAAGGGGTAATGTGCCTAAGGCACCCATGAAGGTGAATGCCACTGAGCTAGAGACTTTTTTTCCTGTAAGTAACCTGAAATTCAAAAACATTCTAGTGTCAATATAGGTAGAGTTCTATCTACAACCGCCATGGAGCTTGTATTCATATCAATCTTTTCTCTATATAAAAAAATGAATTTCCAGACAATATTATAATTGTTCATTTGGATGGTTCATGTTCCTTATAATTTTTTTATTGCCACGTTCCGGTCGATATATCATTGGATATTTTTGGGTGTATGCTGTACTTAGAATTCACTCGTTACTTAGATGAAAAGCACTAAATGGACATTCAATGTAGATAGACATCAACTATCTAAAAATATCTGGAATATCTTAAATAAAATGTTAAAATTTCACCCAGAAAATTTCACTCGTTTTACAAAACTAATTTTTTCTTGGTTTTACCAGGGTGTTTTTTCTTTGTTTTTTTTGTTGTTTTTTTTTTTTCAACTTAAATTTAACTCAGCAAGCGTAATTCTTTTGGTTAATTCATTAAACAAAAACTCATAACGAGGGCGCTGCTATAAACCGATAAATGGGGCGATGTGATTGCTGGCGGCTTGCTGTACGTGATGAACCCAACAGGGAAGGTCAGAGTCTCCAAGTTTCTTAAAGCCACCGCCTATATAACAATGGGGAGGACGGAGGATGGTAATAAAGATGGTAGTGTTGAGTATGATGAACAGGTCAGCTGACTGATAAAAATCTGAACATGTCGCTAACAATACTAGTAACCTATCCATGGACACATATATTAATGTATATATGTATATATATGTGTGTGTGTGTATGTGTGTGGATTGAGAAAGAGACGACAGTGTGTGTGTGTGTGTGTGTATGTGTGTGTGTGTGTGTGAGAGAGAGAGAGAGAGAGAGAGAGAGAGAGAGAGTATTGTCCAGAATAATTTAGAATATCAGTTAAATGAAAGTTGTGATCAACAAGTATCGAGACTGTTGTTTCATATTTTTTAATAAGTAACACATCATAAATTGATATCTATACGACAAGATTAGTCATTACTAATTTGAATAAGACTAATATTTTAACAGAAAGTTTATAAATACAGTATTATAGAAATGCATAACCCCACCTCATGGTCTAGTCAAGTGCGATTCTTTCTTGTTTCTTGAAGTAAAAACTCATTTTAGGGGTAATATTTGAAGACGATGATGATATAAAAGAAAATATGACGGAGCAGATTCATGCCATATCAAAAGAGTAATTTAAAAGGCGCTTCAACCCGTGGAAAACTCATTGGAATAAGTGTGTTGAATGATAACGTCACTATTTTGAAGATGATTAACATTTAGTTTTATCTTGATAAATAAAGCTTCAGACTCGATAATTTAAGAATACACTTCGTCGGGAGTACTTTTAGTATTTTTTCAAACACAAATTAAAAAAAAAAAGATTACTTAGATATTGAAGTATATTGAAAAACTTTACTCAGTGAATTCTTTTAAAATAATCTTACTCCAGGTTTGGAGAAGGTAATGGGTGGATTGATCTTGAACTTCTTAAGCAAAGCACAATTATTTTTTACATAATGCACTAAGTCGTCAGAGTGGCCTATAGTCGGTATCAACCAGACAGTGAGAGAGTCTATCCCCTTTTCACTAGCGCTAGATCAAGGAGATTGTTTTGGGCGTCTGAGGCGGAAAGCTGCGCCTACCATCTGCTCCTCACTTTACCTCACCGTTTTGAGCCGGTATCAATCCTGGAACGTTCTGGTTCCAATTCGGACGCTCTACTAACTGAACGAAACCAGTCGTATAAAGCTAAACGGTTTTGTAAAAAATGTATTATTTAGATTAAAAGGTGAATGATTACATGAAAAGATTATAAATTTGAAATGGAAATTTCTGTAAAAAGTCAACCAAAACATTTCCCTATTAATTCAATACGTATTTTCAAAAAAATCAGCAATCAATAATATACTTTTTATAGAATTTTTAAAGTGGTGCGTGGAGGTTGTCTCCTAAAACTTTTTTTTTTCGAATTATTATTTAACATATTTTTCAAACAATTTCAACCAAGGCTTCTTCGAAATATGCTCTAATCTTTCTTCACGTAGCACTTAGAATTTGATGATAAAATTATTTTTTGTTTCTTATTTTGTTTACAATCCCACAACTACCTCAGCCACTAAACAATTCTGTTAATATATTTGATATGCATTGTCTTATATTTTTCATGTGGAAATGTGCGAACGTATTCAAATATTGGTTTCAATATACCAGTATGACTATCTTAATGGGAGATTCTGTGTTAAATATTTGGAGTAATGTGATCAAGTTAAGTAATATGAGAATAGAACAAATGATTGCCAATAAATTGTTAACGAATAAATTGTGATCTTCAACAACTTAGTTTCTATTTTTTCCCATCGTATTTCAT
Source organism: Doryteuthis pealeii (assembly GCA_023376005.1). Taxonomy (NCBI): domain Eukaryota; kingdom Metazoa; phylum Mollusca; class Cephalopoda; order Myopsida; family Loliginidae; genus Doryteuthis; species Doryteuthis pealeii. Next base: position 23,268,997 of record CM042160.1, on the reverse strand, counting down.
AAAGGACATAACTGAACGTATATAATTATAAGTATCATTTAGATGCCAATCATAAATCATTTGACTATGATGCCTTATTATAATCATAAGATAAATCATTCTAATTAGTATCTTCTCTTTAGTTATTTTAATCTCTACGTTTCAACCGATACACTTTCCAGTGGATGTTTCTTCTGATTATTTTCACTTTTTTACCAATTCCTAACCTCCTCACCGATTTAAGCGACAACAATTTGTCTGTTACATGTGTATTCAAGGAAGGACTGAGAACCCACCTGCTAAAATATAATAGATGTGGCGATTAAATATTATTTTGAATGATAATCGAATAATGAGTGTACGTCACTTTTATTGAGATATAAAAGAATAGTCAAAAGAATACAATTCTATATTTTTAAATAAATACACGTACACATTTCTTTCCCAAATTTAAGGGAAAGAAATTAAAACAAACACACAACACAATCCTTTTTCCAAACTTAAGGACGAACACAAATCCTTTTCCAAAGATTTAAGGAAAAGTGATTAGGGCAAATGTTTACACAAAAATCAGAATCGATTGGCTGGGTTAGTAGTGCTCACTACTACGTCCGTGCGTTTGCACCAAAAAGTTAATTACTTTTTGATCCTATCTCCTAATTATAAAAGATGGAGAAGAAATCAACAAACAGACAGAACCCATTTCGCTATCAGAGAGGACAGGATTCATTTCGCTAGCAGACGACACAGACTTCATCTCACGTTCAAATCGGACACATTCCGACGACCACAAACAAACATACAGATATCGTCTCACTGCCAGATAGAACAACGACCAAGAAACAGGTGTTCGAACGAACGACTTCACTGCCTCAACACAAATTACTACTACTACCAGTGTTCTTACCACTTCGTTCTACCTACATCAAGAATCCGTTTCAGCAGGTCATACATACAAACTTTATTCTCATTTCTGTCCACATTTAAACGAACTTTTCCAAACTTAACACAAGAACTTTTACACTTTACATTACACATTCATCTACACTATTCCTTTCGAACATTTACATATTTGTGGAATACCTGCAAATTTATTCTCCGTCAATTCTAATACATCAGGTCGCCTCTACAAAATTATTATTGCAAATTTATTCTCTGAATAAATTTATTTGTTATTCTATAATCATATGCATTTGTTTTATTATTTCTCCGTATTTTCTACCTAAGCTGTGCCATATATTTTATTCGTCATTCCTAATATTATTGAACACACATACTCATAATCCTCTACAAGCCCTGTTTGATTTTATTCGCTAACACAAGCAAAAGAGAACTATGTAGTTATAGAGTTATGCAGAAAAGAAACCATTTATCAGTATTTCAAAGCTTTTTAGAGAACGAATTTTATTGTTAGGACGAAAAAAAAACGGTTAACAATTCGAATGAAACAGAACGAACAAACTGAGATAAAATAGGAGAAATTGAGTATGTGGGAAAAAAAGCAGAAATATATTCGTCAGAAGTAACTTCACCATTAAGGAAACCATCTTCTCGAGCATGGCAATGTTAGACTCTAGGGGCTCAACTTGCATCATACCGATCTCTCGGTTGCTGGAAGATGTCAGGGAGCACATGTTCGGATACCCTCGTAAAGGAATAAACGGTAGCATTACCACCCTTGGCGAGGTAAACTGTGATATCACCGTTGTCGACCACAACTCTATCACTTTCAACATACTAATCAAAACTGCCACCACACCGATCCTAATCGGACAAAATATCCTCAGCCACAGCACCGTCAACCTGTACACGATCAACCACTAGGATGCAACTGTCGAGTTCAGACGAATATTTACATCGGGTTGTACGATACACACAAATATCAGTTGTTATCAAGCGTATGGTAACAAAGGAAAAGATAAACACAGGCTCAAGTTTTCAATAAATTGTATTAAAAGAAATAGAAAAAGGTCGTAAACTCTAGCGAAGTCGATTGGCAGAATGTGTGGTCATTTGTGTTCTGATGATGGTCGAAGATGCTAGGGATGTTGGTAGAATGTGTGACGGTTCGAGTATCGATAGTCAACGCCAGCAGTGATGTGGATAGAATGCATAGTTGTTCAAGCCCGGATGATGTGGTGGCGTGTCTTTGTTAGGAGAAGGTAAGGGGAGAGAGCCTCGGTCAACAGGCTGTCAGGATGTGTTATGTTTTTAACATACAGATAAAATACAGAAGACTGAAATGATATTGCAAGACGAGGTTGTTGGAAAATTTACAAGGTTTTATTTAACACAGGGTAGAAAATGCTTCTACACTAAAAATCATTTAACAAGTTCAACCGCTGCGTCCACACACAACCAAACGCCAATCCAAAAGTAACATGGCGGAAACCCCACTTCCGGCTTTGAATGATCAAGGGGGGGCAACTCTATTTTTGTTTGTCTTCCTAACAGGATGGATGAGGATAAAGATGTGACGAGTGACGTCTGCTGTCTTGATGTGGTGAGTCTTGTGTTTGAGCGCCTCCCTCTCCTATCTTCTCGGCTGTTGTCTTGCCACTGAAGGTTTTGGTCGTTGAGAATCATAGCTTTAAATCTCCAGGTGACCGGAAGTTGGATCAAGTTTATGGCGAAGATTACCGATTGACCGAAAAAAATTGATTTTGATTTCATCTTGATAATTCATTCTCAACAATTCAGTGTGTGTGGAGCCTCATGCGCAGAGATGAGTTTGTTTGTTTTTTCATTTTGCCAAAAGTCACAGATCTCCTCGCTTGTTAGTTGGAAATGTAAACATTTTTTTTTTTGACTAAATCAGAAGAGATCTCGTTTGCAGTCAAATGTAACAATAGCTACACTAAAAACTGTTATCATTCAATTTCAGCTCTTGAAAATTGACATTTTTAACTATTTATTCTATTTGCTCTTATTTCTGTTTGTTCTTTTTCTATTATTTCTTCAAGATATTCTTCTTTTTCTAGATATTTTAGTCTGATTACGCGCGTGCACGCAATACATACACATACACACACATACACATCCACACATCACACACACACACGAACACACACACATATATATATATGTATATATATATATATATATATGTGTGTGTGTGTGTGTTTGTACTTAGGTAGGGGTGTTTCGGGAGAATAATTAATTTGGCAACGTTGACAACTCACTTGTCTCAGTATTTTGACGACGAATTATTTCTCAGCGGAAAGTTCTACTCATCCACCCATCAATTTATTCACCAATGTACCAACGTACATTCATTGTACACCAAATGTCAGTGACAAACAGAATAAGGGAAATATGCCTACAATTGAGCACTGGTTGATAATCTAAATATCCCTTGACCTTGGGGGTTAATTCTAAAGGGAAACATGGAGTTCCTTGTTCCCATTGAGCATATTATTCAAGAATGGCACTTCTTCGGCATTTTTTAAAAATCTATAGTTCCTATTTGTGATACATGTCTAATGTCATTATTTTTAATAGTATTTTTATTTCTTTTACTTTATCGCAATTCCACTATCAAAAAAAAACAAAACAAAAACTCTTTCAGAATTCTCTTTAACCAAACTTCCAATAATTCGAAATGTGTGCTCGGTGTGTTGCTGGTGGCTTCTGGTAAAAATAAAACTAACAGTTACGTAATAACTCATGGCTAGAGAATCGCGTGAACTTTTTTCATATCCCTTGCTAAATGCAATCACACACACACACACACACACACACACACATATATATATATATATATAAGTATTATAGTATCAACCGATTATTTTCGGTTGGTACAACTATCTTGGTCTTTTCTTTTTTCCAAAAATTTATTTTCTCCCCAAGTGATGTTTGATAGTATATTTTTACAATCAAACTATTTGCCGGTTTTTTTCTTACCACAAGGGTTTACCAATGTTTGGTATATATATATATATATATATATATATATATATATATATATATATATATATATATATATATATATAATATACAATGATACTATTATCGAATTGTGCATTTTGGGAATTACTGTGCAATTGTGACAATGGGGCGATATGTATTGACAAAAAAGCCCGAAACTTGTCACATTAATTTTGATATAGCAATTCTGTTCTTCCTGTGAAGATACAGAAAGAACAGAATTATTAGTTGAGCTTAGATTTTAAATACAAAATGAAAATAAAGAATAGATTTCAAATTATTTGTCACTTGTCCTGTTGTCTTTCTTATGTGCTCTATTTTTTTTATCTCCTTCGAACCTTATACTACACCATTGCGGCATGATCCCTAATCTAAGTAACACTTAGTTTTTTTAGAGCATCTTGCATGATGTCGCAGACTGTTGTTAGCAAATTCTATTCTTACTGGGTGTTCTATACTTTGTCCTTGTGTCACACTGTGCAATAAGCATGACTACTAGCAAAATTATCGTCTATACATTATAACATGAACCTATCAATCCTGTATTTTAGTTAACAATGCTTTCATTTGGCATTGGCATTTATGCTTCAAACCAAGAATTTAACGCACTTTGATTGTGAGTCCGGTCATCAATTAATCTGCTCATGTGTCTTCTATTTCGTTAAACAGATAGTTTTAGTTAGTTTAGCAAATAGAGTGGCATGAATTTTACAAAAGCGGGAGTTTATCATTCTCAAGCATTGGATTTTGACAGATGATATTATGGTGAAAATTGTTAGTAAAACAAATCAGAACAATTATTGATTCCTTCAGCTAATGACAACCGGATTCAATGGCAAAATTTAGAAACTCTGATCGCTTTGTAAAATTAGTTCCCATTGATTACCAGATTGTAATTTGATGGGGAAAAAAGCTTCTCATGAACTGAATTTTTTATATTCATTACATTAATAATTAAAAGATTTTGTTTGTCTGTCCTTTATAAAGCTATAAATGATTTCTTGTAGACCAATTTTTTATGTAAACTTATAAGACTCACAAATAGGTTTTAACGTAAAATATTGTCACTCGTTGGAAAATGAGACTGGTTGATAGGTGTCTCTAACAATAATCAGTGAGAAACTTTACTCCTAAACGATATAAATAATATATTATATAAATATAATCATATCTACTTAAACATTACTAAATAGATTTATTGGTATTTGATTAAATGGGAGAAGTAAGATTATTACTAACAATCTGGACAAACACCAAAAATTATTAAATCGATAAATCGCTTCTTAAGTGTTTCTGATTTTAATTTACACATTTTCCTATAAGTCTCTGAACATTTTCACTAGTTTCATATTAGTTTCATAAAATATAACTGGTAACTTATGGGGAATTACTTTTTATTGTAACAATTACCGTTTTTAACAGTTCGGTCTAAATGAAAAGCAAGATTTTGAAATAGATTTTGTTTAGAAAAAAGGAAATGGGTACATTTGTTTTTTGTTTATTTTGTTGTGTCTAGAATTCGAGACTTGACATCTGAAACAGCATAGACAGGTATTTTTTAAGATTTTCCATAATCCTTAAACATTTTTTCTGTTCCTTCATGAGTTACATTTTTCATAATTTTCACAAAATGCGTAAGTCTTCTGGAATTCCATTCTAACTTCAATAGATAAATTCTTATCTATTAAGAAAAGTCTGGCACATGGCTGTAAAAGTAGAGTACTCAATATGTATCAAACAACTTACAATAGTTTGCGAGAATAAAACTCGGTTACTATCGCTTTACGCTTGGTGCTAATAGAAGTGAAGCTTATTTTGGCAAGAGGGATAACCTAATTTACAAGAACAATGATTTTAAAGACCAGCTTACGGCAACCACCTGTCGCTTAAGTTCAGTTAAATATATTATTTACCTTGTGTATGTGTGTGTGTGTGTGTGTGTGTGTGTGTGTGTGTGTGTGTGTGTGTGTGTGTGTGTGTGTGTGTGTATATGAGAGAGAGAGAGGGGGGGCATTAATTTTACCTTAAGTGCTCATGAGTAACTAGAAGGGAAAATAACCTTGATTGCTTCTGCATGAAAAGCCCTGTGTTAAAGAGAAAGATAACTTAGACTTTGTGCGTTTGAGTTTGGTTTATTTGACTCACGAAAAACTATTTAGATGAACAGGTGATGTCTCAGCAAGATAATTGAATCTAATCCACTAATCCACTGAGTTAAAATTCCCTGAAGGATCGTAATACAAAAATAACTGTAATATCAAACAATGGTTGTCAGATGATTTATGGCGAGAGATTTTTATTATTTCACGAAAGGGAATAACTGATTAATTTTTAAAAGAAGCGGTGAGATCAAAACGTCAATGTGAGACGAAAATTATCGGATGCAACAAACACGTACCTTCTGTACGGATAACCTCTCAGTTGAAACGTCATTTTGAAAACAATAAAGATGAGGATACTAGTTCAAACTTTGTCGTAGAATATTAACCTTGTTTCAAATCTCAGAATTTTAGACAATGTATACATTTGAATTGGTCGATAAGGGACAATCTCCGTAGCGTAGAGGCTAATGTGCTGGACTGTGACATCGTAGTAAGCGGGTTCGAATTCTAGTCACGTTATTACGTTCATTTTCAGGCTAATACCCTTGGTAAATGTATGAATAGCCCTCAGGGCTCAGCTATGAGTAAAATAGTACCACTAATCTTTTTTTACATTAATGGCTTTGACATTAAATAACTTACAAAGGTTGACATGCCATTAAATAAAGAAACCAGCTAAAGATTTAAAAAATATAAACATGCACTAATATATATATATATATATATATATATATATATATATATATATATATGTAAGAATTGAAAATGAATCCGACGATATGAGGAAAAAATGAGTAAAGAAAAGAAATGTAGATGGATAAAAATGAATTTTATCCATATCACTTTTAATCGATATCACTTACACATGTTTTTCGGTCTGTTTATCAAAATGTATACGGATTTACGTTATTATTATTATTAAAATAATCAGATGGAGTTGAAATGATGATGATAATAATAATAATAGGAAAAATGCATAAAATATTCCGCATACAGAGAGATTTTTTACGACTTTCATGAGAGTGATTTTTTATTTTTTTATTTTTTTCCTCAGAGTGATTTTTTTTTTTTTCAAAAAATTTTTTACATTGTTGATTTGAATACGCTAAAAAGGATAATGATTTAGAGAATCTTTTAAACACTGACAAGAGGTTCGTTACTTACAGTTATGTGGTTTGGCTTCTGTTTTTAAATCCAAATTTAGGAAAAGGTACACTTTTTACCTGCAACAAGTATCCATGGGCTTTCCCTCTTCTTCAAACTAACCGAGTGGCTCTTTTCGCAGAATCGGTGATGGTTCTGATAGTTTCCGTTTTAGCAACTCCTGTTATATTATTTCTAGTCAACGCCCTGCAGACTATGCATCTGCAGATCATTGACAGTTTACATAGGCATCGATATCCGTCGTTACTGCAATGTTCAAAAAACTTCTGATATCTCTTGAGCTCCAGTTGTACCGTTCAGAAGGGGGCACTTTTTAATTCCCACATTATCATCTACTTAGATACATCCGAGAAGACTAACATCTCAGAATGGAGTATTCTTTATATGATCATGGAATTTATATCTTTTTAAAGATCCAATCTCAGTCTTCTCTCCATCTTTGAAAAAGTAGATAGTGTCGATCCTGCTCTTAATTGGTGGAGCAGTCAGAATTATCGTAAAAGCCTTTCGATAAGAGAATAAGAAATCCTAGAAACAATACAAACAATTCAGACAACAACCTGACGATAATATAAACGGAATCCAAAAACAATCGACAAAAACATAAAGAAAATATTTTAAGATCTGAGAAAAGTTACTAATCATTTTATTCCCAACTACCGTTACCCAAAATTGAATTAGATATCTATGTTACATCACTACACTACAAACTCTTTTTTATACTATCTCAACCACTAAGGTGGTGTTATTAAGTTTGTTTGAAAGATGTAGATAAAGTAATAGAACAAGAGTGAAGCATAATTGTAAATATCTGCGAAGAACAAAAAAGATGTAGAACTGTTGATTCAATGAGTTAAGAACAACGTAGGCAATAAAGACAGAAAATGAGGTATAGACAGATGATGATTATGAATGGTGGACGTAGGAAGACATATGACAGAATACAGAAATTAAATGTGGGATATAAAAAAAAAGATACGTATGGAATATTGATAGAGAGGTATACAAGAACATTCCACTGGACAACGAGTTAATGATTATTTCTCTACATTCAATGAATGACAGATTATATGCAAGAATACCGATGACTTTTCAAATGGTCAAATAGGATTTGAAAAATACCCAGATTGTAACAAGGATAAATACCATGAAATGTTTAACAAGAAATAAAAGGAAAATACACGTACGAACCAAAATTATATCAAAGCACAAATATACAAAACCTAGAAAAACGGTAACTACTGACTCAAAATGAATTCAAAGACAAACAGGGCATAATGAAGACAGTCTACTGATTCAATAGCTATTAGCTTAAATGCTTTTATTTAGAAAATCAACATAAATACTTTAGGATCTTTAGATGAAGATATATAAGTGTAGAAAAGCGGGAATATGGTTTGATAATCGGATACGGGGAAAAGAGATCCTAGCTAGAGGATAAGCATGTGTAAGCCGACAATAGGATGGATGAAAACAACAAAAACAAAAAATAAACTCGAAAGGAGTTGAAATTATCTAGATCAGAACAGAGATAATGTCTGCGATGATACTAAAAATGGTGCTGCAGATCTGAGAATACTTTTTCATAAAGTCAATCCCTACCGATAACTATTTATCACTTGTCAGCAAGTAAGTAACAAATAATCTTACACAATACACACATTTTGTCCCAGATTGTATATGAACTAATAATAAATAATAATAATAATAATAATCTTATTATAATGGAGATTGTATGTCTGTCTGTAACCAAAACTACGTCATCACCAACGTCACTATACTCTTAATTATTTATTTTCAATGATTATTAAATAATCATTATTTAATCTTGATTTAATCAACATCTTATTCATTAACAATGTCTCTATTAAGGTCATGCTGAGATAGATTTGCCTTAAAACAGCCCTGTGATGTGTTATATATCAATAAATATATCAAATAAATGTTTACATAGTATATGGTGTGAATAATTTGCATACCGGTTTTAATAAAACTGTGTTTAATAAATAATTACTTAGTGTTATTGATTTCTAATATTATTGTTTTATACTCAAATGTATTAAAAGCAATCCTATGTATAATCTTATATTGAAATCAATAAGATTAAAGTAAAAATAAGTATAATCATTTTTGTGTTCGTATTTAATTTCATTAGTCTTTCTAATAGAATATTTAAATATATCAAAACTTGAATACCTGTGCCCGGAGGGCGAATTTTCTGCTAGTAATAATAATAATCGTATTCACTTTTGTAAATTGTTGGAGGTGTAAAATCTAAAACAGTAAATTTTGTATGTTGATATTCATCGCAAAATTAATGTTACTACAACACGTAGTGAGAATTCCAATTATGAAAGGAAAAGAAACAAAAAATCATGTATGTCATAAATGTAGAAGGTAATAAAGTGAACCGTGCATTTTGGCGAAGCCTAAAAAATCCATAATTAAGAGAGAATTTTTCATAGGAAGCACGACATTAACGGAAACTGCATTACCGGAAGTGGAATGAACGAGAAGCAAAGCGCAGCACTACGTTGCTCTCGTTTCTCTCCCAATGAAAACTGAATAGTTCATTAAATTTCGATATTCTTCAGCAATGAATTGCTGAATTAGAAGATGCCACGCTAAGGGTTGAATAAAGCGATTTTTTAAAATGGAAGAAAAAGAGAATTGGTGTGTACGAAAAACGTTTGGGTTCAAAATAGAGTAATGACGATAATGAGAGAATGAAAATAAAAATAAAAGTGAAGATAAATATGAAGAAGAGTTTTAAAATTGTCGAAGCAAAAATAAATTTAAGGAATGCCATGAAAAGTCACAGAAATGCACAAAGTTTCTTTACAAATTAGAGTCACGGAGAAATAATCATGGAGAGTAGAATAAAGGATTGAATTAAAAATGTTAAATTAGAAATATGAATACAATGAGAGTTAAAATATTTCTGAATAAAAATGAAGAAGAAATTTTCGTCTTTTTTAGTCAATGTTTAAATAGATATTAGTAGATTCTACATTATGCAAAACTTCATTGTAAAATTACCTGAATAAGCAAAACTTTATTTTAAAATTTATATATATATATATATATATATATATATATATATATAATATATATATATATATATATATATATAAGATTTGTTTTATAGCAAAAGATATTTTAATCATTCAAAAAATCTGTTTTGTTTTATAGCTATTAAAAAATGGTGGCAAATAGCATAGAGTGCTCCAAGATTGGACAGGGGACTGTCATGTTATTCTTGGTGTCCGAAAAGTGCAAACCATGTAAAATTTAAGGACGAGTGGTTGACGTGTACGAGGAAACATGTTTAAGTAAAATATGTTTATAAATGGGCTAAATATTGGTTTTCAATTACGAGCCTGTGTTGAAAAAACGGTTTATGGTGTCAATTCACTGACTCTCTGGTAAAGAAAAAGCGTCGAATGCAGTGCTCAGTAAAAAAAATAATAAATAAAAACGTAAAAGAAAATCTGGGATATAAAACAAACCATCACTATTGATTTCCTTTAAAAAGTTCCAAATGTAAACTGCTTCCTATAGCTAACTTATTTGGCTCTATCCACCTTATCTATTGAATGACCATCGTATATATATTATATATATATATATATATATATATATATATATATATATATATATATATATATATATATATGTGTGTGTGTGTGTGTGTGTGTGTGTGTGTGTGTGTAATATTTTTGTGTTTTATAAGATTTTGCATTACTCATCTTATTGTATTTTGAGGTAGATAATGTTACGACTATTCGAAAACTATATTGTAAATCAAAATTTTCATTTTTATTCCATTATTTTAAAATTAAAAAGCAAGCGTGACGCGTTTATCAACTTTTGATGAAATCCTCCATTTTTGTTTCTACTTGGTTCAGACTGAAAAATTATGAAATTGAAAGTGCCAGGAATAAATATTGAAATATTTGTAAACAGTTCTGTCTGTGATCAAACAGTGACATTTTTGTTTAGAAGATTTTGAAAATAAGATTTAAATTCAGAAGACTATCGGTTAATGATGAATAATAATTCAAAAGTAATCGCTTCAATTATTAATGTATTTGTTTAAAATATTTCAAACACTTCAAGCACAACTGACAAAATAATAACTAAATACAACAGCCCAAAGAAAGATAGGTTGTTTGAATAAATTATTCATTTGAATAAAATATTTTACCTTATTTCGGTTAAATAAATTGACATTACTATGTTGAACCAACTACACACATACACGCCCACTCATATCTCCTATATATATATATATATATATATATACATATACCAAATGTATTTTTTCTGTTTGTGATTGCATCACTCAATAACTGTACAAAGTAAGTATAATGCTAAAGATAAGTTTACTTTGTGTGTGCCAGGTTAGCTAAAACCATTCTTTGTTTTTACTTCACCGTATAAATTAGATTTTTAGCCAGAAATGTTCCTTCCTATATCAGAGCGAAAACGGTCAACGAAAAATCAAGACTAAAATAATCGTGTTATTTTTCATTACTTTATTATTATTTTTTTATTATTTTATTTATTTATTCATTTATTAGATGTTTAGTTGTAGCAATTATTGCAGGAATATGGATATAAACGTTAATCTCTCGACAACTTTTAGTAACTTATAATTCCCCCGAAAAATATACTTTACTGTTAACATCTCCCTTTAAAGTTTTCACGTAGTAATATTAATGCACTGGACATAATTTAACATAAGAATGCATTTTTCATTTAACAAAAATGTGCGTTTTGCTCAATGCCTGTGAATACGAAGATACATCAATAAGTCCAAATCTTAATTATAAATAAAATCTTATTTCATACATTTTTCCCAAAATAATCTCTTTACTTTGTCAATGATTTTCCATTCATCATATAAATCGATACATTAGTCATTTCTGATCAAGATTCAGCTAATAACCACATACCAGGTTATGAAATTAATGATCCATTCTTGTGCAGTTCTTTTGTATTCATTTGCTATCTACATATGTATTTGATTTTCTTTATATAAAGAAATCAAATTTTCTTTATATAAAAAAATCAAATTATGTCTGCTTTATTAATCTATTAACCATCAAAACAATTTGTTGAACAGTAACGCAAACGCTGCCTTTAACATATAGGTCAAATTTACATTATATTTAAGACAAACTTTTCAATTTAACTTTACACTTACATCTGCCGAACTACGGAGTGTTTTACGTTGATTTGATGTTAATCTCATATTTGTTATATTACAAAAACCCTCTAGTATTATTTTGATTTTTTAAGTTAACATATTACATAATTAATTTCATATAAATAGAAATTTGATACGTGTTTATCAATGATTTCACAAGTTGAAGAAAATTTTCAACAATTACTCTGTTCATAATTTGAGAAATTTGGAATTTTGAGACAAGAAAACTGTTTCATTTTGTAAACAGTTAATTCGCATGAATTTTAGTGAAATATACAGATACATTTACGACTAGTTTCGAGAACTAATTTTTCTATTTTAATTGTTTTTTTTTGTTTTTTTTTATGTTTTGTCTTGTTTTTGTTTTGTTTGTTTTCATAAAAGATTTACCCAGTGTATGCCCTGCTAGAAAACAGCTTCAGGTATCGATATGATTTGTGTAAATAAAGAGATAATGTTACATTTAAACTTATCTACTTATTTTATTCTATTTTATTAATGTATTAGCTGAGTAATACATTGTAGTCTATAGAGGTATTATTGTTTACAGGTTATATCATTTTATGCTTGATAATCTACTTGATATGACTGATAAAACAATAACTGTGCACTAATCTATTCCCCTCCTCCAAATACGCATTTTCTACTCATTTTATCACTTCAAGTACTTTTATGAATTAAGAAAATATTATCAACCATATACGAAGTGTGATCAAAAAGGATCAAGACATGTGAACAGCAGAGCAACTTTATATATAAAAAAATCTTATGATAAACAGATGATATCTAGACGTTTAAATAAAGTCTGTGGTTTCACCCAATCCCTTTGCACGAACAGGATGTAACACAAGGTCAACTTTTTACGTGGGTTTTAATAGGTGGGAATTCAGAGTTTTCCTTCTAGACTGGTTAAAGAACCTTGTATTCCCTACTATTTACCCATACCTTTCCCGAGTGTATTAGTCATAAAGACTAGCGTTTGTATCAGTGAAAAATTTACTTTACGTTCACATTCATATATATAATATATATATATATATATAGGGTCATACACAGACACGTGTTTCGACTTATCAAGTCTCTTCAATGTGGCTAGACATTTTGTAAGCTACCTAAAGCCGGAATTGAACTCCGGTCGGTTGGGTGTCAGTCCGGCACCTTAACCATTAGGCTGTCTTCACTTACAGAATGGGAAGGGGATTTTAACTGTTTTAATACACATATCGCTTTGTGTGTAAAGGCCGCCACAGAGTGCTCCTCCTTATAGAGAAGAGCGCTGCGTTTACGCTTGAGTTGGCGGCCGTCAGCGAGATCCCCCCCAGAGTGCTCAACCCTAGGGAATGGGGAGATATATATATATATATATATATATATATATATATATATATGCGTACGTAAGTGTTTATGCATATGATCTTCATTTAAAAAGGAAAATAGATTCCAATCCCTAATTTTTACATTTGTAGAAAGGTCAAAACCAGACGACCACATTAAAACATTCAACAATCGGAAAAGGTTATTTGAAAATTTAAAATTTATTTCTTAAAACTCAAAAATATTTTTGGTAGCGTGTTCTCTTCGTAGTTTTAAAAACAATATTTTCTTGGAATTGATGCAAAAAAATATGTTCTCTGATTCATTTGAACTATTTTTATTCATTTGAAAATTTAATAGTGAATTTTCAACGCTTGGAAAGTGGTATGTTGCACACAAAGTTTTGCCATAAATAAAGATTTATTTAATCTATTTAAAAATGTATGATTAAAAATGCACCATTTTCTGCAACATATTTTCCGAGAATTTTATATATTTTATATATTTAAAAATTACTACTAATGGTTATTCTTTTTCGTTTATAGAAGACGTAATGTTAAGCACAAACATAAGTTTTACTTCAAAATACCCCGATTTTTACTCTGGGAAAATCAGTAACCTTTTCAGTGATGTTATTTATCTAATTTTTTTTTTTTGTTATTTATCTTTTTTTTTGTAACGTTTATTTTTTGTTTTTAAATTTTGCTTTTTTGTATGAAATTTTACCTTTATTTGCCCCCCTAAATTTTTTCCCATTATTATTGACGTCTTCAGGCTTTCAAAACTTGGGAAAACATCAGTTATTCCCCTTTTTAAGCTGGAAATTGAACATACCTTTTCATCGCCTATAAGCACTTTTTATAAAACGATGATTTTATTTCAGACAAAAATTGGAATATCTGATTTAAAAGAAAATTAACTTTTGATAAAAAAAAGATGAGTTTATTTATTATTCAAGTCTAATTACCAATTGATTGCTTGTTGATTGTTGTTGAGTTTTTTTTAAACACGTCCTTGTATTTACGTTTCTTGCAGCTGTGGATTGTACCCAACAGTCATGAATTGTGAATGTCTTATACTGATATGTTAACAATCAAATCTAAGCCTAAACTATGTCAACTTAATCTTCTTCATAGCAATGTTAACCAGATGTTTATTAAATGCGGCTTTAAATGCAGCCTTATACAAATGAAACTTGGTCATAGTATTCATACCTAAAAAGGATGTATTCAATGGTAATCTTCTTCAAAAGGATTTAATTGTCATTAGACTTAACTTCATTCTTAGTGAGTATTTTAGGTAGAATATAATGTGCTAATTATTATAGGACTGTAATGCTGACCTTCAGAGGAAAAACTCCCCGTTCGTTTGTCGATTATTAGTGGCTCTAAGGAAAGAAAACGGTCAATACCAGTTGACATCAGGCATCATAGAAAAAAAAAATGAGAACAACATCGGACTTCCTTAAGGACACTATCTCCTGGTTTTGAATTTAAAGTTTTCCTTCTTCTAGACCGGTTGTCCTACTAAGGTTAGAGAGTCCAGTCAGTCCTACTATTTACACACCAAAATTTATTCAGGGCTAGTACTGGACATTTTGTTTAAAGGCAGTTGAAAATAGGAGAGTGAAGTCTAAAATGAGAGACAAAGAGGGTGTATAGAGACAAACGCCTTGTTCATCTTTCTTTCCTTCTATTTTTTTTTTAATATTCAAGACAGAAAATGCGTAATGAATAAATAAATATCACTTTCTCTTTTCCCTTAACAAGGTAGTTAATAAAAATTTTGGTCGGACCATTAATGAGATATATGAACTGCTCCCCTCTAATAATTTCGTCATAGTACAATTTTATTCGCATATAAATGATAACGATCACGTAGAACGAGTACCACGTGATTGGTTGTATTCGCTTGTATCCTAATATAATGAATCGAAATGATTCGTTATAATAAATAAATTCTTCCCGATAAAAAATTATTTTGTAGTAATCAAAAACATTTTCTATCTTGCTTATTTTAGTATGATAAAATATTCAACTAAAAATGTTCGGTGTTGCGAAAAACAATACAGAACAGAATTTGTAGAGATGTTCAAGAGTTATGAACGTTGGATTGTCAGTGATAAATGTTTTAGACCTCTTCAGATTGATATTCAAATGAACGGCGTTTGTAATTCTCATGTATTTCCTTTGTGGAAAATACATTGAAAAGTTTCGTTTGAGGAGGTTCGTTCTAAAACGACAAGCCTGATCATAAATTCACAAATTTAGATTATTTCATCAAGTCATGCCAACAGCATGAGTCTGTCTGTCTGTCTGTCTGTCTGTCTGTCTGTCTCTCTCTCTCTCTCTCTCTCTCTCTCTCTCTCTCTCCTCTCTCCTCTCTCTCTCCACCCGTCCCTATCAACTATGTTGGTAAATCCGCAAGACAGAATCCGGTATCCGTTCAGTACTGATGAATGAAAGTTTTTGTAGGTTGGTCAACACTGGTGTGTCCATGCGTAGAAATCCATAGGAGAATGTCGATTCTAAGTATAAGCACTCCCTTGAAATTTTGTTCTGCGGTCCGCGAAAAACATAACAGCCCTTCCCAACGATGCAAATATTGTTGACACAAACCAATAATAAATATTGAATTTGCCAACAGTTTCCCACAAGGTGAGGCAACAAGTTACATTTTAGTGATTTTGATAAGGCTACATTTTTATGATCAGAAGAATAGGTTAGAACACTCCCGAAATTGCCAGACGTGTGCGTTGCTTCTAATCAACTGTAGGAAGTGCTAAAAGGCAATTGTTCAAGAAGGAAATCATTACCAAGAGCTGACACTTTGTTGGGTGGTTAAGTTTTATCGATGCGAGGAAAGAAGCGGAGCTTTTTTGCAGCCAAGTACAAACAAAAGAAAGAGTTACTGTGGCATAAATTGCCGATAGCTTTCAAGGTAAAGAAGCAGTTCATTACAATATACAGTCCATAGATATTGTGTTTGGGTGTCCGTAACTACAGAACAGTCAAAGTATACATACCAACAAATGTCCATCGAAGAAAATGTCTTCAATAATAACATGAAAGTTCGGCTGCAGATATTTCAAATCTAACCATATCATATATTTCTATTATTAATTTTCCCGTAGCGGTAGATATGCTACAATGTTTGTTTGTTTTTATGAGTCTTTTAATATAAATTGGTTGTATTATAATATTATTTTGAATTTTGTTGAAATTAATATGAAAGGAATATAATCAAAAGATTATTGATAACCTCTAAAATGTTATTCTCTACTGCTCTTAAATCTATCTTAATAAAACAAAACAAATTACTGACACAGACTAGAAACGATTTGAAAGATCTATTCATTGTTCCAGACATTACGGGTCTGATAAGAAGGTAAGCTACAGCTAGTCATTTCGTTCCTCACTTCTTATTCATTAGTCGGCTTTTGATATTATGCTAATAACTCATGAATTTGTCATGCTTTTCATATGGTCGAATCTAATTTTTAAGGTAACGTAACTTTAAATTATGCAAAAAAAAAAAACTATTATATTTTAAGCATATTAAACACATTTCATGAAAGCCTCACTAAACTTTGTCTTTTCGCTGTTGTCCATTACTTGGCTATAACAAACATATGGATCTTTTGAGATCAGTTCGGTGATGTACCCTGGAGAACACCGCTAAACTTTCATTATTAATAAACCACCGGGGAATATATATTCAGTTCTCTATAGATTTACATTTATTATGAAGATCATATATTGTCGAAATGCTGATTTTTATTAAAAATACCACAATGTATCTCTTTATTTTTCGAAATATTTACGATAGATTTCAAGATTCTAACAATTTACATACGCTTACAAACGCACAATTATTTTCACATATAAAATAGAACGTTCTTTTAAAAAAACGCATAACTGAACTGGATGGCGCATGCGTATGAACAATAAAATGAAAGATAAAAGATAAAGATGAGAACAAATGTACTGGAAAAAAAAGGGCCAAAAGACGATATTTAAGTGTCCACTAATACAATAGTGTCATGCCTCAGTTGACTACTAAAATATACCTTTTACAATCATATCCAGCACATCTGGCTCGTATCTGGCTAGACAGGTGTATGATAAAATATGCGCTTCTCGGAGAAAAATAATCATTCAGGTGAAAATGTTTCATTAAAAGTGTTTGAGTCAGTGGAAATAATCCGAATTCATTTCGTGTTGGTAACAAATGACAAACTATTGGCGAGTAACGAATTATTTTTGGATCAAATTTCACTTTTTAAAATCGGAATTTGAGGCTTGTAAAATCTTTCTATCATAAATTGTGATTTATGACTATTTCTGTTAATTATTAGAAAGAAAGTTTTTATTGTAAATTTTTACAAAAATATTATCTTTCATTTTTGTTCAAAATATACAAGTCAATACATAAAACAGCTATTAAATATACATTGCTCATTACTAATGGTTATCGTAATAAGAAATGGACACATGACCTGAGTTCAAATCGTGGAAGAGACATTTTACATACCCTTGGGAAAAATATTAATCCAA
The DNA here is from genome assembly GCA_023376005.1 of Doryteuthis pealeii. Lineage (NCBI taxonomy): Eukaryota > Metazoa > Mollusca > Cephalopoda > Myopsida > Loliginidae > Doryteuthis > Doryteuthis pealeii. The sequence goes on along the minus strand of CM042160.1, from coordinate 23,250,743 downwards.
CTATTTTCCCATCAGCTATGGGTAATTAGCAGGATAGACTTGGCTCTTTAACCATGGCACGGCAAACGAAGGAAATCTCTGAATTCAAACCTATTACACTTCCCATAAAAATTACCTTGTGTCGCATCTAGCTCGTGCGGGTTATATATATATATATATATATATATATATATATATGTGTGTGTGTGTGTGTGTGTGTGTGTGTGTGTGTGTGTGTGTGTGTGTGTGTGTGTGTGTGTGTTTCTTCAGTCAGAAAAATAGCGAATACCTGCTTGTCTTGAATTTACTTTAATAGCAGAAAGTGATGGGAATAGCACACATAAGTTTGTTGACAAATAATCTCAGAACCCCAAAATATGAAAACTAATAGTAAATTGATTTTAACGACATGTCAACCCATCTAGATTTATTTTAGGATTCGAGAATATGGAAAGGCGTTTATTATATGATCGTATTTACATCTATTATGAAGTTTCTTAAGAGTTTTTTTTTTGTACCCATTTCATATCAAATATGAAGAAGGCACCTTTATCCAAATAGATAATCTGATTGAGATATTGACTTTCTGCATGGAAACAACCTACTTCGAGATTGGTACTGACATATACCGACAAGAAGAGAACCTGCCGATGGGATCACAATTGTCCCCAGTTTTGGCCAATGTATACAGGGAGTACATTAGATCTACAGCCGTCAATGTCGCTTAGATACGTGGATAACTCTAGCACCATCAGAAAGATGTCCAAATGCTAGTGGATCATGTGAACTCAATCCGTCCCGTCTATACAGTTCACAATGGAGAAAGAACAAGACAACAAATTGTCCTTCCTAGATGTGTTAATAACTAGCCCAGAGCAGGAGATTCAGTTCATCCATGTTTCGAAAGCCTACCTTCACCGGGCAGTACCTCAACTTCAATTCCCATCATCCATACAATGTAAAGAAAGGAATCGCCCGTTACCTACAACACCGAGCAAAAGTAATGAAGATCTATATCAGAAAGAAATGAACAACTTAAGAGATATCCTCCATCGTAACAATTATCCTGAGAGCATAACATCAGCTACAAGAAATGTGGATCCTAGGACAGAGGATGATACCCGAAAATATTCCACGGTCTGTCTGCTCTATGTCAAAGGCTTGGCTGAAAAGATTTAAAAGATGTATAATCCACATGACACCAGGACAATATTCAGGAGTGACTCGACTCTTCAGAAACATTTACTCCGAGTCAAGCCCCCAACAGAATACTACATGACCAAAAATTGTGTATATTCCATCCCATGCAGTTATGGCGAAGTATACAAAGGTAAAACATGCCGTCTGCTTAAAGTAAGACTAGAGGAAACTCGAAAACTAGTGATACAATAGGAAATAGAAACGTCGGGTATGACTGACCATATATGAACTGTAAAGGGAAACCATCTACCTTTATGGCATGAAGTTAAGATGATAGATAAGGAAGAACATTGAAATAAAAGACGTCTCAAAGAATCAGCTCATATGTTAGTATTGTAACTTCTTAAGTAGACTAAGCATAGAGATGAATACAATATGGGAACCTATAATTAAAAAGGCTAGATTAGATTAATATATAATAAAAATAAAAATAAACGCATTATGAATCAATGTAAAATAATCATACATAAGTATAGAGGTAAATATTCTAAGTAAATAGAAAATTAAGTTCAAAAGTTCCAAAAATTTACTCTGAATTGTCCATTTGCACACATGGCGCAACGGATATGAGGTTGAGTTAATACAGTTTTATGTGACAAGCAGGTTGCAGGTTCAATCCTGGCCAAGGGTGATCATATCATAGAATACTTGATACACTTTAACACTTGTACACGGTCATGTTTAACGGAAACAGACTATCTCGTGGATTGAATAAAGGGTTCGGTTTTGAAATTTCATAAAGGCTCCCGATTACGACATGAAAGCTCCTAATTTTGACAGAAAGGTTCACAAGTTCAAAGAGAAGGTTCTCGAGTTCGACAAGAAACACCTGAAGAAGGTCGCAGGTGACATTGGCCGAAAATCTTTGTAGATAACAATTAAGATGAGGACAATAGTCCGAATAACTAAAATAATACGAATATAAATCATTTTTAAACAGATCTATTTGGCACATGGATGAGAATCTAATAGGTGCTTCTATTATGGGGGAGGGGCGTCACTTGGTAGTGGTGGTAATTATTGGGTACTCCACACTCTTCAGATCTCACCATTTAGATGCTTTTAGTGTGATACCCAAAATACCCCTTTTTAGAGGGTGAGGGCTTATCACCTTGAAAGTGAAAAATGTTGAATGTTGAAAATAATCCTTCCAAAATGTTCAGACAACTTTTGTACAGTCAAAAAAAGGAAGAAACCGGAAAGACCAATAAAACGCACGAAAAAGTGATTTTAATTGTAATGGAAACTTGGAAATGGTTGGATATCACTGTAAACTTGTGGAAATAGGTTGTTGCTAAACAAAAAACAAGCAAGTAGCAAGAAAGAAACAAAAATGTTGTCCAGATAACTTCATTAGACATTCTTTTTTGTCAATCAAGTCTCATTTTGTGTTTTATCCTTTTGATCCTCTTCAAAATGGATATTAATGTTTTGATGACAATGTGTTATCGTTTTCAGTTAAGAATAAGAAATCTGATCGAAACTACGATGACTGAATATTTCAATTTTTTTAAACTTGAAAATTAAATAAAGACGTTCCCATAGTAGAGAAACCAATAATGTCTTAATTGTTGTCTAAATGTCTGCATTTGGCCTACACGAGTCCATAAAATTAATCGATATTCTTTGATCAGCGCCTTCGATGTTTTTGATAAACACTTGATTGTCCAAGTGAAGCACACTTCATACTCTCCTCCCGAGATATTCTATTGTTTCCTAAACTGAGAATTTTGGCTTAAGAGTGAGGATATGGATGACATTAAAGGAAATAAGACGACATAGATTCATACCATATTAAAAATTGGCGTTTCAAAGGTGCTTTACATCAATGTAAAACTCGCTGGCATAGGTGCGTTAAGTTCCAAGGAGACTATCTTGAAGAAAGTTAACGTTTCATTCATTGTTTATATCTGCCTTGGTAAATACCGGTTCGGTTTTAATACACATTTCATATATATCTTCATATATATATTGCGAGCTAACTAAAGAATATGTTTTCGCCGACTAACAGAAAAATGTTGTTTTTTCAAAATCCCAGATACATATTTCCTTTTCAAAAAGAATTTCTATTTTTCATTCCTTGTTATCAAAATAGGATTTATACCGAACATTTACAAATGGCAATTCTTACTATGAAAGTTGTTCAATTTCTTATGTGCAGTACTGTATATATGTAAGTATATATATGTATGTATTTATTGTATGTATGTATGTATGTATGCATAAAGAAAACCTTTGTATATGAGGATACAAGTATTAAGACACTCCACTAGCTTTTGGCAAAAGTGGGCAGTAAGCTGGCTAATGTCACTCATGCACGTGCGTGTGTTGTAGAGACTTGTTTGGCAGCCTACGACTTAAGCACAGGAGATTATGTACAGGTGTCATGTGGGATTTGATAGACAGATAGATAGAGAGCGAGAGGGGGGAGAGAGAGAAATCAGGTCGGGGTGAAAAGAGAGAGAAATAATACGGAAACTATTACTTCCTACAAAAGTTTGCATATTTGAACATCAATGAATATATTGTGCTTAAATTCACAATGAATTTATATATAGACGTATATCTAATAGAATATACGGAGATTGAAAATTATATAGTAAACATTTCTGAACAAAATTTAGCTAATAAATGTATCAGGTTAAGAACAGTGATACATTTTCTTGCGTATGGAGATCTATTATAGTCGCATTCAGTCTATTACTGTCCTATTACTTCTGACCAAGTAGAATAGATATTGATAGTTAAGTACAGCACGTAATCGAGACATACAGACACAATACAGCTAGACAGACAGACAGACACAGACAGACAGACAGATAGATAGATATAGATAGATATAGATATAGATAGATAGATAGATAATAGCTGAGTAAAGTTTGGACTAAAATGAAAAAGTGTCGCTAAAGTTTTATAAATTCATTTGCGTTTTGATAACGGTAGATCTTTAACGAAACAAGTCAATCCGATTTTCAAAACTGCATTTTTCTCTCTCTTATATATATATATATATATATATATATATAATTATATATATATATATATACGTGTTTGTGTATAAGTGTGTGTTTGTGTGCCTGCGTGTGTGTGTGCGTGTAAATATATCTGGATATTTTCTTACTTTAAGTTAGTCTGGCACGAGACAAAATCGTGGACCCTGGAGGCAGGAAGATCGTGTTGAGGCAATTATCTAATTTTCGGTGCAGCAGAGTGAGATACACAGCCACTGATATGAATAAAATGAAGCAAGCACCGATTAATTTAGATAGATGGCTAGGTAAAAAAGACTTTATTTTTATCTCTGATTAGCTTCATGTTCCATTCAAATTTTTAAGCCTACCGCAGACTAAGTCTTCAATACGCTTGGGGCCATTCATTTTCATCCACCCACCTAAGACCTTCTTTCTTTTAAACTAAAACTAAACCTTCTTATCCCTATCTTCAAATCACTATTTCCTTAAGCAAATCACCTTCACACACACATACATATATATATATATATATATATATATATAGAGAGAGAGAGAGAGAGAGAGAGAGAGAGACTCCTTAAAACTGATTGGGCTCTATCAACAGCCTTTATCTATGTAAGTATGTATGTACGTATGTATGTCAGTAAGAATTTCCTTCCTTAAAGTGGGTTGTGCTGGCCCAGTTAGTAGAGGTTCTGACTGATAAAAAAAGTCGTTTCGACGCGAGCCAGAGGCAGCCTACAAAGTCTAGCCGCACTGACGAGCTTTGAAATGGCCAATCAGTACTGTATGTGGGTGACTATATATATATATGTATATATATATAATATATATATATATAGAGAGAGAGAGAGGGGGGAGAGAGAGATTGGTGTATGTATGCACTTTTAATCTTTAATGATCCTGATTTTGCAATATATCTACCGTATTTCTACGTTAATAATTCTTTCAAAATATGTTTGTAAGTATCTCAGGATATTTGATATATCGAAATATGTCTTCACTCTTTTAGGAGTCACTTCCTCTGCTTATTCTTAATTACTGTTATATTTCAATGACATATCACTCAACCTCTTTGTCTATTTTTCATTCTTTATTGTATTTTATCAATCTCCCTTAATTCCTTTAAAGTATTATATTTACCAAACTTTTATCCCCAAATGGAATTTCTTTCCTCGACTAATCATTTTCCTGGTCATTTTGTCATGAAAGAAAGAAAGTTAAAGTCATACTTCACTCTAATTACCTGTTCCCCTCTTCAGCCTTCGTAATCACCATTCATTAAATAAATTACCTCGCCTGTTAATCCCAGATCCGTTCTCATCTTCCCTCATTGAATGATTTCGGGTTTTTTTTTTCATCTTGAGCTTTTAACACTTGCCTTTGTTAACCTCAAATCCTTACATTTTTGTTTGTTTCGTTTGTTTCGTTTGTGCTTTTTAGTTTGGCTGGTTTAATTTTAACCAATTACTTCCTGTTTCTCTGTTGACTTGCTCTCATCTTACGCTCTCTCTCTCTTTCTCTCTCTCTCTCTCTCTCTCTCTCTCTCTCTCTCTCTCTCTCTCTCTCTCTAACTTTTTATCTTTTTTTTCAAAATTGTTGGTGAGTTTTTCTCTGTCGTTCTTCGGTTAAAACCAGTTTCCTCCGACTTGTTTTCTAGCCAGACAACATATCCTTCAATGCGCTACACATTGTTTTGACTATTATTATCATTATTCTTAAATGAAAATTATATGTATATCTTTTTCATCTACGTTTGATTGTTAAAGGAGGGAAATTCATTAAAGTTTTCTATTGGATTCAAATCAGAGCATCTTGAAAATCCTCTAGTATTCCAAATATTAGATTTTTCATGAAAATCAGTGGAATTTTATAGTCAGTCAGAGAACGTAGCAAAGAAATCCGAAACGGACAGTGGAGAGTATAATCAGCCATGAGATTGTTGATCAATATCGGATTAGAGAAAACAGAAATTCGTTAGAAATTATCATTATGTACCGCAAAAGTTTTTAATTGTTTTAAAGTATTTTTCAGTTTTTAAATCAAATTTAAATATCAATTCACAAACTTAGCAAAATCATAGTTTGGTTTTTTCAAGAATTTATAACCTTATTTTTCCTTTTACAATTAATGTTGCATTGTATTGTGCCTATGGTTGGGTATTTCAATTACAATTGTAGAATTATCATTTCTTTGCAATCTCCCTTCGTGATATCAACACGAATGACACTTAATCAGATAAACAGCAGTGAATTTATGGTCAATATACGATTTTATCTTTTCTACAGTAACACTAGAAGATATAGAATATATGTTATTAAAATCAAATGACTTCTTTTTCATAACTGTCATAATTGAAATATCTGACCTGAAATTCTTGCAATACTTGACAAATCAAAAAATTGGCGTAATTGATAACTAGAAATTCAGGATGTGCAAAACTCAAAAGAATCCCTGTTGAACGGGAAATGCAATGTTAACAGCCGAAATCATCATCATCATCATCATCAGATCGTGCTGACAGGATGGTTCCCATGAATCTCTCTCTCTCTCTCTCTCTCTCTCTCTCTCTCTCTCTCTCTCTCTCTCTCTCTCTCTGTTACACACACACACACACCACTCGTCCCTATCTGTCATCGCTTCTGGTATGTCTTCTACACGACATCCAGTATCCATACAGAACTGATCCGTGTATGTTTTTGCTGGTCGACTTAAACTGGTGTGTCCATGTGTAGGTGTCCACTGGAGAACATCACATGAGTTCGTTTTTGCTTCTCTAGCAGTGACCAGCATTTGTTTGTCTTACTTGGATAGTTTGTGCGATAGGAGGTAAGCGACTATACACCTACTTTTTTCTCAGGTGATGCTTCCAGGGTTTGTTCAGGAAGTTCTTGTGTAGGTGTCATCTAGCTTTTTTCTAAGTGTTTCGCAAGAGTCTAAGTAATGCAGTCATACAATAGCATTCATACGGCTACAGCTTGGAAGAATTATTGCTTTATCTTATCCGATTTCCATATTATCTATAATCTTTCTATAGCAGCCAAATGCTTTTCCTATGCGTATATTGAGATCGCTTTCTGTAGATGAGATATTAATATCTAGGTATGTGAACAGGTCTACTAATTTCAGAGGTTTACCATTTAGTGTGGAGATTTATCCAACGCATGAACTTCGTTTTATTTGAGTTCACATAGAGGCCTCAAATATGCAGCAGTGATTCGGCTTTAAAATCACAAGAAAAATATTTATGTTTAAGTGATGCTTTTTATAAAAGGTCTCCTTCGTTATTTCTTCTTGAAATGATACAGAAGACATTTTTCAAAGTCCGCATCGTCCCAGTTATTTGGAAATCTTGTTTGAAAAAAAGATTCTTTCGGACAAAATCTGTTTGTCAAGTTGATAAGCCTCCAAATAAAATAGGAATCTTATTTTATTTGGAGGCTATAAACGACTTTTCGACAGTTTGTGATATTTTAATGTCTACTGACCTTATCGTGACAAGACGGAACGAAAGGCGATACTTGCTGTAAAGTTTTGTTATGGAGTCTCTCACATGTGAAAGGAATGAGTCATATGTATTTTATTTTATAGAGAAAAAATAGGCGGATATTACGTCCCTTGTGACCACAAAAACGTTTTTATATTTATGAACGTGTTGGCCTCGTTAAAAACTGATTCGGAGATTCACTATTAAACTTTTTGTTCAATAACATTGTGTCAAATCTTCTTTAAATGTGACACTAAAAGAAAAAACATGAACCCAAGAACACATCCGCACATGCACACACGAATGCACAGATAAATATACATGCGTATGTTAGAAAGCAAAGATGATAAAAATAAGATAAAAAATAAACGTAAGAAGAGAAAACAATTATATAAAATTACGGGAAGTATCCGTCGACCCAGGGTAAAAGATGAAGTCGTGGATTTGTTTAATGTTAGCAATATTTATAGATAATTAAACATTTACACATAGTCGTTACAAACAGAAATTGTTACCATAAAAGATAAATACACAAAATAGAAAAGAGATTTACTAATTATATTGTTTATAAAATAAATAAAAAGTATTCAAGATTTAATTGAATGACACTTCATAGAATTATTGAATTAAACATTTTCGTTTTGTCTTGATTGTTAGTCCTAACGAGAAAATTATACTATGTAATTATTGTACGTCTCCAGCCAAATGAACAATACACATAAACTTTATTAGGAATATTTAATTAAATGTTAATAATTATTTTAGTAATACAAATAATTCTTTATAATAATAAAGACTTATTTGTATTACGTTTAAAATATTAAATCTTGTATCATTAGTTATGCCTTTCAGCTACATGGCCTTCAACTGATTATTGTTAAAGATTACCTGACGGTAAGACTCGCTTTTTGATGTGAGACCATACTTTCTCCACAAGAAAGAACAATATACTTTATAACTTTCCTCTGCGTCCAATAAGTCTGAATACAAAATGTAGTAGCTGTACACCAATCCGTTTGGGAGTTGACAGAGGACATACAAATTGACATTTCCTAATTATTAAGGATGATGGACAGAAATAAAAAATAAAATGAAATCAGAGTTAAAAGAAGAGGGATAAAATCATCAACGAAAGGGGACAAACACAAATTATCTACCAAGAGGGATAAACACAAATCATCAATGAAAGAGGATAACAAAATTATCTACAAAAGATGATAAACATAATCAATGGAAGGGATAAGCATAGATTATCTACCAAGAGGGATAAACACAAATCATCAATGAAAGGGGATAAACACATATTATCAAATATCCAGAAGAATAAATGAATGAATTTAAAGAGGAAAACCGAGAAAAACGTAAAATGGTGTTGCATGAAATATTTCTCAAGTCAGAGAAGAAGGAAATATAAAGAAGAAAAAAAAACAATAAAAAATTACGAGTCATCAAACAAAATAATTTCTAAGATAGAAAATAAAAATCGACTCCCCACTGAACAACCGAAATTACATTGATAACATAAAAATTAAAAAAAAGAAAACTAAAGAAAGAATAAGAAAAAGAGAAATAGCGAGATTACGGGTTTGGAGAAATTCGAGGAAAAAGGAAGGAGCGATAACGTTTTGACCAGCAGAAAGAGATTTACATGAACATTGTGTGGGGAAGGGGGGGAATAACAATTGGGCTTTGAACAAAAGAAAGAAAGAAAAAAAGAAAGAAAAAAAAGAAAGAAAGAAAGTAACTGGAAGTAAAAATGAGGTTAAGGTGCGTGAGAAAAAAAACAAAGGAAGGGGGTAAGACTTTTCAACTGAAAGGTAACCTCTTTTTGCCGGAAGAGGAAAGCATTCATGAAGCTATTCATTAAAATTATCACACTTCTTTATTGGGGCCAATCTTCGTGCGTGACCCACTGCTTCCTTCTGTGTGAGTGAGTAAGAAAGAGAGACAGACAGAGAGGATAAGAAGGTAAGAGGGAAAGAGAGAGATAGAGAGGGAGAGAGAGTGAAAGAGAGAGAGAGAGAGAGTGTGTGTGTGTGTGTGTGTGTGTGTGTGTGTAAATGAACTACAGATAACGACACAGAATACTAAAAAGAGAGGAAGGAAGATTAAGTCCCGGAATTACTGTTTTAAATGTGAGAAATACGATGTGTTCGTTTGCACACTTCATTTGTACACTTTGTAAAAAAATTGTTGCATGCAGACAGCAATAGCAACAGAGTTTATGTTTCAGAATCATTCGACTAAGTGAGTAGGTTTCAAAATGTAATTGCTCTCATGTCACTGGATAATAGGGATGCTCAATTTACGGATTTTTTAGAAGCGCGCAAATTGTTAAGAAATATTTTAAAACCAATTAAAATCAATAAAAAATGGAAAAATTAACTTTTTAATGTTTGCTTTTTCGTTTAATATTAAGAACAATTCCAAGTTTATGTGATAAAAAAAAAAGAAAAAAATTCGGTTACATATAACCTAATTTTTTATCTTAAATTAAATCGCCATAAATTCTTAATTTTTGTTGACATAGTTATCGCATGTTGACGCGAACAATTAGTCCCAATTAATATTCTATGGATGATCATACATGGAATATTTTGTTATTCCTTTTATTGTCGATTTCAAATATTATTAATTTCTTCAAACAACCACTGTTTGAGCTTTACATGTGTCACGGATTTGAACTTATTTGAAATTATTCACAGCAGCAGCAGCAACAACAGTTTTCCAAAAAGAAAAAATAGAATATTATGTCCCCTACATACTTCCATTAATAAAAATGACGACAATCTTTTTTTAATGGAATTTTACTGTTATAAGTATACTAGGCCAGTAGAGAGTGTTTTATCCATTTGAAGAGGAGATATGCAATTTCATTTAATATAAATATAAACATAAATATAATATATATATATATATATATATATATATATATATATATGTGTGTGTGTGTGTGTGTGTGTGTGAGTGTGTGTGTGTGTGTGTGTGTGTAATCATAATTTTTATGATCCACCTCTTCTAATTATACAAAGATTATGCAAATTTTAAACGTTCTTTGGTCATTCATATATATATACTAGCAAAAGTGCCTGGTCCATGACCAGACTAAAAAAAATAACACCAGGTAGTGAGTGGTTAGAGAGATAATAAAAGGAAAATAATTCATATAATTTAAAAAAATGTAATTCTTAACTTTTGAGTGTTTTGAAATATAATTCTATTTTCCAAAAACTGTTTTGTACATATGGCAAAAACTTAAATTCAGTTCCTAATTGCTTGTTTTCTTAATTGCTTTTTGCATTAAAGTGATAAAAAAATATTAATTTGATTTATTTTCTTTTTTTACCCCTAAAAAGTAACAGTTAAAAGGAGCTAAGTATTAAATATGTGTCCTTATTTATTTAGCTCTATTGTCTGGGGTTGTGCACTATGCCGACAACACCTCTGCTGAGTAAAACCACTTTCCAATTGGGCCGCCTGTTGGCTGTAGATGACGACCCGTGATGTTTGCCGAGCAGTCCATGGCATGCACCGTTACTTGGGCTAGACGGGCGGTCGGAGAGGTCCCTCCAATCAATCTGTTGGTTACGTCAAGCCCTAGCACCTATATGATTGTCCCAACCATATGGCTCTGATGGTAAAACTGAATCTAGGGTGAGGTTCCAATTATGGAACTCTGGGTAATTGCCAATACTCCCAGGCCCACATTGACCCGGGGGTAGTACTTGTTAGGCCCACCAAGTACGACCACTACAGGTCCCATCTATTGGTCTAAATAGATTTTTTTTAAATTTTAAATATGTTTAAAAAATGAATTAGAAATTATTTGAATACCCAGTAATAAACAAATATGACTTCGGCATGAATTGTTTTAAAATCTCAATAACGGGTTTGTTATAGTACGTATTTTTACTTCAGACAAAGCATCAGTTTTCGTAAATTTTTTGACAGAATTTAATGTTTAAAATGTATCACAAATTAATTACATATGTAATATCCTTTTGATTTTTTTTCTGATGCTCATTATTTGTTTTAAAGCGGTTTCAACGCCTGTGTCGACGAATGGGTGGAATGTTTTGTTTTTTTTATATTAGAATTCGTCTTTTTTATTAGTTAGGAACCAGTCAAGCTACTTCAAAGCGCGAAGTGCCGACAGGGGATGGGGATGGTGTGGGGAGTAGGAGGGTCTCGATTTGTGACGACAGGACAGGGGATGCTGTGGGAGGGTAGTTTTTGTCTTGAAATGAACATTGTATTTTTTTTTCATACATTAAGAGAGATGGGTGCGGAGGTGGGTGCGAAGGTGTACCCACATCAAATAGTAAGAGACAGACCCTACTGTCTGGTAATTTCAAAACTAAATTCATGCAGTCGTGAGTTACGTGGGGGTGATGGAGGGGTGAGAATAAGGTATTTCTTTATTTTTTTTTTAATTATTAAATTATATCGCTTAATTATTAAAATTCAGATACCAAATTTAGCGTGTTTTTTAGTTAAATAGATATTAATGTTATGCAAGATTTCGAATCAGAATGGCCTCTCGTTTTGGACTTATACGTCGACACGTACATACCAAACTTCCTTACTTATATATATAGATATATCATCATCATCATCATCATCATCATATCGCGCATGCAGCACGGATATCCATGACAATCTCTCGCCAACTTTCCCTATCATTCATTTTCACAGGGAGGTCCTCTGCGCAGCATCTTTGCATAGTTGGTGAATGTAGGTCCTTGATGGGCGGCCCACACTAGCATGTCCGTGTGTTGTCTTCCACGCGAGAACGTCGCTTATGAGCTCGTCCTTGCTTCTTCAGCAGTTCCCGGCATGCCTCACTCGAATAGTTTGTGAGATGGGGTGGGGCAAGTGGCCATATAGCTGTTTCCTCGTGGGGTGCTGCTTCCACGATTTGTTCAAGACTGCACGCAGCATTCTTGTGCAGCTCCCATCCAGCTTATTCTCAAGGTGCCTCGTTAGGGTCCAGGTGGTGCAGCCATACAGCAGCACTGATATAACCACAGCCAGGAAGAATTGTCGCTTTAACTTGTCAGTGAGATCGGATTTCCATATTACTGATAATTTGTTTGTGGCCGATCACGCTTTTCCTATTCGTGTATTTACATCGCTTTCTGTGGATGAGATATTACTACTTAGGTATGTGAATTGTTCTACTGGCTTAAGGGGCTTACCGTTGAGTGTAGATATGTCTCCTTTTCTTTTGAAACATATGAACTCAGTTTTATCGGAGTTCACATAAAGGCCAATATTCTTTGCTGCCTTCTCTAGGATATGCAGTAGTGACTCGGCCTGTGGCGGTGTATCTGTCAGAAGTCCAAGGTCATCAGCATAGTCGGCATCTGTGATAGTCTGTGCGGGATATCGCCTGCTTCTTGCCTTTTTTTTAGTGTGAAGCCTTCTTCTTTTATGGTATCTAATGGTATTCGGAGGAGATAGTCTAAGCATATTATAAATATATATGGTGTTAATGTATCTCCTTGTAGGACTCCAGCGCCGATGTCAAAGAAATTTGTGTCACCATCGGGTGAGCGTACCATTGCTTTAATGTCCTTGTAGAGCATCATTATAGTGGCAACCGTTTATTTTGGGAGCCCGTATGTTAGTAGTATTTGTTCCATTTTTCCTCTGTGTATGGAATCAAATGCCTTGGAAAAATCTACAAATAGTAGCGTTGTCTCTAGATTATTTGCTCAAATCCCTTCTATGATCTGTCGAATAGTCAGGATCCGAGAGGTTGTGGATCGGTTTCTACGGAATCCGTTTTGGTTTTCAAAAAACATATATATATATATATGTGTGTGTGTGTGTGTGTGTGTGTGTGTGTAATGTGTGTGTATCTGTGAATGGAACCGAATATATGTATGTTTGAAAAGTTGGTTACATTTCATAAAACGATATACCGCAAGAATTTGCACAGGAAATTGTCTAAATCGAATGAAGACACACCTAAGAAAACTTAACGTTATATCATGTAGGAAATATTCACAAGAACTAAAAGAACATATGCGCTAGCTTCCTTATGTTAGTGGGTTTCATAAGTAATTTCCACATGATTTAAGAGAAAATTACCTTAAAATTACGACATGACCGTATTTATCTATTTTAAAACAAATTATAACGATTAACAATTGTGAAGTCAGTGAAATGAATCACGACTAACCATTTTAAAACTGGTTTTTATCCAAAGGTGGTGATATGGTGTATACGGTAGGATTGAAAGTAATAAGAATGAATCCAGTGAGAATCGATCTCAATATACTAGCAGAATAACTGATAACCATCACTCTAGATGATGGCACCATAACTATAATTTAATTTGGTTACCGAAAAAAACAAGTTCTATTTATTATGTAAATATTTACAACTTTTTTGTATTTTTGACATTAACAATTATCGATCAACTTTAACGAATGAGAACGTTTACTTGGAAGAGAACAGTAGAAAATGATTCGACCAACGAATGCTCTCAATTACACTAATTGAAGTCATCAATCAGCACAAAATCGTCCCGAATTAGTTAAGATAAAAAAAAAATAACAATGGTTAATTAACTGATCGCTTGTTTCTTGACTGATCGAGTAAAAATTATTACAAAGATATTCACTTATCCACTGTATTCAACAGATATTTGGTATTTGCACACACATTACACACACACACACACACACACACACACACACATATATATATATATATATATATATATATATATATATATATATATATACTCACACACATTATGACACAAGCGAAAAAATATATACTCATCGGCATTTTGTAGCACAACTCGCAGCAGTGTAAGAGATTTTCAAAATGTCTTGTCATTTATCAACTAAATAATTTTAATTTTTGAGAAATCAGTTCCATCAATCATAGCACAAGTAGAACATTTATGAATAATGAATATGTTTTTGCCAATCGCTTGTGAGATAATCTTGCAATAAACTGCACAACAACAGATTGGTATAGAGAAATAAACTTTCTTCCTCCATTTTTCCCCTTTTCCTTTTCTTCTTTTTCTCTGTATTCTTTTTTTCCTTTTCTTTTCTCTTATTTTCTCACTTTAGTTATTTTTCTTTCCCAATTCATTCTCTCATTATCTGGGTCAACTTTTCCTCTTCCATGTAGATTTCCCTATTTCATTACAGATAATCTTATTATTTATTTAATGTCATTTTTAAAGATCATTAAAATCAAATAAGTGAGTTAACATCTTCGCAATTCATAGTAAAAAAAAATTTAAAAAACATTTTTTTTCAAGTGATTGAGCAAATGAATGACGAAAACCATGAGTTTTAACGATTAGCAAAAAATACACTGGCGAGACGCTTGGAAAATGTAGTTGAGGTCAATCGGTGCACATGTTGCTGAATTACCTTGACATCAATAAAAATGTTTATCACAGGTTACCTGAGTAACAAGAAGGAACGTACATTATTAAATCAGTTATTCTCGTTATCTCGTTTCATTTTGTTGGAGTAACTCTTATTTGATTTTTTTATTAGTGAATATTCTAGTTGTTTTTAATACTTTTCTTGCAGGGTTTTGTTCTGTGTTAAATTTCTCTTTCTAGCTTTTCAAATTTTTAACTTTCGGCATGTAAATTGAGATTTTAATGTAATTATTTTTTAAAGAAAATCGGCACAGATCTACAATTTAATGACTGTAACTTATGTTGAGAAAAGCTCATTTAAACATAACTTGAAAAAAATTTATCAGAGAAGTAGAATGCTATCTGCGTTAGGCTTTATTGATTTATATCTTGTAAGATACAACTCGAAGGATCCACTTTTAATCTTGCTATTTAAAAGAAAATGTTGACTTTTTTTATATGAGCGCGTAGTATTTAAAAATTGGTAAATCCGTTTAAATATTTTCTTTGGTATTATTGAAGGTTTGTTGGTGTTTATTGAAGGTTTATAGCATTCAGTTACATGTAAAAAAAAAAAAAAAAAGAAATAATAAAAAATACTTCTGCATTGCTAAGGATTTTGACTGCTTTTTAACATTTAAAAAAATCTTTTGTCAACCATTTACTCCGAATACGCCATAATGGATAGGTCTCTATACTGTAAGATTAAACTATTTTAAAAAATTCTTTTAACCTTATAGGATTCCTCTCAGAAAATTAATTCCAATTAAAGTAATCACTCTAGTTTTTATGTAATTGTTTTTTTTATATATATGTCTTATTTATGGGTTAAAAAGTATTGAAAAATACAAAGTTTATTCCAAAAGTATCCAGTCTTTCTTCAATATTATCTTCTTAACATTCAACAGGCTTACTCCAGTGAGTTTCCCATTGTTCAAAGCACCACTAAAATTTTTCTTTTGATATAAACTATTTCGCTGTATATATCCTAATGTCATCTACATCTGCAAATCTTACCATTGACCTAATTCATTGGTCAGCCAAAACCTGCAAATTAAAAAGTGTTCCGGGTGAGTACGTCACAGTTCAAATATGTAAATACACTGAATATTGTTGATGGATAGGTTTGACCATTTATCAAAACAAAATGGCAGTTGATGTTCCTGTAGTGTTAGTTTTTAGATATTTTGATTCTGGGTGCTTAGCTATGATCAAGTTTTAACTTTTTCCAAATACTTATATTATAGGAGAAGGATATGATTGCATAAGACAGTAGTTGTAGTAACCGGAAGTAAATTTGATCTGAAAAACCTTGGCAAAATGTCTCTTTTAACTGTACATTTTATTGGTCAGATGACTATCTACTTTAGTTTCAG
Organism: Doryteuthis pealeii; assembly: GCA_023376005.1. Classification (NCBI taxonomy): domain Eukaryota; kingdom Metazoa; phylum Mollusca; class Cephalopoda; order Myopsida; family Loliginidae; genus Doryteuthis; species Doryteuthis pealeii. The sequence continues at coordinate 23,234,330 of CM042160.1, read as the reverse complement.
GTACCAATATCACAAAAGTCTGCATGGCGTTGCGTTAGGTTTAAAGAGTTAGTCAAGTGTTTTTATTTTCGATGAGATACTGGCATATAAGAGGAGAACATAAACCATTTATGAAAGCATCCAAGATCATTTCTTTGCGATAGGGTACTGCCGAAATTATTTTGAAATTGCAATCTTTACTGAGTTAATGTAACTCTCTAAGAAACATATCAAAGGTATCTGAAGCCAGTTACCTCCGTGTAGCCAAATGAGTATTATTTGGATTATTCGGACTATTGTCCCCATCTTTATTGTTATCTGTACAACGTTTCGGTCGATGTGCCCTCCGGCCTTTTTCGGGTATTTCTTGTCGGACTCTGGAGCCTACTCGAATTCGGGAACCTTCTTTTCAAATTTGAGAACCTCCTTATCGTAATCGGGAGCCATCATGGAACTTTGAACCCAACCCTTTATTCAATTCACGGGGGTATCCTGTTCTCATTCCGCTAACCATAGCTGGGTACAGGTGTTAAGCTGTGTTAATTATTATTCTATTTTATTGCTGCCCCCAACCAGGATTGAATCTGTATCACAGAGATAACTGTCTCTTACAGCTGTCAAACCCAACGCCTTTATCCACTACGCTATGTGTCCAACTGGAAATACCTGAAGAAGGCCGGAAGGCACATCGGCCGAAACATTCTACAGATAACAATAAAGACAGGGACAATCGTCCGAATAATCCAAATAATACTAATTATCAAACCACATCTAAAAAATTCAGAGAAATAGCCAAGAGATGTCTAGCAAAAATGTCCTGCAGAGCTTTCATATATGCACTCTCGTAATACGGATATAAAATTAGGTGTTCTAGGCATGACACTAAACTGCATCCGGTAGTGAGGCCCATATTCTGAAAGGTCTGGATTCAACTCAGACCCAAGCTCGTAAGAAATGCATCATGAATATGACCTGCATTTTTATTTGTTGGGTTCATCTTTCATCGTTCTAATCGTTGTGTTCTTCATTTGTAGGTTGACATCCGTGTATAAAGTGGTTTGTCACATCACTTTCACCAATGTTGCAACACATTATCCATCTGTGATTGCATTCATTATTTGTTCTACCTAAAGGTTCGATGAATGTAAATGGAAGCAATTCTTTTTTTAATTAGTTTTTATTCTTTTGCGTGGAGGAATTCAAAGATATACATTTACCATTTGAGCCAGATGACTTTTTGTCAGACTAACACTAAGCTACTACCTTTCTAAAGGCAACACACACACATGCACAGACACACAGACACACACACACACATATATATATATATATATATATATATATGTGTGTGTGTGTGTGTGTCTGTGTGTGTGTGTGTGTGTGTGTGTGTGTGTGTGTAAACTGTCTTCAATCTAGAAGGGTGTCCTAATAACGAGATGCTATGATGGTTCACACTTTTTAAAATTACATTCACTATTTCAAGACTAAATTGTAGGAGCAAGCTCAGAAAATACAACAGAAGATGATTTTATAATTTAACAGTCAGTCATAATTTCGTATTTATCCTCGATGGATTTATGAACTCAGTTACTTCGTCAGATCGACATTAACATTCATTTTTACTGGCAATGTCCACTCACCGGTGGTCATTTTTTATCAAAGAAAACCCTGATATAACTGTGCGATAGAATTTGAGGTTGGGTGTAGAACAAAAGTAGAGAAAGTTTAGTCATTGACCAACTGATTTTAATTTAGTTATAGAAAAGCGGAAAGAGAAAGTGAATCCTGAAGATTTGAAGAGACGAAAGATTCCTGGGGGAACTGAATAAACTCTAAACTGGTCCATCAATTTAGATCTTTTTTTTTTTTTTTGAGTATTTCCTTTTTGATTTTCTTTTTCTTAAATTTTTTCTTGAAAATTTTCTATTTTTTTATCTTTATTCTACTTTAAACATTTTTTTCTTTTTTGCTCCTTTTATTTATTTTTTCTCTTTCTTTTTTCTACTTTTTTCTTTTGCGTCTTTCTTCTAATTCTTTTTTTTTTCTTCTTTTTCTTTCAATTCTATATTTCTTCTTTCATGAATAATACTTCTTTATTTACTGCTTTTTTTTTAAACTTCTTTTTCAATTGTCTTTTACTTCCAATATTTTTCTTCTAAACACTTTTTATTTCATAAAATTTTTAAATATTTATAAATCTTTCTAACTTTTCTTTTCTCTTAATTTCACTCGTTTTCATTTCACTTCTTTTCTGTTTTCTTTCCGTCGTCAGTTTATTTTTTTTTTTTTCGCATTGTTCACGTCCCGATTATTTTCTTGACTTTTTTTATTTTCTGTTCCATTTATTTTTTTAACTCTCTCTTCTATTTCCCTTCTGTTTTATTTTTTTTTTTTTTCATTCGCTCTTTCTTTCATATTTTCATTTTTATTCTCTACATTTATCTTTATTCCTTTTCAGACATATTTTCTGTATGCTCTCTCTCTCTCTCTCTCTCTCTCTCTCTCTCTCTCTCTCTCTCTCTCTCTCTCTCTCTCTCTCTCTTACCTTCCATCTTTTTTTTCTTCTTCTATGTAACCGTCTTTCAGACATTATTTCTATTTTCTTTACATTTTTTACCTTCCTGTCTTTTTTTTTTTTTTTCTTGATTTCCTTTATTACTTGTTCGTGACCAACCAGTCAACCAAGCGACCAGCTTAGCACATTTTTTCCTACGTTTTTCTGTCAATCTTGTCTCCCTTAAGTAAACACTCCAAGTGTCATGTTGAGCCGTAACCTTCAAACTAGCGTCCTCTGTCGTTATTTGCTGTCCACACTGCCTGTTCAAATTCTTTTTTATCTCATTTCAAAATATCGCTTAACCTCGTCTCACAGAAAGGAAATGCGTGTGGATTTGTTCATGAGTACGAAAGAAAGAAAGGAAGAAAGACAGAAAGAAAAGATAGAAGAGAAAGAAAGAAAAAAGACTAAGAAAAAAAGAAAGAAAAAAGACTAAGAAAAAAAGAAAGAAAAAAGACTAAGAAGGAAGAAAGTGTGCGTTCTGTGCGTTGGTGTATTCGTAAAAAAGGTGCAGGTTTATCTTCAATGAACGAATCATTTTTCCACCGTATATATTTGTATAAAAGGTTGTTGTTGTTGTTGTTGTTGTTGGTTGGTGGTGGTGGTGGTGGTGGTGTTAAATGATAACCTTTAACCAAAAAGGGATTGACAAACTAGTAGTTTTAGTGCAAAATGTAAAATCCGTAGCTGGACAGGAAACACCTGGTAAAAAGTGGCCCCTTGAATTTTCCATGCAAAAAAGAGGGTGCTTGGAGTCGTTGCCCACAAAATAGTAGGCTCGAACTATATGGCTTTAAAGATCTTACTGATCTACTATTAAAAAGTGATAGAAATCAAAACCTATATCAGTATGAAAGGCAATGTTTTCAGCAATTTATAATGGTCTCATTTATTGTCTAACATTTTTTCTTAATGAACAAAATTGTGTGTTCAGTTTCCGGTGACACGTTAGTGGTTGCTGGCACCTGGGGAACTGGAACAAACTGTGACATCATAAACCTTCTCAGTCCTCATTGGCTCTTGTGGAGTTTCATCTTTTTCATGTCACAAGTCAAACAATCCCAGATTAATGTAAATTTCGTAGATAATGACTCTTTAAAATGAGAATGTTTGGCATCTCCGCGCGATTTGACCAGCCGTGTTGATTAAAAAAAAGAAACACCTGAAAATTGTAGCCTCTTAATTTCTACCTTAATGATTAGGCATGGATAGATTGAGCCAGCAGGAATCCGGGGTCAGAGGAGAAAAAAATACTCACAACCTATTTCAAACTGCGCATTAAGTACATATGATTTATGCATATGAGAGACCAACAATTCAAGCGGTAAAGTCAAATTTGAACCCCCGGCCCCGAAAGAAAATGATTCACCAAAGATAACTGATTTTTATGAAATTTTCAGTGTTGATATATTAATGAATGAAAGTTAAAATGCAGAAGTTATCTTATTTAAAGTCTTTCATATTTTTAAGTCAGTTAACTTTGACTCCTCTCCTACCTTTGGTGTGTAATACATATATTGGGTATTTAAGGTTGACTAATTCATTCAAAGATTGAAAAATATTTTGTTTTAATTAACCGGATTTGGAAGAAAATGAATATTTAAAATCGAAAAAGTAATCTTTAAAAAAAAAAATAAATAAAAGAATTTTTTCAGATTTTGTAGTTACTCTGATGTACATGAAATATAATATTTTGATTATCGGAAAAATAATTCAATCTATTGTTTCTTCTGCTTAAATAGGGAGTTCGTTAATTTAAACTGACATTCAAATTAATGTTCTTTTATAGCTGACAAATCTAAATATGTTATCAAATAAATACTTTTATCAATATTAAAATATAAATTGCTGGAAATGGTCCAATTATAATTTCAAATGAATTAGATATGAAAATGTTCGACTAAAAAATTAGGAATGCAGCTATCAGTAATGTTTATTTTAATATATTTTAAATTTTGATTTTTCCGTAAATGTATTGATTCTTGTTTAAATTTTTCACATAAAAAGTTTTAAATTTTATCAAAATCGGATAATTCACTGATTTTGGTAACTATTTTTTTCAATCATAGTTAGTGAATTGGTACTGTAAAAATATTCTACTTCTGGGACCTCACTTACCTCGTGGCCGGAGAAAGTGTGGCACCCAAAAGTGAATTTTTTTATTATAAGATTGCAGACCGGAAATGAGGGGCATTGTGAGAGGGCATAGGAGAATATAAATTCGAATAACTGGCAGAAAGTGAGCTTAATTTTGTTAAGGCGAGCTAGAGCAGTGTGGAATTGCGAGGAAGTGACGTTGGACAAAGTGTGTAGAGTTCAGAGAAGACGTGGTCGAGTTTGATAATAAAATTCGATTGAATTGCAACATAGCGTGTTATATCCAATGTTTCGATCCATTCTACGATCGGCGTATCGGTCGCATGGCCGCTGAACACTAGAATCAGCGGGACACCCCGATACACTCCAAAAAGAAAAAATAATTATTGAAATTTATTTGTTACTAATTACTTGCGTTATATTTCACTATAAAAAATTAACACATTAATATGATTTTTCAATTTTTTTAATAATTGTATATTTGATATCTGATTATCAAAAAAGAAACGAAAGAATTATTTGAATTAATGTGGTTATTGTATCAACAGTGGATCACATGTAAAAATTGATAAAAAGAAAAAAAAATGATTATTTCGAGCTTCCATAATTGATTTATTTACGTATAAGATTGACAAAACGTCGGGGATGGCTGAGTTAGAATTCAATAATATTAACTGTGTAATGTAATTTTTAAATATATTCGACAATATAGATCAAATCTTCATAATTTTTACACAAAAGGTAATTTCGGTGATAGTATATATATATATATATATATATATATATATATAATATATATATATATATATATATATATATATAATGAATGGAGAATTAATGTGAAAAGTATTAGCATATGAAGGTGCTCAATACTAAAATGGTAGAGCAGATTTAAAATCAAATATTAAATATTATGGATTTAATATCCCGTGACAAAATTTTCATGCATACTTGCAATCATCAGACGATCAAAATTTTAAGATAAAAAAACGGTGGCTTGTTTAGCGTTTATATAACGTGAAGCGTGTTCACGCGATAGAATGCTATAACGCTAAACTTATATTTTGAAAAAATAGATAAATATGCTTAGGTCTTAGAGTACGCGTTGTCCAGATGAATTTTATATATATATATATATATATATATATATATATATATATAGAGAGAGAGAGAGAGAGAGAGAGAGAGAGAGAGAGAGAGAGAGGGTGAAAATAAGAGATTGATTAGGGTCGAGTGGTAAATGAAAATAAAAATTTGTTAAAATATCTACATTTGGAAACGTATATATATATATAAAGGGCAATTGTTGGTTTGTATATACGTATTTGAATATATATATATATATATATATATATATATTATATATATATATATATATTGCCTTTTATATACGTATACTTGGATGTAGTGCATTTGCTTGTGTATTCGATACGAAACCTATAAAGAGGTGTCTGGAGTTGGTGCACTCAGATCGTAGTCCTGATCATATGGCGTCACTGCCAACTACAGTGTGACCCTATAACAATGTTGCTGTGTCTTTATTTTAAACATAAGATAGAAAGGTAGAATGAATTGAAAATGATTTCATACATACATTTCTGAGTACTATCTTCCTTAGCTCTACCGTTGATATGCGGTAAAATCTATCTGTCGATCTATCAATGGAATTACATGTATTGGTTGAGTTAGTTGTACCACATTAACCATCACAATAGTAAATCATGATGTACTAATGTACTAATGTTGCATTTACGTGGGAATCTCTAACTTTTTAACTAAAATAATTCTTTAACAATTATAGCTATATTTAACAGTGTTATGTGTGTCTGTGTGTGTCTGTGCCTGTACTTGTTTGTTTGCGTGCGTGCGTGTTAACATCGTGCAAGGACAGTGAACACCAAGTTTCAACGAAGGTCCTTTGGCCACTCAAGTCCTGAAGTGCAAATACTTGAGAACAATTCAGAGAAAAGGCGACTATCCCAAAATAAAAAAAAAAGATTCAAAGAAGAAGGAAAAGGTTACGTTAAGAAAGATCAGGTCTAATACTTAGATGTACGTAGGTCACCTTTGTTGACCTTGTATTTAAGATTTACCCAGTACAACAACCAACTGAATTATCTAGGGCAGTCATCATTTTAGTATTTAAAGTCCCTTTTTCTTCTTCTTCTTCTTCTTCTTCTTCTTCTTCTTCTTCTTATTATTATTATTATTATTATTATTATTATTATTATTATTATTATTATTATTATTTCACTCAATGCAAGGTGTTCAAACCAGTTTTAACTGGTGGTTTTTCACTGGAGTCTTAGCAATCTCGACGAGTCTCTAGAACTCTTCTAATTATTCTAGCTGACTATTTCTCTGAATATTTTAGATGAGGCTTGATACTTTGGATTATTTGGATTATTCAGACTATTGTCGTCATTTTTATTGTTATCTGTACAACGTTTTGGCCGATGTGCCCTCCGGCTTTCTTCAGGTACTTCTTGTCGGACTCGATAGCCTTCTCGAACTCAGGAACCTTCCTTTCGAACTCGTAAACCTTCTTGTCGTAATCGGGGGCCATTACGGAATTTTGAACCCAACCCTTTATTCAATCCACGGGGTTATCATATTTTCATTCCGCTAACCATAGCTGGGTAAAAGTGTTAAGCTTTGTTCATTATTATTCTATGTTACTGTCGCCCTTTGCTAGGATGGAACCTGCAGCCTAGAGATAACTGTTACTTAGAACAGTATTAACTCATCGCCTATATCCACTACGCTACGTGTTAAATTGAATATATAAGAAGATTCCCGAGTTCGAAAAGAAGGCTCCCGAGTTCGAGAAGGCTATCGAGTCCGACAAGAATACCTGTCGGAACGTTGTACAGATAACAATTACCCTTCTTTCCAAAGATGGTTCCAAGGGTACCAATTCCAATTGGTATCACCTTAACCCACATGTTCAACAGTTTCTTCAGATTATCATTTACTCCTTTTGAGTTTTCACATCAGTGTTAGCTGATGGTATTTCACTGGAGTCTGAGTGACAGCAAGTCTCCTCAGGTCTCCAGGACTCTTCTGGGTATTCTGGCAGATTGCAGCAGTGCAGTGTTCTGAATGGTTTCAATCCTTCCTCTGATATCCAAACTTTCCAAGCCCTTTTCTAATCCTTTTGGGACTGTTCCAAGTGCACCAACCACAATCGGTATCACTTTCACTTTCATATTCCATAACTTTTTCAGTTCTCTGGTAAGGTCCAGATATTTGTCTATTTTTTCATTTTCCTTTAACTTCACCCTGTGATCTGCTGGCACTGCAAATCCACCAGTTGACAAGTTCTTTCTTTTTTGTTTATCAACACTAGGTCTGGCCTTCTTGCTGATAAGGTGATCCGTTTTATCTCAAAGTCCCAGAGAATTTTGTGCGTTTCGTTCTCAAGAACAGATTCTGGTTTATGCATATACCATTTTGTTGTGTGGTCAAAATTTAATTTTTGCATAATTCCCAGTGGATCACCTTCCCAACCCAGTCGTGTCTAGTTTTGTATTCTCGTTGTGCTAGTTTGCTACATTCGCAGAGTATATGGTTTACAGTCTCATCTCTATTGCCGCAAAGTCTAGATTTACTATTCTGTTGGGTCTTATCAATTTTTGCTTTGATGTAGTTTGTCCTTATGGCATTATTTTGTGCAGCAATTATAAGTGATTCTGTTTCTCTTTTGAGGTTTCCCTTTCTTAACCATGTCCAAGTCTTTTGATGTGCAACCTCTTCTATTTGCGTCCGTATAATTGTTTTTCTTCCCATTTTTGTTTTCTAGTCTTTGTCGTTTTTCTGTTTGTCCATCTGCCGTTTCTACTATTGTTGGCCGCCATAAGTAGTTTGTCTTATTATTATATTATTATTATTATTATTATTATTATTATTATTTGACTATGAGATTTCTTCATACCCGCCTTAGCTGGTGGTTTACTGGAGGATAAGTAACAGCAAGCCTCCCTCAGGTGTCCATTCCTCTTCTGAGTATTCTAGCCAATTTTATTAATGTTTGGATGGTCTCGATTCTTCCTCTGATTTCCAACTTATCCAGACTCTTTTCCAAATTCTGTTCCAATAAAATTGGTACTACCTTTATCTTCATGTTCCACAATTTGTTTTGTTTTTTTGTTTTTCAGTTATCTGGCAAGGTTCAAGTATTTGTCTACCTTTTCGCTTTCTGTCACTTTTATTCACTGATCCGTCGGGACGGCAAAATCCACAAGTTTTCTTCTTCTTCTTAATTAACACTAGCTCTAATCTCCTGGTCGGGAATAGGTGTTCAGCCTGTATCTCAGAATCCCAGAGAATTTTATGCGTCTCATTCTCCAGGACAAATTCAGGTTTGAACATATACCATTTAGTTGCATGTTAAAACTTTAATTTCTTGCACAATTACCGGTGGATAACCTTTCCCAGCTGTTCGTACCTAGTCTTATACTACTAGTTTTTTGCATTCGCTTATTATATGATTAACCGTTTCGTCTCCTCGACACATTCTACACTTGCTATTCTGTTGCGTCTCATCTATTTTTGCTGTTATAAAATCTGTTCTCATGGCATTGTCTTGTGCTGCAATTATTGTTATTATTATTAGCTGAAGTGCACGTCGGGTAGGAAAAAATGAATTAAGTCGCAATTGGATATTTCATAATCTTTTGTAAATTAATATTTGCATTGCACAATTACAAACTTTCTTATGAAATATAATTCGCATAACAGAAAATCATTTATCTATTATAGTTTTATATTCTGAAATTATCATTGTTTTGTAGATAATTTTCTTATTTAAATGGGTACCACTTTATAGACTTATAGATTTAAACGTTTGTTTTTTTTGTCCAAGTTGTTAGACTTAATTAAGCAATAATGCGATGTAATCATTTTACATTTCCAGTATATTTACTTTACTCATTCTCGACTCTAATAGTTTCCACATGATTCAAATTTGTGTGTCAGTGATTATAGGCACAACTCTTCATGTACTACAACTTTCTCAAATATCTAAAAAAAATAAGCTAATATATTTTTTCCAAATTTTTTACTTTGTTTTGTCTTTACCCTTTGGTTTGCTGATAAAGCTACGTCCACTTTGTCTTTTCTTTCTCTACGACTACGTGAACAAGCTCTTCTTTTGAATGGGTGGTCGGTCCTTATTTTAAATTTCTTATACATCTTGTTCTTTTAATTTTCTTTTTTTTTTTTTCTTTGTTCTTGTTTTACGGCATATCAACCGCAATGGGTCATTTAATGCCGACTACGTTTTTGAAATGAATTGGTGATAATGTTTAATTTTCTAAAGATTTTTTTGTTGTAGATGTGTGCTTCTTTTAATTTTCTGGAAGTACTTATATTGACACCATTTGTTTACCATTCCTAAAATAGCGTTTGCTTGCATAATTCCTTGTAAATGTCCCTAATCTGTCGTGTCTGCTTCTGCATTCCCTTTGTACCAGCTTAAGTTCATCCATTAATTTTTTTTTCATTTTTCATATTCATTGACAGATATGTTCTTATCTGAAAGTTTTTATGGTTAAGCCTTTATAAAATAACTTTATAAAGGGTAATTGTGAGGTTTTTAAGTGAGAATAAAAGAATTTAACTCTCTGATACAAGGGCAACAAGTGAAATTTATTCTTAGAATTTGGTGTCTATCGGCGTGTGTGTGTGTGTGTGTGTGTGTGTGTGTGCATTTCAAGTATTTTTGTGCAGATAACCGGAAATCTGTCAGCTTTATTCATGTGCCCAACATTCCCTCCAACTTCAAGAGATTTAAATTCCTCCATTATCAATGTTCATAAGATATAGTATTGTAAATTGGCGTAGTTTTTCATCTTCTGTATCTATTTCTTCTTGCTTCGTTTGATTTGTAGATTCATCCTCATTTTTGTAGATTCATCTTCATTTGTTGTTCCATTGGTTCGATCCTCACCATTTATAGTTTTTATGAGTTTTTGTTATTTCTTTTACTTCTCGCTTAAGGTCGTGTCATTGACTTGCTTCTTCTAAGAATTTATTAAAATCTTATTGTTTTTGTCTTGTTTTTGTTATCATTTCGCTGTCTTCAATTGTTTGAATGAGTTGTTCCAGAATTCTATCTTCTCCGTTACCTCCGAATTCACAGGATTCCTCCGATTCCTCGAGCCTCATAGCGTATTCAGTAATTGTTTCCTCATTTTCCTGTCTCATTCTATTAAACAAATACCTAGCGTGTTGATTGTTTTGTTTTGGTATGAAGTGGTGATTTTTCTTTTCATTTCTTCATAAGTCTCATTTCTATTTTGTTTCGTGCTCGTGTTTCGTGTTGTTATTGTCTGTGGCTATTCGTAAATAAAGTTCGTTTTCAAATTCTTCTATCCACAATTTCCATCTTTGACCTGAGTTGATTTTGTTTGAGTCTGTGTTGAACGGTTGTAAGCGTAAGGTGATACCAGAGTTAACCATTTTAGTTTTTTTTCAGTTAAAATGCGTGGACGTTTCCCTAACACAGTAAAATGTTATTAAACAACACTGATAGGTGTATGAATATAGACAATAGTGGTTATAGGAATAATGCAATAATACATATAAAAGGAAAAAATCACTTATCTTTCTGGGTCTTCTTTTTTTCTTTTACACGTTTCGCTTTTTTTTTCTTTTTTTTTTTTTTTTTTTTTTCTTTTCTTGTCTTTTTTTATGCTCGTCGCCAATTTCATGGTTAAACCTTTATAAATCAGTTTTATAAAGGGTAACTGTAAGATCTTTAAGTGGAATAAAACAAATAAACTCTCTCTGATAACATAATAACAACTGAATTTAATTTTTTTTAAATTCGCACCTCTGTGTGTGTGTGTGTGTGTGTGTGTGTGTGTGTGTGTGTGTGTGTGTGTGTGACAAGTATATTTTGTGTGCTGATAACCGGAAATGTGTCAGCTTTATTGATGAGGTGACAACAAGAGTACTGTCATATTTTCTGTTTGTCGTCTTTAGTAACTATGCCTGGATTGTTAGTATTAATATCTTCCTTTTTTATGAATGACCAACGAATAAGGAGTTCATTGCCTTCTATGACTGATTCAGGTTGATGTTCTTGTCATAGTTCAGTATTTAGAGTAAAATATTGTTAATATATCACCCAATCCTGCCATGTCGATCTTTATATTCTGTCAGAATTTAACAACCAGATACTAAAAGCTTAATTGTCTCATACTGTTCACATAACGTACATATTGGGTCTGTATCATATTGTATTATATCTGCCTGATAATTCCTGGTGAACAGACTTTGATCCTCTGCGGCCATTATAAATTCCTTCGTCCCTACTTTTAGTCATTCACATTTCAGCTACTGATGAGCATTGAGTTTATCTATATAAGCATCGTTACTTTTGAGTGCATATGGTACATCTATGAGATTTCTTTCCTGTTTCGTTATTGTTTAATCTGTGCTTTTTAGTATATTTATTAAGACTTTAGCCGCATTTTTTTAAAAATTGTTTCCTTCCCAATAAAGTAGATTTCCTATATGAATGTATTGTTTTCTTTAGAGATTGAATTTTATTTTTCTCTTTTCCAGAATATTAACAAATCGTAGCATCCTGTCAAATATCGCATCAGCTTCTTCGCCACATTTCAGTGCAGAAAATTTCCTATTCCTTCTCAATTTATTAAATTCTTTAAAAACAAATTCATCCAATATTTCAACTTGACTTTGCTGCCTGGTAGCCAGCAGATTTCTCGCAAAGACGTGGTTAGGATTTTTACATGTAGACTGTCAATTCGAGATAAAGGCCAATTCAAAAACTTTGCATATTCGAAAACGTAGTTCATGCTATATTTATTTGGTATCTTTTCATGGTCGACCTGAATAAAATTGGTCAAGATGTTACATGAGTGTTGATATTCTCTTGTGGCAAACAGAACATGGGTTGATATCCCGACACGTTCATGCTTTTCTTTTGGTAGTTGAATTAATTGAAAGGGATTTATTCGACTTCAAAAAGACGTCGACAAACTCGTAAAATTTAAAACAACTAAATGTAAATATATTGAAGGAGACGAGTACAAAAGATTTATGAACTATTCCATTACAACAAATACAATGTTAATTTTAACAACTTGGTTTTCATTTTATCAGTCTTTGTTTTCTACAGACAGATAGACAGACACACACACACACACACACACACACACACACACGCACGCGCGCGCGTATATATATATATATTATATATATATATGTGTGTGTGTGTGTGTGTGTGTGTGTGTGTGTATATATATATATATATATATATATAAGAGAGAGAGAGAGAGAGAGAGAGAGAGAGAGGGGGGGATAGACCTACTTCTTATGTTCCAAACAAGTGATAGACTTTCCTGTCAATGGCATGAAATTTTTTGCATTTTTATTAGATCGACCGATTGATCGCTGTTCTGACGATGACTAAAGTGTTCAATCACCGTGCTTCCGTTTGTAACAATTCGTATATTTATTTTCTAACAGGTAAAATAATATTAAGATCTCAAAAATTATCTATTTCATGAATGGAGTATTGATGTGTGGAAGGGTTGTCTGCCGTTTTTGCTTATAAAAGTCAGGCCCAGGTTGATATTAAAAAATTACCAAAAATCAGGAAATTATCTAATTTTAATAAAATTTTCAGTGTTGACTAATTAATCAACGAATTATTTCTTTTAAATTACCGAATCATTTCAATCAAACTGATTTAATGAAATAAATCGAAATTCTTTAAAATAAATATTTCCGTTTGCGACACATATATGATCTTTGAGGAAACACTTTATATATGAATAAATAAAGACCAAAAATGAAAATAGATAAAAAGAAAAGTATAAAGAAAAAAAAAAGACCGAAGGTGTGAGTAGACGAAATAAAAAATTTAAGGGGGCGACTCTGGTAGAAATCAGTACCGAAAATCGGAAAATTAAATGTAAAAAAAAATGAAAAATAATTTTTTAGAGATATTTTTACTCTGTTGTTTAAGTATATAATTGCTTTTTATATTATAAGTGAAAAAAATATACATCGATATTTGTTCGGTTTAAAAGGGTGGGGGCCTAACTTTTCAATTGAGTTTTCTCAAAAAAGTATTAGCTAACAAAAATAAAGTTATCGAATAAATATATTTGCTTTTAGAATCTAATAATATAAAATTTGAAACTTATAATTAGGCGTTTCATATTCTAAATGAATTTTATCGATTAATTAGTATATAAATTGTAGTTTTAGACGCTAGTACGGATGTTGCTAATAGTAATATTTATTTTAAAGAAATTCGATATATTTCCATTGAATCAGTTTGATTGAAACGATTCATCAATTTAAAAGAAATAATTCGTTGATCAATTAGTCAAAACAAAAAAAGTTTATTCAAATCAGATAATTCCCTGATCTTTTATGATCTTTTTTATCAATGTCGGATCTTTGTAGGAAAAGATGTCACGTGACATTTTTTCGCGGTCAATTCTTTTGGTAAACAAAACCCACAAGAATTTTTAGAGCGTTTTTTTTCTGCGTGTTTAAACCAAAAAGAAAAAGATACTTTATTTAAAAGTTATTAATTTTTCTGTACATACTGTATTTAATGTTTTTATATTGATTTCTGAGAAGAAACTGTTATAAGTCCTAAAATCCTAAATAATATGGTTTTCTTAATCCCATAATAAATCCCAAATAGCGTCCATGTCTGCAAAATGTTTAAGCAAAATTAATTGTTTACGATGAATTAAGAATAACTTACATATGTAATATCCTTTTTGCTTTTTTTTTTTTTTTTTTTGTTACTACTTTTTCAACTTAGACAGAAATCTGACCTTAAATAATCTATTTAATTGATTTTAATTTGTTTTTAAAATGAAAATGAGTTAAGAAATTGGCAGTGCCAAATATATAGAAATTCAACTAAAGCGTGAAACAATCTCGAAATATCTGTAGACAATATCAAGAAAAGGTCATATCTACCACTAGATTAAGTGAAATCTATTTCCCCTGTCTTTACACATTATTATATCATACAAAAAGGAATTCAACACAAATTTCATCTTCAATTACAATTAATAGAATTCCAAGAAAGCAGAAATGGACTCATTTATTTAGAAACCACCAATACAATTTTAAAATAATATTTTTTATAGTTGACAAATCTAAACATGTCATTAAATATTTTTTGACAAATTTGAAACTATAATTTTTTTGACTGAAACTAAAGTTTAACTTAAAAAATAATCGATTTGATTAATTTTAATTCGTTTTTTATGTAAAAAGATTGTCTTTTTGGCAGTCCCTATTATTCTGAAAATGTATACACTTCAAAGAAGTGTTTTCTTCGATTAAAAAACAAACACTTTTTGGGGGGTTCGGTCATTGTCAAAACTCTACTCAGGATCTTAATTTTTTAAACCCATGCTCTGTAAAATTCAGATCTTGGGCAATTTCTTCAGCACCCCCACCCTGTAAAATGCCCCCATTGCATGCCTATGATTATAGAACCCATAAAGTAATATAGATTACGTGCATCAAATGTCGATGAAAGGACGGATACTAAAGCATTTTCTCTCAGCAGCGTCATTGACAGTTGAAAATGTTCTTGACTACAATCCTGGGATCAAGATTTGTCTAAAATTGAAGTGGTTAAGAAGAAATTTGATGCAAACGACTATTCTTTACCAATACCTCATAGATTGCCTGTCGGTCATTATTCTTTTAGCTTTAAAAGAACGCCTACTATTCAATTTTTACTTTTATCTTATTTTCTTTTACAAAACATTTGCTTCCTTTTTCATGTTACATTTTCCCTTCTTGTGATTTAAAGTTTTCTTCTGAAATGAATCAATTTCCTGAAACATTTAACGACGCTAGGTCCGATTGTATCCCTTGCCAATTGTTTAAATTCATGGATAGGAAATCTAAATCTTATGGGATCGAATTCTAAAAATAAATAGATAAATAAATAGAACTCGAAAAGTGCTGATAAAAATTCCAAACATTTAAAAAGCATCATTTTTACTTTATTAAACTGTTTATTATTAAGAAGATTGGTTGCAGAAATAAATTATATAAATTATTTATGCCAATTTAAAAAAAGAAGAATTACACTGTAACCTGATGTTTATGTGTAAAGTTTGCTTGCGATTTTAAGCATCAACAAAAATTGGCTATTTATTTAATTTCTTAATTCTCTTATTCATTTATGAAATAAATTATGTATGGAGATAAAATTTTGTAAGGAATACATATTTTAGAAATAAGAGCATTTTTGAATTTACTTTATTTATGTATTTATTTAAGATTTTTCTTGGTTTCCACAGATATGTCGTAACTCCCAGAGCACTATTGCCCAGACGCAGTGGCTGGGTCTGTGGGTACCATGCACCTCCTCTGCATTCAACCTGATATTATGACGTGTATCTTCATTTTTTTCTTTTCAGTTTTTGGGAGTGCTATATAATTTGTTTTTTAGTTTGTTTTTGTTTTGTTTTTTGTTTTTTTAATTAGATTCCCGAAACAACAAAGAATGAGACACGAACCTATTTCACATGATACTTTTTCTGCTTTTAACTCCGTTTCCAAATTTTTCATTTCGATTTCGAAATCATTTCTTTGCCAATTTCTTATTTTCATTTCATACATTTGTTTGTTATTTTATGATACCCATCAATTTTCTGGATTTTGTATGGTTTTATTTTTGTTTCTTATTATTCCTTCTTGGATAATGGAAAATTGATTTCTTGATTCATGTTTGGCTTTTGATCTTCTTTCATGCCTTCGTGTCCATCTTATGTGCTTAGGTGGGTATGTCTACTCGTATGAGGAGGGTATGAGAAAAATAGAGAAAGAAAGTGTTTCAGTATTTGTGAACGGTGGGATCAGGATTTGAAAATAAGAAATAAGGTGGATTTTAGAAGAGGAATACAATATTCTGTTGGATAAAGTAGCTATAGATAGATAGATAGATAGATAGATATGAACAAACCGAGTTAATTATGGAGAGACTGTAATATACATGAACAAAATGAGATAGATAGATAGATAGACGGACAGATATTAAGCCTAATTCGATCGATGCATAAAAATAGGTTGAGATAAATAGACCGACATAATTGTCGTAGATTTTACTTATATATGTATATACCTAAAAAGGAGTACGAAACTTGTTGTCCATGCATCGCTGTGCACTGCAAATTAAATCAGTTCCTTCACATGGACTCTAAACATTGATGGGGTTACTAAATATAGTAAAATATAACCAAGCTTCACTAAATTGACCAGACAGACACATATAAACAATATATATTCAATACGTAAGTTCACTCAAACTTTTTCTCTAAAATGCTAATTTTTTTTAAAATAAATCTGACAGGTTTATTAT